>CM070637.1:23996855-24596855 GCA_036346255.1 Ampelocalamus luodianensis
ATCTGATTAGAAGAGGTTTGTTTCAACCTTGTGGCTTGTGTTTCTTTTGGGTAGGTTTATGAGGGATAAGAGGCTATGATGAGTCTCGCTAAGAGTGTATTATGTCATTGTTATGGCGATGGTCGATGAAGGGATTATGATCATAATATTGAATGTTTTGTGGAAAGGAATTGGATTGCTCACCTAATATTGATTAAATGAAAATGTTTCTAGTTTCGTGTTTGTGATCTTTCAGACCACAGGTTGGTGTGGTAGCTGAAATTGTTTTGAGCAAAGTGAAGTGTTGAGAGGTTTTATAAGTTCCTAGGTGGTTTATGTGTTGTGGTCTTCAAATCCCTTTTTGTTGGAGTTGGTATGGTGATGTTGTAACCAACGAAGTCATTTTCTTTGTAAAAGGAAAGAGTGAAGTACAAGTATTTGAGATTGAAGTCAAGTTCTGTAATTTGCAGGTTATTGAAGTTTATCTAAAACTGTTGTTCTTGCCCACAAGTGTTTTTTTTTCGAATTTCCAAAGCAATGTTTTATTCTCGTTTGAGGCTTGATATTCTCTGCTTGTGGAACGTGTGCCCTCAATTATGATCTCATCTTTTGTTTTCCAAGATCATTGTTATTTAATTGTTCTCTTGATCTTGTAACGACTGTAAGTGGTAACATTTCTCTTTGTGCTAAAATTTACTTCTATTTGCCTCTTCTTCTAAGAAAGGGTTAACTGAACTATATTGCAAAGTCTCGTCGGATGTGAATTGGCAACTAGATAGTGGTGGTCTAGTAGATGGTTTGGTGAACCTTTAGGTGTCAGGTTGGTCTAAGGGCATTGAGTAATAAATCAATTTATTAGAATAATCCCTGCAGAGGATTTGATTTAAAAGAATGCTTGTCTTTGGAGCTACTGTGTTTCGTTGTTTGCAACTAGTAGGACCTATAGCGAGATGTGGTCCAAGATTTTGTGTTCATTTTGACAGAACATTAGAATCAACAAGTATGGAAATCTTTACCAGTTTATTAGAGTATCGCATTTGGGTACTCGATAAGATTGTGTAGAAGAAGTATGATGGAGTAGTTCAAAGAGAGTAGCGGTGTAGAGAAATCTAATAGTCGTGTTAATTAATGAGATAGCAGGGATTGTTGAGTTATTGTCAAGTATGACTCGGCCTCAGTGAGTAACCCTATGGGAGTTATATTATCTCTAAGGGTAACTTGATAAAGAATATATTTATTTATTGACGTTAGTGATTGAGTATGTTTGAATCTTGGTCAATCAGTTAGGGTGTTGTGACAATGTGTTTATTGTGGTTGAGTAACTGCATTTGATTGGCGTGGGTTAGAGAAGGGCTAAGATTGATGAAACGAATAGCCTTGGGCGGTTACTTGACTAGTGAGGAATGTTGATACTAAGTACTGAGGTTATTGTTGGGCTGTGTGAAATTTTAGTCATCAGACCTGAGGGTTACCTATCAAATTTACCAGAAGTTCAGTGTAGGAGTCTTAGAGATTAAATTCGGGCTTGCATTTTTATGCTAGCACCTTGGTTTCCCATGATTAGGTTCCAAGAGTTATGGTGATCTTTGATAGAATCCCTTGAATGTAGTAAATGAGTGTGTATGCGGTGAATTTCAAGTTGATTATCCTTACAAGATTGAGGTAACGTGATTGTGGCTGAAATCTATATTGAGGTGTGTTGGGAATTATTTGTCAAAGTAATTCTTTTGGTAGGGAAGTTGATCAGAGTATGTTATGGTGGATTGAAAGAGTCTCACTACATAGGTGTAGATTTTGTGTTCAGTTTGAGCATAACTTTGAGGTTGCCAAATTTAAAGAAATGAATTATTGGGTTATGCGATGGTTTGAGACTTCATGATTTAAGAGGAAGTTGAATTCTTAATGAAAGTTTGGGAAAAGGTGGTATTCTCGGTTAATGAGAAGTACTCTTGGTTTTATTTGAGCTTTGTCTCCAAGACATATGCCAATTATAAATTGTGTTGATTCTTCTTGATATGCGTGATTCTTTTTGGTTAAGAAAAGAAAGGAAATGGCTATTTTGGGCATTTGAGTGATTTCGCCTCTAGCTCATGTGGTGTTTGTTGGCAAACTGCCTACTTGAAAAGTGGAGGAGTTTCATGATGAATATTTTGGTTTTGGATTTAACTCTCTTTGGTGGGAGTTGGTAATGCGTGTTTGCAATGAGAATCAGAACACCGGCTATTCTAAGCCAAGATGTCACCTAAAACATCTAACATACAACCATAATGCGTAAGAATTTGAACTAAGTATTTCAACTAAAGACAACATTAAATTAAACAGACATGGTGAAGGTATCCTTCCTTCACCTTCTAAGTTATTTAATACGATCATCAATAAAGAAGGTTCACACGCAGTAATAAATCAACATCCATGTGGAGAAGGTATCCTTCCTTCACCAATTATAATTTAATTATTACGGTTCATCATTAACGAATGTAAGATAGAACTAAATTTAATCTTGAACATGAATAGGATGATGTGAACGAGTAGTGCGTGTCTACTCCCTCCCAAGTGAGCCAACATCAGGGGTTACCTAAAATAAACAAACAACGCAAGAGTGAGTCCATGACTCGGCAAAGTACAAAAGAAAAAAAACACATATACAAACAGACATCACCATTTAAGAATGCGAACCTTGCATCGAGTGAACACTTATGAAAACATGAAATGAATGAATGTAATCAAGGATGGACTGCACACATGCATATACCGGTATAGTGAGTGACACACCCGTCGGTGTTCACTTAAGCCCGCACCTTAACAAAAGTGCGGGGATCCAAGTCCTATATGAAGAACGTTTCATATAGGTGTCCAAAGCTGCCCATACTGGAATTGATGGGTCTTACGTGCACATACTGGAATTGATGGGTCTTTCAATCCACTCCCGTGGACGGGACATGACAATGTCCAAATTTGCCCACATTGGAAGGGTGGGACTTACAATCCACTCCCGTGGACATAACATGAATAAAAGGATGCATGATATGAACATGAACAGTGATAATACCATCTCTCAAGATATACTCCACATAATGAAAGAACATAACCAATTCCGCATCTCGGGTAACACAATATGTCACACTATATTCATGAAAACATTCACAATCACAAAGACTCAAAAGCAACAAAGTACTTGCCTTCTCGTTGCGACAAGTTAGCGTGCAACGATGGCGCCCCAAACCCGTAGCCTCGTGGCCTAAACAATTAAATAACGAAATAAGAACAACATAGAATCCAACCCGAATTAATAATCTACAATACCCCTTGAACTCCCAAGGAATCGCCATAAAACCTAATTGAAAAACAGTGCAACCCAAAACGTGTCGACAAAGAAGACGAAAATGACAAGAGTTAATGACGTGGGACTCGAAATGAGATGAGTCCATATCCTACTAAAACAGTAGTTAACGAACATATCTATAACATTCAAGTTGATGAGATTTCCCAATTCGCCAATAAACTTCTAATAAAGAAAACAAAACAGCAGCACAACTTCTGCGAACAAACAGGACAACAATACTAAAACAACCATAACTTTTAATCTACAACTCCGAATTGAGCGTTCTTTAACAATATGAAAAGGTTATGAAATTACCTACAATAAACTAGTTGGCACGACATTCAAATTTTGCCTTTAACAAAAAGTGGCACACGAGTCAAAACTAAAGATAGAAACTGACATACAATCTGGACAGACTGATCTACAATCTGGACAGTCACAAAGAAAAGTGCATAACTTTTGATCTATAAATCCAAATGAGGTGTTATTTATCAATCCTGAAAGCTAGTGATATCACCTTCAAAATTTGTTATGGGCAAGACCTCTGAATCACCCTCTAACTAGGCCATATATCAACCTAAACAGAGACTGCTAATTCTCGTCAGGATTCTGGACAGCAGATATTAAATCTATCATAACCTTTGACTCGAAAGTCGGAATTAGGTGATCTTGGCGGCCACCGAAAGCTAAGAACAAGACCTACATATCTCTAGGAGATGGGAAACTCATATTCGGCCTCTAACATCACGAAAAAGTCCACGAAACAATCTGGACAGAATCGAATTTCTACCCGCAGCAAATCGATCTAATCAAAATTGAACCAAAACACATCTACCACTAATCAAACGATGAGGATCGCACTCGTTACCCTTGTAGCAACCAGGACGTAGGTGGGAGAACCTTGAGAAGATGATCTTCCTCCTCCTTTCTCCCCTCATCCTTCTTCTTCTTGGCCGATCCACAAACCGGGCGCCCTCCCTTCTTCCTCCACTAGACCGGCAGCGGGAACGGTGTCCTTGGCCTGCAGCAGGAGGGCACCAAGGGGAAGGTGCAGGAGCAGGGGAGGCGGCCAAGGTGGAGAGGGGACAAGGAGGTGGCGGCCACAAGTGGGAGGAGGGGAAAAGGGTGGGGCGGCTAGGGTTTGGGGAGGGATGGCGCCTCCCCTATGGCCGGCCAGCCCCACATGGGCTTAGGCCCAAGCCCAAGTTGCCCCTAAACGCGAAAACCCCTCTCATTTCCTGATTTGATGATTTTCTAAAAGAACCCTTCTCCGATTTATTTAATTTCTCCCGACTAATCCTTTCGAATATATTTTAGGTATCACATTCTATCCTCTTAACAGATTCGACCAGAATCTAAACATACTTAAGCGAAAGAACAACCACGATCGAGAACGAACAACGGTAACCACGCACTGCCAGATCCACACCGCTAAGGTTCACGCACACGAAACTCGAAGGCAAGATCTCACTCGACACGAGAACATACAAGACGTTACGTACTCGCGCACGGACTCGAGACAGACTCGGCGATATGCCAACTAGCTTAAAACAACCCAATGTATCTTGGGTTAACCTTCCCAAAGATACCAACCACACGACACGCACAAAGAACACGGAACTCTTATTCCACCTCTTAATTGAACTCTTCACTCGAAAACAAGGATCACCTCCTTTAACTGAAACACACGATCGAAATCTCTTTAAGCAAACTCTTTACCAAGAAACACCTCAATAAGAAAGATTCACGCCGCAACTATACGCTACCAACCTGGTATCAAGAGCAAAATCCGAAATTAGAATTTCATCAAGAAAACCTTTCCACTTTCCAAGTGGCAATTTGCGAATAAACGCTCACGAAAACCAAAGGGAAAACACTTGAATGCCCAAATCAAAACTTCCTTTATTCTTCCTAAACCGATAAGAACCACACATGCCAACATAAACGTCGTGCTCAACTTGCGAAAGACATTCGCCCAAAACACAAAGCTCAAACAAGAATCAAAGAAACGTGTCACTTCTTTGAGGAAGTACCAATTTTCTTAGTTCCTCTTTAGGAATAAAATTTCTCTCAAACTTTGGAATCCAATTCATGGCATACCGCACGGTCTCAAACCTCTTAATTTAACATCCTCAAATTAGGCTTAAACCGAAATACATCATCCACACCTTTGTAGAGAGACTCTATTGATTCCATCAACACTCTAGACAACTCCTTCAATCTGTGACATTAATTTGATAGAAGGCACCAAAGCACCTCAAAACCCATGCAATCTCATCACCTCCAACTTTCGGAATAACACATCGAATCCTCAGACACCCGCCATGAACTACATCGAAGGGTTCTATTGACAATCATTCCACTACTCAGGATACTCCAATGTTCTATCTCCTCTACACACAAAACTTTGGGCGACCAAAAGTCTAGCATGACAATGGAAAGCCCAGACTTAACCTCCAAGACCTCTACAACGAATTCCTCTTATAACAAATAATGAAATCATCGGCTTAAACCTCTAAGATCCCCACAATTCCGACATACTCACTTATTGACCTCATCAGGAATCACTCATACAACATCGCGATACTTTCAATAGTGTTACTCTATAAAATTGATTACGGTTTCCATACATTTGATAATCCCCAATATTTCAACATGAACCAAGGTTCTGGAACTACACTATACCATAGGTCCTACTTAGTCGAACAATATACAATTTTACTTCGAAACCATACATTCCATCTGAATCAACTTCCCTCCAAGAGGTTCAGGTCAAAACCAACTCATCTTCTATTACTCCTCCAATAGCTGGGTAGCAAAATCTCACCCCTACAATCACTTAACCACCACCAAACAATTAACAACTCACGATTTGTAAAACTTTATAGCACAAAACGGTTGATCCTTTCTCAAAAGAAAGAGGCGAACAAGAACAACTTTCACCACACAGAAAATGTTGTCGCTCACAAGTGAGCACGAGACCAAAAGAAATAACTGCAATAAAGATCTGGGAAAACGAAAGTTGAGTTCACAATGAGGCACGATCACCTCGAAATGGAAATAGCAAATAACAACCAATAAGAAAATGACATTGCGATTGGAACTCGACAACTCTTGAGTGAAAAGAGCAAAAGTTTATGAACAATTCAAATAACCACGAGTTACAAAACTTGACTCAAATTCTCAAATATTCCTCTGACTCTTTCCTTTAACACCTAAATTAATTCTTTGACTAACATCGCTTGCCACAATGAACAAGATAAGGTCTTTAGTCCAAACCACACGGACTAAATAAGAACCAATGAAATTCCTCAATACGTCCTATTTGTTCGAAAAATTCAACTACACACGAAACATGAGATCCAAATAATCTCACCACCAAACTCAAACATTTCCAATTACGGATTTCATGAAAAGCAAGCGATTATTCTCCTCTTAAAGGACCCAACATAACTTCTTTGATTGCAACCTCATGTTGCCCACTTAGACTAAAAAGTCTTTAAAATTAAGTCACACAAAACTCTTAAGAAGCAACAAGACAATTCAATACCTTAGTTTATTTAAAATAATTTCAGCTATCGATGATTCAAGAACCCAAAGAAAATATCACAAAGCTAAACTTGAAATATTCTCATCTAAACGATATTAACTTCAATTCTCACAACAACAATTTGAAAACACTTCGTAAGACCCACGTGAAAAGAATGGGTTGATTCTTTCTCAAAAGAAGAGACAAATGGAAACGACTTTCACCAACTAGAAAAACTCATCTACCACTTGCACTGAACACGGGACCAAGGGAGAAACCAATTAGGCAATGAACTTATAGAACATAAGTGAAGTCCACAGCTTGAAAGCATAAGCCTCACAAGAAGAGAATATCGAATCTTAACAGATAAGAACAAATAAGTATTCAAAATCAAGCACTTGCATCATCAAGAACCATTATAACTTTGCAACATAACGTGACTCGATAAACTTCATTTACTACATAAAAGCGTGAACCTCAAAAGATCATGAACATAAAACTTGAAATTTGACCATTTAGAGAATATCACCATAGGTGATCAAATTACTACGAGAATTAACCTCATTCTAACATTTAGTCGAGTTAATAACATCGACAACATACACTAGTACTGAGAATCATCACACTTTATTACTCCATCCTAAAACTTCCCAAAGGGGACATAAACCACAAAGTTGAAACAAATTTATTATAACCAGATTATGCTAAGCAATAACAATATCACAATGCACGCTATCAAAGCCTACTTACGAAATTCATCTACTCAACCGTTGGTGTTGCTCAACACCTTCTTCAAATTCATTAACAATTGATGATTGTACTAATCATGTGTGTACATATGGTACTAATTTCATTTGCAATCACATAACCACATTTAAACATAGATTCACATTTCACCTTTGTTCAGAAATCATTTCAAAACATGATTAAAGATTCACTAACATAATTTTCTATAAACAAGGTTTCATGAATCGATACACCAAAGACCCATCCGGTACTTTATACAAGTTTCAACAATTTTAGCATACCTGGAAATAGATAAATCTAGCTCTTATGTAAGATCTATAGGTTCTGAATGGATATGGACAGTCTTCATTTAACCTACACCATGTATCAAATACAAGGACATTTCAAATTAATCAATTTCACTTTCATGGATGGTAGTTAAGAATAATTGATTTGCACCATGCTAATAACCCAACTTGGTAACTCATATCGTAACAATTTATTCGTTTAGTTATAACTTCTCATTTTAAGCATGGCAAGACGTCACAAAAGGATTCTAACACCTTACTACAGCAAAAGAGAGACTTCAAACCTCAACGCTCGAAGTAATCCAAAAGAAACGCATAAAGCCAAAGCTTTCCCATGCAAACGAACTTACAGCGGAAAACTCTCACTAACCAAGTCACAAACGAGTAAATGAGTCATTCTTTTTCAATGAGAAAGAAGGAGCAACCATGAAAACATCAATCTTGCCAATTGACAACGACCATAAGTGGTAAAAGCAACTCAACAGCTTGAAAAGCAATATTTGTTTCAGAGAACCAAGAGGGATCTATTGAAAACCATAAACTATCA
The DNA here is from genome assembly GCA_036346255.1 of Ampelocalamus luodianensis. Lineage (NCBI taxonomy): Eukaryota > Viridiplantae > Streptophyta > Magnoliopsida > Poales > Poaceae > Ampelocalamus > Ampelocalamus luodianensis. The sequence goes on from CM070637.1 coordinate 24,005,267, forward strand.
TGAACCACAAACCCAGGAGAAATTCATCAACCACCACAGGACAAGAATTGGCAAATTCAGAAATCAAGAAAGAGAATAACTTTCTAAAGCAACTCACGCTTAACACACGAAACTATGGTACTCTGGTAACTACTCCTCTAACCACGCATCGCGAATAGTGGTGTAACCCGTGAATCCTGAGTAACAACCACGACCTCCACTTCGATCATTCGCTTACAACACGCTTCACCAAAATACTCAATTATGAATATACAGGATCATCTCATGACAATCATAGAATTAGTTCATAGATATTGAATATCATAGCGGATCATATATTACCAACAAGAATGATAGTACGTAAGCAATTCAACAATTGCTCAACAAAATGAAACATAATAACGAGATATTGCGTAAGTAATGGTAATTTTCCAACCCCACCTCATCAGGCACAGTGTGTCATTTAATAACTTAATTACCACGGACCTAAAGCCCGCTCGATACCAATCGTAACACCGCTATTCGAAGCCAAGATGTCACCTAAAACATCTAACATACAACCATAATGCGTAAGAATTTGAACTAAGTATTTCAACTAAAGACAACATTAAATTAAACAGACATGGTGAAGGTATCCTTCCTTCACCTTCTAAGTTATTTAATACCGATCATCAATAAAGAAGGTTCACACGCAGTAATAAATCAACATCCATGTGGAGAAGGTATCCTTCCTTCACCAATTATAATTTAATTATTACAGTTCATCATTAACGAATGTAAGATAGAACTAAATTTAATCTTGAACATGAATAGGATGATGTGAACGAGTAGTGCGTGTCTACTCCCTCCCAAGTGAGCCAACATCGGGGTTACCTAAAATAAACAAACAACGCAAGAGTGAGTCCATGACTCAAGCAAGTACGATGAAAGAAAAAAAACACATATACAAACAGGACATCACCATTTAAGAATGCGAACCTTGCATCGAGTGAACACTTATGAAAACATGAAATGAATGAATGTAATCAGGATGGACTGCACACATGCATATACATGCAGATAGTGAGTGACACACCGTCGGTGTTCACTTAAGCCCGCACCTTAACAAAAGTGCGGGGATCCAAGTCCTATATGAAGAACGTTTCATATAGGTGTCCAAAGCTTCCCATACTGGAATTGATGGGTCTTACGTGCACATACCGGAATTGATGGGTCTTTCAATCCACTCCGTGGACGGGACATGACAATGTCCAAATTTGCCCACATTGGAAGGGTGGGACTTACAATCCACTCCGTGGACATAACATGAATAAAAGGATGCATGATATGAACATGAACAGTGATAATACCATCTCTCAAGATATACTCCACATAATGAAAGAACATAACCAATTCCGCATCTCGGGTAACACAATATGTCACACTATATTCATGAAAACATTCACAATCACAAAGACTCAAAAGCAACAAAGTACTTGCCTTCAGGCGTTGCGTGCGTTAGCAGCAACGATGGCGCTCCCAAACCCGTAGCCTCGTGGCCTAAACAATTAAATAACCGAAATAAGAACAACATAGAATCCAACCCGAATTAATAATCTACAATACCCCCTTGAACTCCCAAGGAATCGCCATAAAACCTAATTCGAAAAACAGTGCAACCCAAAACGTGTCGGGACAAAGACGAAAATGACAAGAGTTAATGACGTGGGACTCGAAATGAGATGAGTCCATATCCTACTAAAACAGTAGTTAACGAACATATCTATAACATTCAAGTTGATGAGATTTCCCAATTCGGCCAATAAACTTCTCTAATAAAGAAAACAAAACAGCAAAGACACATGCGAACAAACAGGACAACAATACTAAAACAACCATAACTTTTAATCTACAACTCCGAATTGAGCGTTCTTTAACAATATGAAAAGGTTATGAAATTACCTACAATAAACTAGTTGGCACGACATTCAAATTTTGCCTTTAACAAAAAGTGGCACACGAGTCAAAACTAAAGATAGAAACTGACATACAATCTGGACAGACTGATCTACAATCTGGACAGTCACAAAGAAAAGTGCATAACTTTTGATCTATAAATCCAAATGAGGTGTTATTTATCAATCCTGAAAGCTAGTGATATTACCTTCAAAATTTGTTATGGGCAAGACCTCTGAATCACCCTCTAACTAGGCCATATATCAACCTAAACAGAGACTGCTAATTCTCGTCAGGATTCTGGACAGCAGATATTAAATCTATCATAACCTTTGACTCGAAAGTCGGAATTAGGTGATCTTGGCGGCCACCGAAAGCTAAGAACAAGACCTACATATCTCTAGGAGATGGGAAACTCAGATTCGGCCTCTAACATCACGAAAAAGTCCACGAAACAATCTGGACAGAATCGAATTTCTACCCGCAGCAAATCGATCTAATCAAAATTGAACCAAAACACATCTACCACTAATCAAACGATGAGGATCGGCACTCGTTACCCTTGTAGCAACCAGGACGTAGGTGGGAGAACCTTGGAGAAGATGATCTTCCTCCTCCTTTCTCCCCTCATCCTTCTTCTTCTTGGCCGATCCACAAACCGGGCGTCCTCCCTTCTTCCTCCACTAGACCGGCAGCGGGAACGGTGTCCTTGGCCTGCAGCAGGGGAGGGCACCAAGGGGGAAGGTGCAGGGAGCAGGGGGAGGCGGCCAAGGTGGAGAGGGGACAAGGAGGTGGCGGCCACAAGTGGGGAGGAGGGGTAAAAGGGGTGGGGCGGCTAGGGTTTGGGGGAGGGGATGGCGCCTCCCCCCTATGGCCGGCCAGCCCCACATGGGCTTAGGCCCAAGCCCAAGTTGCCCCCTAAACGCGGAAAACCCCCTCTCATTTCCTGATTTGATGATTTTCTAAAAGAACCCTTCTCCCGATTTATTTAATTTCTCCCGACTAATCCTTTCGAATATATTTTAGGGTATCACAGAATCCTTTATTTTTAGTCGAGTTCTCTTGTGTGTCCCTGGTTAAAGGAGGTACTCCTTGTTAAGATAAAGAGGTCGACTGAGAGACGGAACAAGAGTTCTATATGTTACATGCAAGTTTGGTGGTTTTGACCAGAAGAGATAGATAGTCTAACGTATATTTGGTTGTTCTGGAAGTTACGGGGACTTCGGAAGAAAGTCATTCACTAGGACCGTCTCGAGTCATGGAGCAGGAAATATAACGTGTTGGGTGAACTAGTGTTACGAGAATGCTAGAGCCATTCTGAGTGTGAAGATTCGTTGAAGCCGGTGACCCACGAGTAAGACTGTGCCCTCGAGTCATATGCGTTGAGTGACTCTTGAAAGGATGGGGCGAGTAATAAGGCGTAACACGTCAGTTGCATCAAGGTGCGGGGGTTCCATAATTCTGAGAGGAAGACAACTTGGGAATTGAAGTCTCACATGTGCGATCAGAATACAAAATTATTCACTCCAGGTATGTGGTAATGTTAGTATGTTCTTAGCTGTGGTTATTCTTTGGTGTTAAGTGTGAGCAGAATTCGGGGTCGAATTCCATTTAAGGAGGGTAGAATGTAATACCCCAAATGTATTTGAGAGAGAAGAAATAAATTAGAGACAAGAACCAATTAGAAAAGTGTTTTAACAGGAGATTACAGGGGGATTTACGCATAATTTTGACAACTTGGGCTATGGGCTTCTAGCCCACAGCATTTAGGCCCATGAGGGGCTGGCTACCAATAAAAAGAGGAAGAAAACCCTAGAAGTGGTACTGTAGCATGGCGTGCCGATGCACGCTGCCGCTTCTGATGCAGTGAGCATTAGCCACCCCAATTGGAGGAAGAAGGCGATCACCCGGGAGATCGATTGGCCAAGAAGAAGGAGATCACTGGAGGTGCCTGGCTGTTGGAGGAGGAAGAAGGTGAGGGGAACAGGACCATCTTTGGGGGGAGAGTTCGCTGGTGGGTGCTCATCGTGCCCGGCAATCGGTTCTTCAAGGGTAACCTCGTTTTCCCCTTGTTTAGATGTTTTAGCGCTTAATTGTTTTTTGTTGGTAGTTCTATCGCCTCAGGATAGATCGTGTTAGAGGGATGTTTTGATGCAGTTAAGTGTGGAATCAGTCTTTGTCATTGTAATATCCCGACTTTCCTTTGAGAGTGCAATTCAAATTGAGAGGGAATTAATGTAATTCTCCGATAGTGTTAGAAATAATTTTCGGGAGAAAATATTTAATCGGTAGAAGGTTTCTTTTGGAAAAACGCTTAATCAGGAGTTTAGAGGGGGTTTTCTGCGTTCTCTCGGCAACTTGGGCTTGGGCCTTGGCCCATGAGGCCTGGCCGGCCATAGGGGGGAGGTGCCACCCTCCCCCAAAACCCTAGCCGCCCCCACCTTTTCCCTCTTCCCCTCCCTTGGCCGCCACTTCCTCTCCCCCCCTTGCGCCTCCTCCCTGTCCAGCACCTCCCCCTTGCAGCCCTTGCTGTCCATCCCCATCCATGGGAGGTCTCCCCTCCATTGATGCCAGTTAAAGGAAGGAGGGACAAGCCCTATGTGCTACCGGCCATGGTAGAAGAGAAGAAGAAGAGGGAGAGGGTGATCATCTTCTTCGTGGGTCTCTCATCACCATCTTGGGTGCTGCAAGGGTAACGATCCTCATCGTTTGATTAGTGGTAGATATGATTTGGATCATAATTGGTTAGATTGATTTGCTGCGACTAGAAAACCGGTTCTGTCCAGAATATTGCGTGGCTTGTTTCGTGATCTTAGATGCCGAATTTGAGTTGTCCATCTCCTAGAGTTATTTAGATAATGTTCTTAGCTTTCGGTGTCCGCCAAGAACACTGAATTCCGATGTACGGGTAAAACGTTATGTTAGTTTTCGTCTCTGTTGTCCAGAATCCTCACGAGAATAAACTGTCAAGTTGTCTTTTAAATTATGAGTATGTTAATGGAAAATTCAGGGTTTTCACTCAACTAGGTTTCTCTAGGGAATTTGATAATCTTTCTAGATTGTTAAAGAACATCCAATTTGGAGTTGTACAACAAAAGTTATGGATATTTTATTTTAGCCGATATTTCTGTCTATTAATTCAGTCAACAGATTTGAGCCGTGGGCCAAATTTTGTTAGAGGCAAAATTTGAACTTTTGCCCAACTAGACTTTAGTAGGTTTTGTTCTTAGCTTTTCATATTGTTAAAGAAAACCAATTTTGGTTTAGCCAATAAAAAGTTATGTCCGATACCGTGCTGCTGTCCAGGCTTGTTAGACAGATCTGGACAGATTCTGTTCCGCTGTTTCATTTATCTGTTAGTATATTAAATTGGCCAAATTGGCTTACCTTGTCAACTAGAGTATTGTAGATATGTCAGTTAAGAATCCATAGAAATTGGTCTCACCTCATTCCGAGTCCCAGACCAATAGATATGATTTTACCGCTCTGCTGTCCAGTTTCGGGTTGTGCCTGAGTAGTCTGTTTTCAGATTAGAGCTAATTAGTTAATTGTGGACTATCGGAAGTCGTTGTAGAACGTTAATGGAAGCGCTATGTTATATGTTGTATTTATTTCGAGTACTTACTTATGTAGGCAGAGAGGCTTCGTTTAGGGACATCCTCTTTACCTACTACCATATTAGCCATGGAAGGCAAGTACCTTGCCACCTTTATTGATTGTGATTGATGAATGTTTTTATGATCTTGTTGTGATTCCATATAATTCATGAGAAGGTGGATTGTTTATGTTTTGATATATGTGTTATATCCATGTTTAGATATCATGTCTTTCAATATTCTCAATCCATGTTATATATTCATTTTGCATGTTTCATCCACGAGAGTGGATTTCAAGTCCCACCATTCCAATGTGGGCAATGTTGGACATTGTCATGTCCCGTCTATGGGAGTGGATTTGAAAGACCCATCAATTCCAGGATGGGCATGTAAGACCCATTAATTCCAGAATGGGCAATTTTGGACACCCGTATGAAACGTTCTTCATACGGTAATTGGATCCCCGCATTTTTGTTAAGATGCGGGCTTAAGTGTACACCGATGGGTGTGTCACTAGCTATACCGGTATAGGCATGTGTGCAGTCCATCCTTGATTACATTCATTCATTTCATGTTTTTCTTAAGTGCTCATTCGATGCAATATTCGCATTCTTAAATGGTGATGTCCTGTTTGTATATGTGTTCTGTCTCTTTCACTGTACTTGCTGAGTCGTGGACTCACTCTTGCGTTGTTTGTTTATTTTAGGTAACCCCTGATGTTGGCTCACTTGGGAGGGAGTAGACACGCACTACTTGTTCACATCATCCAATTCATGTTCAAGATTAAATTTAGTTCTATCTTACATTCGTTAAAGATGAACTGTAATAATAAATTTATAATTGGTGAAGGAATGATACCTTCTCCGCATTGATGTTGAATTATTACTGCATGTGAACTTTCATTATCAATGAACTGAAATAAATAGATTAGATGGTGAAGGAAGGATACCTTCATCATGTCTTGGTTATTTTGATACTATCATTAGTTGATTTTATTCAAATTCTTCCGCATTATGGATGTATGTTAGATGTTTTAGGTGACATCTTGGCTTCCGAATAGCCAGGGTGTAACAGTTGGTATCAGAGCGGGCTTTAGGTCCATGGTAATTAAGTTATTAAATTGACACACTGTGCACAGTAGGTGGGGTTGGAAAATTACATTGCTTCCGCAATATCTGTTATTATGTTTCATTTTGTTGAGCAATTGTTGAATTGCTTATGTACTATCATCCTTGTTGGTAATATATGATCTGCTATGATATTCAATATCTATGAACTAATACTATGATTGTCATGAGATGATCCTGTATATTCATAATGGAGTATTTTGGTGAAGCGTGTTGTTAACGGATGATAAGGAGGGGAGGTCGTGGTTGTTACTCTGGGATTCACCAGGTTACACCACTGTTCGCAGTACGTGGTTAGAGGAGTAGTTACCCCGAGTACCATAGTTTCAGGTGTTAAGCGTGAGTTGCTTTAGAAAGATGTTCTCTTCCTTGATTTCTGAATTTGGCAATTTTTGTCCTGTGGTGGTTGATGAAATTCTCCTGGGTTAGTGGTTCATGATAGTTTATGGTTTTCAATATATCCCTCTCGGTTCTCTGAAACAATCATTGCTTTCTGACTGTTGAGTTGCTTTTACTACTTGTGATCGTTGTCAATTGGCAAGATTGATGTTTTCATGGTTGCTCCTTCTTTCTCATTGCAAAAGAATGACTCATATACTCGTTTGATAGCTTGGTTAGTGAGAGTTTCCCGCTTTAAGTTCGTTTGCTTGGGAAAGCTTTGGCTTTATGTGTTTATTTTGGATAACTTCGAGCGTTGAGGTTTGAAGTCTCTCTTTTGCTGAAGTAAGGCGTTATAATCCTTTTGTGTTGACTTGCCATGCTTAAAATGAGAAGTTATATCTAAACGAATAAATTGTTACGATCTGAGTTACCAAGTTGGGTTATTAGCATGGTGCAAATCAATTATTCTTAATTACCATCCATGAAAGTGAAATTGATTAATTTGAAATGTCCTTGTATTTGATACTTGGTGTATGTTAAATAAAGACTGTCCATATCCGTTCAGAACCTATAGATCTTACTTAAGAGCTAGATTTATCTATTTCCTGGTATGTTAAAATTGTTGAAACTTGTATAAAGTACCAGATGGGTGCTGGTGTATCGACTTATGAAACCTTGTTTATAGGAAATTATGTTAGTGAATCTTTAATCATGTTTTGAAATGATTTCTAAACAAAGGTGAAATGTGAATCTATGTTTATATATGGTTATGTGATTGCAAATGGAATTAGTACCGTATGTATAAGCGTGTTTAGTACAATCATCAATTGTTAATGAGCGCTGAAGAAGGTGTTGAGCAACACCAACAGTTGAGTAGACGAATTTCGTAAGTAGTCTTTGATATCGTGCCTCGTGATATTGTTATTGCTTAGCATAATCTTGTTATAATAAATTTGTTTCAACCTTGTGGTTTGTGTTTCCTTTGGGAAGTTTTAGGATGGAGTAATAAAGTTTGATGATTCTTGGTACCAGAGTATGTTGTCGATGTTTTTAAATCGTCAAAATGTGAGAATGAGGTTAATTCTCGTAGTAATTCGATCACCCATGGTAATATTTCTTAAATGATCAAATTTCAAGTTTTGTGTTCATCATCTTTTGGGGGTTCAGGCTTTATGTGGTAAATGAAGTTTATCGAGTAGCGATATGTTGCAAAGTTATAATGGTTCTTCAGTGATGCAAGTGCTTTGATTTCGAATACTTATTTGTTCTTATCTGTTAAGGTTCGATATTCTCTTCTTGTGAGGCTTAAGTGTTCAACTGTGGACTCCACTTATGTTCTATAAGTTCATTGCTTAATTGGTTTCTTCCTTGGTCCCGTGTTCAGTGCGAGTGGTAGATGAGTTTTCTAGTTGGTGAAAATCGTTTCCATTTGTCTCTTCTTTTGAGAAAGAATCAACCCATTCTTTTCACGTGGGTCTTTCGAAGTGTTTTCTAATTGTTGTTGTGAAATTGATGTTAATACCCATAGTAATTTGACCGCCTTTGGTGATATCGTTCAGATGAGAATATTTCAAGTTTAGCTTTCGTGATATTTTCTTTGAGCTATTGAATCATCTGGTAGCTGAAATTATTTTAAATAAATTAAGGTATTGGATTGTCCTGTTGCTTCTTAAGAGATTTGTGTGGTTTAACTCTAAAGGCTCTTTGGTTTGAGTTGACAACGTGAGGTTGCAATCAAAGAAGTTATGTTGGTTCCTTTAAGAGGAGAATAATCTACTTGCTTTTCATGAAATCCCGTAATTGGAAATGTTTCGAGTTTGGTGACTGAGATTATTTGGATCTCCTGTTTCTCCTGTAGTTGAAATGTTTTGAACAAATATGACGTATTGAAGAATTTTTTTTACTGGTTCTTAATTAGTCCTTGTGGTTTGGACTAAAGACCTTATCTGGTTCGTTGTGGCAAAGCGATGTTAGTCAAAGAATTAATTTCAGTGTTAAAGGAAAGAGTGCAGTAGGAATATTTGAGAATTTGAGTCAAGTTTTGTAACTTGTGGTTATTTGAATTGTTCATAAACTTTTTGCTCTTTACACTCAAGAGTTGTCGAGTTTCAATCGCAATGTCATTCTTTTTATTGGTGGTTATTTGCTATTCCCTTTTCGAGGGATGCGTGCTCTTCGCTGTGAACTCAACTTTCGTTTTCCCAGATCTTCATTACCAGATTATTTCTTTTGGTCTCGTGCTCACTGTGAGCAGCAACATTTTCCTGTGTGGTGAAATTTGTTCTTGTTCGCCTCTTTCTTTTGAGAAAGGATCAACCGTTTTGTGCTGTAAAGTTTTACAACTCGTAAGTTGTTATTTGTTTGGTGGTGGTTAAGTGATTGTAGGGGTGAGATTTTGCTACCCAGCTATTGGAGGAGTAATAGAAGATGAGTTGGTTTTGACCTGAACCTCTTGGAGGGAAGTTAATTCAGATGGAATGTATGGTTTCGAAGTAAAATTGTATATTGTTCGACTAAGTAGGACCTATGGTATAGTGTAGTTCCAGAACCTTGGTTCATGTTGAAATGTTGGGAATTATCAAATGTATGGAAACCGTAATCAATTTTATAGAGTAACACTATTGAAAGTATCGTGATGTTGTATGAGTGATTCCTGATGATGTCAATGAGTGAGTATGTCGGAGTTGTGGGGATCTTAGAGATTTAATCCGATGATTTCATTATTTGTTATAAGAGGAATTCGTTGTAGAGGTCTCAGAGGTTAAATTTGGGCTTTCCATTTTCATGCTAAACTTTTGGTCGCCCAAAGATTTGTGTGTAGAGGAGATAGAAAACTGGAGTATTCTGAGTAGTGGAATGATTGTCGATAGAACCCTTCTGATGTAGTTCATGAGCGGGTTTACTGAGGATTCTGATGTGTTATTCCTGAAAGTTGGAGGTGATGAGATTGCATGGGTTTTTGAGGTGCTTTGGTGCCTTCAATCAAATTAATGTCATCAGTTGAATGAGTTGTCTAGAGTATTCAGTGGAATCAATAGAGTCTCTTTACAACGGTGTGGATTATGTATTTCGGTTTAAGCCTAATTTGAGGATGTTAAATTAAGAGGTTTGAGACCGTGTAGTATGCGATGAATTCGAATTCCAAGGTTTGAGAGATATTTTATTTCAAAAAAAAAGTGAAACTAAGAAAAAATATCTTCTTGATTAGTGAAGCGTTTTCTTTATTGTCGCTTGAGCTTTGTGCTGTTGGCCAATGTCTTTCGTAAGTCGAGTTTGACTCGATTCTGGTATGTGTGGTTCTTTTCGGTTCAGGAAGAATAAAGGAAGTTTTGATTTGGGCATTTAAAATGATTTCTCCTTTAGTTTTCGTGACGTTTATTCGCAATTTGCCACTTGGAAAGTGGAAAGGTTTTCTTGATGAAATTCTGATTTCTGGATTTTACTCTTGAGTACTCAGTTGGTAACGTATAGTTGTGTTGTGAATCTTTCTTATTCAGATGTGTTTTGCCGGTAAAAGAGTTTGCTTAAAAAGAACTCGATAGTATGTTTCCGGTTAAAGGAGGTGATCCTTGTTTTCAGTGAAGAGTTCAATTGAGAGGTGGAATAAGAGTTCCGTGTTCTTTGTGCTTGTCGTGTGGTTCGGTGTCATTGGGTTGTTTTCTCTAGTTGGCATATCACCAGGACTGTCTCGAGTCCATGCGCGGAGTACGTAACGTCTTGTATGTTCTCGTGTTGAGTGAGTACCTGGTAGAACCAGAGTTTGGAATTTCGTTTGCGCCGTTGACCATCGAGTGAGATCTTACCCTCGAGTCTTGTCCGATGAGTATACCTGGAAGTACCGGGTTGAGTGTTAGTTCAGACATCGCGTTACATCGTTGTGTTGTGGTATTTTCAGTCCGAGGGAGATGCTACTTGGGAAGTTGGAGTTTCGCATGCTTGAGCTTTTGCCGGTGTGGTTAGCGACGACTACGTGGTTACCGTCGTTAGTTCCTAGTTGTGGTTGTTCTTTCGCATAGATCGGCGATTAGATTCGAGGTCGAATCCTTTTAAGGGGGGTAGAATGTAATATCCCGACTTTCTTTTGAGAGTGCAATTCAATTTGAGAGGTAATTAATGTAATTCTCCGATAGTGTTAGAAATAATTTTCAGGAGAAAATATTTAATCGGTAGAAGGTTTCTTTTGGAAAAACGGTTAATCAGGAGTTTAGAGGGGGTTTTCTGCGTTCTCTCGGCAACATGGGCTTGGGCCTTGGCCCATGAGGCCTGGCCGGCCATGTAACACCCTGGCTATCCGGAAGCCAAGATGTCACCTAAAACATCTAACATACATCCATAATGCGGAAGAATTTGAAACAAGTATATCAACTAAAGACAGCATTAAGTTAAACATGATATGATGAAGGTATCCTTCCTTCACCTTTTAAGTTATTTAATTATGATCATCAATAAAGAAGGTTCACACGCAGTAATAAATCAACATCCATGTGGAGAAGGTATCCTTCCTTCACCAATTATAATTTAATTATTACAGTTCATCATTAACGAATGTAAGATAGAACTAAATTTAATCTTGAACATGAATAGATGTGAACGAGTAGTGCGTGTCTACTCCCTCCCAAGTGAGCCAACATCAGGGGTTACATAAAATAAACAAACAACGCAAGAGTGAGTCCATGACTCAGCAAGTACAGTGAAAGAGAAAGAACACATATACAAACAGGACATCACCATTTAAGAATGCGAACCTTGCATCGAGTGAACACTTATGAAAACATGAAATGAATGAATGTAATCAAGGATGGACTGCACACATGCATATACCGGTATAGTGAGTGACACACCCGTCGGTGTTCACTTAAGCCCGCACCTTAACAAAAGTGCGGGGATCCAAGTCCTATATGAAGAACGTTTCATATAGGTGTCCAAAGCTGCCCATACTGGAATTGATGGGTCTTACGTGCCCATACTGGAATTGATGGGTCTTTCAATCCACTCCCGTGGACGGGACATGACAATGTCCAAATTTGCCCACATTGGAATGGTGGGACTTACAATCCACTCCCGTGGACATAATATGAATATAAGGATGCATGATATGAACATGAACAGTGATAATACCATCTCTCAGTATATACTCCACATAATGAAAGAACATAACAAATTCAACATCTCGGGTAACACAATATGTCACACTATATTCATGAAAACATTCACAATCACAACACTCAAAAGCAACAAAGTACTTGCCTTCCGCCTTGCGACGCGTTAGCAGGCAACGATGGCGCTCCCAAACCCGTAGCCTCGTGGCCTAAACAATTAAATAACCGAAATAAGAACAACATAGAATCCAACACGAATTAAAAGTCTACAATACCCCCCTTGAACTCCCAAGGAATCGCCATAAAACCTAATCTGAAAAACAGGCTGCAACCCAAAAACGTGTCGGGACAGCAGCACGAAAATGACAGTAGTTAATGACATGGGACTCGAAATGAGATGAGTCCAGATCCTACCTCATCTTAACGAACATATCTATAACATTCAAGTTGATGAGATTTCCCAATTCGGCCAATAAACTTCTCTAATAAAGAAAACAAAACAGCAGCACAACTTCTGTCTGAACAAACAGGACAGCAATACTAAAACAACCATAACTTTAAATGTACAACTCCGAATTGAGCGTTCTTTAACAATATGAAAAGGTTATGAAATTATCTACAATAACCTAGTTGGCACGACATTCAAATTTTTTTTTAACAAAAAGTGGCACACGGTCAAAACTAAAGATAGAAACTGACATACAATCTGGACAGACTGACATACAATCTGGACAGTCACAATGAAAAGTGCATAACTTTTGATCTATAACTCCAAATGAAGTGTTCTTTATCAATCCTGAAAGCTAGTGATATCACCTTCAAAATTTGTTATGGGCAAGACCTCTGAATCACCCTCTAACTAGGCCATAAATCAACCTATACAGAGACTGCTAATTCTCGTCAGAATTCTAGACAGCAGATAGTAAATCTATCATAACTTTTGACTCGAAAGTCGGAATGAGGTGATCTTGGCGGCCACTGAAAGCTAAGAACAAGACCTACAACTCTCCAGGAGACCCAAACTCCTGATTCGGCTTCTAAAGTCACGAAACAGTCCACGCAACATTCTGGTCAGAAACGAATTCTGCTCGCAGTAATACGTTCTAACCAAATATGCATCAAATCGCCTCTACCACTAATCAAAAGACGAGGGTCGGCATCCGATACCTTTGCAGCAACCAGGAAGTAGGCGGAAGACCCTCGAGAAGATGATCTCCTCCTTCTCACCTCTTTTGCCCCAAGCAAGGTGCTGTCCTCCTCAATTTCCTTGCGCAACCGGCAGCGGAGAAGGTCCGAAGGCAGGTTGGGGAGGCAAACCAGCAGGACCAGCAACCAAGGAGGATGGGGCGGCTCCTAGGGGCAGGCGTGAGGGGAAGAGAGGAGGGTGGAAGGGGCGGCCATAGGAGGGAGGGAGTGGGAAAAGTGGGAGAGGTGGGGAGGTGCTAGGGTTTGAGGCCCCTTTGGCCGGCCACAAGATGGGCCTTGGGCCCATCTCTAGTGCTGCTGCTCCCCTCATGGGCCCCATGGCTGCCCCTCCACCCATAAGGCCTTCTCTTGGGTCTGCTGCCAAAGGCCCAGTGCCCAAAATCGAAGAACAGCAAACGCGGAGATTTCTTCTTTTAATTTGAACTCAATTTAAATCCACATTGTTTTTCTTACCAAACGAAACGGATATTACATTCTACCCCTTAACAGATTCGACCCGAATCTAAACGCACTTAAGCGAAAGAACAACCACGAGTAAGAACGAACAACGGTAACCACGCACTGCTAGAACAACGCCGCTAAAGCTCACACACGCCAAACTCCAACTTCCCAAGTAGCCTCACTCGAACCGATGGGACCACAACATAAGGACGTAACACGACGCCGATCTAACACTCAACCCGGGCTTCGGTACACTCATCGGACAAAACTCGAAGGTAAGTTCTCACTCTATAGTTAACGGCGCAACGAAACCTCCAACTCTGTATCCCCGGTACTCACTCAACACGAGAACACACAAGACGTTACGTACTCGCGACATGGACTCGTGATGAGTCCCGGCGATACGCCAACTAGCTGAAAACAACCCAATGTATCTTGGGTTAACCTTCCCAATGATACCGAACCACACAACATGCACAACGAACACGGAACTCTTGTTCCGCTCTCAATTAAACTCTTTTACGCAAAACACATCTGAATAAGAAAGATTCACATCACAACTATACGTTACCAATCGAGTAATCAAGAGTAAAATCCGAAATCGAGTTTCATCAAGAAAACCTTTCCACTTTCCAAGTGGCAATTTGCTAAAAACGTCCACGAAAGCCAAAGGAAGATCACTTGAATGCTCAAACCAAATACTTCTTTTGTTTTGCTGAATTGGAAAGAAGCAAACATGCCAACACAACACCAACTCACAATGCGAAGACACCACCAACAACATAAAGCTCAAATGAGTAACAAGAAAACGCTTCAATACCCAAGGAAACATCCTTTTTCTCAATTCCTCTTTAGGAATAAAATTTCTCTCAGACATTGGAATTGAATTCATCGCATACCACAGGGCTCAAACCTCTTAATTTAACATCCTCAAATTAGGCTTAAACTGAAATACATCATCCACACCTTTGTGGAGAGACTCTATTGATTCCATCGAACACTCTGACCACTCCTTCAATCGATGACATTAATTTGATAGAAGGCACCAAAGCCCTCAAAACCCATGCAATCTCATCACCTCCAACTTTCAAGAATATCACATCGAATTTTCAGTACACCCGCCATGAACTACAACAAAAGGGTTCTATCGACAATCATTCCACTACTCAGAGTACTCCAGTTTTCTATCTCCTCTACACACCAATCTTTGGGTGACCAAAAGTTTAGCATGAAAACGGAAAGCCCATATTTAACCTCCGAGACCTCTACAACGAATTCCTCTTATAATAAATAGTGAAATCATCGGATTAAATCTCTATGATCCCCACAATTCCGACATACTCACTCATTGACATCATCAGGAATCACTCATACCACATCGCGATACTTTCAATAGTGTTACTGTATAAAATTGATTACGATTTCCATACATTTGATAATCCCCAACATTTCAACATGAACCAAGGTTCTGGAACTACACTATACCATAGGTCCTACTTAGTCGAACAATATACGATTTTACCTCGAAACCAAACATTCCATCTGAATCAACTTCCCTCCAAGAGATTCAGGTCAAAACCAACTCATCTTCTATTACTACTCCAATAGCTGGGTAGCAAAAACTCACCCCTACAATCACTTAACCACCACCAAACAAACAACAACTTACGAGTTGTAAAACTTTACAGCACAAAACGGTTGATCCTTTCTCAAAAGAAAGAGGCGAATAAGAACAAATTTCACCACACAGGAAAATGTTACTGCTCACAGTGAGCACAAAACCAAAAGAAATAATCTGGTAATAAAGATCTGGAAAAACGAAAGTTGAGTTCACAGTGGAGGGCACGCATCCCTCGAAAAGGGAATAGCAAATAACCACTAATAAGAAAAAATGACATTGCGATTGAAACTCGACAACTCTTGAGTGAAAAGAGTAAAAAGTTTATGAACAATTCGAATAACTACAAGTTACAAAACTTGACTCAAATTCTCAAATATTCCTACTGCACTCTTTCCCTTAACACTGAAATTAATTCTTTGACTAACATCGCTTTGCCACAACGTACAAGATAAGATCTTTAGTCCAAACCACAAGGACTAATTAAGAACCAATGAAATTCTTCAATACGTCATATTTGTTCAGAACAGTTCAACTACACAAGAAACATGAGATCCAAATAATCTCACCACCAAACTCAAACATTTCCAATTACTGAGATTTCGCAAACGCAAGTAGATTATTCTCTCTTAAAGGAACCAACATAAGTTCTTTGATTGCAACCTCAATTTGCCAACTCGGACCAAAGAGCCTTTAAAATTAAATCACACAAATCTCTTAAGAAGCAACAGACATTCCAATACCTTAATTTATTTAAAATAATTTCAGCTACCGGATGATTCATGGGCTCAAAGAAAATATCATGAAAGCTAAACTTGAATTATTCTCATCGAACGATATCACCAAAGGCGATCAAATTACTATGGGTATTAACATCAATTTCACAACAACAATTAGAAAACACTTCAAAAGACCCACGTGAAAAGAATGAATTGATTCTTTCTCAAAAGAAGAGACAAATGGAAACGATTTTCACCAACTAGAAAACTCATCCACCACTCGCACTGAACATGTGACCAAGAGAAGAAACCAATTAAGCAATGAACTCACAGAATATAAGTGGAGTCCACAGTTGAACGCATAAGCCTCACAAGAATAGAATATCGAACCTTAATGAGATAAGAACAAATAAGTATTCAAAATCAAGCACTTGCATCATCAAGAACCATTATAACTTTGCAACATAACGTTACTCGATAAGCTTCATTTACCACATAAAAGCTGAACCTCAAAAGATCATGAACATAAAACTTGAAATTTGATCATTTAGAGAATATCACCATAGGTGATCAAATTACTACGAGAATTAACCTCATTCTCACAATTTTGACGATTTAATAACATCGACAACATACACTAGTACTGAGAATCATCAAACTTTATTACTCCATCCTAAAACTTCCCAAAGGGAATACAACCACAAGGTTGAAACAAATTTATTATAACAAGATTATGCTAAGCAATATCAATATCACAAGGCACGATAGCAAAGACTACTTACGAAATTAATCTACTCAACTATTGGTGTTGCTTAGCACCTTCTTCAGCGCTCATTAACAATCGATGATGGTATTTATCATGTGTGTACATACAGTACTAATTCCATTTGCAACCACATAACCATATGTAAACATAGATTCATATTTCACCTTTGTTCAGAAATCATTTCAAAACATGATTAAAGATTCACTAACATAATTTTCTATAAACAAGGTTTCATGAATCGATACACCAAAGACCCATCTGGTCCTTCATACAAGTTTCAACAATTTTAACATACTAGGAAGTAGATAAATCTAGCTCTTATGTAAGATTTATAGGTTCTGAATGGATATGGACAGTCTTTATTTAACATACACCATGAATCAAATACAAGGATATTTCAATTTAATCAATTTCACTCTCATGGATGGTAGTTAAGAATAACTGATTTGCACCTATGCTAATAACCCAACTTGATAACTCATATCGTAACAATCTATTCGCTTAGTTATAACTTCTCATTTTAAGCATGACAAGACATCACAAAAGGATTCTAACACCTTACTGCAGCAAAAGAGAGACTTCAAACCTCAACGCTCAAGTAATCCAAAAGAAACGCATAAAGCCAAAGCTTTCCAGCAAACGAACTTACAAAGCAGAAACTCTCACTAACCAAGCTATCAAACGAGTAAATGAGTCATTCTTTTCAATGAGAAAGAAGGAGCAACCAAGAAAACATCAATCTTGCCAATTGACAACGATCATAAGTAGTAAAAGCAACTCAACAAATAAAAGCAATAATTGTTTCAGAGAACCAAGAGGGATCTATGGAAAACCATAACTATCATGGACCACAAACCCGGAGAAATTCATCAACCACCACAGACAAGAATTGCCAAATTCGAAATGAAAGAAGAGAACAACTTTCTAAAGTAACTCATACTTAGTACCAAACGATGATACTGGGTAACTACTCCTCTAACCACGTCTGCGAACAGTGGTGTAACTCGTGTGAATCCTGAGTAACAACCACGACCTCCACTTCTTATCATCCGATAACAACACGCTTCACTAAAATAATCAACTATGAATATATAGGATCATCTCATGACAATCATATTATTAGTTCATAGATATTGAATATCATAGCAGATCATATATTACCAACAAGGATGATAGTACGAAGCAATTCAACAATTGCTCAACAAAATGAAACATAACAACGAGATAATGCGAAAGCAATGTAATTCCCAACCCCACCTCATGTACACGTGTGTCAATTTAATATTTTTTTCTATTAACCACGGACCTAAAGCCCGCTCTGATACCAACTGTAACACCCTAGCTATCCTGAAGCCAAGATGTCACCTAAAACATCTAACATACATCCATAATGCGGAAGAATTTGAAACAAGTATATCAACTAAAGACAACATTAAGTTAAACAGATATGATGAAGGTATCCTTCCTTCACCTTTTAAGTTATTTAATTCGATCATCAATAAAGAAGGTTCACACGCAGTAATAAATCAACATCCATGTGGAGAAGGTATCCTTCCTTCACCAATTATAATTTAATTATTACAGTTCATCATTAACGAATGTAAGATAGAACTAAATTTAATCTTGAACATGAATAGGATGATGTGAACGTGTAGTGCGTGTCTACTCCTCCCAAGTGAGCCAACATCGGGTTACCTAAAATAAACAAACAACGCAAGAGTGAGTCCATGACTCACAAGTACGATGAAAGAGAAAGAACACATATACAAACAGACATCACCATTTAAGAATGCGAACCTTGCATCGAGTGAACACTTATGAAAACATGAAATGAATGAATGTAATCAAGGATGGACTGCACACATGCATATACGCAGTATAGTGAGTGACACACCGTCGGTGTTCACTTAAGCCCGCACCTTAACAAAAGTGCGGGGATCCAAGTCCTATATGAAGAACGTTTCATATAGGTGTCCAAAGCTGCCCATACTGGAATTGATGGGTCTTACGTGCCCATACTGGAATTGATGGGTTTGAAACAAGTATATCAACTAAAGACAGCATTAAGTTAAACAGGATATGATGAAGGTATCCTTCCTTCACCTTTTAAGTTATTTAATTCTGATCATCAATAAAGAAGGTTCACACGCAGTAATAAATCAACATCCATGTGGAGAAGGTATCCTTCCTTCACCAATTATAATTTAATTATTACAGTTCATCATTAACGAATGTAAGATAGAACTAAATTTAATCTTGAACATGAATAGGATGATGTGAGCAGTAGTGCGTGTCTACTCCCTCCCAAGTGAGCCAACATCGGGGTTACCTAAAATAAACAAACAACGCAAGAGTGAGTCCATGACTCAAGTAAGTACAAATGAAAGAAAAAGAACACATATACAAACAGGACATCACCATTTAAGAATG
Organism: Ampelocalamus luodianensis; assembly: GCA_036346255.1. Classification (NCBI taxonomy): domain Eukaryota; kingdom Viridiplantae; phylum Streptophyta; class Magnoliopsida; order Poales; family Poaceae; genus Ampelocalamus; species Ampelocalamus luodianensis. The sequence continues at coordinate 24,024,564 of CM070637.1, forward strand.
CGAACCTTGCATCGAGTGAACACTTATGAAAACATGAAATGAATGAATGTAATCAAGGATGGACTGCACACATGCATATACCGGTATAGTGAGTGACACACCCGTCGGTGTTCACTTAAGCTCGCACCTTAACAAAAGTGTGGGGATCCAAGTCCTATATGAAGAACGTTTCATATAGGTGTCCAAAGCTGCCCATACTGGAATTGATGGGTCTTTCAATCCACTCCCGTGGACGGGACATGACAATGTCCAAATTTGCCCACATTGGAATGGTGGGACTTACAATCCACTCCCGTGGACATAACATGAATAAAAGGATGCATGATATGAACATGAATAGTGATAATACCATCTCTCAGTATATACTCCACATAATGAAAGAACATAACCAATTCAACATCTTGGGTAACACAATATGTCACACTATATTCATGAAAACATTCACAATCACAACACTCAAAAGCAACAAAGTACTTGCCTTCCGCGTTGCGACGCGTTAGCAGGCAACGATGGCGCTCCCAAACCCGTAGCCTCGTGGCCTAAACAATTAAATAACCGAAATAAGAACAACATAGAATCCAACACGAATTAAAAGTCTACAATACCCCCCTTGAACTCCCAAGGAATCGCCATAAAACCTAATCTGAAAAACAGTGCAACCCAAAAACGTGTCGGGACAGCAGCACGAAAATGACAGTAGTTAATGACATGGGACTCGAAATGAGATGAGTCCAGATCCTACCTCATCTTAACGAACATATCTATAACATTCAAGTTGATGAGATTTCCCAATTCGGCCAATAAACTTCTCTAATAAAGAAAACAAAACAGCAGCACAACTTCTGTCTGAACAAACAGGACAGCAATACTAAAACAACCATAACTTTAAATGTACAACTCCGAATTGAGCGTTCTTTAACAATATGAAAAGGTTATGAAATTATCTACAATAACCTAGTTGGCACGACATTCAAATTTTTTTTTAACAAAAAGTGGCACACGGGTCAAAACTAAAGATAGAAACTGACATACAATCTGGACAGACTGACATACAATCTGGACAGTCACAATGAAAAGTGCATAACTTTTGATCTATAACTCCAAATGAAGTGTTCTTTATCAATCCTGAAAGCTAGTGATATCACCTTCAAAATTTGTTATGGGCAAGACCTCTGAATCACCCTCTAACTAGGCCATAAATCAACCTATACAGAGACTGCTAATTCTCGTCAGAATTCTAGACAGCAGATAGTAAATCTATCATAACTTTTGACTCGAAAGTCGGAATGAGGTGATCTTGGCGGCCACTGAAAGCTAAGAACAAGACCTACAACTCTCCAGGAGACCCAAACTCCTGATTCGGCTTCTAAAGTCACGAAACAGTCCACGCAACACTCTGGTCAGAAACGAATTCTGCTCGCAGTAATACGTTCTAACCAAATATGCATCAAATCGCCTCTACCACTAATCAAAAGACGAGGGTCGGCATCCGATACCTTTGCAGCAACCAGGAAGTAGGCGGAAGACCTTCGGAGAAGATGATCTCCCTCCTTCTCACCTCTTTTGCCCCAAGCAAGGTGCTGTCCTCCTCAATTTCCTTGCGCAACCGGCAGCGGAGAAGGTCCGAAGGCAGGTTGGGGAGGCAAACCAGCAGGACCAGCAACCAAGGAGGATGGGGCGGCTCCTAGGGGCAGGGGCGTGAGGGGAAGAGAGGAGGGTGGAAGGGGCGCGGCCATAGGAGGAGGGAGTGGGAAAAGTGGGAGAGGTGGGAGGTGCTAGGGTTTGAGGCCCCCTTTGTCGGCCACAAGATGGGCCTTTGGGCCCATCTCTAGTGCAGCTGCTCCCCTCATGGGCCCCATGGCTGCCCCTCCAGCCCATAAGGCCTTCTCTTGGGTCTGCTGGCCAAAGGCCCAGGCCCAAAACTGGAAGAACAGGCGAAACGCCGGAGATTTCTTCTTTTAATTTGAACTCGAATTTAAATCCGCATTGTTTTTCTTACCAAACAGAAACGGGATATTACAGGCCATAGGGGGGGAGGTGCCACCCTACCCCAAAACCCTAGCCGCCCCCACCTTTTCCCTCCTCCCCTCCCTTGGCCGCCACTTCCTCTCCCCCCCTTGTGCCTCCTCCCTGTCCAGCACCTCCCCCTTGCAGCCCTTGCTGTCCATCCCCATCCATGGGAGGTCTCCCCTCCATTGATGCCAGTTAAAGGAAGGAGGGACAAGCCCTATGTGCTACCGGCCATGGTAGAAGAGAAGAAGAAGAGGGAGAGGGTGATCATCTTCTTCGTGGGTCACTCATCACCATCTTGGGTGCTGCAAGGGTAACGATCCTCATCGTTTGATTAGTGGTAGATATGATTTGGATCATTATTGGTTAGATTGATTTGCTGCGACTAGAAAACCGGTTTTGTCCAGAATATTGCGTGGCTTGTTTCGTGATCTTAGAGGCCGAATTTGAGTTGTCCATCTCCTAGAGTTATTTATATAATGTTCTTAGCTTTTGGTGGCCGCCAAGAACACTGAATTCCGACGTACGGGTAAAAAGTTATGTTAGTTTTCGTCTCTGCTGTCCAGAATCTGACGAGAATAAACTGTCAAGTTGTCTTTAAATTATGAGTATGTTAATGGAAAATTCAGGGTTTTCACTCAACTAGGTTTCTGTAGGGAATTTGATAATCTTTCTATATTGTTAAAGAACATCCAATTTGGAGTTGTACAACAAAAGTTATGGATATTTTATTTTAGCCGATATTTCTGTCTATTAATTCAGTCAACAGATTTGAGCCGTGGGCCAAATTTTGTTAGAGGCAAAATCTGAACTTTTGCCCAACTAGACTTTAGTAGGTTTTGTTCTTAGCTTTTCAGATTGTTAAAGAAAACCAATTTTGGTTTAGCCAATAAAAAGTTATGTCCGATACCGTGCTGCTGTCCAGGCTTGTTAGACAGATCCGGACAGATTCTGTTCCGCTATTTCATTTATCTGTTAGTATATTAAATTGGCCGAATTGGCTTACCTTGTCAACTAGAGTATTGTAGATATGTCAGTTAAAAATCCATAGAAATTGGTCTCACCTCATTCCGAGTCCCAGACCAATAGATATCATTTTTACCGTTCTGCTGTCCAGTTTCGGGTTGTGCCTGAGTAGTCTGTTTTCAGATTAGAGCTAATTAGTTAATTGTGGACTGTCGGGAAGTCGTTGTAGAACGTTAATGGAAGCGCTATGTTATATGTTGTATTTATTTCGAGTACTTACTTATGTAGGCAGAGAGGCTTCGGTTTAGGGACATCCTCTTTACCTACTACCGCAGTGCTTCGCGGAAGGCAAGTACCTTGCCACCTTTATTGATTGTGATTGATGAATGTTTTTATGATCTTGTTGTGATTCCATATAATTCATGAGAAGGTGGATTGTTTATGTTTTGATATATGTGTTATATCCATGTTTAAATATCATGTCTTTCAATATTCTCAATCCATGTTATACATTCGTTTTGCATGTTTCATCCACGAGAGTGGATTTCAAGTCCCACCATTCCAATGTGGGCAATGTTGACATCGTCATGTCCGCCCACGGAGTGGATTTGAAAGACCCATCAATTCCGGGATGGGTATGTAAGACCCATTAATTCCGAATGGGCAATTTTGGACACCGTATGAAACGTTCTTCATATGGGAATTGGATCCCCGCATTTTTGTTAAGATGCGGGCTTAAGTGTACACCGACGGTGTGTCACTAGCTATACCAGTATAGGCATGTGTGCAGTCCATCCTTGATTACATTAATTCATTTCATGTTTTTCTTAAGTGCTCATTCGATGCAATATTCGCATTCTTAAATGGTGATGTCCTGTTTGTATATGTGTTCGTCTCTTTCATCAGTACTTGCTGAGTCGTGGACTCACTCTTGCGTTGTTTGTTTATTTTAGGTAACCTCGATGTTGGCTCACTTGGGAGGGAGTAGACACGCACTACTTGTTCACATCATCCAATTCATGTTCAAGATTAAATTTAGTTCTATCTTACATTCGTTAATGATGAACTGTAATAATAAATTTATAATTGGTGAAGGAAGGATACCTTCTCCACATTGATGTTGAATTATTACTGCATGTGAACTTTCATTATCAATGAACTGAAATAAATAGATTAGATGGTGAAGGAAGGATACCTTCATCATGTCTTGGTTGTTTTGATACTATCATTAGTTGATTTTATTCAAATTCTTCCGCATTATGGATGTATGTTAGATGTTTTAGGTGACATCTTGGCTTCCGAATAGCCAGGGTGTTACAGTTGGTATCAGAGCGGGGTTTAGGTCCATGGTAATTAAGTTATTTAATTGACACACCGTACGATGAGGTGGGGTTGAAAATTACATTGCTTCCGCAATATCTGTTATTATGTTTCATTTTGTTGAGCAATTGTTGAATTGCTTCTGTACTATCATCCTTGTTGGTAATATATGATCTGTTATGACATTCAATATCTATGAACTAATACTATAATTGTCATGAGATGATCCTGTATATTCATAATGGAGTATTTTGGTGAAGCGTGTTGTTAACGGATGATAAGGAGTGGAGGTCGTGGTTGTTACTTTGGGATTCACCAGGTTACACCACTGTTCGCAGTACGTGGTTAGAGGAGTAGTTACCCCGAGTACCATAGTTTCAGGTGTTAAGCGTGAGTTGCTTTAGAAAGATGTTTCATTTTGTTGAGCAATTGTTGAATTGCTTCTGTACTATCATCCTTGTTGGTAATATATGATCTGCTATGACATTCAATATCTATGAACTAATACTATAATTGTCATGAGATGATCCTGTATATTCATAATGGAGTATTTTGGTGAAGCGTGTTGTTAACGGATGATAAGGAGTGGAGGTCGTGGTTGTTACTTTGGGATTCACTGAGTTACACCACCGTCGCGATGACGTGGTTAGAGGAGTAGTTACCCGGTACCATAGTTTGTGTGTTAAGCGTGAGTTGCTTTAGAAAGATGTTCTCTTCCTTGATTTCTGGAATTTGGCAATTCTTGTCCTGTGGTGGTTGATGAAGTTCTCCTGGGTTAGTGGTTCATGATAGTTTATGGTTTTCAATATATCCTCTCGGTTCTCTAAAACAATCATTGCTTTTGACCGTTGAGTTGCTTTTACTACTTGTGATCGTTGTCAATTGGCAAGATTGATGTTTTCATGGTTGCTCCTTCTTTCTCATTGCAAAAGAATGACTCATATACTCGTTTGATAGCTTGGTTAGTGAGAGTTTCCCGCTGTAAGTTCGTTTGCATGGGAAAGCTTTGGCTTTATGTGTTTATTTTGGATAACTTCGAGCGTTGAGGTTTGAAGTCTCTCTTTTGCTGAAGTAAGGCGTTATAATCCTTTTGTGTTGACTTGCCATGCTTAAAATGAGAAGTTATATCTAAACGAATAAATTATTACGATCTGAGTTACCAAGTTGGGTTATTAGCATGGTGCAAATCAATTATTCTTAATTACCATCCATGAAAGTGAAATTGATTAATTTGAAATGTCCTTGTATTTGATACTTGGTGTATGTTAAATAAAGACTGTCCATATCCGTTCAGAACCTATAGATCTTACTTAAGAGCTAGATTTATCTATTTCCTGGTATGCTAAAATTGTTGAAACTTGTATAAAGTACCAGATGGGTGCTGGTGTATCGACTTATGAAACCTTGTTTATAGGAAATTATGTTAGTGAATCTTTAATCATGTTTTGAAATGATTTCTAAACAAAGGTGAAATGTGAATCTATGTTTATATATGGTTATGTGATTGCAAATGGAATTAGTACCGTATGTATACGTGTTTAGTACAATCATCAATTGTTAATGAGTTGAAGAAGGTGTTGAGCAACACCAACAGTTGAGTAGACGAATTTCGTAAGTAGTCTTTGATATCGTGCCTCGTGATATTTTTATTGCTTAGCATAATCTTGTTATAATAAATTTGTTTCAACCTTGTGGTTTGTGTTTCCTTTGGGAAGTTTTAGGATGGAGTAATAAAGTTTGATGATTCTTGGTACGAGTATGTTGTCGATGTTTTTAAATCGTCAAAATGTGAGAATGAGGTTAATTCTCGTAGTAATTGATCACCCATGGTAATATTTCTTAAATGATCAAATTTCAAGTTTTGTGTTCATCATCTTTTGGGGTTCAGGCTTTATGTGGTAAATGAAGTTTATCGAGTAGCGATATGTTGCAAAGTTATAATGGTTCTTCGATGATGCAAGTGCTTTGATTTGAATACTTATTTGTTCTTATCTCATAAGGTTCGATATTCTCTTCTTGTGAGGCTTAAGTGTTCAACTGTGGACTCCACTTATGTTCTATAAGTTCATTGCTTAATTGGTTTCTTCCTTGGTCCGTGTTCAAGTCGAGTGGTAGATGAGTTTTCTAGTTGGTGAAAATCGTTTCCATTTGTCTCTTCTTTTGAGAAAGAATCAACCCATTCTTTTCACGTGGGTCTTTCGAAGTGTTTTCTAATTGTTGTTGTGAAATTGATGTTAATACCCATAGTAATTTGACCGCCTTTGGTGATATCATTCAGATGAGAATATTTCAAGTTTAGCTTTAGTGATATTTTCTTTGAGCTATTGAATCATCTGTAGCTGAAATTATTTTAAATAAATTAAGGTATTGGATTGTCTGTTGCTTAAGAGATTTGTGTGGTTTAACTCTAAAGGCTCTTTGGTTTGAGTTGACAACGTGAGGTTGCAATCAAAGAAGTTATGTTGGTTCCTTTAAGAGGAGAATAATCTACTTGCTTTTCATGAAATCCCGTAATTGGAAATGTTTCGAGTTTGGTGACTGAGATTATTTGGATCTCTGTTTCTCCTGTAGTTGAAATGTTTTGAACAAATATGACGTATTGAAGAATTTTTTCTCGGTTCTTAATTAGTCCTTGTGGTTTGGACTAAAGACCTTATCCAGTTCGTTGTGGCAAAGCGATGTTAGTCAAAGAATTAATTTCAGTGTTAAAGGAAAGAGTGCAGAGGAATATTTGAGAATTTGAGTCAAGTTTTGTAACTTGTGGTTATTTGAATTGTTCATAAACTTTTGCTCTTTACACTCAAGAGTTGTCGAGTTTCAATCGCAATGTCATTCTTTTTATTGGTGGTTATTTGCTATTCCTTTTTAGAGGATGCGTGCTCTTACGTGAACTCAACTTTCGCTTTCCCGATCTTCATTACAGATTATTTCTTTTGGTCTCGTGCTCACTTGTGAGCACAACATTTTCTGTGTGGTGAAATTTGTTCTTGTTCGCCTCTTTCTTTTGAGAAAGGATCAACCGTTTTGTGTCAGAAAGTTTTACAACTCGTAAGTTGTTATTTGTTTGGTGGTGGTTAAGTGATTGTAGGGGTGAGATTTTGCTACCCAAATATTGGAGGAGTAATAGAAGATGAGTTGGTTTTGACTGAACCTCTTGGAGGAAGTTAATTCGATGGAATGTATGGTTTCAAGTAAAATTGTATATTGTTCGACTAAGTAGGACCTATGGTATAGTGTAGTTCCAGAACCTTGGTTCATGTTGAAATGTTGGGAATTATCAAATGTATGGAAACCGTAATCAATTTTATAGAGTAACACTATTGAAAGTATCGTGATGTTGTATGAGTGATTCCTGATGATGTCAATGAGTGAGTATGTCGGAGTTGTGGGGATCTTAGAGATTTAATCCGATGATTTCATTATTTGTTATAAGAGGAATTCGTTGTAGAGGTCTCAGAGGTTAAATTTGGGCTTTCCATTTTCATGCTAAACTTTTGGTCGCCCAAAGATTTGTGTGTAGAGGAGATAGAAAACTAGAGTATTCTGAGTAGTGGAATGATTGTCGATAGAACCCTTCTGATGTAGTTCATGAGCGGGTGTACTGAGGATTCTGATGTGTTATTCCTGAAAGTTGGAGGTGATAAGATTGCATGGGTTTTTGAGGTGCTTTGGTGCCTTCAATCAAATTAATGTCATCAGTTGAATGAGTTGTCTAGAGTATTCGTGGAATCAATAGAGTCTCTCTACAACGGTGTGGATGATGTATTTCGGTTTAAGCCTAATTTGAGGATGTTAAATTAAGAGGTTTGAGACCGTGTGGTATGCGATGAATTCGAATTCCAAGGTTTGAGAGATATTTTATTTCAAAAAAAAAGTGAAACTAAGAAAAAAAATGTCTTCTTGATTAGTGAAGCGTTTTCTTTATTGTCGCTTGAGCTTTGTGCTGTTGGCCAATGTCTTTCGTAAGTCGAGTTTGACTCGATTCTGTATGTGTGGTTCTTTTGGTTCAGAAGAATAAAGGAAGTTTTGATTTGGGCATTTAAAATGATTTCTCCTTTAGTTTTCGTGGCGCTTATTCGCAATTTGCCACTTGGAAAGTGGAAAGGTTTTCTTGATGAAATTCGATTTGGATTTTACTCTTGATGACTCGGTTGGTAACGATAGTTGTGATGTGAATCTTTCTTATTCAGATGTGTTTTGCCGGTAAAAGAGTTTGCTTAAAAAGAACTCGATTGTATGTTTCCGGTTAAAGGAGGTGATCCTTGTTTTCAGTGAAGAGTTCAATTGAGAGGTGGAATAAGAGTTCCGTGTTCTTTGTGCTTGTCGTGGGTTCGGTGTCATTGGGTTGTTTTAGCTAGTTGGCATATCGCCAGATCGCCTCGAGTCCATGCGCGGAGTACGTAACGTCTTGTATGTTCTCGTGTTGAGTGAGTACCTGGTAGAACCAGAGTTTGGAATTTCGTTTGCGCCGTTGACCATCGAGTGAGATCTTACCTTCGAGTCTTGTCCGATGAGTGTACCGGAAGTACCGGTTGAGTGTTAGTTCGGGCGTCGCGTTCGTCGTTGTGTTGTGGTATTTTCAGTCGAGGAGAGGCTACTTGGGAAGTTGGAGTTTCGCATGCTTGAGCTTTTGCGGTGTGGTTAGCGGCGGAGTGCGTGGTTACCGTCGTTAGTTCCTAGTTGTGGTTGTTCTTTCGCATAGATCGGCGATTAGATTCGGGATCGAATCCTTTTAAGGGGGGTAGAATGTAATATCCCGACTTTCCTTTGAGAGTGCAATTCAATTTGAGAGGGAATTAATGTAATTCTCCGATAGTGTTAGAAATAATTTTCGGGAGAAAATATTTAATCGGTAGAAGGTTTCTTTTGGAAAAACGCTTAATCAGGAGTTTAGAGGGGGTTTTCTGTGTTCTCTCGGCAACTTGGGCTTAGGCCTTGGCCCATGAGGCCTGGCCGGCCATAAGGGGGGGGGGAGGTGCCACCCTCCCCCAAAACCCTAGCCGCCCCCACCTTTTCCCTCTTCCCCTCCCTTGGCCGCCACTTCCTCTCCCCCCCATGCGCCTCCTCCCTGTCCAGCACCTCCCCCTTGCAGCCCTTGCTGTCCATCCCCATCCATGGGAGGTCTCCCCTCCATTGATGCCAGTTAAAGGAAGGAGGGACAAGCCCTATGTGCTACCGGCCATAGTAGAAGAGAAGAAGAAGAGGGAGAGGGTGATCATCTTCTTCGTGGGTCGCTCATCACCATCTTGGGTGCTGCAAGGGTAACGATCCTCATCGTTTGATTAGTGGTAGATATGATTTGGATCGTAATTGGTTAGATTGATTTGCTGCGACTAGAAAACCGGTTCTGTCCAGAATATTGCGTGGCTTGTTTCGTGATCTTAGAGGCCGAATTTGAGTTTTCCATCTCCAAGAGTTATTTATATAATGTTCTTAGCTTTCGGGGGCCGCCAAGAACACTGAATTCCGACGTACGGGTAAAAAGTTATGTTAGTTTTCGTCTCTGCTGTCCAGAATCCTGACGAGAATAAACTGTCAAGTTGTCTTTTAAATTATGAGTATGTTAATGGACAATTCAGGGTTTTCACTCAACTAGGTTTCTGTAGAGAATTTGATAATATTTCTAGATTGTTAAAGAACATCCAATTTGGAGTTGTACAACAAAAGTTATGGATATTTTATTTTAGCCGATATTTCTGTCTATTAATTCAGTCAACAGATTTGAGCCGTGGGCCAAATTTTGTTAGAGGCAAAATCTGAACTTTTGCCAAACTATACTTTAGTAGGTTTTGTTCTTAGCTTTTCATATTGTTAAAGAAAACCAATTTTGGTTTAGCCAATAAAAAGTTATCTCCGATACCGTGCTGCTGTCCAGGCTTGTTAGACAGATCTGGACAGATTCTGTTCCGCTGTTTCATTTATCTGTTAGTATATTAAATTTGCCGAATTGGCTTACCTTGTCAACTAGAGTATTGTAGATATGTCAGTTAAGAATCCATAGAAATTGGTCTCACCTCATTTCGAGTCCCAGACCAATAGATATGATTTTTACCGTTCTGCTGTCCAGTTTCGGATTGTGCCTGAGTAGTCTGTTTTCAGATTAGAGCTAATTAGTTAATTGTGGACTGTTGGGAAGTCGTTGTAGAACGTTAATGGAAGCGCTATGTTATATGTTGTATTTATTTCAAGTACTTACTTATGTAGGCAGAGAGGCTTCGGTTTAGGGACATCCTCTTTACCTACTACCGCAGTGCTTCGCGGAAGGCAAGTACCTTGCCACCTTTATTGATTGTGATTGATGAATGTTTTTATGATCTTGTTGTGATTCCATATAATTAATGAGAAGGTGGATTGTTTATGTTTTGATATATGTGTTATATCCATATTTAGATATCATGTCTTTCAATATTCTCAATCCATGTTATACATTCGTTTTGCATGTTTCATCCACGAGAGTGGATTTCAAGTCCCACCATTCCAATGTGGGCAATGTTGGACATTGTCATGTCCCGTCCACGGGAGTGGATTTGAAAGACCCATCAATTCCAGGATGGGCATGTAAGACCCATTAATTCCAGAATGGGCAATTTTGGACACCCGTATGAAACGTTCTTCATACGGGAATTGGATCCCCGCATTTTTGTTAAGATGCGGGCTTAAGTGTACACCGACGGGTGTGTCACTAGCTATACCGGTATAGGCATGTGTGCAGTCCATCCTTGATTACATTCATTCATTTCATGTTTTTCTTAAGTGCTCATTCGATGCAATATTCGCATTCTTAAATGGTGATGTCCTGTTTGTATATGTGTTCTGTCTCTTTCACTGTACTTGCTGAGTCGTGGACTCACTCTTGCGTTGTTTGTTTATTTTAGGTAACCCCTGATCTTGGCTCACTTGGGAGGGAGTAGACACGCACTACTTGTTCACATCATCCAATTCATGTTCAAGATTAAATTTAGTTCTATCTAACATTCGTTAATGATGAACTGTAATAATAAATTTATAATTGGTGAAGGAAGGATACCTTCTCCACATTGATGTTGAATTATTACTGCATGTGAACTTTCATTATCAATGAACTGAAATAAATAGATTAGATGGTGAAGGAAGGATACCTTCATCATGTCTTGGTTGTTTTGATACTATCATTAGTTGATTTTATTCAAATTCTTCCACATTATGGATGTATGTTAGATGTTTTAGGTGACATCTTGGCTTCCGAATAGCCAGGGTGTTACAGTCATCTCCTAGAAAGTTGTAGAGGACGTCAATAGCTTTCAATGAAGTGCAAGATCGTATTTTCTAGACCTCTGTAGCAAAAGTTATGATATTATTAGTGCGACTGTTCCGCGAATCTGTCAGTATTTTGACAGGTTTTAGTAATATGACTTGTGCGATCAGTTAAATGGAGAATTAGAGGATCGCAGTATAACAAAAGTTGTAGATACTTGTCGTAGCTTTCAGGGAAGCAGAAGAAGGCAAAATTTGGACAAACGAGCTGAAAGTTATGATAGTTTTAGTGTTATGTCCAGATAACCTGACGTGAAATTGATGTTTTGTTAATCAGCTTAAAAAGGATATTAGATTGCCGAATCAGGAAGGCCCACCGACTAGGTTTAGGTGGGTAATTTGATAACCTTTCAATGAAGTCCAAGATCACCTAATTTGGACTCTTGTACTAAAAGATACGAATTTTTGAATATGACTGTTTACAGAGGGGTCAGTTTAGCATTTAGGAAATTGGAGTCGGGGTCGTGTTACAAGCTTTTGCTATTTCGTGCTTGCTCATATGGTTTATTTGGTCCATTACTATTGTCTTAGAAAGATTTTAAATGTATTTTTTAGGTGGGGGATTGGTCCCGGAGGCAGCACCCTCTGCATATCCTCCGTTCTCACGCGGTTAAGGCAAGTACTCTGGTTGATAGAATGATTATGAATGGTTGATAGAGAGTGCTAGTATTTTGATACATATTAGCAATGCATGGTTGATAGTGTGATATGTATGGTTAAGAATGGTGAATGTTGGAGATATGATTAATTGTTATTCATGAGTGATTGTTCATGTTTGCTAGTATTATGAATATATGTGCTATTCATGGATGCTAGAGTGCTATGAATGTCAACGATGATGAATACTAGAAGTATGAATAAGTGTATTCATGTATGACGTTGTTGTGAATACAAATTTATGGTGGTTTGAAGTTTTGCTCATGTGCATCATGCTATCATATTGGAGGCTTGGTCACGTGGTGACTGAGCATTTTCGAGGTCCCCGTCATGTAGATGACGGGCTTGAGGTCCCCACATTCATAGAATGCGGGCATTGAAAAGAGGTCCCCATCATGAAAACGATGGGCTTATGGTCCCCATACTTGTGGAGTGTGGGCTTGAGGTCCCCTTTACTTGCGGAGTATTGGGCAATTGGTCCCTGCGCTTGCGAGCACAGGCATGGGTATGCATCGACGGTTGCGTACTTTGCATTACCGGTAAAATACAAAAGATAAAGAGAAAGTGCACTTGAGCATCCCGCATATCATGAGCATATGACATGTTTATAATAGAGATTGTAGATGGATGTTGATGATTACAGTTGTTTATGTTATTATTGCCATTTATTGTACTTGCTGAGTCTTGGGACTCACTCTTGCTATTGTTGTGTTTTTAGGTACCCCTTTACAAGAACGACATGCATGGGAGGGAGTAAGACTTAGAGCGTTTGCACAATGGCACAAACTACTCACATTTGAATTGATAGATTGATAATTTACTAGAAGAGAAACTTGCTTAAAGATTTCTTTATGATTACTCCCTCTGCTTGGAATAATTTGTAATAGAGTTGATTAGAGGATCATGGATGTCCTTTTGTTTATGCTTGTATTCGTTTGGCATGCTTTGGAAGATATAGTGATGATTAGCATAGTTTTGGTGGTCTCTTGATTATGCTGGATGTTGGATTACTTAACTATGCTACATTTAAAGGTTGGAACCTCCGGTTTAGTAACTAAACAAAGGAGGTTCTGTCGGATTTTAGAGAATTGTATCAATATTAAAATGGTTATAGTGTCAGTTTAGTAGCATTCCAGGCCTTTGTCAGGCTGGGGTGTTACATTACAGTTGGTATCAGAGCGGGCTTTAGGTATGTGGTAATTGAAATATTAAATTGACACACTGTGCACAGTAGGATGAGATGGGTCAAGCAATGAATTTCTGTTTCTGTTATGTCGCATTGTCAATCTATGTTATGGTATTACTTTCTATACAAATGAATTTATTCTATAATTGTTATGAGATGATCTAGTATACTTATAATTGATTATAATGGTTATATATGATGGTAGCGGATGTCGAGAGGTAGAGGTCATGGTTATGGCTTTGGGCATTGCCAGGTTATACCACCGTTCGTGGTTTGGGATAGTGAAGTGGTTACCTCGGGTAACTTAGTTACATGCGATGAGGGTGAGTTCTTTTGGGAAGATGTTGTCTTTCTTGAGTTTATATTTGGTTTTTTGGTTATAGTCGTAGTTGATGAATTTTCTGTAGTTAGTGTTATATTTCAGCTGACGAGTTTTCATTGGTCTTTCTTGGTTCCATACAGCGACTACTTGTTCTCCTGACTACTGATCTATTGTTGCTTCTTGTGAACGTCGGTTATCTGCAAGATTGATCTTTTCATAGGAGTTCCGCCCTTCTTATTGGAAAAATGTGACTCATTTATTTGCTTGGTATTCTGGATACTAAGAGTTTTTTGTTGTAAGTTATTTAACATATGAAAGTTGTGGCTTTATGTATTTCTTTTAGATTATTTCGAGTGTTGAAGTTTAATACCTCTTTTTCTGAAAGAATGTGTTAAGATCCTTAAGTGATGTCTTGTCATGCTTAAGTAAGAGGTGTTAATTAAATGAATAAATTGTTATGATATGAGTTACCAAGTTGGGTTGTTAGCATGAGGCAAATCAATTATTCTTAACTAGTATCCATGGAAGTGAATTTGATTAATTTGAAATGTCATTGTATTTGGTACATGATGAATTTTAGATAAGAGTTTGTCCATATCTGTTCAGAACCTGTTGTTCTTAAGAAGTGTGGAAGATTAATGAACCAGTTTGATCATTAAGTTTGAATAATCTACTAAATTTGTTAGATGAATTGGAATCTAGGTCCTCTTTTGGTTATTCTAACCGCTAGTGATGGTTAAGGATGCGTTCAAATGTTGCGTTGGTAAATATTAATCTTGACTCTGTCTTCTATTTAGATACTTGATGAATTTGTACAAATGCTAGATTCGCTTGTTTTTGCCATGCTAAATTGTTGATATATGTATGAAGTAATGGATGAAGGTTGTTGTATTGACTTGTGAGACCTTGTCATATAAATATTCTACTGTTGAAGTTTAAAGATATCTCGTTCCAATTTCTGAACAAAAGGTAGAACCCTGAATCTATACTCATGTCTGTTTGTGTTTGCACACAGAGGTAGGCCCATGAATTAAGACTTCCATGATTAGATATTCATCAATTGATAGTAGTAATGACTATAGTGCTATTAGTGTGTGCAATTTTGGCGTTGAGCGTCAGTAAGGGTTAAATGGGTGAAATTTAATAAGTGATTTAAACTGGTGTGTTTTATGAGATTGTCATGTACTAGTATGAGATTGTTAAAAGAGATTTGTTTCAATATTGTGGCTTGCACACTAGGTTTATTTTCTAGAATAAGTTGTTATTACAATCTTATATGATGGAATTTTTTTTATGACACGATTTGTTGTGTTTCTTTTGGAAGACTTACTGATGTGATAGCAATGTATATTGAATTTTACCAAGAATGTATGTTATTGATATTAATGAAATGGTCAGTAATGTGAGGGTGATGTTGATTCTTTTATAGAGAAAGAAATTTGATTGCCTTTTGTGATGTCTTGAATGAAAATATTTCAAGTTTTGCAATCATGATCTTTTGGGGTTCAAGTTTTATGTGGTAATCGAAGTTTGTCGAGTAAAGTGACATATTGCAAAGTTCTATTGATTCTTAAGTGATTCGTGTGATTTAATCTTAAAGGCTCTTTTGCCTGAGTTGGCAACGTGAGGTGGCAATCAAAGACAATTATTATGTTGATTCCTTTAAGAAGTGCAAAATTTGCTTGCTTTTCGTGATATTCCGTAAATAAAAATGTTTCAAGTTTTGCAGCCGAGATCATTTGGATCTCATGATTTATGCGATAGTTGAACTGTTCCGAGCAAAAAGACATGTTGAAGTTTTTATTGGTTCTTAAGTGGTTCTTGTGGTTGGGTCTTAAGAACTCATCTTGTTTGAGCTGGCAAAGTGATGCAGTAATTATAGAAAATAGCTTTCTTGTTGAAGGAGGGTGATGACTACGGCGGCCCGATCTTCCGATAGGTTCGATTGATTTCGTCGTGAGGACGTTGACGCTTTGAGGCTTTCGACCAGCAGATCGTCACCTCGCAATTCGCTACACATACGATCGCCGTTATCGCCACGCCGCACGCGATCGTCCTTACCACGAGGGTTATTGTCCCTGAAAGCAATCGAAGCAACTCACAAGAACAAAGAAGATGCCATCTGAATTGTATTGCGAATATGAATGATGATCAACAAAGTGGGGTTCCTCAAACCGTAAAATGGCAAACCGCAAGTGGCGTAATAATCTAAGAAAAACCCAACCCTAAGTCGTGGCGGCTGTTGTATATATATAGGAGGGACGTGAGGGGGTTGACCTAGGGTTGTGCGACCATGGGGGGAGGCGTACACAACCTAGGCTTTGACCCCGACACGTGTACAAGGCCCTATTAGGCCCAAAATGGTGTCGCAGCACCTAATGACTGGTCGTAGAGCGTGAGACCTAGTTGTATCGTCGTAGAGCTTGAGATCTAGTCGTATCGTTGGCAGGTCTGGTCGTAGGGCTCGCGAATCTGGTCAAAGAGCTTGAGACCCAGTCGTGTAGCGCGCCGCGTGTCCGGTCGTATAGCTTGTCGACCTGGTCGTAGATCCTCCCTATTATTCCTAAGTAACAAAAGATCACAATTATTAGGTAGCATACCATTCTGCATAGATAAATTATTAGCACATAGAAACGAGCTCACCTCATAATTTAAGTTGCGTGCACGAGCTCTTGTCATAGGACCTTGTAGTTTAGCAACTGGATCTGGAGGATTTTGTGTAGTGCATGTATCTGAAGGAGTGATGTTCTCATCATCCTCCCCCTCTTGAAGTGGAGTCGTCCTCGACTCAAGCTCATCTGCTTCCCCCACGTATGGCTTCAAATCTTGGTGGTGGAGTGTATCGACCTATTGTAAGCAAACTCAATGTGCGTGTAACAGCCCAAAATCCCTAAGTTGGATTAGTTAAGTATCTAATGTGCATTTGTGAAATTTAGGACTTTTTAAAAACTTTTTGTTGCAGCAAATAGGTTTCAAGTGTGGGAATATTTTAGTTTGATTTTATATTCTCTGACATGCTTGTTGGATTTTCTAGAATTTTGGGAGCTTAATTGGTTCCCTGATTAATTTGCATGTTCAACTTTGAGTTTGAATTTAAAACACCAACCTAATAGATAAATAAAACAAATAGAAATGAAAGTGATAACTTAAAATCTAGACTCAATATAATTATTCTAAATATAAATGGAGGAATTAATTAAAGCACGTTTTGCAATTTTCTCACATCAAGTAATAATAATCAATATTAAATCAAATTGTTAGGAAAATTGCAATTAAAAATTTAATTATTTTGATTTTATGTTTTCACATCCATCACAAAAATCATGTCATTATGCAAGCATTATTATCATCATCTTTCTTTTCTGGTTCGACCGACCGCAGGTGAAACGCTTACGTGTCCCTTCTTTTCCGTTCCTGCTAACTCCCTTCACTTCTCTCGTTCAAATCTCATCTAAAAACTCAAAACCAAGCCATGCATGTCGTACCACCGTGATCATCATCGCACGACCAACCCATTTCTGCAATCCGTTTGCGCATGCATGGCAGTTTGAGTGATTACGCGGGAGGAGAAAAGAAGTAGCAGATGAAACGTGTGTGAATCTATTTCTTTTCCCCAACTTCTCTCCTCGCAATCACAACCGAGAATCAAGGATCCGACGACGCATGTTATACCGTTGCGATCACCGTCTCGAGGGCGTTCCGTTTCTGCAATCATTTCTCGCATGCAAGGTCATATGAGTAAGTTGGAAAAATGTGGAAGAAATACACTCCTAATTTTTCTCACTGCCAATTTTCTAGGCTATTTCTCCATCCCCGTTTCTTCTCCACTAACAACGAAGAAGCCAAGCCGGTTCTCCCCTTTTCCTTTTCTCTACCGTGGGGCAAGCCATCCCTTCACCTCCAGCCGCCACCTCCATCACCGAGCATGCCCCCCCAGGCGCCTCTCCTCCCCTCCCGCCGACCGGATCCGCCTCGGCCGCCCCTCAGCGCCGCTGCCGCCTCCCAGCTCCATTCCCTCCCCTGGCACCTCCCACCACGGTCCGGAGAAAGCCGCTACCGCCTCCCTATTCCGCCGCCGGCCCTCCTCCGCTTGCTGCCGCCATCTCCCAACTCCTCCCCGGCCGCATCTCCTCCCCCCAGATCCGGCCGCCTCAAGACCGACCCCTCGCCGCGCCTCGGCCCCAGCCGGCGCCGGGCCGCCGGCCCGGCTGCTGCGCCGCCGCCGCGCCGCTGCCGCCTCAGATCCGCCCGGCCCGTGCGCCTCTCGTCTTCCTCGGCCGGATCTGCGCCGGCCCCAGTCCGCACCGCCGCCTCCACCACCGAGCCCATCTCCCTGCCCCCTGGCCCGTGCGCCACCAACGTCTCCGTTGGCTCCCTGCGCCTCCCCCACTAGCTGGGCCGACTTCATCTCCGTCGGACTGCACCCCGCCGATCGCTTCACCTCTCTCGGCCAACCAGCGCGCTGTGCTGCCGCCGCCTCCGGTCTTCCGCGCCTCGAGCCCATGCGCCCGAGCCCCAGCCCGGCTGCTCCGTCCCGGCTCCATCCACCCCAGCTCCTCCCGTCGCCGGTCCGCTCCGGCCACGCCCCGCCTCCATCAAGTGCTCCAGTGAGTTCCCGTTAGCAACCTCATGCTCATGCTCGCCCGAAATTTCTTCCTCCCTCACCGGTGCTTGCACCCGCCTCGTTTCTCCTCTAGGTCCGACGGCCGCTCGCCATCGCCGCGCCGCCTCGGTGCAACTCAGACCGCACTGCCACCACCCCGAGCTGCAGTAGACCTCAGGCAATCCGGTTTGGTGGGTGCCGACGCCTCGACGCTGCTCCATCGCTGGCGGCGAACCTTGGCCGAGCCTCCCCTGCCGGTCCTGTAAATCCTTCTCTAAATAACTCCCCTCTATCACTAAAAATGGAATTCAGCTGTATAATCAACCCTATTAAGGTGACAAAGTTTGTGTTTGTCGATTCATTACTCAAGTCTAATTGACAATTGAACGTTTAATCTAGTGAGAAGTTAGCTGACAAGGCAATGAAATTCTGTTGATGAAGGTGAATGTACATGATTTTTCCGAGGTAATTAGTCTTGTCGATGAAGCTAATGATCCCGTGAATGCGTAGTTAGAGTTGGTCTTAATTCGATTAGTCAACCGCAAGTATTTTTCAATAGCAACCGAGTCCAAAATCCATAAGAATGCGAAGTTCTGAATTCAACATAGAGCAATTATCTATATTTGTTGAAGTGTTAGTTCTAAAATAAAAGATGATTAGAAATAAATCTTGGATTGTCAGTGTAACCCGCATGCCAAAGATCATCTTATGATAACAATTTGTGTGTTTCTCAACTAGGTCATACAATGGAAATAGATGATCTGAAAGTGGAAGTCTGTTTGTAGTAGCACTTTAGTTCATATCGTTGTGATGTTGTAAGTTGTCTAAATATTATCGTGAGGCTTCTCAGTTTTGTTAGATAGGCTTTTAACTGTGTAGATGGAGTTGTCAGTAAAACTCACTTGTGAGACCAACCATCTAATACTAACTGGTCATATGGCTGATCAGGGAACTACTCAATTGAATCAACCGAATTGAAATCTAAGTTTTTAAAGGAGTTAGAAGTACTTCATTTCAGCAATACTTTGTATTGTCTCATCGATTGACAAGAAAGATGATCTAAGAATACTCGAATTGTCAATAAGTTATTGACCTTGTAAGTGCAAGAAATGGGAATGCTCTTGTTTCAACTAGTCGATGGGCATTTATCTAGCAAAGAGTAGCCAAAGTTGAAAACCTTTATGGATAGTTGAGTTAAATGGGAAGGTTAAGTAACCACACTTCCAAACACCGCTTTTATCAAATAGGATGTCCGACGAAGGACTCCCAAAGTGAAATCTTGATCCTGTTAGTGGGCTGATGACCATTCTAAGTTTAAATGTTCCATTTGAGCTTTAGGTTTTAAGCTAACCGAGGTTTTCTTGTAAAGAAAGATAATAAGTATTGGTAGGATCCTTTTTAAGCAAACAGTACTTTCTCTGATTGTGTGGAAATGTTGGGTGGGAGAGAGCAGTAAGTAGAATTCTTGGTTAGATGGAGTTTTCTAATGTACAAACCGCATGGTGTTAATTGAAGTGTTGTGCTTAAGCATGTTAATAATACTTAGTCCTTAACAACGTTATGAGCTTGAAACCAGAATTGTTAACCTTATCAAGATCAGTAATCAACCTTGAGCTATTAATTCAAAGAGAGCAAGCGCTATCTGGGAGACAAGTTGTAAAGCAACACTCATCTAAAACAGTTAGTTAGAGTTTGTCTTAAGTCATTTAGCCTATTTGCTATTGTCTTTCAGTAGCAACCAAAATCTGGAAATCAGTGTGGTTCTTAGTGTTCAGAAGACCAACAGTGAACCCCAAACTTCTTGAGAAAAATGTTTAATCAGAGGAGAAAAGGTGATAAATTTGGCAGTAGACCCATTGCTCTAGTTTCAACTTCAAAAGTTCATAACTAATTCAAATCAACTCCTAATCCAATGTTTTTATTCCAATTCAACAGCAATCTTTATCTACCTTCTGTTTTAATTCCTTATTTGTTGGAGACTTTTGGCATCCTAGTGTTTATTCGATGTTTTTCGCTTTGGCAGTTTTTATCGTTAGATGACGTTGATTACGAGAGCGATCCTCTGCAGCAAGTTGAATATCTCTAGCAAGGCAAAGGCAAGCAGTTTGATCATATCCACTCTATCCCATTACTTTTAAAATCTAATACTTTGTTTTACTTGTATGTATGCATGCTTTTGTGTCAATGATTAATTTTGCCGAATAGAGGTAGCTAATCCTATTGCATTGTTTCCTTAAATTGCTCACCACCACAAACCATAAGTTATTATTCTCACTGGTGAATTAGAGCCCGATGAATGATTTATGGTCTTTTATTTGTCTTTACGATATGACGCTTAGCAATGCTTAGATACTGGTAGAATTGGGCGGTTATCGACTTATGTCGGTAACCTTGATCACACAAAACTCGCTATTACTTATGTTTCATACCTGGAGTTTTGTTTATTTGCGCAAACCAAAAACTAAAAACAAAATGGTTTGGACGTGGGTGAAACTCGGTTGTTTCTTGGTGGGTGCACGGGTTCAGCGTGCACGGGGGGGCTGTGGTTCATCAGGCTCCCCCAGGTTTGAAGGATGTCGCCCATGTCATGTAAGGACCGAGTTACTTGTGTCACTAAGCCAAGCGATATTTGCGTGCTAACCACACTAGAGGGAAATGGGACCTCTCTTGACTAAGTACTTTGGGGGGTGTTAATTAGTGAGTCGCGTGGTGGGTTGCATATGGGGTATATGCAACATGGACGTGTTTGTGGGGAGGGGAGCACCCGCCGAGGCCGGTGTCTCCTGCTCCACGTATAGGTCCTTGTGATTCATATTTCGTCGGCAGATCACTAAGGGTTAACCCCCATACGTGCGGCTCTTGATTAGCTCTTTCCATTGGAAATGTCTCGTAGGACTGAGCCGTGCCGGCATACCAAAGGTAGTGTGCTTCATCCGGTGGCAAAAAGGCGGTCTGAAGTGTGGGTACAGTGGTACACCCGTGCAGGCTTCTTGATCTATTCGAATAGCCTCGTCCTAGCTTATGGACATGCTTGGTAAGGTCGTGCAAGAACTATACTACAACCTTTTAAAATTAAAACTTGATGGGTTGGTATGAATGGATATTCATACTATTGTTGTGGTGACTATTGGGTTAGTCACTTCCAGGTTGTCTTTATTGTTGTTATTATTATTGTATCGCTGTTATTTCAACAATTGCAAACAGTTTTGTCATACCCTGTTTTTAGTCGGGAAAGAAAGAATTTAATCGGGAACTCCGAAAGCTTAAAACTCTCGGTTTGGAGTTTTTAGGTCGTGGGCCTCTGGAAGCCTTCCCACCCCTTGGCGGCCATGGGCCTAGGCCCATGCGCCCCCTCCCCTCTAAACCCTAACCACCCCTTTTCCTCCCCTGGCCGAACCCCACCTCCCCTTTGGCCGCCACCCCCTCCCTTCCTCCTCTCTCCTCCCTCACACCCCTGCCCCTAGGTGCCGCCCCAACCTCCCGGGTGCTGGCCCTGCTGGTTTGCCTCCCCATCCGGCCTTGGACCTTCTCCGCCGCCGGTTGCGCAAGGAGTTGAGGAGGACAGCAATTTGTTTGGGGCAAAGAGGTGAGAAGGAGGGAGATCGTCTTCTCCGTGATTCGTCTACCTACTCCTGGTTGCAGCAAGGGTAACGATGCGAATCTCATTGTTTTGTTTGATGGTAGAAGCGATTTGGATTCATTTTTGTCTAGGCAGACTCGCTGCGTGTAAAGACTGATTCTGTCCTGTATGTTGGAGGATTGTTTCGGTTATTTTTAGGCAGAATCTGAAGGTTCGGTCTCCTAGAGATATCTAGGTCTTGTTCTTACGTTTCAGTGGCCGCCGAGTTCACTCAAATCCGAGGTCCGAGTCAAAAGTTATGATAGAATTAGTCTTGACTGTCCAGAATCCTGACGAGATTCTGCAGTCAATTTGTAAATTGTATAAGAAATTGTTATTCACAGATTTTGAACTTGGTGTCTCCTAGAAAATTGAAGTATCCCCTGTCAGGTTTAGATGGCCACTGATTTTACTTGATTCCGAGTTATGGGTCAAAAGATATGTCTGTTTTAACAGTCGCTGCCAGAAACCTGACGTGATTAATCTGTCTGTATATTTTCTATATTATGATAGAGAAGTTGGAAGAATCTGAAAGTTCACCCAACTAGGTTATTGTAGGTAATTCTATAACCTTTTCAGATTGGTAAAGAACGCTCAATTCAGAGTTGTAACACAGAAGTTATGATCAACTGAATATTTCTGCTGAATTTTGGTAGGCTGAATCTGTGCTGAATGTTCAAACAATTATTAGCCTATTAATTTGACCAAATTGGTTTGTCGCGTCAACTAGAGTTTTGTAGTTAGACCAGTTAAGAATCTACAGAAATTGGGTTTGCTATTTTTCGACTTCCAGGCTGTGAGTTATGTTAGTCCCGTGTTGCTGTCCAGGATTTTCTTATTGGACAGACTCCGCTGTTTTTCAGTCTATGCGATATAGGATTTAATTGACTCTAATAGAAGTAAAATAGAACACCGACTAGTTGAACTGGGTATCATGTATACTTATTAAGTTATTTCGTTGGTTTAGGCGGCGAAACTTGGTATAAGAGCGCCGTTTGCGGATAACGCCGCAACGCGAAGGCAAGTACCATGTTTATTTGGATGTTTGTGCATTGTGGTTTTAGCATGAGTTGTTTTGGTAACCTGTGAGACATGTGAAATGAATTATTCATGCCTTGTTCAATACATTGAGTTCATGAATAGAAGTGATGTTATGGTATATTTCATTTAATTGTTGCATGCATTCATTGACATTTGACGTCCACGGAGTGGATGAGAACCACCATCAATTCCAAGATGGTTGGATAAGACCCATTAATTCCAATATGGGCAATGTTGGACACCGTATGAAACGTTCTTCATACGGAAGTGGATCCCGCATTTTTGTTAAGATGCGGGCTTGAGTGATCACCGACGGTGTTCACCGGCTATACCGATATCTGCGTGTGTGCAGTCCATTCCTTGATTTGAGCATTCATATCATGTATTCATAAGTAATCCAATGTGTTATGATCGAACCCAATGATGTTATGTTTGATCTTCAATGAATGAATGTTTTCTTAATCATTGTACTTGCTGAGTCATGGACTCACTCTTGCTTTGTTTGTTTATTTCTAGGTGATCGTTGATGAAGTTCACTTGGGAGGGAGTAGATGAGCACTACTCGAATAATGCACTTCACATTAGACTCATTACTATAAGAAATAATGATTCTCTTTTGTCATCTTTTGGTTTGTAATAAATAAATTTAGTCATGGATGGTACCTTTATGATCAATGAGAACATAGATGAGAACTTTAAGTCATATGGGTATTTGTTATCTTAGCTCATTATCGTTGATTCATGTTTAGATCTTAGAATTGGATTTCATGACTAGTTTATGATTCTTGTGTGTTTTTGTTGTGTGGAACCTCCAGTATCCTCGTATACAAAGGAGGTTTTGCCGAAATTTAGTATTTCAGCTTAGGGTAGTTGCATTCCAGGCTCGTGCTGAGTTGGGGTGTTACAAGTTTGTCAAATTGCTTTGAATCTATTACATTATTGCAAATAAAACTTGCTTTATGCTGAAAATAAGTCCAGAGCCTCCTCCACTTAAATAAAGATTGCATGTAGTTATTTATAGTTCTGTTATCTTACACGTCAGTCTTGCGAGTACAAAAACAATTTTTGTACTCATCTGCTTTGCTTAATATTTTTGTTGCAGAGGAAGAAGATGAGCCCCAAGGGCTTCCCTTTTTGTGAGATGTGCTGCGGGTTTGACGACTAGCTTGGCGGTCCGGTTGGTTGCCTTGTGGGTTAAAGGCACACTAATTAGCTCTTTTGCTTATTGCCATCTTATGGCCCTTTTGCTTTCGCTGTCTAATTGTTATTTTGTTGCTATTTGGTCGGTTGGCCCTTGTTGTATTTAATCCCTATTATGTATGTCTTTTATTGTTGTGCTTCGGTTCTATGCGATTGAATGGAATTGATGCATAATTTTGTGAAGAGGTGTGTATACTGCAATTCTGGGAAGTATACATATCTCGAGGCTTGGTTTATTTGATTTGTGATGCTAGGGCCAGGTGGTTGGTTAAGCATTACAAGCCAAATAAACCGGGGTCCTCACAAAGTTGGTATCAGAGCTGTACTGACCGTAGAAACCCCTAACTTGGTCGTCATTAGGATATTTTGAAAAACTTATTTTAAAAATATCAAATGGTTTGTGAAAACTTAAATAGGTTCTCAGATTTTACTCCTTACCTATCTTAACTTGCTCATCTTGCCTTATTCTTGTTGAGTTTTCGAAAAAGTTGTTCCCCTCTCTTCTCCTTTCAAAGTTAGCTGGTTATCGGTTAAATTCGGTTTGGGGAATAATGAGAATTGAAAATACGAACTATTGGTTGTTATTTGGCGAAGATTTGAAGCACTCGGAGTTGAAGCACTCATCTCGGAGCTCGGATACAAAATCTGGACAGCAAGCACAAGTTTTGGACTGCGAGCACTTAGTTCGTCGTTAGGGTTAAAAATGAGTTGATAAATCAACTAAAACTCATGGGACTAAAAGGGTAAGATGTGATATTAGATGGCTAGTGCCCAATCCACCCTTATTTGGTTTTTGCCATGCCTTTTAAATGCGTTAGAACTTGAGTTGTGTTCTAAAATTCTATCATCCTAAACGATTGCTCGTTCATTCAATACGAGTTAGTCGTACCGGAAAGCAAATCTTTTGCTTTGTGGTTTTGCGCTGGTCTTATGTTTTCATACAAATAATTGAAGTTCATTTCTTGCTTGCTTTGTGTTTGCAATCGGGATAGGGTAATGTCTATTTCCCCAAGACGATGCCTTGCTTTAAGATTAAGTTAGGGTTATTCTTAGAATATATACACCCTAATGGTATTAGTTAGCTTATAGACGCTAGATTTTGTAATCACTTGCTCTCCTTGTTCCAAATAGTTGCGCATCGTCTACCGGCGGCATGCATCGCAATTATGTCGGAAAACTATCGGTGGTTCAATTGATCTCATTATGGTGATTTTGGAATGATTAGTACATGCTAGAATTAAATTGCATACCCATTGCCATTCCCTCACCTTATGCCCATTCTTTCCTCAACTTATCTTTCATGTACCAAAATATTTAAGGGGGGTAGAAGATACCTCAAAATACTTGTTAGGCATCTTGATTCTTATACTTTCATCATGCATATAGTTTCTAAATTAACTTAAGCATGTCATGTTACTCAAGTTGCATAAAACAAGAAGCATGTAAGCATGCATGTGAGCATTTGCATTTCGGTAGAAGCATGTAAGCATGCATGTGAGCATTTGCACTCTCACTAAGCAAAATTTAAAGTTTGCCTTAGGACTAATTTGCACACGTGCATCCCCTCATGCATTCATCCTGTGCATTCCCTCTCCAAGCCGGGAAATTAGAACTAGAGAAGTGAGGATAAGCGAGACCACCTTAAACCTTACTTGCCTTCTCTTATCTGCACTGAATCCTGGTGTTGATACTAGATTACCATCTAACTAGTCTTTCCATTCTATCGATCGATGTCCCTTTTCGGTCGACTGAGTGGAGCTGAGTCTTTCATACTACGAGAAGACGATGTAAAGCGTGATGTCAAATTATCTTCGAATCAAGAAAGGAAAGGTCAAACAAAGCAATGGAAAGGAAAATGTGTCAGCAACATCAGGATACTGCGTCATGATCTTCCAGCACTATCTCTGAAGGAAATTAAGACAACAGATGGTGCATTTCGTTTAGAGTTGAAAAGAACCACATAGAAAACACTTAACAGAAGGACAATAGAAATCCTTCAACAAAGCCTTCCCACTTTAGAACCTAAAACTTCTGAAGAACCTCTCTGGATTCAGATTTGAGTTCGGTCTGTGTAAAAATCCGAAAAGTGACCCCGTGACCAAACCCACCTAGGTTGCCACAGCCTTTCGTTCCAACTTCCGAGCTACCGGAATCTCGGGACGAGATTCTATTTAAGGGGGGTAGATTTGTAACAGCTCAAAATCCCTAAGTTGGATTAGTTAAGCATCTAATGTGCATTTGTGAAATTTTGGACTTTCTAAAAACTTTTTGTTGCAGCAAATAGGTTTCAAGTGTGGGAATATTTTAGTTGGATTTTATATTCTCTGACATGCTTGTTGGATTTTCTGGAATTTTTGGAGCTTAATTGGTTCCCTGATTAATTTGCATGTTCAACTTTGAGTTTGAATTTAAAACAGCAACCTAATAGATAAATAAAACAAATAGAAATGAAAGTGATAACTTAAAATCTAGACTCAGTATAATTATTCTAAATATAAATGGAGGAATTAATTAAAGCACGTTTTGCAATTTTCTCACATCAAGTAATAATAATCAATATTAAATCAAATTGTTAGGAAAATTGCAATTAAAAATTTAATTATTTTGATTTAATGTTTTCACATGCATCACAAAAATCATGTCATTATGCATGCATTATTATCATCATCTTTCTTTTCTAGTTCGACCGACCGCAGGTGAAACGCCTACGTGTCCCTTCTTTTCCGTTCCTGCTATCTCCCTTCGCTTCTCTCCTTCAAATCTCATCTAAAAACTCAAAACCAAGCCATGCATGTCGTACCACCGTGATCGTCATCGCACGACCAACCCATTTCTGCAATCCGTTTGCGCATGCATGGCAGTTTGAGCGATTACGCGGGAGGAGAAAAGAAGTAGCAGATGAAACGTGTGTGAATCTATTTCTTTTCCCCAACTTCTCTCCTCGCAATCACAACCGAGAATCAAGGATCCGACGACGCATGTTATACCGTTGCGATCACCGTCTCGAGGGCGTTCCGTTTCTGCAATCGTTTCTCGCATGCAAGGTCATATGAGTAAGTTGGAAAAATGTGGGAGAAATACACTCCTAATTTTTCTCACTGCCAATTTTCTAGGCTATTTCTCCATCCCCCTTTCTTCTCCACTAACAACCAAGAAGCCAAGCCGGTTCTCCCCTTTTCCTTTTCTCTACCGTGGGGCAAGCCATCCCTTCACCTCCAGCCGCCACCTCCATCACCGAGCATGCCCCCCAGGCGCTTCTCGTCCCCTCCCGCCGACCGGATCTGCCTCGGCCGCCCCTCAGCGCCGCTGCCACCTCCCAGCTCCATTCCCTACCCTGGCACCTCCCACCACGGTCCGGAGAAAGCCGCTACCGCCTCCCTATTCCGCCGCCGGCCCTCCTCCGCTTGCTGCCGCCATCTCCCAACTCCTCCCTGGCCGCATCTCCTCCCCCCAGATCCGGCCGCCTCTCGACGCCCCTCGCGCCACCACGGCCACCGCCGTGTGCCCGGCTGCCGGCCGGCCGCTCTGCGCTGCCGCCGCCTTCGTCGCCC
This sequence comes from Ampelocalamus luodianensis, assembly GCA_036346255.1. NCBI lineage: Eukaryota > Viridiplantae > Streptophyta > Magnoliopsida > Poales > Poaceae > Ampelocalamus > Ampelocalamus luodianensis. Next base: position 24,052,332 of record CM070637.1, read on the forward strand.
TAGATCCGCCCCGGCCCGTGCCGGCCTCGTCTTCCTCGGCCCGGATCTGCGCCGGCCCCAGTCCGCACCGCCGCCTCCACCACCGAGCCCATCTCCCTGCCCCCTGGCACGTGCGCCACCAATGTCTCCGTTGGCTCCCTACGCCTCCCCGCGTTGCGCCGACTTCATCTCCGTCAGCACCAGACCCCGCCGACTGCTTCACCTCCTCGGCCGAACCAGCGCGCCCGTGTGCCGTCGCCTCCCGGTCTTCCCGCGCCCTGGAGCCCATGCGCCCGAGCCCCAGCCCGGCTGCTCCGTCCCGGCTCCACCCCAGCTCCTCCCGTCGCCGGTCCGCTCCGGCCACGCCCCGCCTCCATCAAGTGCTCCGGTGAGTTCCCCTTAGCAACCTCATGCTCATGCTCGCCCGAAATTTCTTCCTCCCTCACCGGTGCTTGCACCCCGTCTCGTTTCTCCTCTAGGTCCGAACACCGCTCGCCATCGCCGCGCCGCCTCGGTGCAACTCAGACCGCACTGCCACCACCCCGAGCTCCAGTAGACCTCAGGCAATCCGGTTTGGTGGGTACCGACGCCTCGACGCTGCTCCATCGCTGGCGGCGAACCTTGGCCGAGCCTCCCCTGCCGGTCCTGTAACTCCTTCTCTAAATAACTCCCCTCTATCACTAAAAATGGAATTCAGCTGTATAATCAACCCTCTTAAGGTGACAAAGTTTGTGTTTGTCGATTCATTACTCAAGTCTAATTGACAATTGAACGTTTAATCTAGTGAGAAGTTAGCTGACAAGGCAATGAAATTCTGTTGATGAAGGCTGAACAGACATGATTTTTCTGGAGGTAATTAGTCTTGTCAGTAAGCTAATGATCCTGTGAATGCGGTAGTTAGAGTTGGTCTTAATTCGATTAGTCAACCGGCAAGTATTTTTCAATAGCAACCGAATCTGAAAATCCATAAGAATGCGAAGTTCTGAATTCAACATAGAGCAATTATCTATATTTGTTGAAGAGTTAGTTCTAAAATAAAAGATGATTAGAAATAAATTTTGGATTGTCAGTGTAACCCGCATGCAAAAGATCATCTTATGATAACATTTTGTGTGTTTCTCAACTAGGTCATACAATGGAAATAGATGATCTGAAAGTGGAAGTCTGTTTGTAGTAGCACTTTAGTTCATATCGTTGTGATGTTGTAAGTTGTCTAAATATTATCGTGAGGCTTCTCAGTTTTGTTAGATAGGCTTTTAACTGTGTAGATGGAGTTGTCAGTAAAACTCACTTGTGAGACCAACCATCTAATACTAACTGATCATATGGCTGATCAGGGAACTACTCAATTGAATCAACCGAATTGAAATCTAAGTTTTTAAAGGAGTTAGAAGTACTTCATTTCAGCAATACTTTGTATTGTGCATCGATTGACGATAAAGATGATCTAAGAATACTCAGAATTGTCAATAAGTTATTGACCTTGTAAGTGCAGTAGATGGGAATGCTCTTGTTTCAACTAGTCAGATGGGCATTTATCTAGCAGTAGTAGCCAAAGTTGAAAACCTTTATGGATAGTTGAGTTAAATGGGAAGGTTAAGTAACCACACTTCCAAACACCGGTTTTTATCAAATAGGATGTGCAGACGGAAGGACTCCCAAAGTGAAATCTTGATCCTGTTAGTGGGCTGATGACCATTCTAAGTTTAAATGTTCCATTTGAGCTTTAGGTTTTAAGCTAACCGAGGTTTTCTTGTAAAGAAAGATAATAAGTATTGGTAGGATCCTTTCTAAGCAAATAGTACTTTCTCTGATTGTGTGGAAATGTTGGGTGGGAGAGAGCAGTAAGTAGAATTCTTGGTTAGATGGAGTTTTCTAATGTACAAACCGCATGGTGTTAATTGAAGTCTTTGTGCTTAAGCATGTTAATAATACTTAGTCCTTAACAACGTTATGAGCTTGAAACGAATTGTTAACCTTATCAAGATCATTAATCAACCTTTAGCTATTAATTCAAAGAGAGCAAGCGCTATCCGGGAGACAAGTTGTAAAGCAACACTCATCTAAAGCAGTTAGTTAGAGTTTGTCTTAAGTCATTTAGCCTATTTGCTATTGTCTTTGTTAGCAACCAAAATCTGAAATCGGTGTGGTTCTTAGTGTTGAAGACCAACAAGGAACCCCAAACTTCTTGAGAAAAATGTTTAATCAGAGGAGAAAAGGTGATAAATTTGGCAGTAGACCCATTGCTCTAGTTTCAACTTCAAAAGTTCATAACTAATTCAAATAAACTCCTGATCCAATGTTTTTATTCCAATTCAACAGCAATCTTTATCTACCTTCTGTTTTAATTCCTTATTTGTTGGAGACTTTTGGCATCCTAGTGTTTATTCGCTGTTTTTCGCTTTGGCAGTTTTTATCGTTAGATGACGTTGATTACGAGAGCGATCCTCTGCAGCAAGTCGAATATCTCTAGCAAGGCAAAGGCAAGCAGTTTGATCATATCCACTCTATCCCATTACTTTTAAAATCTAATACTTTGTTTTACTTGTATATATGCATGCTTTTGTGTAACACCCCAGCCCAACGTGAGCCTGGACTGCTACTAAACTAACATTAAATAATTCAAAACCAAATTCAAACCACCAAATTTCGACATAACCTCCTATATAAGGTTAACTACATGGAGGTTCCAACATTTAGATAAATCATAAACAATTAATCCAACATCCAGAATCATCAATAGGCGTTCAAAACATACTAACCAACTAGCATATCCAAAGGAGTCTTAATTACTCTGCTCATCATTGTTACACTTAATCCATTGCATGAGGCATAATCATAATCAACTCTTATGCAGTTTGCTAAATTATTAAGGTACGACAAAAACTTAATCAACTTTAAAGATGAGTGCTAGTGAGTGAATCCAAATCAAGTCTACTCCCTCCCATGCATGTCATTCTTGGCTCGAGTACCTAAAATAACAACAAAAGCAAGAGTGAGTCCACAGACTCAGCAAGTACAGAAATAGAAGCCATAACATCAGCATCAATATATAGAAGATCATCAACAAACATTTCAGATGCAGATGCAATGCTCAAGGATCCCTTCTCTTTATCTTTCTGTGCATTACACGTGTCAGCAGTATGCAACCGTCGCCGCATACCCATGCCTGTGCGCGCACGCACAGGGACCAATTGCCCATTACTCCGCAAGTAATGGGGACCTCAAGCCCACACTCCACGAGTGTGGGGATCTCGGGCCCGTCACAATCATGACGGGGATCTCAAAGGAAAACACCTGGTCACCACGTGACCAAGCCTCAACATGATCTCAATATGCACATGCTCATCATTTATTCATCATCCAATTACCAAAAGACGATAACATCATACAACAATAGAGCATAGACATATTTGGAGCATCCATCAGTCTTAAACAATCATCATGCCAACAATCTCACTATGCCATCACATATCGAAAAGCACACAAACATGACCAATCAATCACAACCACGAATCAACAATGCACTTGCCTTAACCACGTGAGAACTGGGAACGTGAAGTCAGTGCTGCCTCCGGTACTCTTCCCCCACCTAAATTCAATCAAGAACATAGACTAAGACCACAGTAACGAACCACATGAATTCTAAAAACAAACACAACTAGCAATAGCTCGCAACCCAATCCCGACTCCAAATTTCTAATTGTTGTTCTGTACCTTCTGTGAACAGTCAAGTTCTAAAATTCATATCTTTCCGTACAGTAGTCCAAATTAGGTGTTCTTCGACTTCATTGAAAGGCAATCAAATTTCCCAACTAAACCTAGTTGGTGAGCTTCCCTGATTCGGCCATCTAAAATCACTTTTAAGCTGATTAACAAAACATCGATTTCACGTCACCCTTTCTGGACAGCGCACTAAAACTATCATAACTTTCAGATCGTTTAACCAAATTTCGCGCTCTTGTGCTTCCCTAAAAGCTACGACAATTATCTACAATTTTCGTTATACTGAGAACCTCTAATTCTCTCTTTAATTGATCGCAAAGGTCAGATCACTAAAACATGTCCAGAAACTGACAGGGTTGCAGAACAGCCGCACCAATAAAATCATAACTTTTGCTACAGAGGTCCAAAATCACGATCTAGCACTTCATTGAAAGATATTTACGTCCTCTACAATTTTCTAGGAGACGTCCAAGACTGAATCCGCACTTAACTATATCAAAACGTCCCTCTAACGCGATCTATCCTGAGGAGACAGAAAACCGACATTGCTACAACAATTAAATATGCATCTAATTAGGGGGAAACAGGGGTTACCCTTGAAGAACCCCCACCGAATGTGATGAACACTCACCCCAGGCCACGATCTCTCCTTCCCCCTTTCCTCTTCCTCTTCTCCCCCTTCTTCTTGGCCGAACTGTCTCCCGGCGAGCCTCCTTCTTCCTCCTCGACACCGGCAGCGGGCAACATCTTCTTGGCTGCAGCAAGGGGCTTCAAGGGAGGAGGAGATGCTGCTGGACATGGGGAGGCATAGGAGGAAAGAGGGGGATGGGGGCGGCCAAGGGGGAGAGGGAGGGGTGCGGCCAAGAGGGGGAGAGGAGGGTGGCTAGGGTTTTGGGGTTGGGGCGCCTCCCCCCCTTCATTGGCAGGCCACCTCATGGCCAAATGGGCCAAGGCCAGGCCCAAGTTGCCCAAATAAAGCTGCAATACCCCTCCGTTATCTGCTTAATTAAGTATTTTCAATTTGATCCTTCTCCTGGATCAATTTCTAAATAGTCCTTTTCTTCGAATATTCGGCTTTCTCTCAAAATCTACTCTGGAGTATTACATTTTGTGTCAATGATTAGTTTTACCGAATAGAGGTAGCTAATCCTATTGCATTGTTTCCCTTAAATTGCTCACCCCTGCCACAACCATAAGTTATTATTCTCACTTGTGAATTAGAGCCCGGTGAATGATTTATGGTCTTTTATTTGTCTTTACGATATGACGCTTAGCTATGCTTAGATACCGGTAGAATTGGGCGGTTATCGACTTAGGTCGGTAACCTTGATCACACAAAACTCGCTATTACTTATGTTTCATACTTGGAGTTTTGTTTATTTGCGCAAACCAAAAACTAAAAACAAAATGGTTTGGACGTGGGTGAAACTCGGTTGTTTCTTGGTGGGTGCACGGTTCAGCGTGCAGCGGGTGTGGTTCATCGGGCTCCCGTGTTTGAAGATGTCGCCCATGTCATGTAAGGACCGAGTTACTTGTGTCACTAAGCCAAGCGATATTTGCGTGCTAACCACACTAGAGGGAAATGGGACCTCTCTTGACTAAGTATTTTGGGGGGTGTTAATTACTGAGTCGCGTGGTGAGTTGCATATGGGGTATATGCAACATGGGCGTGTTTGTGGGGAGGAGCACCGCAGGGCCGGTGTCTCTGCTCCACGTATGGGTCCTTGTGATCCATATTTAGTCGGCAGATCACTAAGGGTTAACCCCATACGTGCGGCTCTTGATTAGCTCTTTCCATTGGAAATGTCTCGTAGGACTTAGCCGTGCCAAGCATACCAAAGGTAGTGTGCTTCATCCGGTGGCAAAGGCGGTGCGAAGTGTGGGTGCGATGGTACACCCAGTAGGGTTCTTGATCTATTCGAATAGCCTCGTCCTAGGTTATGGACATGCTTGGTAAGGTCGTGCAAGAACTAGACTACAACCTTTTAAAATTAAAACTTGATGGGTTGGTATGAATGGATATTCATACTATTGTTGTGGTGACTATTGGGTTAATCACTTCCAGGTTGTTTTTATTGTTGTTATTATTATTGTATCGCTGTTACTTTAACAATTGCAAACAGTTTGTCAAATTGCTTTGAATCTATTACATTATTGCAAATAAAACTTGCTTTATGCTGAAAATAAGTACAGAGCCTCCTCCACTTAAATAAAGCTTGCATGTAGTTATTTATAGTTACATTATCTTACGTCGAGTCTTGCGAGTACAAAAACAATTTTTGTACTCATCTGCTTTGCTTAATATTTTTGTTGCAGAGGAAGAAGGTGAGGCCCAAGGGCTTCCCTTTTTGTGAGATGTGCTGCGGGTTTGACGACTAGCTTGGCGGTCCGGTTGGTTGCCTTATGGGTTAAAGGCACACTAATTGGCTCTTTTGTTTATTGCCATCTTATGGCCCTTTTGCTTCCGCTGTCTAATTGTTATTTTGTTGCTATTTGGCCGGTTGGCCCTTGTTGTATTTAATCCCTATTATGTATGTCTTTTATTGTTGTGCTTCGGTTCTATGCGATTGAATGGAATTGATGCATAATTTTGTGAAAAGGTGTGTATACTGCAGTTCTGGGAAGTATACATATCTCGAGGCTTGGTTTATTTGATTTGTGATGCTAGGGCCAGGTGGTTGGTTAAGCATTACAAGCCAAATAAACCGGGTTCTCACAGTGCGGTAGACACTCTTCCCACATCTTCAAATTCTTCTTTAAGACAGCCCGCAACATGGTGGATAACGTGCGGTTGACAACCTCCATTTGTCCATCAGTTTGGGGATGGCACGTAGTAGAAAACAGCAGCTTTGTCCCCAATTTGCTCCAAAGTGATCTCCAAAAGTGGCTCAAAAACTTCGCGTCGCGATCCGAGACAATAGTATTGGGCACTCCATGTAAACGAATGATTTCTCTAAAAAATAAATCAGCTATGTTTGTAGCATCATCGCTCTTGTGACAAGGTATAAAATGTGTCATTTTAGAAAACCGATCCACTACTACAAATATATTGTCCCTTCCCTTCTTTGTCCTAGGCAACCCTAAAACAAAATCCATAGAAATATCCTCCCAAGGGGCGCTAGGAATAGGAAGAGGCATATAAAGTCCATGTTGATTGAGACGGGACTTAGCTTTGTTGCATGTAGTGCAGCGAGCCACGTAGCGCTCGACATCGCACCCCATCTTTGGCCAAAAGAAGTGGGCGGCCAGCACATCTTCTGTCTTCTTTGCTCCAAAATGTGCCATCAAATCTCCTCCATGCGCCTCCTGCAACAACAAAAGACGAACGAAGCTAGCTGGAATGCATAGCTTGTTAGCACGATAAATCAAACCATCAATCAGCACATATTTATTCCATGTTTTCCCTCCTGTACAATGTTCAAGCACTTCTTTAAAGTCCAAATCAGTAGCATATAACTCCTTAATGGCCTCTAAACAAAAAATATTATGGTCAAGTTGAGATAACATGATATAACGTCTAGACAGTGCATCAGCAATCACATTGTCCTTACCTTTCTTATGCTTTATGACATATGAAAATGACTCAATAAATTCTACCCATTTGGCATGTCGTTTATTTAGTTTAGCTTGACTTCTAATATGTTTTAGTGATTCATGATCTGAATGTATCAAAAATTATTTGGGCCATAGATAATGTTGCCAATTTTGAAGCACACGAACTAAAGCATACAATTCTTTATCATAGGTAAAATAATTCAAACTAGGCACATTTAGTTTCTTGCTGAAATATGCAACTGGTTTACCTTCTTGAATCAATACACCACCTATCCCAATCTCGCTAGCATCACATTCAATCTCAAAAGTCTTACCAAAATCAGGGAGTTGGAGTAGGGGTGCTTGGGTGAGCTTCTCTTTCAATAAGTGGAATGCCCTCTCTTGCGCAGGTCCCCATTGGAAAGACACTCCTTTCTTTGTCAATTTATTCAATGGTGCGGCAATGGTGCTGAAATCCCGCACAAAACGTCGATAGAATCCAGCAAGGCCATGGAAGCTCCGCACCTGTGATACAGTGGTAGGCGTTGGCCAGCTTTGGATGGCTGCAGTCTTTGCCTCATCCACCTCAATGCCCTGTGGTGTCACAACATAACCAAGAAACGCAACTCGATCGGTGCAAAAGGTGCACTTCTCGAGGTTACCAAACAAATGTGCATCTCTCAAGGCATTAAAAACAGCACGTATATGATTCACGTGTAGCTCATGTGACTTGCTATAAATCAAGATATCATCAAAATAAACCACCACAAATTTTCCAATGAAAAGATGTAAAACCTCATTCATTAATCGCATAAAAGTACTAGGTGCATTAGTTAGACCAAAAGGCATCACTAACCACTCATATAGTCCGAACTTAGTTTTAAAAGTAGTTTTCCATTCATCTCCCAATTTCATTCTAATCTGGTGGTAACCACTTCGCAAGTCAATTGTAACATCCCAAATTTTGGGCTTGTGTTTCAAATGTAAGAAAATGAGTAGAAATTAAAACTTTTTCTTACATCATGTGTTTCCTGTTTGTATTGCACAAGTATTGTACAAGACTTATGGAAATGCAAAGTCACAAGTCTTTTGATACAAATCCTGTTCCTTCAAAAACAATCTTGTCAAATCTTATGATCATCCTCTGGATATATTTTTCCTAAGTCTCTGTGGTGGTATGTGACCCTCTGAAAAATTCCACAATTTTAGAAATTGTTTGAATATTTTTAGAAGCGATCAAACTGTTTGACTCTCAGTCAAACATTAAAACAGAGCCTTGTAGAATTTTTGGAGATTTATTCGCGGCATAAAACTCTCTGAAAATTTTACACAAGGTCAATGTCTCAGTCAGCAAGCTCCTGTAAAAATTTCAGAATTTTTGGAGTTATTTTGCTACCCCAAATAAATCCTCAAAAGTCTCAGCTTAATTAAAAACCTAAAAACCAAATTCACTATTCATTGGGTTCAAGTCGGGCTCGAGTCCGAGCCACTTGACTTGGTTGAACCACCTAACTGCACCGAGCCGCGGTTTAAAACGCGCGTGCGATATCAGCCGTTGGATTCAAATCGCTCGGCCCACGTTCATGTGAGCATTCGGACCCTCCGGTTGCGTTAATCATTTGGGACCGTTGGATCTCAATCCAACCGTCCAGATCCTTGAAAGCAATCGGACTGTCCGGCGAACTTGTTTAATCGTGACCGTCCATTTTCGATCCGACGGTCACCGTTCGTCTTTCTGTTCTTCTTCCTCCTCTGCTTCTTCGAGCGCACGGGCGGCAATGGCAGAGAGCGAGAGGGCACGGGGCGGCGTTGATGTGTCACCTCCACGTTGCTTTTGTCAACGTCTCTCTGCAATGCATTTAATGCGCACAGGCTTTCTCCTCCATTGTCACCATGCTCACTTGCTCCCATCATTTCGTGGTCTACAACCGCGCCATGAACCGAGCTCACCATGGGCTCATGTTCTTGCTCGAAAACCCTAATCCCCTTCCTATAAATTGGCTCCCTAGGTCCTCTGGTGTTCTTTTGCACCACGCCTAGCTATTCTCGTGTTTGAGCTCAAGAACACCCTCACCCTCAAAACACCATTGTTGGCGTAGAGCTCAATGGCGGCCTTGGTGTCCAGTGGTTCATTCCCAACATTTCTTGCACCCTTTTGAACTCCTCAACCTCCTTTATATTTCCCTAACTTGATTTTGGGTTGCATTCACAGAATCACTCAATTTTAAGTTTGGAGATTTTCAGTTGGTTTCACCCCTTTCTTCTCCAGCTCAGTAAGTGATTCTTTTGCAATTACTTGCTTTTGGAGCCTCTTTGAGCTATAATGAAGTGTGGTAATGATGTGGTTCCACTCATTTTGCTCGAACCTCATTTCCCACTTCATCTTCTTCGACTCGGTGGACTTCATCGTGTTCAAGTCTTCCCGGCCATCTTTGGAGCTCCTCTCGGTTAAGGTAGCTCCTATGTAGTCCCTAGAAGTCATGGCACTCGCTTCCTTGGGCTGCGCGAGCATTTTGCTATTTTCGTGTTTTGCCGTGTCGGCCTTCATCTTTGTTTTCCGGCTCGCGGCGTTCCTGAACCTCCACGCATGGCGAGGTCACCATCGTTGGGTCCGCAACACTATTGCGAACCCATTTTGATAGTTTGTGGCGCCGCGTGGCCGGAGTCGCCGGTTTAGCCGTCAAAGACACTCGGTTTTGCGACACGGCACTCCGTTTTGTCATTTGTTTAGGGCACATTAATGGTGATCATTAGTTATTAATTGTGTCTTAATCATTATTGCCGAGCCAGCGACTTGTGGGCAGAGGATTAAAATCAAATCTCGTGATCATTAGAGTCCATTTAATGTCAATCATTAGAATCATTAATTTGGTCTTAACCGCCTGCTTAGTCGACTTGTGGGCCCGGTGCGCTGCGCACGTGGGTTAAATCGTTGCGATCGTGACTCGTAGTCACCGACATCGCGTGCGACGTGTCAGCATCCCTTTTGAACTTCAATCGATAGTCACCGTCGATCCCTTGATCAACGGCCTAGATCTTGTATGCATTCGGACCATCCGGTTCCCCTCATCATCCTGGACCGTCCATCTCGCGATCTGCGGTGAGATCTTGTGTGCAATCGGACCTTCCGGTTAGATATGGGTTCCGAGCCGTCCATCTTTAGATCTGCGGTTCGTGGTTCACCGAGGCAACCGCATCGTCCGGTTGCATGCACTCGTTTGGGCCGTTGGATCTTGATCCAACGGTGGACCCCGATTAGGTTTGGCGCGCGTGCGCTATTTCCAGCGTGCGTGGGCTGTTGGATTTTAAATCTACGGCCCACGGGCGTCCACGTCATTTTCTTTTATGAGGTTGTTCTGTATTTCGGTAAGCAATTGTTTATCAACTGAAAATGATATAAAAACTTTAGAAACTCATAACTAATTCATTTTAACTGCTTTTTAGTTAATTCCAACTGTAATAAATTAGGTTATCACTTTAGCTTATTATAAAAATGGATTTAAGCATGTTCCAGTAGCAGGAAATTATATAATTAGGAATAACTTGATTTCTGTCATTTTGAATATTCCAGAAAATGAATAAAACTTTAGAAAATGCATATCTTGCTCTATGTATGTCCCAAAATGAATGATTCTAACTTTGATAAATTTATTATTAACCCAATGTTACTATAAAAATGATGGTAGGTCCAAGATTGTAGCAGAAAACCTTGGTTAATGATTTAGTACCTATTTTCAGCATTTAGAAAATTCTGGGAGACTTATAAAATGCACCAGTAATTCTCTGTAAATGCAAAATATATATGATAAATTCTAGAGAACCCCTCTGTTGGTATACTTCACTGTAAAATTAGCTTTGAACATATTTATGCTCCTGGAAAGTGCATTATGCCAATTTTGCATCTTAGAAAAATCATAACTAAATCACTTTAACTCCAAATGACCTGAAATTTTATATGGGTTATTTCAATACCAGTAGGTAGCTACCATAAAATTTCAGCTTCAAAATCTTTCTAGAAAATATTTTTGCTACAGTGTTAATTATGGTAGAAATTGTATGTTTAGGCAATATCTTTTGCACCACAAATCCAAATTAGGTTTTCCAGTTTCTATGTCTAGGTATATTCGTATTCTACCTTATGTGTAAATTTCAGTCGCATTTGGTTAAGTTTTGCTTGCTCTTTTGTTTATTTGTGGTTCGTCTTATTGGTTGTTCTTGGTTCTTTTGACTTTCGCTTAGGATTCGACATTTGCGGTAATCCCGAGAACGATCCTCCGCAACCAATTGAGCAGCAGCAAGAAGGCAAGCAGTTTGATCATGTTAATCCCAGTATTTTAAGTATTTATGTTGATTACAAATTCTATGTATGCATTGCTACTTTGTTTTAATAGTTGGCCTAGTAGATGCATTTCCTTAGCAAATGATTATCCTCTACTACCATGAGCCTAGGTTACTTGCTGTGATTAAGAGTTCGTGGAGGGGCTCTTGTCACTTAGTAGTTGCGAATTAATTGCTTAGCCATGCTTAGCCGGTAGAAATGGGCGGTTATCGACTTGTCGATAACCTTGATCACAAAACTTATTATGAGTTATGATTTCCACCTTGTGCCATGTCTACTTATGAAAACTAAAACTAAAAGCAAAATGATTTAGACTTGGGCACAATGGTATGTTGGTGTGATTCTCGGTGTGGTGGAATGGTGCCTAAGTCAACAAGGACCGAACATCTTGTTACACTAAACCAAGCATTTTAGCGTGCTAACCACACTAGAGGGTATGGGACCTCTCTTGACTTAGTACTTTGGCGTGTATTGGCTCCGGGTCGCAGGAGGTCGCAGGAGGGATGGTGTTGGGAGCATTGTAGTGTCCGAAAGACTTCACCCGGGATGGGATTTGTTGTCTTTCGGCTTGCAATGTAAGCGTATGGTGTTTCTACCCATACGAGCGGCTCGTAGCTAATACACAATATTGGAAAGCGTCTCGTAGGACTTAGCCGTGCCGGCATACCTACGGAAGTGTGCTTTTGGCTTAAAGGCGGTCTGAAGTGTGGGTACATTGGTACACCCCTGCAGGGTTAAAACTATTCGAATAGCCTCGTCCTAGGTTATGGACACGCTTGGGGAGGTCTTTCAAGAGTTAGACTACAACCTTTTAAATTAAAACTTGATGGGTGGTACGATCGGGATTCGTGCTATGTTGTGGTGGCTATTGGGATAGTCACTTCCAGGTGGTTACTTGTATGTATCTTTACTTACTGTTACTTTGATAACAAAACAGATTTGCAAACTTGCTTTTGAAATATATTACATTATTGCAAATAAAGTTGGCTTCATGCAAAATGAGACATACAACCTCCACCTAAATAAGCTTGCATGTAGTTTATGAATAGGTCTGCTATTCCACACGTCAGTCTTGCGGGTACAAAGACAATCTTTGTACTCAGATGCTATGCTTAATTGTTTTGTTGCGAGAGGAAGGAGGTGAGCTGAGGGGCCTCACTTTTGTGAGTGTGTTGTGGTAGCTGCGGAGCGACTAGCTTAGCGGCCCGGTCGGTTGCCTTGTGGGTGTATGGCTAACCTGGTCGACTTTTGTTCTAGCCATCTTATGGCACATTTTGCTTCATTGTCATTCTTGTATATTATTCTATTTGGCGGTCGGCTCTCTTTTTGTAATAACTTTACTTTATGTTGTTATTGAACTTAGTGATATTGTTGTATGGAAATGATGTGTAATTTTGTGATGATGCGCATATGTTGCAATTCTGAAACATATGTCCATCGAGGCTTAGAATGTTTAATTAGTAATGCTAGAACCATTTGGAGGTTAAGTGTTACTAGTTAAATATTCAGTCCTCACAAAGTTGGTATCGAGCCATCTTGACCGTAGAAACCCTAGCTTGGTCGCCTCTAGGATACTTTGAAAACTTACTTTCAAATAGTTTACTAAAACTTAAGTAAGTTCTCGAATTTACTCCTTACCTATCTTAGCTTGCTCATCTCACCTTACTCTCACTTAAGTTTTGAAAAAGTTGTTCCTCTCCTCCTTTCAAAAATTAGCCTTTATCGATTAACTTGGTTTTGGGAGAAACATGAGAGCTTGGAGGAAGGAATTTGGACAGCTAGCTAGTGGTGAGTAAATAAGGTAGGAAATGAGAGGATAATTCGACTAAAACTTGTGGGAATAAAAGGGTAAGAAGTGATATGAGATTAGCTAATGCCTATACTATATTAGGTGGTTATACCTTGATTTTTGGGCTGTTTTGAGCCAGGTTTTAGTTCTGAAATTTTGGGTCTTCTCAAACGATTACTCGTTCTTCCATACGGGTTAGTCGTTTGGAAGTCGATTTGGTGATTTTGGTCTTGTACTCTTGGTGGTTATTCTGAGCCCTTTTATTGAGTTTGCATTTCTTTGCTTCTTTTTATCTCGGGCTTGTAGCTAACTTATCTTAGTGAATCGGGATGGTGGTGGGACACGTGGCGGCGGAATCAGTAGGGTAGTCCCGATGAGGAGCCCCCTCCTCCGACCATGGCGGAAGTCCTCATGCAAATCGAGCATGTCGTTCGGAGGACCGTAGGGTGTTGGAGGTCATCGCCGAGAACACCTCCACTCCCTCCGGTGCCTCGGATCCGGAGGTGGTCACCAATCTCGTGGGGACTTGCGGAGTTCCTTCGCACGCACCTCCCACCTTCTCCCGGTCCGAGATCCCTTGGGCGCAGACGATTGGCTGCGTCGATTGAGCGAAGCTCAACGTTGCTCGATGCCGAGGCGCGAGGCGGGCACTTTCGCATCCCATCGGTTGGAGGGTGCGGCACTCTCATGGTGGGAGAACTTCCTCGCCATGCGGCCGCGGGACACGTGGTCTCGTGGGAGGAGTTCGATCGACTTTCCGTCGGGCCCATGTCCCCGCCGGCTGATGAAGCTGAAGAAGAAGGAGTTCCTTGCGCTCAAGCAGGGCGCAAATGCGGATCGAGTACCTCCATGAGTTCAACCATTTGGCGAGGTGCGCTCTGGAGGTGGCCACCGATGAGGCCAAGCGGAGAAGTTCATGGAGGGTTTGTCCGAGGAGCTTGGGACAAGCTCTCTATCGTGGACTTCCCGACTTCCGGACCTTGGTGGACAAGGCCATCATCGCCGAGCACAAGGCGAGAGCGCTGGCGAGTCCATAGCGCAAGTGGGAGGCCAGCGGTGCGCACAGCCGGCCTCGTTCGTCCCGAGTTGGGCTGCACGGTGGCCCGTTCCTTGGCTTCACCACCGCCGAGGCCTTGGCACCAGCCCACGCCCTCCGCGGTCGTGACTCGATCGCGTGCGCTGCGACCCAGCGAGCGGTGTTCCCGCAACCCCGCGCCGGCGTCACCGCTTCTCGCCACGACAAGGGCCACTACGCGAGTAGTTGTCCTAAGAAGATGGAGCGGCCCCTCGTCCTAATGGAGGACGCGGGAATGGTCACACACCTGACCAGAAGGTGATCCAGAAGACCCAGGGTGTCGGGAGTGGTCGAGTCAACCACATCTCGGCTGAGGAGGCACAGGAGGCGCCCGACGTTGTGTTGGGTACGCTCCTTGTTAATTTACATCCCTTTCTGATTTTATTTGACTCGGAGCCTCGCATTCTTTTATTTGAGGTCTTTTCTTTGTTGATTGTGGGCTTCACTGTGTTCCTCTGGGGATTCCACTGCTGATTCGCTCTCCGGGTTCGGAATTGAGAGCTGACCAAGTATGCCGGGATGTTCCTATCCACATCGAAGGAGTGGGATTCTTGGCGAATCTTATCCTACTCGACTCGGCGCTTGGATGTGATTCTTGGCATGGATTGGTTGTCCCAACACTTGGGGCAAATCGATTGTGCGGGAAGATTGTCTACCTCACGATCCTTGGTGAGCAGGTTGGGTTTCGCCTCGATTCGAGAACCCCATCTTTATGTCCTTGAAGCGAAGCCGGCATTGGAGATTCGCGACGTCCCCACGGTGTGTGACTTCGCGGATGTCTTTCCTGAAGATTTGCCAGGGATGCCTCCTGTTCGCGATCCGAGTTTGTGATCGAGTTGCTGCCGTCACGCCCCTATTTCTAAGAGGCCGTGTCGCATGCCTCCTAATGAGTTGGAGGAGTGAAGAAGCGGTGGGTGAGTTGCAAGGAAGGGTTTTATCCGTCCTAGCTCATCTCCTTGGGGTTGTCGATTATCTTTGTGAAGAAGAAGGACAAGACCTTGCGCATGTGTGTTGATTACCGTCAAGCTTAATGAGGTGACGGTAAAGAACAAGTATCCTTTGCCCGTATTGATGATCTTTTCGATCAATTGACCGAGCACGAGTCTTCTCAAGATTGACTTGAGACGGGCTATCATCAAGTCAGGATCAGGGCCGAGGATATCCCTAAGACGGCCTTTGCTACTCGTTATGGTCTTTACGAGTACACCGTCATGTCTTTTGGTTTGACCAATGCTCCTGCTTTATTCATGAATCTTATGAACTCAGTATTCATGGAGTATTTGGATAGGTTCGTGGTGGTATTCATCGATGATATCCTTATCTACTCCAAGAGTGAAGAAGAGCATGCTGAGCATCTTCAGCTTGTGTTGGGCAAGCTGCGCGAACACCACCGTATGCCAAATTCGGCAAGTGCGAGTTAGTTGAAGGAAGTGGCGTTCTTGGGCCATGTTCTTTCAGCAGGAGGTGTGGCTGTGGATCCTAGCAAGGTCAGTGATGTGCTATCTTGGGGTCAGCCCAAGTCGGTCACGGATGTGCGGAGTTTTCTTGGTTTGGCTGGCTACTATCGCCGCTTCATCGAGAATTTCTCCAAGATTGCCAAGCCTATGACTGAACTGCTCAAGAAAGACAAGAAGTTTGAGTGGTCCGCTGCTTGTAATGTGAGTTTTCAGGAACTCAAGAAGCGGTTGACCTCAGCCCCAGTGCTTGTTCTCCCTGATATTCACAAGAGTTTCGATATCTATTGTGATGCTTCTCGTCAGGGTCTCGGTTGTGTTCTTATGCAGGAGGGCAAGGTTGTGGCCTATGCATCGCGGCAGTTAAGGCCTCATGAACTCAACTATCCTACTCATGACTTGGAGTTGGCTGCTGTGGTCCATGCACTCAAGATTTGGCGGCATTACCTGATTGGTAACCGTTGTGAGGTGTATTCCGACCACAAGAGTTTGAAGTACTTGTTCACCCAGCCAGATCTGAACCTCAGGCAAAGGAGATGGTTGGAATTGATCAAGGACTATGACATGGGTATTCAGTACCATCCGGGCAAGGCCAATGTCGTTGCGGATGCACTCAGTCGGAAGGTGTATTGCAACATGTTGATGCTCCAAGAGCAGCAGCCTGCTCTCATTTCAGAATTTCAGCGCCTTAATTTGGGTTTGACCGAGCACGGTTCTCTTGCTACATTGGTGGTGCAACCAACCTTGGTGGACCAAATCAAGGCGGCACAGCAGACAGATGTTGGTGTGCGCCAAATCAAGCAGAACATCAAGGATGGGATAGCCAAGTGCTTTTCGGAGGACGAGCATGGCGTTGTGTGGTTCGGACAGCGTCTTGTGGTTCCTAAGGTCATGGAATTGCGAATTTGATTCTCCGCGAAGCCCATGATTCTCCTTGTCTATTCATCCGGGGCTACCAAGATGTATCAGGATCTTCGTCAGAGGTTCTGGTGGACCCGAATGAAGCGCGAGATTGCCAAGTTCGTTGCGAGTGCGACGTGTCTTTGTCGCGTGAAGGCCGAGCATCGGCGTCAGCGGTCTTCTTCACCCTTGCGATGCCGGGATGGAAGTGGGATTCGTTGGCATGGACTTCATCACCGGATTGCCCGCTCGTCCAAAGGGAATGATGCTATTTGGGTTGTGATCGACGGGTTGACTAAAGTGGCACATTTCCTTCTGTAAAGACTCGGCCGTGTGGGGCCTTTAGCGAACTTTATGTCTCGAGGATTGTGAGTCTTCACGGTGTACAGAAGACGATTATTTCGATCGTGGTGCACTTTTCACCTCTCGGTTTTGGCATAGTCGCAGAGGCTATGGGAACCCGCCTTCACTTGATCCGCCTTTCATCCTCGGGATGATGGCGGACGGAGCGAGTCAACCAAGTGTTGGAAGATATGCTCCGTGCTTGTGTTCTTTCCTATGGGAAGAAGTGGGAGAAATGCCTACCATTTCTTGAGTTCTCCTACAACAATAGCTTTGAGCCGATCTTGGCATGGCACCATTTGAGGCTTTGTATGGGAGAAAGTGCGAACCCGTTGAACTGGTCGAGAGGCGGTGGCGGCGATTTCGGCCGGTTCGATCAATGAGGCCGAAAGTCGAGTTCGATTGATTCGCGAGCATCTGCGCCGGGCCATCCGGACAAAGAGCTATGCGGATCGTCGTCGCCGTGAGTTGAGCTTTGAGCCCAATGACTTTGTGTATCTCAAAGTCTCACCCTTGAAGGGCCATCGCTTTGGCATCAAGGGCAAGTTGGCTCCTCGATATGTTGGGCCTTATCGTATCGTCGAGAGAGTTGGAGCGATTGCATATAGATTGGAGCTGCCGGCACTTGAGGGTGCATGATGTGTTCCATGTTTCACACCGAAGAAGTGCCTCCGTGTCCCAACCGAGGAAACTCCGTTGGAAGCTCTCGATGTGCGGAGAATTTGACCTACCGCGAGCATCCTGCTTCGTATTCTTGAGGAATCGAGCGGAGAACAAGGAACCGTGCCATCAAGTTCCTTAAGGTTCAATGGTCAAACCATTCGAAGATGAAGCAACTTGGGAGCGAGAAGATCGCCTTCGTGCGATTTTCCTTCTTTCTTCTCCGAGTAAGCGGAATCTCGGTCGAGATTCTTGTAAGGGGGGGAGAGTTGTAACATCCCAAATTTTGGGCTTGTGTTTCAAATGTAAGAAAATGAGTAGAAATTAAAACTTTTTCTTACATCATGTGTTTCCTGTTTGTATTGCACAAGTATTGTACAAGACTTATGGAAATGCAAAGTCACAAGTCTTTTGATACAAATCCTGTTCCTTCAAAAACAATCTTGTCAAATCTTATGATCATCCTCTGGATATATTTTTCCTAAGTCTCTGTGGTGGTATGTGACCCCTCTGAAAAATTCCACAATTTTTAGAAATTGTTTGAATATTTTTAGAGGTATCAAACTGTTTGACTCTCAGTCAAACATTAAAACAGAGCCTTGTAGAATTTTTGGAGATTTATTCGCGGCATAAAACTCTCTGAAAATTTTACACAAGGTCAATGTCTCAGTCAGCAAGCTCCTGTAAAAATTTCAGAATTTTTGGAGTTATTTTGCTACCCCAAATAAATCCTCAAAAGTCTCAGCTTAATTAAAAACCTAAAAACCAAATTCACTATTCATTGGGTTCAAGTCGGGCTCGAGTCCGAGCCACTTGACTTGGTTGAACCACCTAACTGCACCGAGCCGCGGTTTAAAACGCGCGTGCGATATCAGCCGTTGGATTCAAATCGCTCGGCCCACGTTCATGTGAGCATTCGGACCCTCCGGTTGCGTTAATCATTTGGGACCGTTGGATCTCAATCCAACCGTCCAGATCCTTGAGAGCAATCGGACTGTCCGGCGAACTTGTTTAATCGTGACCGTCCATTTTCGATCCGACGGTCACCGTTCGTCTTTCTGTTCTTCTTCCTCCTCTGCTTCTTGACGCGCGCGCGCGATGGCGAGCGCGAGAGGGCACGCAGGCGGCGTTGATGTGTCACCTCCACGTTGCTTTTGTCAACGTCTCTCTGCAATGCATTTAATGCGCACAGGCTTTCTCCTCCATTGTCACCATGCTCACTTGCTCCCATCATTTCGTGGTCTACAACCGCGCCATGAACCGAGCTCACCATGGGCTCATGTTCTTGCTCGAAAACCCTAATCCCCTTCCTATAAATTGGCTCCCCTAGGTCCTCCTGGTGTTCTTTTGCACCACGCCTAGCTATTCTCTGTGTTTGAGCTCAAGAACACCCCTCACCCTCAAAACACCATTGTTGGCCGTAGAGCTCCAATGGCGGCCTTGGTGTCCAGTGGTTCATTCCCAACATTTCTTGCACCCTTTTGAACTCCTCAACCTCCTTTATATTTCCCCTAACTTGATTTTGGGTTGCATTCACAGGAATCACTCAATTTTAAGTTTGGAGATTTTCGGTTGGTTTCACCCCCTTTCTTCTCCAGCTCCGGTAAGTGATTCTTTTTGCAATTACTTGCTTTTGGAGCCTCTTTGAGCTATAATGAAGCTATGGTAATGATGTGGTTCCACTCATTTTGCTCGAACCTCATTTCCCTTCATCTTCTTCTTCGCTCGGTGGACTTCATCGTGTTCAAGTCTTCCCCGGCCATCTTTGGAGCTCCTCTCGGTTAAGGTAGCTCCTATGTAGTCCCTAGAAGTCATGGCACTCGCTTCCTTGGACTGCAGCAGAGCATTTTGCTATTTTCGTGTTTTGCCGTGTCGGCCTTCATCTTTGTTTTCCGGCTCGCCGGCGTTCCAGACCTCCACCGCCGGCGAGGTCACCACCGTTGGGTCCGCAACACTATTGCGAACCCATTTTGATAGTTTGTGGCGCGCCGTGGCCGAGTCGCCGGTGTTAGCCGTCAAAGACACTCGGGTTTTGCTTGCACAAAGACTCCGTTTCGTCATTTGTTTAGGGCACATTAATGGTGATCATTAGTTATTAATTGTGTCTTAATCATTATTCTTGAGCCAGCGACTTGTGGGCGAGGGATTAAAATCAAATCTCGTGATCATTAGAGTCCATTTAATGTCAATCATTAGAATCATTAATTTGGTCTTAACCGCCTGCTTAGTCGCTGACTTGTGGGCCCAGTGCACTGTGCACGTGGGTTAAATCGTTGCGGTCGTGACTCGTAGTCACCGACATGCGTGCCCACGTGTCGAGATCCCTTTGAACTTCAATCGATAGTCACCGTCGATCCCTTGATCAACGGCCTAGATCTTGTATGCATTCGGACCATCCGGTTCCCCTCATCATCCTGGACCGTCCATCTCGCGATCTGCGGCTGAGATCTTGTGTGCAATCGGACCTTCCGGTTAGATATGGGTTCTGAGCCGTCCATCTTTAGATCTGCGGTCGTGGTTCACCGAGGCAACCGCATCGTCCGGTTGCATGCACTCGTTTGGGCCGTTGGATCTTGATCCAACGGTGGACCCCGATTAGGTTTGGCGCGCGTGCGCTATTTCCAGCGTGCGTGGGCTGTTGGATTTTAAATCTACGGCCCACGGGCGTCCACGTCATTTTCTTTTATGAGGTTGTTCTGTATTTCGGTAAGCAATTGTTTATCAACTGAAAATGATATAAAAACTTTAGAAACTCATAACTAATTCATTTTAACTGCTTTTTAGTTAATTCCAACTGTAATAAATTAGGTTATCACTTTAGCTTATTATAAAAATGGATTTAAGCATGTTCCAGTAGCAGGAAATTATATAATTAGGAATAACTTGATTTCTGTCATTTTGAATATTCCAGAAAATGAATAAAACTTTAGAAAATGCATATCTTGCTCTATGTATGTCCCAAAATGAATGATTCTAACTTTGATAAATTTATTATTAACCCAATGTTACTATAAAAATGATGGTAGGTCCAAGATTGTGAGAAAACCTTGGTTAATGATTTAGTACCTATTTTCAAAGATTTAGAAAATTCAGGAGACTTATAAAATGCACCATAATTCTCTGTAAATGCAAAATATATATGATAAATTCTAGAGAACCCTCTGTTGGTATACTTCATCTGTAAAATTAGCTTTGAACATATTTATGCTCTGGAAAGTGCATTATGCCAATTTTGCATCTTAGAAAAATCATAACTAAATCACTTTAACTCCAAATGACCTGAAATTTTATATGGGTTATTTCAATACCAGTAGGTAGCTACCATAAAATTTCAGCTTCAAAATCTTTCTAGAAAATATTTTTGCTACAGTGTTAATTATGGCGAAATTGTATGTTTAGGCAATATCTTTGCACCACAAATCCAAATTAGGTTTTCAGTTTCTATGTCTAGGTATATTCGTATTCTACCTTATGTGTAAATTTAAATCGCATTTGGTTAAGTTTTGCTTGCTCTTTTGTTTATTTGTGGTTCGTCTTATTGGTTGTTCTTGGTTCTTTTTGACTTTCGCTTAGGATTCGACATTTGCGGTAATCCGAGAACGATCCTCCGCAACCAATTGAGCAGCAGCAAGAAGGCAAGCAGTTTGATCATGTTAATCCCAGTATTTTAAGTATTTGTGTTGATTACAAATTCTATGTATGCATTGCTACTTTGTTTTAATAGTGGCCTAGTAGATGCATTTCCTTAGCAAATGATTATCCTCTACTACCATGAGCCTAGGTTACTTGCTGTGATTAAGAGTTCGTGGAGGGCTCTTGTCACTTAGTAGTTGCGAATTAATTGCTTAGCCATGCTTAGCTTCGGTAGAAATGGGCGGTTATCGACTTGTCGATAACCTTGATCACAAAACTTATTATGAGTTATGATTTCCACCTTGTGCCATGTCTACTTATGAAAACTAAAACTAAAAGCAAAATGATTTAGACTTGGGCACAATGGTATGTTGGTGTGATTCTCGGGTGTGGCTGGAATGGTGCCTAAGTCAACAAGGACCGAACATCTTGTTACACTAAACCAAGCATTTTAGCGTGCTAACCACACTAGAGGGTATGGGACCTCTCTTGACTTAGTACTTTGGCGTGTATTGGCTCGGGTCGCAGGAGGTCGCGGGAGGGATGGTGTTGGGAGCATTGTAGTGTCCGAAAGACTTCACCGGGATGGGATTTGTTGTCTTTCGGCTTGCAATGTAGCGTATGGTGTTTCTACCCATACGAGCGGCTCGTAGCTAATACACAATATTGGAAAGCGTCTCGTAGGACTTAGCCGTGCCGGCATACCTACTAAGTGTGCTTTTGGCTTAAAGGCGATGCAAGTGTGGGTACATTGGTACACCTGCAGGTTAAAACTATTCGAATAGCCTCGTCTAGGTTATGGACACGCTTGGGGAGGTCTTTCAAGAGTTAGACTACAACCTTTTAAATTAAAACTTGATGGGTGGTACGAATCGGGGATTCGTGCTATGTTGTGGTGGCTATTGGGATAGTCACTTCCAGGTGGTTACTTGTATGTATCTGTACTTATCATTACTTTGATAACAAAACAGATTTGCAAACTTGCTTTTGAAATATATTACATTATTGCAAATAAAGTTGGCTTCATGCAAAATGAGACATACAACCTCCACCTAAATAAGCTTGCATGTAGTTTATGAATAGGTCTGCTATTCCACACGTCGATCTTATGGTACAAAGACAATCTTTGTACTCAGATGCTATGCTTAATTGTTTTGTTGCAGAGGAAGGAGGTGAGCCTGAGGGGCCTCACTTTTGTGAGCTGTGTTGTGGTAGCTTGCGGAGCGACTAGCTTGGCGGCCCGGTCGGTTGCCTTGTGGGTGTATGGCTAACCGGTCGACTTTTGTTCTAGCCATCTTATGGCACATTTTGCTTCCGCTGTCATTCTTGTATATTATTCTATTTGGCCGGTCGGCTCTCTTTTGTAATAACTTTACTTTATGTTGTTATTGAACTTAGTGATATTGTTGTATGGAAATGATGTGTAATTTTGTGATGATGCGCATATGTTGCAATTCTGGGAAACATATGTCCATCGAGGCTTAGAATGTTTAATTAGTAATGCTAGAACCATTTGGAGGTTAAGTGTTACTAGTTAAATATTCCGGGTCCTCACATCAATCTTTGTGAAAATAATAGAGTCACTCAACTCATCAAGCATGTCGTCAAGCCTAGGAATAGGATGACGATACCTTATGGTAATATTATTAATGGCTCTACAACCAACACACATACGCCAAGTTCCGTCTTTCTTAGGGACCAAAAGAACAGGAACAGCACAAGGACTAAGACTTTCTCGTACGTACCCACGGTCCAAAAGATCTTGGACTTGTCGCTGAATTTCCTTAGTCTCCTCTGGATTGGTCCTATATGCAGCACGGTTTGGCAAAGCCGCTCTCGGGATCAAATCGATTTGATGCTCTATCCCTCGAATAAGTGGCAATCCCGGGGGTATTTCAGCTGGAAAGACATCCACATACTCCTGCAAAAGTTTAGCAACAGCAGGAGACAAAGAGCTAGATATATCTTCAAGTGAAAATAAAGCATCTTTGCATATCAAAGCATAACAGGGCAGCTCATTATCACAAATTTCAGCAAGCTCAGATTTAGTGGCAAACATAACACACCCTTTCAATTTAATTCCTTCGGCCTTGGAACTAGGTGCGACTTTCTCCCCTTTAGGTGGGAAAACACGTTTCGCTACTTGCTGGTTTTCATAATCATGTTCAGTGGTATTTCTTTCATTCCTAGCACGCTCTACTTCATCTTTCACAATTTCAGTGGGAGTTAAAGACAACAACTTAATCTTCTTACCCTTATGTGAGAACGAGTAGGTATTAGCTCTACCATGGTGTAAAACATCATTATCATATATCCAAGGCCTACCAAGCAACAACGAGCATGCTTGCATAGGCACTACATCAAAGTCGATACTATCTTTGTAATTACCAGCTGAAAATTGCACTCTCACAACTTTGTTTACCTTTAACTTACCACACGAATTGAACCATTGGATGTAGTAGGGACGTGGGTGTGGTTGTGTGGTCAAGCCAAGCTTCTCGACCATCTCGGAGCTTGCAAGGTTGTTGCAACTCCCTCCATCAATGATGACTCTGCAGGCTCTCTCCTTCACGAGGAATCTAGATTGGAACAAGTTGTGCCGCTGATTTTGCTCTACTCTCTCCACTTGTGCGCTCAGCAGTCGCTGCGCAACAAGACTCACATGAGTCCCTGTGTCAACAACAGCTACTTGTTCTTCTACATCATCAGCACCACTATCTGTCTCGTCTCCTCCACCTGCAATGTTAGCTGCAAGCACATACTCATCCTCAATATCACTAGCACTTACATAACCTCCGTCTTCGGTGGTGAGGTATGCTCGCTGACTTGGGCAGTCCCTCATGACATGCCCCATTCCCTTGCAACGATGGCAAATAATCCCAGTCGTACGATCTGTGAAGCAACCGAAGAAGAACTCTTGGCTGGGGCCTGCACACTAGTAGATTTGTTTACTTGGGGTGCATGTGATGGTGTCGAAGGTGCTGCTGAATGTGCCCTACTTGAGGAGGGGGCAGCAGACCGTGTAGCTGAAGGTTGGACTGTTTTAATGTGCCCTGATGTTGATCTTGGTGTAGAAGTGCTTCCAAAATTGTTCCTTGGCCTCTATTGTCGTCCCTGCAATTCCTTTTCTGCCAAACATGCAAGGTGGAACAATCTAGGAACACTATCATATTCTTTGTAATCAACTATGTCCTGAATTTCATGTGTTAGTCCTCCATAAAAAGGTGCCATAGCATCCTCTTCGTCCTCAATAATATCACAACGCAACATACTAATTTGAAGCTCCTTATAATATTCTTCTACGGATCTATTACCTTGGTTTAAGCGCTGCAATTTCTTACGCAAGTCCCGTTTAAAAGAGGGTGGAATAAATCTATTACGCATAGCAACCTTTAAAGCATCCCATGTAGTAGGCGCTAATCCATCATTGCATACTCAAATGATGGCAAAATTTTTAAATTCACTTGTGGCTTGCCTAACTCTATGCACTTCGGGAACTAAGTGAGCATTAAATTTCTATTCTACCGTCATCTCCCAATCTAGATATACTTCAGCATCATAAGCACCCGCAAAAGATGGTATAGTGAACTTGACTTTAGCATACAGATCATCATTATCACGTGCATTATCGTGCGGAATGTTATTACCTCTCATACATTGACGGTTGAAGTTCAATCGGTTCCGTTGTCGTGCATCCAAGGCATCGTGGTGGCGCATCTCATTATCGTTGTCGATCTCATGGTCATGGGATGCACCTTGAGGATCCACACGACCGTTGTTCGGTGGTTGATTGGCCAAACCATCAATACGTGCATTGAGTGTTGCAATACTAGCATTGAGCTGTTGTAGTGTAGCATTGGTCTCCGCAAACTTCCTTTCGATGTCATCATTAATAGCATGACGGTGTTCATCCAACACCCGGGTGAACTCTTCCCTCACAACACACTCTTGTGCATCCAATCCCTCTCCTGTCATGGTTAGTAGGAGACCAAAGACAACACAAATATATTATCCCTACCAACTACTAGGTGGTGGAAGGTGAAATCACACACTCTCAAGTGTCTTACCAAGCTCTTATGAATTTCTTACCAAATTGCAGCAGGTGGTATGATCGGAGAAGATGGGATGTATGACAGCGGCGGAGGCGAATGCGAGGATCCAAATCTGAGGGCCAAAAGTACGTGGAGCTCGGACAGGCAATGTTTAGTAGCAAAGAGTAGCAATAATGAAATCAGTTTAGCAAAGTTAAATCAAAGTCCACAGTACTCGTCACAGTTGTTGGCCCAAACGCGCTCCTAGCACTAGCTCAAGCAAGCTGAAAGATAGGGTAGATACAAGCACAAAGGAACAAAATTTGCAAAGCAACCGATATCTCTTGTGGGTGGTCGTGGAGCACTGGTGGGTTGTCGTGGAGCACCGGTGGGTTGTCGTAGACCAACTGAGGGTGGTCGTGAGCCAACTGGAGTGGTCCCTTTTTTTATTCTCTTTTTTTCTTTCTTTTTTTTTTGATTTTTTCTTTTTCTTTTTACTAACGAAACCCAACCTAGGGTTCCTCTCTTTTTTTTTACGCAAGTGACCTTGACTCACAACTCTTCAAAACCCTTTTTCAGGTCTAGGGATATATATAGGTCACAAACTTTTTCCGGAGAGCAGGAGTATAAAGGTAATAGAAAGATTGATTTCGATAGGTTCGATTGATTACGGCGGCCCGATCTTCCGATAGGTTCGATTGATTTCGTCGTGAGGACGTTGACACTTTGAGGCTTTCGACCAGCAGATCGTCATCTCGCAATTCGCTACACCCGCACGACTGTCGTTATCGAGGGTTATTGTCCCTGCAAGCAATTGAAGCAACTCACAAGAACAAAGAAGATGCAATCTGAATTGTATTGCGAATATGAATGATGATCAACAAAGTGGGGTTCCTCAAACCGTAAAACGGCAAAACTGCAAGTGGCAGAATAATCTAAGAAAAAACCCAACCCTAAAATGTGACGGCTGTTGTATATATATAGGGGGGACGTGAGGGGGTTGACCTAGGGTTGTGCGACCATGGGAGGAGGCGTACACAACCTAGGCTTTGACCCCGACACGCTTACAAGGCCCTATTAGGCCCAAAATGAGGTCGCAGCACCTAATGACTGGTCGTAGAGTGTGAGACCTAGTCGTATCATCATAGAGCTTGAGACCTAGTCGTATCGCTGGCAGGTCTGGTCGTAGGGCTGGCGAATCTGGTCAAAGAGCTTGAGACATGGTCGTAGCGCTGGCAGGTCTGGTCGTATAGCTTGTAGACCTGGTCGTAGATCCTCCCCATTATTCATAAGTAACATAAGATCACAATTATTAGGTAGCATACCATTCTGCATAGATAAATTATTAGCATATAGAAACGAGCTCACCTCATAATTTAAGTTACGTGCACGAGCTCTTGTCATAGGACCTTGTAGTTTAGCAACTGGATTTGGAGGATTTTGTGTAGTGCATGTATCCGAAGGAGTGATGTCCTCGTCAGAAGGAGTGAAGTATAAGTATTTGAGATTGAAGTCATGTGTTATATCTTGTTGTTTAATTGAGTGTGCCTAAACCTTATGCTTTTGCCACATAAGAGATTCCTAATTTTCAAAGGCAATACCTTCTTCTCATCTGGAGTTTGATCTTCTCTTCATGTAGAACTTGTGCCCTCAACCGTGTGTTGGAGATATGCCCTAGAGGCAATCATATTGATGATGATATTTCATTGTATCCATGATTTAATAAATGTTCCTTGAATATTGCCTTTGTGTTGATTAACAAGTATGTGACTTGTTTGTGAAACTCTTTACTTGTATGGTTATTCTAAAGTTGTCCCTAGTCGGAGTTCATGTGAGGACACACGTGAATGATGGATTAGCACATGTATCGGTTGATGACCATGTTTCACAGGTCATAGACATGGAGATGTCAAACCAATAATGTGGACACATGTTTAGAACATGGGGTTGGACCGACCCAACATGAGACATAGTAATTATTCTTATGGTTCTCTCTACACAATGTGTACGCCTTGTCCTTAGACCTGAGATTGTCGTATGTACTTGAGATGTGAATCGACCTACTTAGGGGCTATCAAACGCTACTCATGAATCGGTAGTTATAAAGGTAGCTTCCGGGTTTGTCATGAAGCATCTTTGCGAGACATGGTCGATCGAGATGGGATTTGCCCTCTCACCGAGAGAGATATCTGGGCCCTCGAGTGATCGGATCCGAAAATGCATGGCCATGCTACTTAAGGTTAAGAGTTAACCTAGTAAGGGATTCGGATCACGGATCGAGAAAGAGTGGTCGACTTGGAGCTCATTGAATATCGTGAGGCAAAGGGATTGACATGTACATAACGTTGTGATGGTTCGTCCGATATGATCTTTACGTATGTTTAGGAGTTGTACGTCTTGCTAGAGGCCGCTACCAACTATTGACCGTATGTGTACTCGCGTCATGTCTAAACATATGTGAACCATAGGTCACACACTTATGGGGCTGAAGCCTAATTCGGATTGGATCTAAATTAGATCGGGCATTGAGTCCTAATGGGCCTCTATTCGTAGAAGCCCATTATAAGGACGTCTATAAAAGGAGGCGGCGGCTGGTTGAGGTTGAGTTTTTCGTGACATCCTCAAACCTGGCGCCACCCTCCCACGCCCTAGTCGCTCGCGCGATCTAGTAGTCCGGCGCGTCGCTTCCTCCCGTGCGTGTGGATACCTTTGGGCGCCGCATCGTGGCGTTGGGACGAACCGCAAGAAAGGAGCTGTGCGTGGGGCGCCGCGACGAGGGCGAGGAAGTAGTACGACTACTCGCCCGACGTCTTGCATCAATCGAGTGCGACTACACGCCTCGACGTCTTGCATCAACTTCCGCACTGCTGCGTCTAGTGGTAAGACCGTGATCTATAATCGCAGTGATCTTGGTTTACGGGTAGAATTTTTAATTTGCGCTAGTGTAGCCTACCTGTTTCCCAACACCGTGGACTTCACTTATGTTTTCTGAGTTCATTGCCTAATTGATGATTTCCCTTGGTCCTATGTTCACTGCGAGTGATAAACGTTTTTTTAGTTGGTAAAAATTATTTTCATTTGCCTCTTCTTTTGAGAAAGAATCAACCTATTCGTTTCACAAGGGTCTTCCGGTGTGTTACTAATTGTTGTTGTGAAATGTTGGGTTGTGAGTTATTTGAGGAGCGTTAGAGGATGAATAGATTTCGTGTATGATTATTGGAGAGAATTTTAGTTATACAGGAGGTTTGTCTTTGAGACTAAACTAATTGCATTGTTGCAACTAATAGAACGTATAGTGGTTTGTGGTCCAAAGTTTTGTTCGTTTTGGGTTGAACATTAGAATTATCGGAAGAATAAAAATCTTGATCAGTTTATTAGAGTATCGCGACTGGGTGGTTTGACCGATTGTGAAGGTGAAATAGGATGGTATAGTATAATGAGAGAAAGTTTAGTGAAGAAATCTAACCATCAAAGGAATTAATGAGAAGACAGATATTGTTGGATTATCGTTAGGCGTGGCCTGGTTCATTGAGTAACTCTCTTGGAGTTAAATCCTTCAAAGGATAGTTTGGTTAAGGATATATTTGTCCATCGATGTTAATGATCGAGTATGATTAGATAGTGGGATTTTATTCATCAAATCTGAGGATTTCCCTAAAATTTACACCAGAAGTTCATTCTAGGAGTCTTGGAGATTAATTTTTGAGCTTCGCATTTTTATGCTGGGACTTTGGTCGCCCAAGGATTTTGTTTAGAGGAAGAGGAATAATGGTGGATTCTGGAGATTGGGATGATCATTGATAAGACCCGTTTGGTGTAGTACATGAGAATGCGTGTTGTGAATCATGATTGGTTTTTATTAAAGGATTGAGGCGATATGCTTGAGTTTGAAATCTGTTTCGAGATGCATGGGGAGTCATCTGCCAAAATAATTCCATCAGTAGAGGAGTTGGTAAGAATAAGTGTTGTGGTGTCAAGAGAGCCTCCCTATAATGGGGTGGTTGATGTATTCATTTGAGCATGGCATCGAGGTTGCCAATTTAAGAAAAAAAAGTACCATGCGATGAATTGGAGTTCCATAATTTGAGAGAAGTTCTATTCTTAAAAGAGGAATTGAGAAAAAGTGTGGCCTCGGGTAATGAAACGCTCTTTGATTCCTGTTTGAGCTGTGTGTTTATGACAGAGGTCATTTGCAATTGGAGTTGGCTTTATGTTGGCATAATGGTTCTTTCCGGTTCATGAAAACAAAAGAAGGGTTTGCTTTGGACATTCGATCAACTTCTCTTTTGGCGTACGTGGTATTTATTTGCAAACTGCCTAAGTGGAAAGTGAAAAAGTTTTTGTGATGAATCTTCTATTTTGTATTTGTCCCTTTTAGTGGGGAGTTGGTGATGCGTGGTTTTGTTGAGAACTCTTTATTTTCACTTGGGTTCTCATTGTAAAACTGTTATTTAAAAACGAGTTCTGTTATGCATTCCTAGTTAAAGGAGGTGCTCCTCGTTAGATGAGATCATTTGAGAAGTGGGACGAGAGTTTTGTTTGTTTTGTGCATGTTGTGTGTTTCGGTAGCCAAAGGGAAGTTGGCCCAAGGTACTTCGGATGTTCCCTATAGTTGCGAGGATCTTGGAAGATGGCATACCGCTAGGACCATTTTGGGTCCATACGCGGGGTACGTATCGTCTGGTATGTTCTGATGCTAGATGAGTAGCTGGGGGATCTGGAGGGTTGAGGTTTCGTTAGAACCGTTGATTAGCTAGTAAGACCTCACGTCCGAGTCTCTCCTAGTACGTATACTGGAGAGGTCGGAACGAGCATTGAGGCATAAGCTATTGGTATCCATCGTGGTGCCATGGTCGCATCAGTATGAGAGAGAAGTGACTAGGGAGTCAGAGTTTCGCATGGCAAGCAATACCCGGAGTGGTTCACGTCGGGTACGTGTTATCCGTTGTTAATTTCAGTTGTGATGTTCTTGCGAATAGAATGACAAGAAGAATTCAGGGTCGAATTCTGTTTAAAGAGGTTAGAATGTAAATCCCGTTTGAATATAAAACAAATAAGTGTTTAGTACAAAAATTAAATAGAATTAGAGAATGAATTGGAGGTTTTGAGGGACAATTTTGCATCTATTGGAGAACCTGGTGATGGAGACGGGGTGCCCGATCTTTCGATGAGATTGATAACTATCGATTTTGGGTGGAGGTGACTCTAGCGATCCGACTACAACCGTACGACGACGCCTGCGCCATAGCAATCGTTGAACCAACTCCGCGACATTATTGACCGTGTTGGAAGCGCGATCAACCTGAACACGAGGTTCAATTCCTGCGAGCAATCGAAGAACTAGCAAGAATAAGATGTATGCAATCTGATATTGCGAATAAGATTGTAGTATAGATGGTATTGAAAACAAAAGTGCGACCCGAAGGCTGTCTTGACAGGTGGTCGTCCGACACAACTAAAGAACAGAAGTTTGCACAATGGCTAAACCTAAATTAAACAAAATCCGAGTTCTAGCCAGGGGGACGGCGGCTCCTATATGGGAAGACGACCAGGGGTGGCAGCCAGAGAAGTGGACGCACGCCCGTAGGGTTACAAGGCCCATGGGCCTAAGAGGAGGTGGCGCAGCACCCTTTTTGACTCGGTAAAAAAAATAGACGTGGATTGTTTTGTTTATTGTGGCCAGCTAGTTTGGAATTTGAAGCTGAGGTTGGATCCATTGGAAAGTAGACTTGATAAGCTTTCAATGAAGTTCAAGAACGTCCCAAACAGAGTCCGTATGAAGAAGTTACGGCCGTTTGAACTTAGTGTTGTCGCAGCAGTCCGAACTCGAATTCAGAACGAGCCCAACTCGAACTCATGCTTGGCTCGGACCCAAAGTGACGTGATGTCCTCCATTATGCCTCCTATGCTTGTCCATGACTCCACATACCTCTCCTTGGTCTTTTCCCATGTTCCTAAGCACAATTAAATCACTTGTATTAGGTAGCGATCTATTCTCAGTAATATATAACCCTATGAACGAATTCACCTGGTGATTAAGTTGGCGAGCACGAGCTCGAGTAATTGGTCCTTGTAACATTGGTTGTGGATCAGCTGTGTGTGTAGGCGCAGTTGCATCCAAGTTAGGGATGTCCTCATCACCTAGGCCATGGGTTTTCGGCCCACGGTGTTTGGCCCAAGTGGGAAGCTAGTTTAAAAAGGGGCACTAAACCCTAGGGTACTGTAGAATGGTGTAACACCCCAACCCAATATGAGCCCAACTCGAACTCTTGCTTGGCTCGAACCCAAAGTGACGTGATGTCCTCCATTATGCCTCCTATTCTTGTCCATGACTACACATACCTCTCCTTGGTCCTTTCCCATGTTCCTAAGCACAATTAAATCACTTGCATTAGGTAGCGATCTATTCTCAGTAATATATAACCCTATGAACGAATTCACCTGGTGATTATGTTGGCGAGCACGAGCTCGAGTAATTGGTCCTTGTAACATTGGCTGTGGATCAGCTGTGTGTGTAGGCGCGGTTGCATCCAAGTTAGGGATGTCCTCATCATCCTCCCCTTCTTTCATTTGAGTCGTCCTCGACTCAAGCTCATCCTCTTCTCCCAAGTATGGCTTCAAATCTGCAATGTTAAATGTGGGACTAACCCCAAAATCTACAGGCAGGTCAAGTTTGTATGCATTATCATTAATCTTTTCTAACACTTTAAAAGGACCATCAGCTCGAGGCATCAATTTTGACTTTCTCAATTCAGGGAACCTATCTTTTCTCAAGTGCAACCAAACAAGATCTCCTGGTTCAAAAGTTAAATGTTTTCTCCCCTGACTACCAGTAAGTTTATATTTAGCATTCATGCGCTCGATATTCTCCTTACTTGTCTCATGTATTTTTAAAATCAATTCAGCACGTTGTTTAGCATCAAAGTTCAATTTATCCGAAGATGGAATAGGCATTAAATCAATAGGAGCACGAGGCACAAAACCATAAACAACTTCAAAATGGCACATCTTTGTGGTAGAATGCAATGAACGATTATAAGCAAACTCAATATGAGGCAAGCATGCTTCCCACAATTTGAAGTTCTTTTTCAACACAGCC
Source organism: Ampelocalamus luodianensis (assembly GCA_036346255.1). NCBI lineage: Eukaryota > Viridiplantae > Streptophyta > Magnoliopsida > Poales > Poaceae > Ampelocalamus > Ampelocalamus luodianensis. Next base: position 24,084,893 of record CM070637.1, read on the forward strand.
CTAAGCATTGTAGATAAAGTTCTATTCACAACTTCAGTTTGTCCATCAGTTTGGGGATGACAAGTAGTAGAAAATAACAGTTTAGTCCCCAATTTAGCCCATAAAGTTCTCCAAAAGTGGCTAAGGAATTTAGCATCACGATTTGAATCTATAGTATTAGGCACACCATGCAATCGAACAACTTCACGAAAGAATAAATCAGCAATATTGGCAACATCATTGCTCTTATGACATGGTATAAAGTGAGCCATCTTAGAAAATCTATCAACAACCACGAATATACTATCGCTCCCCTGCTTTGTTCTAGGCAATCCTAAAACAAAGTCCATCGAAATATCTTCCCACGGAACGTTGGGAACTGGTAGAGGCATGTATAAACCATGAGGATTAAGTCGTGACTTAGCTCTTTGACATGTAGTGCAGCGAGCATTGTAACGCTCGACGTCCCATCTCATCTTTGGCCAAAAGAAATGATCAGCATGTATATCCTCCGTTTTCTTCACGCCAAAGTGTCCCATCAGCCCACCTCCATGCGCTTCCTGTAACAACAACAAACGAACGGAGCTAGCTGGAATGCATAGCTTTTAGCTCTAAACACAAACCCGTCATTAATGAAAAATTTGTTCCACGTTTTTCCTTCTTTACAATTCAACAATATATCTGTAAAATCAGCATCATGCACATATTGCTCTTTAATAGTCTCTAATCCAAAAATTTTGAAGTCAAGTTGTGAAAGCATGGTATATCTCCTAGACAAAGCATCAGCAATAACATTCTCCTTTCCCTTCTTGTGTTTTATGACATAACGAAAAGACTCAATAAATTCAACCCACTTTGCATGTCTACGGTTCAATTTACTTTGACTTCGAATATGCTTTAAAGATTCGTGATCAGAATGTATAACAAATTCCTTGGGCCATAAATAACGTTGCCAAGTTTCCAAAGTTCGAAATAGTGGATATAATTCCTTATCATAAGTAGAATAGTTCAAACTAGGCCCACTCAATTTCTCACTGAAGTATGCTATAGGTTTACCTTCTTGTAGCAAAACGCCACCTAAACCAATTCCGCTGGCATCACATTCTAGTTCAAAAGTCTTATTAAAGTCAGGGAGTTGGAGTAGTGGTGCATGTGTTAACTTATCTTTCAATGTGATGAAGGCGCTCTCCTGTGCGGCGCTCCAAACATATGGCACGCCCTTCTTGGTGAGCTCATTCAATGGTGCAGCGATGGTGCTGAAATCCTTCACGAAGCGGCGGTAGAATCCAGCAAGTCCTAAAAAGCTTCGTACTTATGTGACCGTGTTAGGAGTCGGCCAACTCTGTATTGCTTCAATCTTGGCTTGATCAACTTCAATTCCCTGTGGAGTAACAACATAGCCAAGAAATGCGACTCGATCGGTGCAAAAGGTGCACTTCTCAAGGTTACCAAATAAACGTGCATCACGTAAGACATTAAAAACAACACGTAAATGGTCAAAATGTTCCTCTAAGGATTTGTTGTATATCAATATGTCATCAAAATAAACCACCACAAATCTACCAATGAAAGCACGCAAAACCTCGTTCATTAGTCTCATGAAGGTGCTAGGTGCATTAATTAATCCAAAAGGCATTACTAACCACTCATATAACCCGAACTTAGTTTTAAATGCTGTTTTCCATTCATCGTCTAATTTCATGCGAATTTGGTGATATCCACTACGCAAATCAACCTTCGAGAAAACAACAGAGACACTCAATTCATCAAGCATATCATCTAATCTAGGAATAGGATGACGATACCTAATGGTGATATTATTGATTGCTCTACAATCTACACACATGCGCCATGATCCATCTTTCTTAGGCACTAAAATGACCGACACAGCACAACGACTAAGAGATTCACGTACATACCCTTTAGCAAGCAATTCTTAAACTTGGCGTTGAATTTCTTTAGTTTCTTCTGGATTGGTCCTATATGGTGCGCGGTTGGGCAGTGATGCGCTGGGAATTAAATCAATTTGATGCTCAATCCCTCGAAGCGGCGGCAACCCCGGCGGTATGTCCTCCGGAAAGACATCATTGTACTCCTGCAAAATGTTAGTGACAGCAGGAGGCAAAGAAGAAGGTGTATCCTCAAATGAAAACAAAGCTTCTTTGCAAACTAATGCATAGCAAATAGAATTACTAGCATCTAGTTCAGTCATATCAGATTTGGTAGTAAGAAAACTAGCACCTTTCAATTTAATTTCTTTATTCTTCACATGAGTAGATTTAGGTTCTTTCTTTTTATGTTGCTCAAGTTCTTTTGCTACCATCTGATTTTCGCTCTTAGCATTCTCCTGATTCTTCTCTCTACTAGCTCTAGCAAGTTCATCTTTAACAATTTATTCAGGAGTCATAGGATGCATCACAATTTTCTTTCCCTTGAACATGAGAGAGTATTGATTATTCCTACCATGATGCACACAATCAGTATCGTATTGCCAAGGTCGTCCTAATAACAAAGAACAAGCTTGCATAGGAACAATGTCGCAATCAACATAATCATGGTATGAACCTATAGAAAAGTTTACTCTCACCATTCGCGTTACCTTCAACTTACCACTGTTGTTGAACCATTGAATATGGTATGGGTGGGGATGAGGGTTGGTCAGCAAAGCAAGCTACTCCACCATATCCATACTCGCCAAATTGTTGCAACTCCCACCATCAATAATTATGCGAATCGAGCGTTCCTTGACAACGCCCTTGATTTGAAACAAATTATGGCGCTGATTTTGCTCAGCACGGGAAACTTGAGCACTTAGTACGCGTTGCACTATAATGCTCAAATACTTGTTGGCATCTTCAGCGCCAACATGTTCCTCCTCATGATCAGATTCGTCATCAAGTCCTGCAGTGTCAGTTGCAAGCATAGCATATGTTTCATCATCAAAATCACTAGCAGAGGAATACCCACCATCATCGTGTATGATCAGTACGAGCTTGTTTGGACAATCCCGCATCATGTGTCCATAGCCTTTGCACCGATGGCATTGAATATCCTTAGTTCGTCCTGTCGAAACAACTGAAGAGGAAGTTTTTGTAGACGCTTGTGGTGCTGATTTGGTTGCTTCAGAAACTCGTGGTGCTGAATTTGAAGTAGCGGGGCGCGGCTTGTTGTTGAAGGGTGGCGGTGGGGGTGCACTGATGGCCGGGGTAGTAGATGTGCGTGGTGTCCATGAGTTTGTGCGACCTGCAGAAGAGTTAGATCGTGTCCTCGTCTGGCGTCCCTGCACTTCACGTTCAGCTTTGCAAGCAAGATGAAACAATCTAGTAATGGAGTTGTAATCTTTATAGTCAAGGATGTCTTGAATTTCTCGATTCAACCCTCCCAAAAACCTAGCCATTGATGCCTCCTCATTCTCATCTAAACCACAACGCAACATACCAATTTGCATTTCTTGATAGTAGTCTTCCACAGACTTTGTACCTTGTCGTAAGCGTTGCAATTTATTTAACAAATCACGAGCATAATATGAGGGAACAAATCGATACCGCATAAGCAATTTTAAAGCCTCCCAACTGTTAGGTATGTTATTGGGATGTTGACGGCAATGTTCTTTCCGCCAAATAGAAGCAAAATCGGTAAATTCACTAGTAGCAGCCCTAACTCGTCTAATCTCAGGAACTTCATGGCAAGCAAATTTTTTATCAACAGCTAGTTCCCAATTAAGATAACCATCAGGATCATATTTACCATTAAAAGAGGGCATAATGAATTTAACCTTAGCGAAAGAATCATCGTGGTCACGTACCTCACGTCGTGGGGGGTCTCGTCGCATACCTTGTCGATTAAAACACAACTGTCGATGAGCTCGATCGTTGTTATTGTTACCCATGTCATTGGCCTCGGTATCAGTCACATAGTCGAATTCATCTTGTCCCTCTACTACCGGGGCAGCAAGGGCCATCTCGTCAAGGCGCACCATAATACCTGCCAAAGAAGTGTTAGTGACGCCTTGCGCTCTCTCCATCGCGGCGAGCATGGCGTTTGCCTCAATTTGGGTACCCTCAAGTCGAGCAAGTCGCTCATTCGTGACCCTGACATCTTCCTCAAGACCCTCCGTACGAAGGTTCATGAGGCGTCAGAAATGTTGTACGATTCCCTTCGTACGAGGAGTATGAGATGTATCCTCATCCGAATGCTCTGCAGATCCTGCCATTGTTAGTAAATCACAAGTATATGTCCCTAGCAACTACTAGGATGTGGTGGTTCAAAAGTCGCTCACACTCAAGCCTTCTATCGAATTCTTACCAATTCTTACCATGCAAACAGGGGTGATCGGCAACCAGCGGTGTCAATGTATCTCCGAAGATTGGATGGAGCGATTGCCAGGTGAAGTTCAGCCTGTACGGTTGTAGAAAAGGTGTAGCTGGGAAGGGTCAAGTATGGTAGCAATGGATTAGCAACTATCAAATCAGAGAAAGCAAGCTGAAAAATCGTTCAACGCCGGTTAGTGCTGGTCCTAGGCTAGATTGGACTAGAGACGCGAGCCTAGAACACAAACGAAAGCACATCGCGGAGAGCTAGAGAACGTTGCACACAAAGTTTGGAGGCTTGAAAAAGGATGCCGTCTGTACGGGGAACCTTAGAATCACTTGTAGAGGGGCTTTGTCAATTTTGAGCGAATTCTGAGAAAGTTGATTTTTTTTCTCGGTTTGCGGGCCCGTTTGAGGCCCTAAACGACGTTTTTTGGGGTCGAAGTCGCTGCGCGTGTGCCCGAGTGCTTACGCGGAACTAAAATCTATTTTCCCGTTTCCTTTCCAACGGATCAAGAATCACCTCAATCGAAGGTCGTATGCAAAAGTTGTGTTTTTTTTCTATTTTTTTCCTTTTTTTTATCGCGTTGCCGAAGTCAGATGAATCTCAGGTTTCCTTCTGGCAGCACGAAAATTAACCTCTTCTTTTTTTTTCTCTATCTCTCTTTTTGTCACAAACTGAAACAAGTTTTTGTTCTTGGTTAGGGTTTCCCTTGGAGTGGAGGCGGCAGGAGGATTGTAGCTTGCCGCGACAGGAGGATGGTGGCCACAGCAGGATGCGGCAATGGATGGCGGCGTGGGTGGTCGTGGTAATGGCTCTGGTGGTGGAGGCAGACGGCAGATTGAACCCAACCACAATGGTGCGACCAAACGTGAGCAGAACTCGAAACTCTAAAGGAACTAGACACTAAGACCAGCAAAGGACACGACGATGCAATCGAAAGTTCAACAATGCAATGCACTGAAAAGAAAGATGCAATGGCGCAATTGGTCTTGGACAGATAGGTGATCTAATCCTATAGTTTTTTTGGCTTTTTCTGGACTTTCGGAAATAAACAACCTAACTACGAAAAATAGTAAATTCTCACCGAGCAACCTTGGGCTCTGATACCACTTGATGGAGACGGGGTGCCCGATCTTTCGATGAGATTGATAACTATCGATTTTGGGTGGAGGTGAGTCTTGTGATCCGACTACAACCGTACAACGACGCATGCGCCTTAGTGTAATACTCCGGAAGTGTGAGAAGTTAAAAATCGGGTTAAATCAATTTAATCGGTAGCGCTTAATTTTATTCGGGGGCTTGTTTTTTCGTCAAATCTTGTTTAGAGAAGGGGGATTACTGGTTTTTCTTGGCTTTTTGGGCTTGGGCTGTGGCCAGGTGGGCTGGCCGGTCCACCTCTTGAGGGGGGAGGCATCATGGGCCTAAAGCCCATGCGCCCCACACCCCCTAACCCTAGCCGGCCACCCCTTTTCCCCTCTCCCTCCCCCCTTGGCCGCCACCTTCTTCCTCCCACCTCCCTTGGCCGCACCTTCCTGCAGCCCCAAGGCGACCTCCTCCCTCCATTGGTGGCAGCCGGCCCTTCTTCCTCCATTGGTGGCAGCAACCTCCTCTTCCTCCCTTGGCGCTGCCGGCCGAATCAAGGGATAGCCCGGAGGCCGTCAACCATTGGTGTTTCGTGCAAGGTTTGGTGTCTCACGCTTCTCCTAGGGTAATGAGTGCTGATCCACATGGATTGATTAGTGGTAGAGGTGTTTTGGTTCATTCTTTTGTTAGATCGATTCGCTGCGATTAGAGGATAAATCTGTCCAGTATGTTGCGAGGTCTATTTCGTGGTTTTAGAGGCCGATTTAGAGATGTTCATCTCCTGGAGTATTGTAGGTCTTTTTCTTAGCTTTCGGTGGCCACCAAGAACACTAAAATCCGACGAACGAGTCAAAAGTTATGATAGATTTATTATCTGCTGTCCAGAATCCTGACGAGAATTAGCAGTCTCTGTTTAGGTTGATATATGGCCTAGTTAGAGGGTGATTCAGAGGTCTTGCCCATAACAAATTTTGAAGGTGATATCACTAGCTTTCAGGATTGATAAAGAACACCTCATTTGGATTTATAGATCAAAATTTATGCACTTTTCTTTGTGACTGTCCAGATTGTAGATCAGTCTGTCCAGATTGTATGTCAGTTTCTATCTTTAGTTTTGACCCGTGTGCCACTTTTTGTTAAATGCAAAATTTGAATGTCGTGCCAACTAGTTTATTGTAGGTAATTTCATAACCTTTTCAGATTGTTAAAGAATGCTCAATTCGGAGTTGTAGATTAAAAGTTATGGTTGTTTTAGTATTGCTGTCCTGTTTGTTCGGACAGAAGCTGTGCTGCTGTTTTGCTTTCTTTATTAGAGAAGTTTATTGGCCGAATTGGGAAATCTCATCAACTTGAATGTTATAGATATGTTCGTTAAGATGAGGTAGGATCTGGACTCATCTCATTTCGAGTCCCACGTCATTAACTACTGTCATTTTCGTGCTGCTGTCCCGACACGTTTTTGGGTTGCAGCCTGTTTTTCAGATTAGGTTTTATGGCGATTCCTTGGGAGTTCAAGGGGAGTATTGTAGACTATTAATTCGGGTTGGATTCTATGTTGTTCTTATTTCGGTTATTTAATTGTTTAGGCCACGAGGCTACGGGTTTGGGAGCGCCATCGTTGCACGCTAACGCTGTGCAACGCGAAGGCAAATACTTTGTTGCTTTTGAGTGTTGTGATTGTGAATGTTTTCATGAATATAGTGTGACATATTGTGTTACCCGAGATGCGGAATTGGTTATGTTCTTTCATTATGTGGAGTATATACTGAGAGATGGTATTATCACTGTTCATGTTCATATCATGCATCCTTTTATACATGTTATGTCCACGGGAGTGGATTGTAAGTCCCACCATTCCAATGTGGGCAAATTTGGACATTGTTATGTCCCGTCCACGGGAGTGGATTGAAAGACCCATCAATTCCAGTATGGGCACGTAAGACCCATCAATTCCAGTATGGGCAGCTTTGGACACCTATATGAAACGTTCTTCATATAGGACTTGGATCCCCGCACTTTTGTTAAGGTGCGGGCTTAAGTGAACACCGACGGGTGTGTCACTCACTATACCGGTATATGCATGTGTGCAGTCCATCCTTGATTACATTCATTCATTTCATGTTTTCATAAGTGTTCACTCGATGCAAGGTTCGCATTCTTAAATGGTGATGTCCTGTTTGTATATGTGTTCTTTTTCTTTCACTGTACTTGCTGAGTCATGGACTCACTCTTGCGTTGTTTGTTTATTTTAGGTAACCCCTGATGTTGGCTCACTTGGGAGGGAGTAGACACGCACTACTCGTTCACATCATCCTATTCATATTCAAGATTAAATTTAGTTCTAACTTACATTCGTTAATGATGAACTGTAATAATTAAATTATAATTGGTGAAGGAAGGATACCTTCTCCACATGGATATTGATTTATTACTGCGTGTGAACCTTCTTTATTGATGATCAGTATTAAATAACTTAGAAGGTGAAGGAAGGATACCTTCACCATGTCCTGTTTAATTTAATGTTGTCTTTAGTTGAAATACTTAGTTCAAATTCTTTTACAGTTATGGATGTATGTTAGATGTTTTAGGTGACATCTTGGCTTCCGAATAGCCAGGGTGTTACACTTAGCAATCGTTGAACCAACTCCGCGACGTTATTGACCGTGCTGGAAGCGCGATCAACCTGAACACGAGGTTCAATTCCTGCGAGCAATCGAAGAACTAGCAAGAATAAGATGTATGCAATCTGATATTGCGAATAAGATTGTAGTATAGATGGTATTGAAAATAAAAGTGGGATCCCGAAGGCTGTCTTGACACGTGGTCGTCCGACACAACTGAATAACAGAAGTTTGCACAAGGGCTAAACCTAAATTAAACGAAATCCGAGTTCTAGCCAGGGGGACGGCGGCTCCTATATGGGAAGACGACCAGGGGTGGCAGCCAGAGAAGTGGACGCACGCCCCTAGGATTACAAGGCCAATGGGCCTAAGAGGAGGTGGCGCAGCACCCTTTTTGACTCGGTAAAAAAATAGATGTGGATTGTTTTATTTATTGTGGCCAGCTCGATTGGAATTTGAAGCTAAGGTTGGATCTATTAGAAATTAGACTTGATAAGCTTTCAATGAAGTCCAAGAACGTCCCAAACGGAGTCCGTATGAAGAAGTTACAGCCGTTTGAACGTAGTGTTGTCGCAGCAGTCCGAACTCGAATTCAGAACGAGCCCAACTCGAACTCTTGCTTGGCTCGGACCCAAAGTGACGTGATGTCCTCCATTATGCCTCCTATGCTTGTCCATGACTCCACATACCTCTCCTTGGTCTTTTCCCATGTTCCTAAGCACAATTAAATCACTTGCATTAGGTAGCGATCTATTCTCAGTAATATATAACCCTATGAACGAATTCACCTGGTGATTAAGTTGGCGAGCACGAGCTCGAGTAATTGGTCCTTGTAACATTGGTTGTGGATCAGCTGTGTGTGTAGGCGCAGTTGCATCCAAGTTAGGGATGTCCTCATCACCTAGGCCATGGGTTTTCGGCCCACGGTGTTTGGCCCAAGTGGGAAGCTAGTTTAAAAAGGGGCACTAAGCCCTAGGGTACTGTAGAATGGTGTAACACCCCAACCCAATATGAGCCTGGAATGCTACCAAACTAACATTAAACGATTCTAAGCCAAAACATTCTACCAAATTTTGGTAGAACCTCCCCCGTAAAGGTAGCTACTAGGAGGTTTTAACATTTAAATAAAACATATATAAAGAATCCAACATCCAGAATCATCAAAAGGCATTCAAATCAGGTAGGCACCTAGCATATCCAAAGGTATCCAAAAGACACTACTCATCATTATTACAATACTTAATCCAATGTATGAAGCATAATCATAATCAATCCTTGAGCAGTTTGCTCATTTATTAAGGTACGAACTAATTTTTTTTTTATCAACTTTAAAGGTGGATGGCAGTGTGTGAATCCAATTCAAGTCTACTTCTCCCATGCATGCCGTTCTTGCAAAAGGTACCTAAAACACAACAAAAACAAGGGTGAGCCAAATGACTCAACAAGTACCAATAATGAAACATTAAACTCACATTTACAACATCAACATTCCATTCCAATACTTTACTCGAAAACATATCTCATGATGTATGAATGCAAATATGCAATGCAACTTTTCTCTTTCACTCTTTTTCGCATTTCACCGGTAATGCGAGATATGCGACCGTCACCGCATACCATGCCTGTGCTCGCAAGCGCAGGGACCAATTGCCTAATAGTCCGCAAGTAAAGGGGACCTCAAGCCCACACTCCGCAAGTGTGAGGACCTCAAGCCCGTCAAATACATGATGGGGATCTCAACAAATGCTTAGTCACCACATGTCTAAGTCTTCATTTTGTCAACATGATGCATATGCACAAATCATGAATCATCATAATCATACCTCCTCAGCAACATCACCTATGAATTTAACTCATTCATACTTCTATCATTCATGTTCACAGACATTCATACACTCAAGAAACAATACATAATACATATTTTCACAACATTAATAATGTAATACCCGATTATTCGATATCGAATGCTGTAAGATTAGAGAGGAAATAAGTTAAAATTCAGAATTTTAGGAAAAGTATGGGCCGCCAACCCATATTCGAGAAGAGGGGAGCCAGCCATAGTGGCCCAAGGCCCACGAGTGGGCCGGCAGCCCATTAGAAGGCAAGGGGAGGGGAGGGGACCAAACCCTAGCCCCATTTGCTACAGTAGCCGCCGTGCTACAGAGTCTCCGTGCTCTGATGCGGCGTGCTCGCTGCCTCGCCGCTTGCTGCTCCTCCTCTCCCGCGCCATCTTTCCCTGCTGCTTGTGGCCGACCGTGGGAAGAAGAAGAAGAGGAAGGAAGAGAGGATTGAAGGAGAATTTCTTCGTGGGATTTGATCAGCGATCTCCGATGGTTCTACAAGGGTAATGATCGATTTCCCTCGCTGTTTAGGTTGTTTTAGATGCGAATTCGATTAGTTTGATTGGATTGAATTGCTGCCGTTAGAATTTCAGTTCTGTCCTGAATGTTGCGTGGCCTGTTTCGTGATCTTAGAGGCCGAATTTGGGTTGTCCATCTCCTAGAGTTTTGTAGATATTGATCTTAGCTTTGGTGTCCGCCAAGAACACTGAATTCCGACTTTCGAGTCAAAAGTTATGATAGATTTACTATCTGCTGTCCAGAATCCTGACGAGAATTAGCAGTCTCTGTATAGGTTGATTTATGGCCTAGTTAGAGGGTGATTCAGAGGTCTTGCCCATAACAAATTTTGAAGGTGATATCACTAGCTTTCAGGATTGACAAAGAACACTTCATTTGGAGTTATATATCAAAAGTTATGCACTTTTCTTTGTGACTGTCCAGATTGTATGTCAGTCTGTCCAGATTGTATGTCAGTTTCTATCTTTAGTTTTGACCCGTGTGCCACTTTTTGTTAAAGGCAAAATTTGAATGTTGTTCCAACTAGTTTATTTTAGGTAATTTCATAACCTTTTCAGATTGTTAAAGAACGCTCAATTCGGAGTTGTAGATTAAAAGTTATGGTTGTTTTAGTATTGCTGTCCTGTTTGTTCAGACAGAAGCTGTGCTGCTGTTTTGTTTTCTTTATTAGAGAAGTTTAATGGCCAAATTGGGAAATCTCATCAACTTGAATGTTATAGATATGTTCGTTAAGATGAGGTAGGATCTGGACTCATCTCATTTCGAGTCCCACGTCATTAACTACTGTCATTTTCGTGCTGCTGTCCCGACACGTTTTTGGGTTGCAGCCTGTTTTTCAGATTAGGTTTTATGGTGATTCCTTGGGAGTTCAAGGGGTATTGTAGACTATTAATTCGGGTTGGATTCTATGTTGTTCTTATTTCGTTATTTAATTGTTTAGGCCACGAGGCTACCGGTTTGGGAGCGCCATCGTTGCTCGCTAACGCGTCGCAACGCGGAAGGCAAGTACTTTGTTGCTTTTGAGTGTTATGATTGTGAATGTTTTCATGAATATAGTGTGACATATTGTGTTACCCGAGATGCTGATTTGGTTATGTTCTTTCATTATGTGGAGTATATACTTGAGAGATGGTATTATCACCGTTCATGTTCATATCATGCATCCTTTTATTCATATTATGTCCACGGAGTGGGTTGTAAGTCCCACCATTCCAATGTGGGCAATTTTGGACATTGTCATGTCCCGTCCACGGAGTGGATTGAAAGACCCATCAATTCCAAGATGGGCACGTAAGACCCATCAATTCCAAAGATGGGCAGCTTTGGACACCTATATGAAACGTTCTTCATATAGGACTTGGATCCCCGCACTTTTGTTAAGGTGCGGGCTTAAGTGAACACCGACGGTGTGTCACTCACTATACCGCAGATATGCATGTGTGCAGTCCATCCTTGATTACATTCATTCATTTCATGTTTTCATAAGTGTTCACTGATGCAAGGTTCACATTCTTAAATGGTGATGTCTGTTTGTATATGTGTTCTTTCTCTTTCATCAGACTTGCCGAGTCATGGACTCACTCTTGCGTTGTTTGTTTATTTTAGGTAACCCCGATGTTGGCTCACTTGGGAGGGAGTAGACACGCACTACTGCTCACATCATCCTATTCATGTTCAAGATTAAATTTAGTTTTATCTTACATTCGTTGATGATGAACTGTAATAATTAAATTATAATTGGAGAAGGAAGGATACCTTCTCCACATGGATGTTGATTTATTATGCGTGTGAACCTTCTTTATTGATGATCGGAATTAAATAACTTAAACGGTGAAGGAAGGATACCTTCATCATATCCTGCTTAACTTAATGCGTCTTTAGTTGATATACTTGTTTCAAATTCTTCCGCATTATGGATGTATGTTAGATGTTTTAGGTGACATCTTGGCTTCCGGATAGCCAGGGTGTTACAGTTGGTATCAGAGCCGGCTTTAGGTCCGTGGTTAATAGAAGAACATTAAAATGACACACTGTGTGCACGATAGGTGGGGTTGGGAATCTATTGCTTCCGCATTTCTATTGTTATGTTTCATTCGTTGAGCAATTGTTGAGTTGCTTTTGTATTATCTTTCTTGTTGTTAATCTATGATCTACTATGATATTCATTATCTATGAATTAATACTTTGATTGTCGTGAGATGATCCTGCATATTCATAATTGAGTATTTTGGTGAAGCGTGTTGTTAACGGATGATAAGAAGTGGAGGTCGTGGTTGTTACTCCGATTCACTGTGTTACACCACCGTCATAAAGACGTGGTTAGAGGAGTAGTTACCTTGAGTATCATCATTTCGTACTAAGTATGAGTTACTTTAGAAAGTTGTTCTCTTCTTTCATTTCGAATTTGGCAATTCTTGTCCTGTGGTGGTTGATGAATTTCTCCGGGTTTGTGGTCCATGATAGTTATGGTTTTCCATAGATCCCTCTTGGTTCTCTCAAACAATTATTGCTTTTCGATCGTTGAGTTGCTTTTACTACTTATGATCGTTGTCAATTGGCAAGATTGATGTTTTCTTGGTTGCTCCTTCTTTCTTATTGAAAAAATGACTCATTTACTCGCTTGATAGCTTGGTTAGTGAGAGTTTCTGTTGTAAGTTCGCTTGCCCGGAAAGCTTTGGCTTTATGCGTTTCTTTTGGATTACTTGAGCGTTGAGGTTTGAAGTCTCTCTTTTCTGCAGATAGGTGTTAGAATCCTTTTGTGATGTCTTGTCATGCTTAAAATGAGAAGTTATAACTAAGCGAATAGATTGTTACGATATGAGTTATCAAGTTGGGTTATTAGCATGGTGCAAATCGCTTATTCTTAACTACCATCTATGAAGGTGAAATTGATTAATTTGAAATATCCTTGTATTTGATACATGTCGATGTTAAATAAAGACTGTCCATATCTGCTCGTAACCTATAGATCTTACATAAGAGCTAGATTTATCTATTCCATGGTATGCTAAAATTGTTGAAACTTGTATAAAGGACCGGATGGGTGCTGGTGTATCGATTCTGGAAACCTTGTTTATAGAAAATTATGTTAGTGAATCTTTAATCATGTTTTGAAATGATTTCTATGTTTATATATGGTTATGTGTTTGCAAATGGAATTAGTACCGTATGTTCATACATGATTAATACAATCATCATTTGTTTTTGAGCGCTAAAGAAGGTGTAGAGCAACACCCACAAAGGGAGTAGACGAATTTCGTAAGTAGTCTTTGATATCGTGCCTTGTGATATTGTTATTGCTTAGCATAGTCTTGTTATAATAAATTTGTTTCAATCTTTTGTTTGTGTTCCTTTGGGAAGTTTTAGGATGGAGTAATAAAGTTTGATGATTCTTGGTACTAGTATATGTTGTCGATGTTTTTGAATCACAAAATGGGAGAATGAGGTTAACTCTTATAGTAATTTGATCACCTATGGTGATATTTCCTAAATGATCAAATTTTAAGTTTTGTGTTCATGATCCTTTGGGGTTCAAGCTTTATGTGGTAAATGAAGTTTATCGAGTAGCGATATGTTGCAAAGTTATAATGGTTCTTCAAGAATGCAAGTGCTTTGATTTCGAGTACTTATTTGTTCTTATCTGTTAAGGTTCGATATTCTCTTCTTGTGAGGCTTAAGTGTTCAATCGTGGACTCCACTTATGTTCTATAAGTTCATTGCTTAATTGGTTTCTTCCTTGGTCCCGTGTTCAAGTATGCAGTGGTGGATGAGTTTTCTAGTTGGTGAAAATCGTTTCCATTTGTCTCTTCTTTTGAGAAAGAATCAATTCATTCTTTTCACGTGGGTCTTTTGAAGTGTTTTCTAATTGTTGTTGTGAAATTGATGTTAATACCCATAGTAATTTGATCGCTTTGGTGATTTCGTTCAGATGAGAATAATTCAAGTTTAGCTTTCGTGATATTTTCTTTGAGCCCATGAATCATCCGTAGCTGAAATTATTTTAAATAAATTAAGGTATTGGAATATCCTGTTGCTTTAAGAGATTTGTGTGATTTAATTTTAAAGGATCTTTGGTCCGAGTTGGCAACGTGAGGTTGCAATCAAAGAACTTATGTTGGTTCCTTTAAGAGGAGAATAATCTACTTGCGTTTGCGAAAACTCAGAATTGGAAATGTCTCGAGTCCGTGGTGAGATTATTTGGATCTCATGTTTCTTGTGTAGTTGAACTGCTCAACAAATATGACGTATGGAAGAATTTCATTGGTTCTTAATTAGTCCTTGTGGTTTGGACTAAAGATCTTATCTTGTACGTTGTGGCAAAGCGATGTTAGTCAAAGAATTAATTTCAGTGTTAAGGGAAAGAGTGCAGAGAAATATTTGAGAATTTGAGTCAAGTTTTGTAACTTGTAGTTATTCAATTGTTCATAAACTTTTACTCTTTTCACTCAAGAGTTGTCGAGTTTCAATCGCAATGTCATTTTTTTCTTATTAGTGGTTATTTGCTATTCCCTTTTAGAGGGATGCGTGCCCTCCATTGTGAACTCAACTTTCGTTTTCCGATCTTTATTACAGTTATTTCTTTTGGTTTTGTGCTCACCGCGAGCAAGTAACATTTTCCCGTGTGGTGAAATTTGTTCTTATTCGCTCTTTCTTTTGAGAAAGGATCAACCGCTTTGTGTCAGAAAGTTTTACAACTCGTAAGTTGTTGTTTGTTTGGTGGTGGTTAAGTGATTGTAGGTGTGAGTTTTGCTACCCACTATTGGAGTAGTAATAGAAGATGAGTTGGTTCGACTGAATCTCTTGGAGGGAAGTTGATTCGATGGAATGTTTGGTTTCGAGGTAAAATCGTATATTGTTCGACTAAGTAGGACCTATGGTATAGTGTAGTTCCGAACCTTGGTTCATGTTGAAATGTTGGGGATTATCAAATGTATGGAAATCGTAATCAATTTTATACAAGAACACTATTGAAAGTATCGCGATGTGGTATGAGTGATTCTGATGATGTCAATGAGTGAGTATATCGAATTGTGGGGATCATAGAGATTTAATCCGATTATTTCACTATTTGTTATAAGAGGAATTCGTTGTAGAGGTCTCTGAGGTTAAATTTGGGCTTTCGTTTTCATACTAAACTTTTGGTCACCTAAAGATTGGTGTGTAGAGGAGATAGAAAAGCTGAGTACTGAGTAGTGGAATGATTGTCGATAGAACCCTTTGTTGTAGTTCATGAGCGGTGTACTGAAAATTCGATGTGATATTCTTGAAAGTTGGAGGTGATGAGATTGCATGGGTTTTGAGGGCTTTGGTGCCTTCTATCAAATTAATGTCATCGGTTGAAGGACCGGTCCAGAGTGTTCAGTGGAATCAATAGAGTCTCTCCACAAAGGTGTGGATGATGTATTTCTGTTTAAGCCTAATTTGAGGTTGTTAAATTAAGAGGTTTGAGCCCTGTGGTATGCGATGAATTCAATTCCAATGTCTGAGAGAAATTTTATTCCTAAAAGAGGAATTGAAAAAAGGATGTTACCTTGGGTATTGAAGCGTTTTCTTGTTACTCATTTGAGCTTTATGTTGTTGGTCGTGTCTTCTGCATGGTGAGTTGGTGTTGTGTTGGCATGTTTGCTTCTTTCCAATTCAGCAAAACAAAAGAAGTTTTTGGTTTGAGCGCTCAAGTGATCTCCTTTGGCTTTCGTGACGTTTATTCGCAATTTGCCACTTGGAAAGTGGAAAGGTTTTCTTGATGAAATTCGATTTCGGATTTTACTCTTCAAGACTCGGTTGGTAACGATAGTTGTGATGTGAATTTTTCTTATTCAGATGTGTTTTGCCAGTAAAGAGTTTGCTTAAAAAGAATTCGATTGTATGTTTCGGTTAAAGAGGTGATCCTTGTTCGTGAAGAGTTCAATGGAGAGGTGGAACAAGATTTCCGTGCTCTATGTGCTTGTTGTGTGGTTCGACTTCAAGGAGAAGGTTAACCCTGTGTTCATTGGGTTGTTTTCGATAGCCGTCGCTTCGCTAAGACCGTCTCGATTCCTACACGTTGTACTCACTTTGGTTTCATTTGGTGTGGAGTGAGTACCGAGATCCGAGTTTGTTATTCGTTAACAACGCTGACCATCGAGTAGGATCTTACCTTCGAGTCTCGTCCGATGAGTATAGCCGGAAGTGTCGGACGAGTGTTAAGACAGACGTCGATTTGCGTCAAGATGTTGTGGTGTCCTCATCCGAGAAAGAGGCCACTTAGGAGCTGGAGGCTCGCATGCACGAGCATTATTCGATTTGTTCATATCGAGTACATGTTACTCGTTATTAACTTTTAGTTGCAACCGACCTTCGCGAGAGTCGGTGTGAGGATTCGGTCGAATCCTATTTAAGGGGGTAGAATGTAATACCCGATTATTCGATATCGAATGTTGTAAGATTAGAGAGGAAATAAGTTAAAATTCAGAATTTTAGGAAAAGTATGGGCCGCCAACCCATATTCGAGAAGAGGGGAGCCACCATAGTGGCCCAAGGCCCATGAGTGGGCCGGCAGCCCATTAGAAGGCAAGGGAGGAGGGACCAAACCCTAGCCCCATTTGCTACAGTAGCCGCCGTGCTACAGTAGCCCTGTGCTACTGATGGCGGCGTGCTACGATGCCTCGCTGCTTGCTGCTCCTCCTCTCCCCGGCGCCATCTTTCCTGCTGCTTGTGGCGACCGTGGGAAGAAGAAGAAGAGGAAGGAAGAGAGGATTGAAGGAGAATTTCTTCGTGGGATTTGATCAGCGATCTCCGATGGTTCTACAAGGGTAATGATCGATTTCCTCGCTGTTTAGGTTGTTTCAGATGCGAATCGATTAGTTTGATTGGATTGAATTGCTGCCGTTAGAATTTCAGTTCTGTCCTGAATGTTGCGTGGCCTGTTTCGTGATCTTAGAGGCCGAATTTGGGTTGTCCATCTCCTAGAGTTTTGTAGATATTGATCTTAGCTTTCGGTGGCCGCCAAGAACACTGAATTCCGACTTCGAGTCAAAAGTTATGATAGATTTACTATCTGCTGTCCAGAATCCTGACGAGAATTAGCAGTCTCTGTATAGGTTGATTTATGGCCTAGTTAGAGGGTGATTCAGAGGTCTTGCCCATAACACATTTTGAAGGTGATATCACTAGCTTTCAGGATTGATAAAGAACACTTCATTTGGAGTTATAGATCAAAAGTTATGCACTTTTCTTTGTGACTGTCCAGATTGTATGTCAGTCTGTCCAGATTGTATGTCAGTTTCTATCTTTAGTTTTGACCCGTGTGCCACTTTTTGTTAAAGGCAAAATTTGAATGTTGTTCCAACTAGTTTATTGTAGGTAATTTCATAACCTTTTCAGATTGTTAAAGAACGCTCAATTCGGAGTTGTAGATTAAAAGTTATGGTTGTTTTAGTATTGCTGTCCTGTTTGTTCAGACAGAAGCTGTGCTGCTGTTTTGTTTTCTTTATTAGAGAAGTTTAATGGCCAAATTGGGAAATCTCATCAACTTGAATGTTATAGATATGTTCGTTAAGATGAGGTAGGATCTGGACTCATCTCATTTCGAGTCCCACGTCATTAACTACTGTCATTTTCGTGCTGCTGTCCCGACACGTTTTTGGGTTGCAGCCTGTTTTTCAGATTAGGTTTTATGGTGATTCCTTGGGAGTTCAAGGGGGGTATTGTAGACTATTAATTCGGGTTGGATTCTATGTTGTTCTTATTTCAGTTATTTAATTGTTTAGGCCACGAGGCTACCGGTTTGGGAGCGCCATCGTTGCCTGCTAACGCGTCGCAACGCGGAAGGCAAGTACTTTGTTGCTTTTGAGTGTTATGATTGTGAATGTTTTCATGAATATAGTGTGACATATTGTGTTACCCGAGATGCTGATTTGGTTATGTTCTTTCATTATGTGGAGTATATCTTGAGAGATGGTATTATCACTGTTCATGTTCATATCATGCATCCTTTTATTCATGTTATGTCCACGGGAGTGGGTTGTAAGTCCCACCATTCCAATGTGGGCAATTTTGGACATTGTCATGTCCCGCCCACGGAGTGGATTGAAAGACCCATCAATTCCAAAGATGGGCACGTAAGACCCATCAATTCCAAAGATGGGCAGCTTTGGACACCTATATGAAACGTTCTTCATATAGGACTTGGATCCCCGCACTTTTGTTAAGGTGCGGGCTTAAAATGAACACCGACGGGTGTGTCACTCACTATACTGGTATATGCATGTGTGCAGTCCATCCTTGATTACATTCATTCATTTCATGTTTTCATAAGTGTTCACTGATGCAAGGTTCACATTCTTAAATGGTGATGTCCTGTTTGTATATGTGTTCTTTCTCTTTCATCAGATTTGCCGAGTCATGGACTCACTCTTGCGTTGTTTGTTTATTTTAGGTAACCCCGATGTTGGCTCACTTGGGAGGGAGTAGACACGCACTACTCGCTCACATCATCCTATTCATGTTCAAGATTAAATTTAGTTTTATCTTACATTCGTTGATGATGAATCTGTAATAATTAAATTATAATTGGAGAAGGAAGGATACCTTCTCCACATGGATGTTGATTTATTACTGCGTGTGAACCTTCTTTATTGATGATCGGAATTAAATAACTTAAACGGTGAAGGAAGGATACCTTCATCATATCCTGTTTAACTTAATGCTGTCTTTAGTTGATATACTTGTTTCAAATTCTTCCGCATTATGGATGTATGTTAGATGTTTTAGGTGACATCTTGGCTTCCGGATAGCCAGGGTGTTACAAATAATCATGATCAACAACATCTATAACACTATAGCATCCATAGATATCACATTTATTCACAATACTAGCAAACAAGTACTTGCCTTAACCGCGTGAGATCGGAGGATGTGAAGACGATGCTGCTTCCGGGACCACTTCCCCACCTAAAATTCATTTAAAAGTTTACTAAGACAACAGTAATGGACCAAACAAACTATATAAGGAAACACGAACTAGCAAAAGCTTGTAACGTGATCCCAACTCCAATTTTCTAAATGCTGATCTGTCCCCTCTGGAAAGAGTCGTGTTCTAAAATTCGTATCTTTTAGTACAGGAGTCCAAATGCGGTGTTCTTAGACTTCATTGAAAGGTTATCAAATTCTCCAACTAAACCTAGTTGATGGGCCTTCCTGATTTGGCCATCTAATATCCCTTTTATGCTGATTAACAAAACATCAATTTCACGTCAGGTTCTCTGGACAGCACACTAAAACTATCATAACTGTCAGCTCGTTTGTCCAAACTTCGCGTTCTTGGGCTTCCCTGAAAGCTACGACAATTCTCTACAACGTTCATTACACTGAGATCCTCTAATTTTCCATTTAACTATTCACTCAAGTCAGATTACTAAAACCTGTAAGAGTATTGGCAGATTCGCAGAACAGTCATGCTAATAAATTCATAACTTTTGTTACAGAGGCCAAAATAATGCGATCTAGCACTTCATCGAAATCTATTGACGTCCTCTACAAAACTCTAGGAGTCGTCCAGAACTGAATCAAAACGTTGGTCTAACACGAACTATCCTGTGCAGACATAATTACCGACATAGATCAATTAAGCCGTAATGCATCTAAACAAGGGGAAAATTGAGGTTACCCTTGATGAACCACCATAGACCACGATGCAGCCCGCGAACCTTCCCCTTCCCTCTCTTCTTCTTCTCCTCTCTCCCTTTTCTTTTATTCTTCTTCCTTCCTCTCCTCCCTTTCTCCTCTTGGCATAGCAAGGGGGGTGCTACAGTACCAGGGGTGCGGTACTGTAGCAACTAGGGTTTCCCTCCTCCTTTTATTGGTGGCCGGCCCCTCATGGGCCTCTTGGGCCAAGGCCTGAGGCCCAGGTTGCCGAAAAACTACAGAAAATCCCCCTATCTAATTGCTGCTAAATCTATTTTATATTTGGTCCTTCTCCGAATTCACATAATCACTCCCGAATACTCTTTCGAATATTCTCGAATACTTTTGGGGTATTACATTCTACCCACCTTAAACAGAATTCGACCCCGAATTCTAATCACGCTTAACGTCAAGGAACAATCACCGCTAGAATTTACCACAAAACTTCGCACCTGCTGTGATCAATACCAGATATTGCTCGCGTAAGTGAGACTCCAATTTTCAAATCGTTCTCCTCTCGGAATTATGGGACCACCGCACTTTGACGTAACTGACGTGTTACGGCTTATTACTCGTTCCAACCTGTCACGTGTCACTCCACGGACATGACTCGAAGGCATGGTCTTACTCGTGGGTCAACGGTCCAAATGAAACTTCACACTCCATATGTCTCCCTCGACACTAGATCATACAAAATGATCTGTGCCCCACGCCAGGACTCAAGACGGTCCTAGTGATACGTTATCTCTCAAATCTCTGCAACTTTCGGGAATAACCAACGTACCTTGGGCCAACATTCCCTTTGGTACCAAACCACACAACCTGCACATAACACACAAAACTCTTGTTCCTTATATCAATCGATCTCTTAACTTTAACAATGAGCACCTCCTTTAACCCGGGATGCACAACATAACTCAACTGAGAATAAATAATTCTCATTGCAAACACGCATTACCAACTCCCCACCAAAGAGAGTTAAATCCAAAACCAAAATATTCATCATGAAACTCCTCCACTTTCCAAGTAAGCAGTTTGCCAACAAACACCACATAAGCTAGAGGCGAAATCACTCAAATGCCGGAAATAACCATTTCCTTTCTTTTTCTTAACCAAAAAGAATCACGCATACCAAGAAGAATCAACTCAATTTGTAATTGGCATAAGCCTTGGAGACAAAGCTCAAATAAAACCAAGAGAATACATCATTATTCGAGAACACAACCTTTTTCTCAAACTTTCTTTTCAGAATTCAACTTTCTCTTAAACCATGAGATTCCAAATCATCGCATAACACACTAATTCATTTCTTTTAGTTTGGCAACCTCAAAGCTTTGCTCAAACTGAACACAAAATCCACACCTATGTAAAGAGACTTTTTCAATCCACAATAGCATACTCTGGTCAACTTCTCTACAAAAGGAAATTACTTTGACAAATAATTCCCAACACAACTCGATATAGATTTCAGCCACAATCACATCACCTCAATCTTTTAAGGATAAACAACTTGAAATTCACCGCATTCACACTCTTTTACTGCATCCGAAGGATTCTATCAAAGATCAATATAACTCTTGCAACCTAATCATAGGAAACCAAGATGCTAGCATAAAATGCAAAGCCCAAATTCAACCTTTAAGAATCCTACAAACAATGTCTGGTATACCTGATAGGTAATCCTCAGATCTGATGACTAAAATTTCACACAGCTCAATAATAACTTCAATCATTATTGTTTACATCCCTCACTAACCAAGTGACCGCCTAAGGTGATTCGATTCACCAATCATAGACTTTCTCCAACCCACACCAATCAAATGTAGCTACTCGACCACAAAATACCCATTCACAATACCCTAACTGATTGATCAGGATTGAAACATACTCAATCACTAACATCAATAAATAAATATATTCTTGATCAAGTTATCCTTAGAGATAATCTAACTCCCACAGTGTTACTCACTTAGGCCGAGTCATACTTGATAATAACTCAACAATTCCTGTTATCCCAGTAAATAACACGACTACTAGATTTCTCTACACTGCTACTCTCATTAAACTACACTATCATAATTCTTCTACACAATCTTACCGAATACCCAGTTGCGATATTCTAAAAAAACTGTTCAAGGTCTCCATACTTGCTAATTCTAATGTTCTGTCAAAATGAACACAAGACCTTGGGCCACATCTCGCTATAGGCCCTACTAGTTACGACAACGAAATCTGCTAGCTCTAAAGTCAAACACTCTATTTAAATCAAATCCTCTCCAAGAGTTATTCTAATAAATCGTTTTATTACTCAATGCCTCTCAAACAACTTGACACCCAAGGGCTCACAAAGTCATCTACTAGACAACCACTAACTAGTTGCCAAAACACAACTGAAAAGACTTTACAACACAATTCGGTTAACCCTTTCTTAGAAGAAGAGGCAAATAGAAGTAAATTTTAACACATCGGAAAACGTTACTACTTACAGTAAATTACAAGATCATGAGAAATAATCAAATAGTAATGATCTCGAAAAAACAAAAGATGAGATCATAGATGAGGGCACAAGTCCCACGAGCAGAGAATAGCCAACCTCAAACGAGAATAGAACATTACTTTTGGAATTCAGGAAACTCTGATGGGCAAAACATGAAGTTTAAGCAAAATTCAAAAAACTGCAAGTTACAAAACTTGACTTCGATCTCAAATACTTCTACTTCACTCTTACCTTTAACAAAGAAAACAGCTTTCGTTGGTTACAGCGTCACCATGCCAACTCCAACAAAAAGAGATTTGAAGACTACCACATATAAACTATTTAGAAACTAATAAAACCTCTCATCACGTCACTTTGCTCAAAACAATTTCAGCTACCACATCAACATGAGGTCTGAAAGATCACAATTGCGAAGCTAGAAACATTTTCGCTTAATCAATATCAGGCGGGCGATCCAATTCCTTTATATAAAACATTCAATATTATCGTCATAATCCCTTACTGACAATCACACTAACAAAGAAATAATACACTCCTAGCGAGAATCATCATAGCCTCTTATCCCATCATAAATCTCTCCAAAAGAAGCACCAGCTACAAGGTCGAAACAAACCTCTTTTAACAAGACCAAACTATCAAATAACAACTTTCGCCATGCATGTTTTCAGATATCACTTATTCTTTCATCCATTCAACCATTAGTGCTGCTCAACACACACTTCAACTATCATTAACAATTGACAATTGTATTTATCACTTATGCAAATGGGGTCCTACTGCTATTTACAGCCACCGGTCTATTTATAAACACAGAGTCATCATTCCACTTTATGCTCAGAGTTCAATTAAATATTTAATAACATCATCTCCTTTAATCACCGGGCTTCACAAGGTACTACCTCAACATCCATCTAATCCGATATACATGTTTCGATCTAGCAATTATGTATGATCACCAAGTAGCCAGTTTATGAAAATTTCTAGATTAATATCCTCTAAGGTAACGTCAAACACATCCTTAACATAATCATCACTAATGGGCAGACAAATCCATTGAGATACTTTACTCTGAATTATCCAATAAATCTATCGAATTGCATCGTCTTAGTGATCAGACCAAGTAATCGATACACCACACCTCTTAGTAAGTCTTGGATTCCTAGTTTGAATGGTCATACCATTTAACAAGTTCATCGTGTAACAACTCCATGACAACATCAAATCTATCAACTTCACTTCCAACGATCTTGGTTAAGATCGGTTACGCACCACATTACAGACCCAACTTGATATCTCATACACTATCAATCTATCCTTTATGCTTAAAACCTCTCACAAAACACAACAAAACATCTCAAAAGAGTTTTGATACCTTCCATCTCAAAGAAGAGGCACTAAACTTCAATATTCCAACTACTCTAAAAGAAATGCATAAAGTCCAAACGTACTTCAATGAAGCTTGTAAATGATACTTTTCATTATCTAAAACACCAAGCGAATGAATGGGTCAAGTCTGCCAACAAGAAGGTAGAATTCTCATGACAAGGAACAATATTGCCAATGACGACGTTTACAAGTAGCAAGAATAGCTCAAGAGTAAAAAACAAAAACAAAATTTACTCTATAAAACAAATACAAACCAATTGAAACCCATCAACTGCATTGTAACCATTATCCAAAGAAGGTTCATCAACCGCAAGCGGCTCAAAAGTTGAAAAAATAATGTTTGCTTTAAGGGTCAAATTAAATCAATGAAAACTCATCAATTGGAATGAACTACTAATCCAAGAGAAATTCATTAAGCACAACTGAACAAGAGTTGACCAAATCAAATACAGGAAAGAGAACAACCTCTCCAAAGATACTCACCATTATCATACTACGAACAGTGGTGTAGCCTGGTAAAGCCCAGGGCCACAACCACGACCTCAACCTCTCAGCATGGGTTATCCCCACACATAATAACCATAGTATTATAATATAGTTATATAAAATCTTCTCATTGTAGGAATGATCAATAGAACATAATGGAAGTGCAAATGCAATGCAATAACCCAAATCCACCTACTGTGCTTAGTGTGTCAAGTTCAATAATTCAAATACCACGGACCTACAGCCCGCTCTGATACCAACTGTAACACCCCAGCCCAACATGAGCTTGGAATGCTACCAAACTAACATTAAACGGTTCTAAACCAAAACATTCTACCAAATTTCGGTGGAACCTCCCCCGTAAAGGTAGCTACTAGGAGGTTCTAACATTTGAATAAAACATATATAAATAATCCAACATACAGAATCATCAATAGGCATTCAAATCAGGTAGACACCTAGCATATCCAAAGGTATCCAAAAGACACTACTCATCATTATTACACTTAATCCAATGTATGAAGCATAATCATAATCAATCCTTAAGCAGTTTGCTCATTTATTAAGGTACAACTAAAAGAAATTTATCAACTTTAAAGGTGGATGACAATGTATCAATCCAATTCAAGTCTACTCCCTCCCATGCATGACGTTCTTGCAAAAGGTACGTAAAACACAACAAAAGCAAGAGTGAGCCAAATGACTTAGTAAGTACCAATAATGAAATATTAAACTCACATTTACAGCATCAACATTCCATTCCAATACTTTACTCGAAAACATATCTCATGATGTATGAATGCAAATATGCAATGCAACTTTTCTCTTTCACTCTTTTTCGCATTTCACCGGTAATGCGAGATATGAGACCGTCGCCGCGTACCATGCCTGTGCTCGCAAGCGTAAGGACCAATTGCCTAATACTCCGTAAGTAAAGGGGACCTCAAGCCCACACTTCGCAAGTGAGGGGACCTCAAGCCCGTCAAATACATGACGGAGATCTCAACAAATGTTTGGTCACCACATGTCTAAGTCTTCATTTTGTCAACATGATGCATATGCACAAATCATGAATCATCATAATCATACCTCCTCAGCAACATCACCTATGAATTTAACTCATTCATACTTCTATCATTCATGTTCATAGACATTCATACACTCAAGCAACAATACATAATACATATTTTCACAACATTAATAATCATGATCAACAACATCTATAACACTATAGCATCCATAGATATCACATTTATTCACTATACTAGCAAACAAGTACTTGCCTTAACCGCGTGAGATCGGAGGATGTGAAGAGGATGCTGCCTCTGGGACAACTTCCCTACCTAAAATTCATTTAAAAGTTTACTAAGACAACAGTAATAGACCAAACAAACTATATAAGCAAACACGAAGTAGCAAAAGCTTGTAACGCGATCCCAACTCCAATTTCCTAAATGCTGATCTGTCCCCTCTGGAAATAGTCGTGTTCTAAAATTCGTATCTTTTAGTACAGGAGTCCAAATGAGGTGTTCTTAGACTTCATTGAAGGGTTATCAAATTCCCCAACTAAACCTAGCTGATGGGCCTTCCTGATTTGGCCATCTAATATCTCTTTTATGCTGATTAACAAAACATCGATTTCACGTCAGGTTCTCTGGACATCACACTAAAACTATCATAATTGTCAGCTCGTTTGTCCAAACTTCGCATTCTTGGGCTTCCCTGAAAGCTACGAAAATTCTCTACAACTTTCATTATACGGAGACCCTCTAATTTTCCATTTAACTGTTCACTCAAGTCAGATTACTATAACCTGTCAGAGTATTGGCAGATTCGCAGAATAGTTATGCTAATAAATTCATAACTTTTTTTACAGAGGCTCAAATAATGCGATCTAGCACTTCATCGAAATCTATTGACGTCCTCTACAAAACTCTAGTAGACGTCTAGAACTGAATCTACCCGTAACTATATCAAAACGTTGGTCTAACTCGAACTATCCTGAGCAGACCTAATTACTGACATAGATCAATTAAGCCGTAATGCATCTAAACAAGGGGAAAATTGAGGTTACCATTGATGAACCACCGTAGACCACGATGCAGCCCGCGAACGTTCCCCTTCCCTCTCTTCTTCTTCTCCTCTCTCCCTTTTCTTTTCTTCTTCTTCCTTCCTCTCCTCCCTTTCTCCTCTTAGCATGGCAGAGGGGTGTTATACAGGCGCCACAGCATGCAGGGCGCGATCAGAGCAACTAGGGTTCCTCGCCCTTTATTGGTGGCCCCTCATGGGCCTCCCGGGCCAAGGCCCGAGGCCCAGGTTGCCGAAAAACTGCAAAACGCCCCTATCTAATTGCTGCTAAATCTATTTTATATTTTGTCCTTCTCCGAATTCACATAATCACTCCCGAATACTCTTTCGAATATTCTTAAATATTTTTGGGGTATTACATATGGCGCATCAGAGCACACAAAACACCAGAGTCTCCGTCATCAGAGTAACTCCTTCCTCCCTGCATTCTCCATTGATGCCGCCCAAGAGAAGTTAGGAGATCCCTTTGGTTGCCGCTAGACAAGGAGAAAAGAGGAGGAAGAGAGGAGAAGAAGAGGAGAGGAGCATCTCGCGGGGGAATTCAGTGGGTACATGTATCTTTGAGAGTATTTGTTCAATTCCCCACTGTTTTGATTCAAGTTAGATTCATAATTGTCATCTATTAGAAGATCGTTGCATTGCTGCAATTAGAATAAAAATATATATGTTCTATTGCTCGTCAGGTTTCGTGTAGATTGAGTCCGAATTGGAGGATTTCGTCTCCTAGAGAATTGTAGGTCTTGTTCTCAGCTTTCAATAAGTTCAAAGATCACCAAATTGGAGTTGTGGTTTAAAAGTTACGTTGATTTTACTACTGCTGTCCAGAAAGTCTGACGAACTTGGGTAGTCGTCTTGTTCATTAATTTAGATTTTGTTAAATGTCGATTCAGGGATGTCCTCCAAAATGATTGTTGTAGGCAATTTCATTAGCTTTTAGGATTTATAAAGAACACCTTTTTTGGATTTGTAGAACAAAATTTGTGTACATTTCAATTTGACTGTCCAGATTGTAAGTCAGCTTTCGACAGTAGTTTTGATATGTGTGCTACTTTTTGTTAAAGGCAAAATCTGACTTTTATGCCAACTAGACTTTTGAAGGTTATGATCTTAGCTTTCCAGAATGATAAAAATCTTGGATTTTGGTTAATCCAATCCAAAGTTATTAATTATTTACTACTGTTGTTTAATTCTGTCAAACAGTTTATGGTTTAGACTTTCATCTGATAATGAGACATGGAAGTTGGCCGAATTAGAAAGGCTCACCAACTAAGTTGTTGTAGAGGATTTCAGTATCTTTCCATAGAGTCTAAGATCACTCATTTTGGAGTTTTGGAACAAAAGTTATGAAGGTTTTAATACTGCTGTCCAAAAGTTATGAAGTTATTCTATAATGTGATTATCATGTTCTTATTCATTGTTGTTCATATTATTCCTTTGTACTTGCTGAGTCGTGGACTCATTCTTGTTGTGTTTATTTATTTTAGGTAAACATTGAGGACGACATGCTTGGGAGGGAATAGTCACGGAACACTTCATTCGCATTACTTTAATCACCTTTAATTAGATGAACTTGTCATTACCTTCTATTGGATAAATGTTGGATTGTAATAATTGGAGTTTGATGGTTGATGTCCTCTTCCATTATGATATGTTGAGATAGTAATTGCCTAAGATCTTTGTATAGTCTATTGATAGGTTTATCATAGATGATTCAATATGATTAGGTAATTAGAGTTTGATATGTTGTTGAATTCGATTCAATTCTTATGATCATTCTATCATTTGTTGATTCCTACATGATATTAGTTGATATATTGCTGAAATTATTTTGTATTGTTGATGTATGCTAGACTTCTAGGTAATATCTTGGCTTCCGCATAGCAGGGTGTTACACTGGCGACCACCGAAAGAACGTTAGGCATCGACCATAGAAATGCATCGGCCCTGTGCATGAACATGCACCCATCCAAACATCCATTTCGCCCAAGTCCAAACCGATTTTCACTTTGTTTACCATAGTTAAAATATTTTAGAAAAACTCCATGGTACTGACCATACCAGAGCAAAGTTGAAAACAGAGTTGAGCTTTTGGCTAACTTCCTCAAATCAAATGTTTTTGAGCTAAGCATCGGCTAGCCATAGATTTTTGTAACATGTTCTAGTTCATACTAATGTATCAACTAGCTTTTAACTAAGACGTCAAAGGTGGTCCAGTGGACGTTCAAGTTTGGGTGTACAAAGGAAATCGGAATAATTATCCAGTTAAAACAGGGATTTAAAGTACTTGAATTGAAATATGCATGCAGTAATAATTTGAAATGGAATGTACATAATTTGAAATACCGAGTTCAATATGATCAAGGGTATGACTTGCCTTGCTCGAAAGCTTGCGGGTCTGCCTCTTCAGCGTACTCTGGCTCGCTGGCGTCGTCGAATTCTACATGTGAGAATAGAGCAGATCAAATAAAGCTCAAGTAAAGATCCAAATGAAATCCAACTCAAAAAGCTTTAGAGGAGGAGGTCCAACGGAAAGAGCTACGTGACGAGGGAAAGAGGGCAGAAGTGTTGAGGTAAAAATGGATGGAGTGGAAAAGGGCAAAAGGCTCCCTGGTGCGCTATTTAGAGAGGAGGTAGGAGAACCGGGTGACAAGGATGGGGCAATAGGAGTAGGTGAGCAAGGGGATGGGAGTACGTAAGGGAGGAGACCAGAGAAGGAAAAAGGGTACAACAGAGGTGACGACATTTAATGCGATACAACAGCATTTAATGCTCAAAGACTTCTACAGCAAGCATGCAGGAAGGAGAAAGTGAAGACTTCTGCAACAAACGTGCAGGAAGGAGAAAGTGAAGACTTCTACAACAAACGTGCAGGAAGGAGAAAGTGAGCAAGACTAGATAAAACAAAGAGGTAGGTCAAGGTCAACGGGAAGTTATGACCAAGAGGAAGGTCCAACCGAAAGGGTGGTCCTACGGGAGGAGGTCCTGCAGGAGGAGGTCTGCGGGAGGAGGTCTTGAGGAGGAGGTCCTACAGGAGGAGGTCTAAGGAGGTCTTAAGGAGGAGGTCCTACGGGAGGAGGGTGGTCTTTGCAAAAAGGGCGTTTGCGACCACATAGGGTGGTCTTTGCAAAAAGGGTAGTTGCGACCACAGAGGGTGATCTTTGCAAAATGGGCGGTTGCGATTGTAACACCCCAGCCAGACTAGAGCCTGGGATGCTAGTAGCTAAATATACTAACAAGTTAAACACAAGCTAAAGATCTAAATTTCGACAGATCCTCCTTTTTATAACTAAGTATACTGGAGATTCCAACCATTTCACATATTCTAATCACTATCTCACCATTCGAAATTTACTCATGCATCCAAGATAATCTATTCAGCTAGAGCATTATCAAGCATAATCAAAATTTACTACTCTCATTATTACAATTAATCCAAAACATTCAACCATATCCATGAATTAATCCTCAACAGATTGCTATTATTAGAGTATGATCCAAATGTTAATCAGTTTTTAAAGTGTGTGGTAGTAAGTGCATCCAAGCAACCCTACTCCCTCCCATGCATGTCGTTCTTGCAAGTGGTACCTAAAACACAACAAACAACAAGAGGTGAGTCCAAAGACTCAGCAAATATAATAAATGGCATAATCAGAACACAAGCATGTAATCTCATCAACTGTATTACACAAACCACACATCAATTACTGTACATACACATGCTATACAACATGCTCAACATGCTCTTTAACTTTCTCTTTCTCTTTTGCATTTTACCGGTAATGCAACGTGCGCATCCGTCGATGCACACCCATGCCTGTGCCGTCTGGCACAGGGACCATTGCCCATACTCCGCAAGTATGGGGACCTGAGCCCATGCTCTACAAGCATGGGGACTTTTAGCCCGTCATAAACATGCCGGGGACCTCAACAATTGCTTGGTCATCACATGACCGAGACTTCAATAAGCCAATGTGATGCATATGTATGAAATCACAAATTAATATAAACATGCATCCGCAGCAACATTGCATATGAATAATCTATTCATACTATAAATGCTCATAATCAAGACTTCATAATCTTCAAACATCTAAGAATAAGACTTTACTCATATCACAGGAAACCATGAACATTTCCAAACATACCACCATAACAATCATGGATAACACAAATACTCCATGTATTTATCAAACATTGCCAATCAATGATATCTTTAATATCCATCATTATACTTGCCTTAACCGCAGGAGAGCGGGGGACATGCAGAAGGGCTGCCTCCGGGATCAAACCACCACCTAAACATGTTTATAACGCACAAGCTATAAATAAAAGACAATCTCTAACTCACAAGAACGTCTAGCCTGATCCCAACCTCCAAATCCTGAACGTCAATCTGTCTCCTCGGGGAACAGTCAACTTGTAAAAATTATAACTTCCACTACAGGGGTCCAAATAATGTGTTCTAAATCTTTGTGAAAAGGTAATTAAATTCCTCAACTAAACCTAGTTGAGGGGCCCTTCTAAAACATCCATCTAATACCCCTACCAAGCCAAATTAAAAGACATCAATATTCACGTCGGGTTCTCTGGACAGTACACTAAAACCATCATAACTTTTGCTAAGAAAGTCCAGATCTTGTATTCTTTATCTCTCTGAAAAGGTATGGAAATTACCTACATTTGTTGTTATAACGAGGTCCTCTGATTTCCAATTTAACTAACAGTTTTTTCAAGTTTCCTACAATCTGCCCGAAAGCTGGCAGATCAGCAGGACAGCGATACTGAAAAATTCATAACTCTCAGACCGTTAATCGGATTCGGGCGTTCTTGGCGGCCACTTAAATCTATGAACATAATCTAAATAACTCTAGGAGACTGGATCCCCAGAATCTGCATCTAAAGACATGAAAACTGTCGCTTAAACTTCTGAACAAAACGCAATCTAATCAGCAATTGGCAATCGATCTACTAAACGAATCCAAGAACGCGTCTAACTGTAACACCCCAGCCCGACATGAGCCTGGAATGCTACTAAACAACCTCTAATAACTCTAGACTAGACAAGAATAATAAAATTTCGGCAGAACCTCCCTTGTAAAGTTAATTACATGAAGATTCCAACACACAGAATAATCAAATATTAATTAATCTTCCATTCCAAGTCATCAAAGGGTAATCAAAAAACATGCTAAGAATCCATCATAACTAGAGAGGTATAAAATTCCGCTACTCCTCATTATTACATTTAATCCATAGCATAAAACAAATCATAATATTCTAAGATCAATCACTCTCTGAAGATCATGCATCTTTATTTAGTTCATGTGGTATGTGTGTGACTAGCAGTCTACTTTCTCCCATGCATGTCATTCTTGGCTCGGGTACCTAAACAACAATAAAAGCAAGAGTGAGTCCATAGACTCAGCAAGTACATTGAGAAACCATAGCAATAACACACATATAAAGGAGATTAACATTAGAACATCTTGTATGCAAATGCAATGCTCAAGGACTTTAACTTTAACTCTCTCGTGTGCATTACACTGTAATGCGTAGTATGCGATCGCCGCCGATACTCATGCATGCTCTTGGCGCGCACGCACAGGGACCAATTGCCCGTTACTCCGCAAGTAACGGGGACCTCAAGCCCACACTCCACGAGTGAGGGGATCTCGGGCCCGTCATAATCATGACGGGGTTCTCAAGGGGAAACATACTTGGTCACCACATGACCAAGCCTCAATATGACTTCTCTATGCAAATGCTTATCATGTAATCATCATCAAAATTACCAAAAGACAACATCACTTAATCATAGTAAAGCATGAGCATCATTTGAGCAATAACCATACTTAAGCATTCATTAAGTATACCATTTTGCTTTGCATCCATATAACAAATAACACACAATATAGCCAATCATTCAAACAACAATGCACTTGCCTTAACCGCGTACGAATGGAGGACGTGAAGACGGTGCTGCCTCCGGTACCAATCCCACATCCGACATGAAGAAAACCCCATTCTAAGTCCAACATTCTGGACCAAAATCATAAGTAGCATCGTAATTGAACTCGCTAACATCTTAGCATTTTCTAATTCTCATAATTTCTAGCGATCAGTTACTGCAGACAGCTAGCTTCTAAAATACGTAACTTTCTGCTCGGGTGTCCAAATAAGATGATCTCAGACATTCTGGAAAGGTAATTAAAATTTCTAAATAAACTTAGTTGGGGAGACCCTCTGATTCGGCCATCTACTAGTCCTACCAATCCATTTTATCAGAGCAAACATTTCACGGCGGGTTTATGAACAGCGACAAAGAAACTATCATAACTTTCACTACGTTCGTCCGAATTTAGTGATCTTTAGTTTTCCTGAAAGCTAAGAGGATTAGCCTCGTTTTTCGTTATGGTCAGACCCTCTGAAACCCTCTAAATATGCGCTTCTATCAGGTTAACCAACACTAGTAATTCTGCTTCTCTCCAGAAACACAGAAATACTAAGAAATTCATAACTTTGGCTACCGAAGTCCGAATGACTTGATTCTTGTCGGCAATGAAATGTAACTACGATATCTACAACTTTCTAGGAGAAGCCCAGACCCAATTCTACCTTCAACCTAAGCAAAACGACAATCTTTAACACTGCAGAACACCGACTTACTGACAGAAAACCGCCTCGGACAGCAGTCCAACAGCAATATTCAGATGACCATAACTTTTGAGATATAACTCCGAATTGATCGTTCTTTAACAATCTGAAAATTTTATCGAATTATCTACAATAACCTAGTTGGGTGAACTTTCAGATTCTTCCAATTTCCCTATCATATTTTAGGAAATATCCAGACAGTTTATTCTCGTCAGATTTCTGGCAGCAGAAACTAAATCGACCATAACTTTTGACTCAGACCTCGGAATCGAGTGAACTCGGTGGCCAATGAAAGCTAAGAACAAGACCTACAAAACTCTAGGAGATGGGATCCTCTGATTCTGCCTCTAAGGTCGCGAAAACCGTCGCACAACTTCCTGGACAGAACTGAACGTTTACCGGCAGCAAGACGATCTAACGCAACTAATCGAATTCGCAACTAAAACTCATCAAACAGCGGGGGGAAACACTTCGTTACCCTTGAAGACCCGTGGGACGATGATGATCTAGCCTCGAAGACGATCCTCTCCTTGTCCCTCCCCTCCTTCTCCTTCTTGAACAACAGCCCCGCGAAGAGCCTCGCCTTCCTCCTCCAACAGCAGGCAGCAGGTGGACGATCTCGCCGGCAGCAGGGGGCATGGTGGGGCGCAAGGGAGCAAGGAGGCAGCCAAGGAGATGGGGAGGCGCGGCCAATGGGGAAGTGGGGCGGCCAAAGGGGAGGAGGGGGCATCCTAGGGTTTGGCCCCTAAGGCCGGCCTCCTCCCTCCCACCAATGGGCCAAATGCCCATGGGCCTGAGGCCTTGGCCCACGCTGTCAAAATTTGCTGCTAAGCCCTCCAATAACTGTTTAAGTAACGGTTTCCCAATAGATCCTTCTCCCAGATCAAATTCTAATTAATACTTTTTATTTAAAATATTTGGTTTTCTCCCGATTTCTACTCTGGAGTATTACATTCTACCCCCCTTAAACTGAATTCGTCCCCGAATTCTAACAACGCTTACGCCAAGGTATAATCACAACAAAAGCTTACCAACATTCCCACAATCTACTGAATAACTCCAGATAGTGTGCGCGCAAGTGAGACTCCAATTCACAAGTCGCTTCCCTCTTGGACTTATGGCCTCACAACACCTTGACGGATACTAAGGTCTTCCACCTCAACACTAGTCTCGACCTTTACAGGTATACTCAACACACGGGCTCAAAGGTAAGGTCTTACTCGTTGGCCAACAGCTCTAACCAAAAACTCAAGCTTCGGACCTCTCATGTACTCTCTCATCACCAAATATACAAGACCTTACGTACTCCACGCATGTACTCGAGGCGGTCCTAGCGATACGTCAATCTACATATTCCCGTGACTAAGGAACCTATCCAACACACCTTTGGTTAAACTTCCTTCTTGTACCGAAGTACATCGTGCACGCAGAACCCGCAGAACTCTTGTTCCAACACTCAATCGATCACTTTACCTAAGCAAGCAAAGATCTCCTTTAAGAAGGGACGCACAAAGAACTCACCACAACTCACTTATCCAAAAACTCAACTGAAAACAAAGGAGTCAAAATGCAACCAACTCAAAGTCACCTTCTCTTAGAAGAGCCCAATTCAAAATCAATGGATTTACCACGAAATCTTTTCCACTTTCCAAAATAGGCGCTTTAGAAATAATGCCACACAAGCCAAAAGCGAAATTTCTCAAAAACCAGTCTTACCTTTTTTCTAACTGGTAGGAATCACACATACCGACAAGAACCAACTCAATTTATAATCGACATCCATCATAACCACATAGTTCAAGTAAGAACTAATAAAGCATCTAACTATCCAAGATCACACCATTTACCAAAATCTTTCTTTTAAGAAATCAACTTTCTCTTAAACCATAGGATCCCAAATCATCGTATAACGCATTAACTCATTTCTCTTAAATTGGCAACCTCAAACCTATGCTCTACCGA
Source organism: Ampelocalamus luodianensis (assembly GCA_036346255.1). NCBI lineage: Eukaryota > Viridiplantae > Streptophyta > Magnoliopsida > Poales > Poaceae > Ampelocalamus > Ampelocalamus luodianensis. The sequence goes on from CM070637.1 coordinate 24,119,986, forward strand.
ACACAAAATCCACACTTATGTAGGAGACTCTTCCAATCCACAATATTGTACTCTAGCCAATTTCCCTACCGAATGAACTTGTCAAAATAATTTCCAACACAACTCAATATAGATTTCACCCACCATCACATCCCTTAATCCGTTAAGGATGAACAATTTCAAATTCACATCCCACACTCTCATATACTAGCCCCAAAGGATACTATCGCTGATCATTCCACTACTCAAATCCACTCTTGTTCTACCACTACGACATAATCAAGTAACCGCCCAAGACGATTTATTTCACAAGTCTTAGACCTTCTCTAATCCACACCAATCCAATTCAATTACACAACCACAATATACCCATTCGCCAAACCCTAAGCTGTTTAACCGACATTCAAATATACCCAATCACTAGCGCCAATAAATAAATATATCCTTTGACCATGACCTCCTTAGAAATAATTTAACTCCCATAAGGTTACTTGCTAAGGCTGAGTCATAGTTGACAATAGTTCAACGATTTCTGCTATCCCATTAATCAGCATGACACTTAGATTCCTCCACGCCGCTACTTTCATTAAACTTCACCACCACAATTCTTCTGCACAAACATGCTAAGTATCCGATTGCGATACTCTGATAAGTTTATCAAGAGTCCATAATTTCGATAATCCCAATATTCCAATACGGACAAAGGTTACTGGATCATAATTCGCAATAGGTTCCACTAGTTGCAACACTAATCACTTTTATCTCATCGACAACTTTCCATTTAAATAGAATTCTCTCCGGTGTTGTAAATCGAAACCAATTCACTTTATATCGCTCTTCAAATTGATTGGTTCTGAAAAATCTCAACAGTTCCAAATACTTGACCACCTCAACCAATCACCATATTACTCTTTATAACACTTGACAACACAACTTGGTTAATGCTTTACTCAAAAGGAAGAAATAAACAGATAGAAGGTTCAACAGACAAGAAATCGTGGCTCCTCAAGTGAGCACGAGACCAAGAGAGACAACAAATAGTAGGATCTCGAAAAACAAGATACGAGCCCACTGTCGAGGCACAAGTCCCACAAGAAGAAATTTTTCCACCACCATAAATCATAATAAAACATTGCTATGCAAACACAAGAAACTCTTCAAATGAGACAACAAGAAAGTTGCGGATTACCTTTTTTTTTTTTTAGCTCCAACCTCAAATACTTATGGTAAACATTTTCCGTTAACACAACGAAAGTAATCTCTTTGATTACAACATTACTTGTCAAACCAAACAAGAGATGTCTTTAATACCAAAACACATTCATCACTTCGGAACCAAACGGAACCTTTCCATATGTCACATTGCTCAACTAATTTTATCTACTGCAAAAATCATGAGTCCCCAAAAGATCACGAATACAAAACTCCAAATATTTCATTTAACCGTTATTAAAACAATCAACTTACTTTCTCTCCAGAAGAATCATCACTACTCCAACATGTCACAATCTCTTGTAGACCTTATTACTAACGTCAAGAATATTTCACTCTTAGCAAGGTTCGTTATCATCAACTCTTCCTTTATAAAGTCCCCAAAAACTGACCAAACGGTTACATTTCACTTTATCCTCTCTTCTTCAAATGAGGGTACACCAAATTCTTACACCCTCACTATAACAACCACCGTATTTTTCAAGGAACCTACTACACAATTTACAAGGTTACACCAAAACCCTTTCATCAAAGACATACTATTATCTGACAATCTCACCATCAAGCAAACACATGTCACCTATTAAATCCCATCATAAACCTTTCCAACAGAAACACAGCATATTCGGAATGCTCATACTTATTTAGTACACACTAACTCCAATCTAGAGGTTATCATAAACTTTTGATGATTATTCAATCATGGACGAAGTGATGGTCCTATATCTATTTGTACTCCCACGAGCATAAATAAGATCATCAAATAGTCAATTAAAGAAGATTTCTATATTAATATCTACCAAGACGACAGTCGAACACATCTTATATTTCTCTTTTATACGCTTAGATTAATCCATTAAGATCAAATAATCTAACTAGTTTAGCAAACTAAACAACTCCAGGGATCAACCACTCCGTTAATGTTCCACAGTGGTTAATAACTCTATTGATTCCAATTAGGTATAGCCGTACACCTAATCACAGTTCAACAAGAACTACTACATGACACCATCAAATTAATGAACTTTCCTTCCAGGGATCTTAGTTAGGATCGATTATATAACACACTACAGACCCAACTTGATAACTCATATCATATTCACTAACTTCTCCGATTATAACCTCCCACTTAACCATGAGATGACATCGCTAAAGGGTTTGGCGTTTTCTTGTATAAAAGAACTTTTCAACTTCAACACTCAAGATACCCAAAAGAAATATATTGAATCAAAACTTCCACGTACTACAGGACTTGCAAAAGGAAACTTTCATTATCCAAGAACATCAACCGGACAAAACTCCAAAATAAAGGTCAAACTTGACAATCAACTCGGTTCACCAGCCGCAAGAATACCTCATCAGTTGGGAAAATAATGATTGCTTTACAGGATAAATTAAGCCAAAGAAAACACACCAATATTTTTTCAAAGCAACCCATCAACCACAAGAATAAATAACCCAAGAGAAACTCATCAATCTCAACCGGATAAGAGTTGACCAAATTCAAATTCAGTGGAAGAGAACAACTCTTTTAAGCATACTACGCTACCAACGCACAGTACTACGATCTCTCATGTGGATACTTCGCTATTCCTATACCACGAACGGTGGTGTAACTCGTATAGCCCAGACCACAACCACTACCTCCACCTCTCAACATGGGTTACCCCACACATAATAACCATAGTATTATACTATAGATATAACAGATCATCTCAAAACAGAATCATTAATACAACTCAACAGATGCGTAAATGCAATGCTTGACCCATCCCATCCTCACTGCACCACCGTGTCAAGTTTACAAGTTCATTAACCATTACAAAATTTTAGCAATTTAAGTTGCCTAGGTTGTAAATCCAATCACCACGGACCTACCGCTCACTCGATACCAATCAGTAACACCCCACCACATGAGCACGGAATGCTACTAAACAACCTCTAATAACTCTAGACTAGACAAGAATAATAAAATTTCGTAGAACCTCCCTTGTAAAGTTAATTACATGAAGATTCCAACACACGTAATAATCAAATATTAATTAATCTTCCATTCCAAGTCATCAAAGGTAATCGTAAAACATGCTAAGAATCCATCATAACTAGAGAGGTATAAAATTCCGCTACTCCTCATTATTACATTTAATCCATAGCATAAAACAAATCATAATATTCTAAGATCAATCACTCTCTGAAGATCATGCATCTTTATTTAGTTCATGTGGTATGTGTGTGACTAGCATCTACTTTCCCCATGCATGTCATTCTTGGCTCTGTACCTAAACAACAATAAAGCAAGAGTGAGTCCATAGACTCAGCAAGTACATTGAGAAACCATAGCAATAACACACATATAAAGGAGATTAACATTAGAACATCTTGTATGCAAATGCAATGCTCAAGGACTTTAACTTTAACTTTCTGTGTGCATTACACTGTAATGCGAGTATGCGACACCAAGCATACCCATGCTCGTCTTGCACGCACAGGGACCAATTGCCCGTTACTCCGCAAGTAACGGGACCTCAAGCCCACACTCCACGAGTGAGGGATCTCGGCCCGCCATAATCATGACGGGTTCTCAGGGAAACATACTTGGTCACCACATGACCAAGCCTCAATATGACTTCTCTATGCAAATGCTTATCATGTAATCATCATCAAAATTACCAAAAGACAACATCACTTAATCATAGTAAAGCATGAGCATCATTTGAGCAATAACCATACTTAAGCATTCATTAAGTATACCATTTTGCTTTGCATCCATATAACAAATAACACACAATATAGCCAATCATTCAAACAACAATGCACTAGCCTTAACCGCGTACGAATGGAGGACGTGAAGACGGTGCTGCCTCCGGTACCAATCCCACATCCGACATGAAGAAAACCCCATTCTAAGTCCAACATTCTGGACCAAAATCATAAGTAGCATCGTAATTGAACTCGCTAACATCTTAGCATTTTCTAATTCTCATAATTTCTAGCGATCAGTCACTGCAGACAGCTAGCTTCTAAAATACGTAACTTTCTGCTCGGGTGTCCAAATAAGATGATCTCAGACATTCTGGAAAGGTAATTAAAATTTCTAAATAAACTTAGTTGGGGAGACCCTCTGATTCGGCCATCTACTAGTCCTACCAATCCATTTTATCAGAGCAAACATTTCACGGCGGGTTTATGAACAGCGACAAAGAAACTATCATAACTTTCACTACGTTCGTCCGAATTTAGTGATCTTTAGTTTTCCTGAAAGCTAAGAGGATTAGCCTCGTTTTTCGTTATGGTCAGACCCTCTGGAAACCCCTCTAAATATGCGCTTCTATCAGGTTAACCAACACTAGTAATTCTGCTTCTCTCCAGAAACACAGAAATACTAAGAAATTCATAACTTTGGCTACCGAAGTCCGAATGACTTGATTCTTGTCGGCAATGAAAGGTAACTACGATATCTACAACTTTCTAGGAGAAGCCCAGACCCAATTCTACCTTCAACCTAAGCAAAAACGACAATCTTTAACACTGCAGAACACCGACTTACTGACAGAAAACCGTCTCTGGACAGCAGTCCAACAGCAATATTCAGATGACCATAACTTTTGAGATATAACTCCGAATTGATCGTTCTTTAACAATCTGAAAAGTTTATCGAATTATCTACAATAACCTAGTTGGGTGAACTTTCAGATTCTTCCAATTTCCCTATCATATTTTAGGAAATATCCAGACAGTTTATTCTCGTCAGATTTCTGGCAGCAGAAACTAAATCGACCATAACTTTTGACTCAGACCTCGGAATCGAGTGAACTCGGTGGCCAATGAAAGCTAAGAACAAGACCTACAAAACTCTAGGAGATGGGATCCTCTGATTCTGCCTCTAAGGTCGCGAAAACCGTCGCACAACTTCCTGACAGAACTGAACGTTTACCGCAGCAAGACGATCTAACGCAACTAATCGGATTCGCAACTAAAACTCATCAAACAGCGGGAAACACTTCGTTACCCTTGAAGACCCGTGGGACGATGATGATCTAGCCTCAAGACGATCCTCTCCTTGTCCCTCCCCTCCTTCTCCTTCTTGAACAACAGCCCGCGAAGAGCCTCGCCTTCCTCCTCCAACAGCAGGGCAGCAGGGTGGACGATCCTCGCCGGCAGCAGGGGCATGGTGGGGCGCAAGGGAGCAAGGAGGCAGCCAAGGGAGATGGGGAGGCGCGGCCAATGGGGAAGTGGGGCGGCCAAAGGGGAGGAGGGGGCATCCTAGGTTTGGCCCCTAAGGCCGGCCTCCTCCTCCCACCAATGGGCCAAATGCCCATGGGCCTGAGGCCTTGGCCCACTGTCAAAATTTTGCCGCTAAGCCCTCCAATAATCAAGTTAAGTAACGGTTTCCCAATAGATCCTTCTCCCGCATCAAATTCTAATTAATATTTTTTATTTAAAATATTTGGTTTTCTCCCGATTTCTACTCTGGAGTATTACACTAACACAAAACATACAGCGAGGGGGAAATCTTCATTACCCTTGAAGAACGCAGGACGACGATGAACTAACCCCCACGAGGATGGTCTCCTCCCCTCCTCTTCTTGTTCTTCCTATGGCCGGTGTCGGGACCCAAAAATGCAATTCTGGACCCTCTGTGTATACTGCACTAGTCCAGGATCACGCTAGTGCACACAGTGCCAATATCGATGAAATATCATTTCCATATACAAAGATGACTCATAAATAAGCAAATAACAATAAATATCAGAGTAAAGACCTTAAGGTCAAAGCTTACAATTAATGCCTCAGAAGGCGAATAGCTCAAGAAGTCGCATGAACGAAACGGAATAACTCTCGTGAAGCCCATCCATATGCCCACAGCAATGGTGCAGGGTGCGCGACCTAGTTCTCCTCGATCCTTGAAGTAGACCTTGTTGACCGACGATTCCTCCATTTCTGTAGGTTTAGACGCAAGTTTTACAACAAGCGTGAGTACACAACCGTACTCGCAAGTCATACCACAGAATGCAATTTATAGATGCAGGCTTATTCCAAAGGAAATGGCTTCTATGATTATTTTGCAGAAATACAATATTTGCAATTGAATACAAATAATAGATTGAAAGCATAATTCAAAACAAATAGACAATATTAATTTAACAGTTGTTTTCACAAAGACACAAAGCTAAACAGATTATTTCACATAGCCATATGATTGAGGTCACATAGCTCCCATCCCAAATATTTTATGAAAATCTACCCCTCGTGTGAAATCCCCGAGCATGTCCATGATCATGACGCGTTATTCGAATAGATTATTTAACACTCTGCAGAGGTTGTACACTTTACCCACACGATATAACCAGTGTGGCCGCACTGATCATAACAAAATGGTTCAGAAACTTCATCTCAACATTGACACTCCCGACGTGCTTACAAACCGCTATGCCAACCCAAACGAAGCACTTTGGCATAACACACATCGTTGGACAGGGACACGGCGAACCGCCCCGTGATGCGACTACCTTGTAGTACACACCTCCACCCATAGCCTAACCTACAGCCTGAGTAATCAATGCCAAGAATCCATAACCTACTAAGTTAGGCCCGTCCCATACCAGGCATGTGATCGTACAGTAAGGCTTAGTTCAATGGCGCACAAAGTTAAGTTCTTAATTGACCAAGGCAAGACTTCCATTTTCTAACTAGATCACAAAGATTATCATTCCCATCACAAAGCCCACCATATCACACAGCTTCCACCACTTACCTCAGTCTAAATCCTTTACCACCCAGTTGGTTTCAGTGCAACACATGCCATCACGAAGTAATAACACATAGCACACAGTTTTACACGAAATTCCATAGTCACTTAGTCATATTAATAATTGCAACTTACATGAGATGTGAGACTCGTAGCATGGCTAAGCAATTGTACTCGCATCTAACCAACCCACGTTGGTAATACCATAACACCAACTAAATATGAACCAATCTAGGGTGACAAAAGATTATGACATACAATAGACAAAGTGGATATAACAAATTGGATTAATAGCTAAACCCAAAAGCATTTAAATAATTACTTAAAGTAAATGCAATAATTTAAATCAAAGTAATTTAAAAAATTGGGATTCAATATGATCAAAGGTATAACTTTCCTTGCTATAGCAATGGTGATCTTATTTTACCTTCAATCCTCTACTTGCTTAATCTTCAGCTCCTTCGAAGATTCTGGGACTTCGGCGTCTAACGAGAAAGAAAGCGCAAAACAAACTAAATTCAAAAGGCAAATCAAATAAACTCCAAATTTAAATTGAATGGTACTGGAAGGTAGATATTGAATTTAGATGAATTTAGAAACTTGAATGGGTTCAATCGGAATTCGGATGAAGAAGATATGGCTCTCGGAAGATTGGAATTCAAATGAAATGATGAAAAAGCTCTACGGAATATTCTCAGAATATTCTATTCCAAAAATATTAGAAAAAGAATAAGTGTATGATAGGTGGGACCGACTGGTATTTATGGATTTTAGAATTAAAATAATTCCAGAAATAAAGTAGAGAGAGACATGTGGGACCAATAAGATAAAAGGATTTTCAAGAATTAAATTAATTCTCGATAATAGAATTAGGGGTTGACGTGTGGGCCACTGGTCTATGGACCAGGTCCACGGATATAAGCTAGTCTACGGTAGACCAAGCTCATGAACAGGGTTGACCAAGAGTTGACTGACATGCAGGACCTGCATGTAAGTGAGATAAAAAAAATATGGTGTTTAATTGGGTGGATGACATGTGGGGTCTACATGTAAGGGAGAGATAGATAAATATTTATTCTCTTGTATGATATATGGGGTCCAACGTCATAGACAAACAAATAACAGAGCAAGAAACGAAGCTACAGAACGAAGACAAAAACAACAGAACGTTTATGAACGTGAACCGTGCACAAAGGCAACTATTGATTCTTGCTCACCATGTCTGTAGTGGACGAAAGCGACACGGCAGTAGCGAAGGGGCAAAACGGAAAGGAAACGACGAGCCGGAGATGATGACGCGTCCGGACATCAAGATTTTGCTCCATGCGACGACAGCGACGCGAAGAACGCGGACGACGGTGGCCTCACGCGCGCGTAACACTTCGGTGATGCTATGCGCAGCGAGGTGAGCACGGCGAGAACACGCGACGCGAACTCAACGGTGGTGGAGTTGAAGGCAGGGGATCAATGGTTGCGGAGTAATTGGCCGAAGAAGGACGACGAACAAGAGGCGAGAGAACACTCGATTCTCAGTGCACGGTGGATGAAACTTGAATCTACAAGAGGGAAAAAATAAGTATCGACGAGGGGCACAAGATGACGCGATCGGATTTTGGAAAAACTCACCGAGGAAGCGAGGAACGCGATGAACACATTTCGGCTTTAGGGTTTGACATGGCCGACGGTGCTCCGGTGATCTTTGGGCGAAGAGGAAGGAACCATGATGCAGAACGCGACGATGCGAAGCCAACGCCGCAGACGGTTCGGCCGGGGGACGTCGGATGAAGGCGCAGTTCGCCGGAGAAGAACTTCGGTTGAAGCTCAGTTTTTTGGAGATTGCGACGAAAATAGATCGGTTTGGAGGAAACCAATTTGGGGGATTGGAAGAGGAGATCAAGACGGACGCGTGAGCGCAAACGGCTCGCTTTTATATGCACCGTAGAGAAAGATATGATTTTTGAAAATTTTGAGTTTGCAACGCACGCATCGATCACACTGGCTGTTCTGTTCGGGAGAAGGAAAACGATGATGAACAGTGTTTCACGATTACTGTAGCACATGGGCAGGAGAGAGGAAAAGCTGATTTTCGGAATTAAAATAAAAGGCCGAAAATCAAGGAGATCAAATAAATAGCAAATAAATCCGAAAAAATCTCAGAAAATACCCAAAAATTCCTTGAAACACAAGGAAGCCAAATAACACAAGTTTTTATTTAATTCACGTTTATATTAGTCAAATTAAATATTTTTAATTTAGAAAATTCCCAATTAAGCTTTATTAATTGAAATAAAATTGGTGAAATTTTCCAGGGACCTAAACTACTCAAAAGATTTTTAAAAAGCCAAATTTTCGGGACGTTAGAAACCTCCCCCCTTAAAGGAATCTCGTCCCCGAGATTCAGGCTGGCTATAGAATAGGATAAGGAACTCAGCATTCGGGTTTACTTCTTGCTTTTAAATTGCTTTGACTTTGACAGAATCGCTCTTCTGACCACTTATAGAATAAAGACCTTGCTTCTTGCTAAACTTCTCGCTTCATCAAAACTTGACAAGCGGCTCTTGGTCGGAAGGCATCTTGAAACTTGATTGCTTCTACCGGTCGCTTGATCGGTGCTTGACGGCACTTCGAGTGGAGGAAATCTTGTCACGATCGCAACTCAAAGTTATCAAACTATTTCTTCTTCTGCGCTTCGGAATCTGAACTAACTGACACATTTCTGTTAACTCTGTCTTACAATTCTTTAGCATAGAACTTCAACAGGTATTCTGAAGATAAACATGGTTGTGAAGGTGATAATCTGTACAGTCTACGTAGCTTTTCTACTTGAACCTAGCTGCTTAAATTCCATTTAAGATTAAGGACCCTTGGTCTTTTGCTTCATGATTAATGCAACATCCACATACTTTGTAATTGGAACTGCTCCTAGCTGAGCGATGACTTACGCGATCAACCACTGTGAACTTCAGAGGGTGAAAACTGCGACTGGCTGACATCTGGGTTGTAGGGAGACTCTGCACACAAAACTCACTTGCTCGACTTGGTACCATGAGTTAAGGCATAACTCATTAATCCTTTTCAATATGTCTGTTGATTCAGGGTGATACCCAATACTGAACTGAAATGACTGTCCAAGCATCATACGGACTCTGTCGCTAATACAAGATAAGCTGGGATCCTTGGCCTGACACTAACGTTTCTAACATGTCATGCAAATTGACCATCTCTGTAGATCTGACACTGCACCCATGCTGACGAATTCCATATCTGTCGTATACAACCTCTGTCGTATACCACTCTGCTAGGCAGTCTCCAAACTCGGTGATATTGACAGGAATGAAGCAACAAATTTCTGTCAAATGATCAACAACCACCCGTCAAGAAATTATATCCTGATTGGGTCCTGGGAGATCCTTTATCTGAATTCTCAGTGATAGGAGTACTTTGACTATCCTCTGACATGTTGGCTAACTTTCTGACATACCAAAGGGTAACCCATTCGGCGATATTTCGCTTTATTTTGGATCATCACAATTCAACTTTGAGATCTTTGTACGCCTTTGTACTTTCAGGGAAACTGGAATGCTTGCACTCAAATGTTGGTTTGAGCATCAACTACTTGAGTTTCTCCTCATTAGATATGCAGATATGCTAATTGATTTGTGCATCATTTCTGTTCGCCTTCAGCGGGTTCTTATGCTTTCCTTTGCTTTACGTGAGGACGGATTTTCTTGACAAAACTATCATCTCACTGTCTGGTCAGCACTGATTTCTAGCATCGGTTTGAACTCTGGGGTTCAACAGATATCCTTCTGCAACTGACTCAAGACTCAACTTCGCACTTTCACACGTAACTTTAGCTGACTGATCAACAGATTCTTGCGGTAGCTCTTCTGTTTCAAAGTATCTGCCGCTGTACTGGTCTGGCTAGAGGGAACGGATTTTGACTTCACAGTTCTCAATCCAATAATCATCTTTGCTGCCCCTGGAAGCAACTTCGAATTATGACTAGGATAATTCTCTGCTTGAAACTTTAGTTGTCAGGAAGTGCACGCGAAACTTCTTAACACACAAATTCTTGGAGGTTCCGTGATAAAAGCTATCAAGGTTCTTTCTGGTATCTGGCAATACAAACACTGGAGTTGCGATTAATCTCTTCTGAAATTCGTACAAACCGGTGAGGGGTCTTGGCTAACTTGAAATGATTGTCTCATTGATCTTCAACTAGCAATCGCTCAAACGCATCGCTTCATCGTATTCAATCGACATTTATTAGGTGATGGGTTTGATTTGACACTGCCTTTATCTGATAAAGTCATCTGATCTACTCTATCATCTCTGCAAACTCGTTGGCAACTTTTGTCATATTTAACCTCCAATGTAATTCCTTCTAAAATTGGCTGATCCTGGGTACCAAGTCAGAGAAAACTTAACTTCGAATACGGTTGCATGTTGCATAGATCACTTGCAATGACAATTGCTTACTCTCATGCGGATATGGACATTATCCAATGATTAGATTCTTCAATCATTTACTATTGTCTCACTATTATGCAAAATGATGAGTTGGAATTCAACATCACATTCCATAGTTACGGCTCTACGGCCTTCAATCATCATGACTTAACGCTTGATTACTCAACTTGCAAAGGCTAGACTCTTGGAAAGGTATCCAAGGATTTAATATCCAACAATTTCTTTTTTCTCCATAACTTGCATGCAAAGATGTCCACACTTTTAGCTCTCCAACAAAGGCAAAGTTACATTGATTCTCTGACTTTCTTGGTAACATCATCGCACAAACATCTCTTCTTTGACTGCTTCGCTGGACACACGGATCCTGCTGCATTACCACCTGCTCTGGGAGTTAAAATCTTGACTGAACTGACTTCTTGTATTCTTGCATCTGGAGTTAGTGACTGGTTCCAATGAGGACACTGCCTGATGTAGTGACCTTCCTTGCGACAACTGTAACATACACGTGGCGGACATTGTGACTTGCCTAATGATATTGCACCGAAATTTGATGCTTTGCAGGGCATCTCTTGGCATAGTGGCCTTGCTCACCACATTCAAAACACACTCTTGATGATACTAGCTCGCTTCTCTTTTGAGGTGGGCTGCTGAGGTCAATATTCTGCTTTTGTGATCCTTCAGCTGACAATTTTTGTACTGACAATGGGTTGCCTTCTTTTGCTAATGCTCTAACTGTAGCTCGAAAATTTTCTCGCTGACGTTGCATTGTAAGGGTCAACACTAAATACATGGGGCACTGGCTCAGACAATGATCATCGCCTTCACATAAGAAACATGTGATCTTGCTCATTGGACATTCCCAACGGAATAGTTTCTTTTGCAACTGGAACAACTGATATTGTGCTCATCGGTGCTATGGCCTATTTCTCCACAACGGATACATGCACAAACTTCTGACTTATCTGGTTAGCAGCACTTCAAATGACTGGATTTGGTGTAGGATATCAAAATAGCAGGTTTCTTTTAATCACTTATGCTTGATATCGCATGCTGTTGACATAAAGCGGTGGTGAACTCTGCCTAGGTGATGGTGTGCTCGTCCTGATGGGCGGCACGAAATTTTTCCACCCAATCTAATGCAACTCCTTCTAATTGATGAGTGGCATAGAGAACTTTCTCATTATTGTTGCACTGCACAATAGTTAGTTTTTTCTTCTATTGTGTGAATCCAAGATTCTACATGGTTGATCCTTCAAAGATAGACTGCTTGGTCATCATGAACTTTGAAGATTTGAACTGAGGGTGCGTCGTTGGGATGGCAACGAGTTGTGCATCCTTGCAAATAGTAATATTGTCTAATGGTTGCATCGTCCCTTGCATGATCTGATTCTGGGCTGCAGGGAACTAGCTCGGGTTCTGATGTGTCACTACTAGCACTGGAGATAGTTGTTGGTCATCGTCTGCTCTGGTACTAACACCGGTGACGGTACGATGACTTGCTTGATTATTCCGATTCATCAAATAGACTAAGGTAGCGGTGGTCTGATTCTGTTGGGTCATCCTGTTGTTCATGTTCTGCATCATCGCATTCATGAGTTGAGTCTGAGCTACCAAGAATTGTTCCATGACTTGATCTGCTACTCCTGGTACTGACAACTATCCACTGGGATTGACAACATCCGAGCCGCACTGCATCGTCTCAAGATTACCGATGTGGTCGACTTCACTGGGTTCTCCATCCGCCGGTGACTGTGGCTCATAGATGCGAGGGAAAAGCATAAGGTAAGGGAAGACAATCTACTAAGGGGAGCAGGTTTAACCCAAGGAACACCAAGGAACACACAATATAGCCAGAAAGCTATTAAGAAGCATAAAACTCACAGCCAAACTACACCAAAGAAGGGAAACAAAGATCTAATCGTCTAGTCGATTAAACTCTAACTTAACAGGGCGACTTGGCTCAACACACGGGAGGAACCCATGCTGATTTATCTGTCATACCCTGTTTTTCTTCGGGAAAGAAAGAAATTAATCGGGGAACTCCGGAAAGCTTAAAACTCTCAGTTTTCGGAGTTGTTTAGGGTCGTGGGCCTCTGGGTAGCCTTTCCAACCCCTTGGCCGGCCATGGGCTTAGGCCCATGCGCCTCCCCTCTAAACCCTAACCAGCCCCCTTTTCCTTCCCCTGGCGAACCCCCATCTTCCCTTTGGCCGCCGCCCCCTCCCTTCCTCCTCTCTCCCCCCTCGCACCCTGCCCCTAGGAGTCGCCCCCAACCTCCCCGGGTGCTGGTCCCTGCTGGTTTGCCTCCCCAACCGGCCTTCGGACCTTCTCCCGCTGCCGGTTGCGCAAGGAGTTGAGGAGGACAGCAGCTTGTTTGGGGCAAAAGAGGTGAGAAGGAGGGAGATCGTCTTCTCCGTGATTCTTCTACCTACTCCCTGGTTGCAGCAAGGGTAACGATGCCGAGTCTCATTGTTTTGTTTGTTGGTAGAAGCGATTTGGATTCATAATTGTCTAGGCAGACTCGCTGCGTGTAAAGACAGATTCTGTCCTGTATGTTGGAGGGATTGTTTCGGTTGTTTTATGTAGAATCTGAAGGTTTGGTCTCCTAGAGATATCTAGGCCTCGTTCTTAAGTTTCAGTGGCCACCAAGTTCACTTGATTCCGAGGTCCGAGTCAAAAGTTATGGATGTTTTAGTACCTGCTGCCAGAAATCTGACGAGAATAAACTGTCTGGTTATTTCCTAAATTTTGAAAGGGAAATTGGTCGAAACTGAAAGTTCACCCAACTAGGTTATTGTAGAGGATTCGATGACCTTTTCAGATTGGTAAAGAACGTTCAATTTGGAGTTACCTAATGAAAGTTATGATCTTTTTATTTCTGCTGTTCATTCTGTAGACAGTTTCTGTACTGAAAGTTCAAGCAATTATTAACCCATTAAATTGGCCAAATTGGTTTATCACGTCAACTAGAGTATTGTAGATTAGTCAGTTAAGAAGCTACAGAAATTGGGTTCACCTCTTTTCGACTTCCAGATCTTATGATATGTCAATTACCGTGCCGCTGTCCAGAAATAAGTTATGACAGAAATTGTTGATTTCAGTTTAAGTTTTGTATTATCGACTAGAGTCTTCGGGGAAGCGGTGTATAGCGTTGATTAGTAGAATTGGGTATTTTGGTGTTCTTATTGATTTTATTTCATTGGTTAGGCGGCGGAGCTTCGAGTTTAGGAACGCCATCGCTTCCGACTAACGCGTCTCAACGCGAAGGCATGTACATTGTGGATCTAAACGCTTGTGCATTGTGGTTGTTGATATGTGCGTCTGTGATAACTCTTGTGTAGTATGAAGAGAAATATCCATGTTTTGTTTCTATGTTGGTTTCATGAATAGAAATGATGGTAATGTTATACTCATTAAGTTGCTTCATGCATTCATTATCTTTTGCCGTCCACGGAGTGGATGAGGAGACCATCAATTCGTGGATGGTTGAGTAAGACCCATTAATTCCAATATGGGCAATGTTGGACACCCGTATGAAACGTTCTTCATACGGAAGTGGATCCCGCATTTTTGTTAAGATGCGGGCTTGAGTGAACACCGACGGTGTTCACCGACTATACCGATATATGTGTGTGTGCATCCATTCCTTGATGTTTAAGCATTCATTTCATGTCATCATAAGTACTCATTTGTGTTATGATTAATGTCGAGGCCGTGTAGGTCTTATTCGTATTGATAAATGTGTTTTTAATTATTGTACTTGCTGAGTCATGGACTCACCCTTGCTTTGTTTATCTATTTCTAGGTGATCGATGAGGTTATCTTGGGAGGGAGTAGACATGCACTACTCGAATAATGCACTTCACCTTAGTTCCATTGCAAGAATGAATAAAGACTCTATTATGTTAACTTTCAGATTGTAATAAAAATCTAGTCTTGATGGCATTCTTTTATGATCTTTGAGGATTGATCGATGTTATTGAGAAGTTTTATGATGTATGGCTTATGTTAAATTGGTGGTTAGCATCTTGACTTCTGAATAGCCAAGGTGTTAACTTAGTCGGTTAATTAGAATTTATGATTAAGTCTTATATCTGATTTTATTATTGTTTTATGATTTATTGTGAAAAACCTCCGGTATTGTCGTATACCAAAGAGGTTATGTCGAAATTTTGTGGTTTAGCTTAGGATAGTAGCATTCCAGGCTCATGCTGAGTTGGGGTGTTACAGTTGGTATCAGAGCGGGCTTTAGGTCCGTGGTTAAAATAAAATTATTAAATTGACACACCGTGTACGTGAGGTTGGGTTGGGTAATTCATTGTTTCCGCAATTTACGCGTTATGCTTTATTTGTTGTGCAAATGTTGTTTAGTTCCGTGCTTCTTTTGAACTGCTAAGTTAAGTGTTTAGTTTTGTTCGGTTGTGGTGTTCTTAGATGGCGAGAGGTAGAGGGCGTGGTCGTCTGCCGGCCGTGGTCGCGATCGTGGACGTGGTCGGTTGTTTCGCAACCTCCGCGAAGAAGAGGCCGGTGGAGCTGCGAGAGGTTGCCTCAGCTGCTCATCCAGCCGCTGAGGCTCAAGCTGCGCCGGCCGTGGATGCCCAGGCGGCGTCGGCTATTATTATTCAGAATCTTCAGAGGGAGAACGAGCAGCTCCGTCGGCGGATGCGGCGGCTCAACTGCCGCCGCCGCCTCGCTGCTTCTTTGCTGCTCTCCTGCTGCTGCTTGTCTCCGTTGCAGGTCCGATCGTTGCAGTGGTTCCACCCGAGACTAGGATAAGTCTCCGCGAGTGGATGTCGCTTCGACTTGACACTTTTGATGGGCGGTACCCGATTGTGCGGATTGGCTCCGGTACATGGAGCGGCGCTTGATGCATTGGAGATGAACTCAGTGCAAAGGGTTCGTTTTGTAGCCTTTCAACTGAAGGGCCAAGCTGATATCTGGTGGGAAGGGGTTCTGTCTGCTAGGACCCCAGTGCAGGGACCGGTTACTTGGGAAGTTTTCGTGGGGCAATTTAGAGCCAAGTACTATCCGGATTCTTTCGTGGAGAAGATGGAGCGATCTCGGACGTTGAATCGTGGTCATAGGTCAAGATGTCGAGTATGAGGTCGAGTTCAACACTGCATGCTTTGTACCAGCGGTAGCCAATGATGATATGGAGAAGGCCAAGAGGTTCCGTCGGGGTCTCGTTCAGGAGTATCGCCAGATTCTGGGGGCATCTGTCTTGCGTGATTTCAGTACGGTGTTGAGCAAGCTAGAGGAATGGAGTTGGTGAGGAATCTCCCTTCGCAGACGCAGTCAGCTAGTGGCACTGTTCCTGTTGGTGGTTCTGGCAGTAGCCAGAAGCGGAGCTTTAGTGGTGGAGGCGGGTCTTCTCAGCGACCTGCATCCAAGAGATTTCAAGGGAGTCGCCAGTCTCGTCCAGTTCAGCAGTGGCAGTCTTCTTCCTCGGCGCCACGCACTTCGTCGTCCACACCCACCGTGCGTCGTCCGGGACAAGGTATGAAATGTTTCGGATGTGGAGAGGGTCACCGGTCTTGAGTGTTCTTTGAGAGGGCGTGTCGCCAGCAGTGGCGGGAAGGCCACAAAGCGTCGCTTGCAAAGAACCCAGCGAGTATCATTAAGTGGGAAGCAGTTCCAGTTGCGTCTTCTTCCAGTGCACCTCGGGGCTCAGTTCAGACTCTAGCTGCTCCACCCGTACCTCAGTTTTCTTCAGGATGGGTTCCTCCTACGCTTTTACTCCTGCGCCTCTGCGGGTTCTACGGAACCCCGCCCGCCTCTGCACCACCTTCAGATGCTTCTCCCGCAGCAGTTCCTGCTCATCCTTCACAGAGTGCTGGTGCGTCCTCTGCTCCGGTGCCCATGGGAGTCTACGCCATGCCTACTCCTGATACCGTGGGCCGTCCTGACATGGTAACATGTACTTTGCTAGTTGATTCACATGAGGCTTTCGTACTATTTGATTCCGGAGCTACTTATTCTTTTGTGTCCTTAGATTTTGTTAGAAGGGCGAGTTTGAGTGTGCAGTTTATATCCGAGTCTGTGGTGGTCGGTTCTCGGGGTCTTATTTCTAGCTCTACATGTGTCTGGTGTACTATCACTATTGAAGATGAGAATTTCATCGCCAACCTTCGGTGATTCGATTATCACCTTTGATGTTATTTTGGGTATGGACTGGTTATTCAATTATCGTGCAAGATTTGTTGCTTTTGGAAGACGGTGACTTTGCGAGCTCCATCGGTGACGAACGGTATTTCGTAGCGCGCGTCCCGATTCCTTGTTCGTGTTGGCTAGTCTGTTTCCCAGTCGTCGAGCTTCAGCCATTGGGTTGCTTTGGTCCCTTAGCGAGAAGTCTGAATCTCCACTTCATATTGAAGATATTCTGGTAGTGAATGAGTTTCCCGATGTTTTTCCGGTAGAGCTTCCTTGAATGCCCCCCGAGCGTAAAGTGGAATTCCGGATAGATCTTGTTCCGGGAACCAGACCTATTTCTATATCTCCATATCGTTTGGCGCGTCCCTTTCAGGAGGAGTTGAAAAAGCAATTGGATGATTTGCTATCCAAAGGTTTGATTCGGCGTAGTGTTTCGCCGTGGGGAGCTCCTGTTCTTTTCACTAAGAAGAAGGACGGTAGTTGGCGTATGTGTGTGGATTACTGGGCTCTTAACCAAGCAACTGTGAAGAATAAATATCCCTTGCCCCGTATTGAGGATCCCTTTGATCAGTTGAAGGCAGCTAAAATATTCTCCAAAATTGACCTTCAGTCAGGTTATAATCAGATTAGAGTTCGAGAGCAAGATATTGAGAAGACAGCTTTCTCTACAAGGTATGGTCATTATGAGTATAAGGTTATGTCTTTTGGGCTAACCAATGCTCCTGCAGTTTTCATGGAAGCCATGAATAGTATGTTGCACCCTTTCCTTGATGATTTCGTCGTAGTATTCATTGATGATATCTTGATTTATTCCAAGACGAAAGAAGATCATGCTCAGCATATGAGGTTGGTACTTGAGACCCTGAGAGTGAACCAATTTTATGCCAAACTGAAGAAATGTGAATTCTGGATTTCTAAAGTTGGGTTTCTGGGCCATGTAATTAATCAAGAGGGCATTTCAGTCGATCCAAGTAAGATCTCAACAGTGGTGGAATGGAAAAGACCAACTAATGTAAAAGAAGTAAGGAGTTTTAGGTTTAGTGGTTATTATCGGCGTTTTGTGGAGGGTTTCTCTACCCTTGCTAGACCAATGTCACGATTGACACGAGAAGGGTCAAGTTTCAATGGACTAACGCGTGTGAACAAGTTTCAGTACTTTGAAGGATAGATTGGTGACCGCTCCAGCTCTCACTCTTCCCGAACCAACGGCGGTTCACTATTTATTCGATGCATCTAGAGTTGGGCTTGGTTGTGTACTTATGCAGATGGCAAGGTGATTGCCTATGCATCGCGGCAATTGAAGAATCATGAATGCAATTATCCTACTCACGATTTAGAGTGGTCGCAGTGGTTCTTGCTTTGAAGATTTGGCGTCATTATTTGTATGGCGAATCTTGTGACATTTTCACGATCACAAGAGTCCAAATACATCTTTACCCAAAAAGATTTAAACTCGAGGCGGAGGAGATGGTTGGAATTGATAAAGACTATGATGTCACCATTCAAGATCATCCGGCAAGGCAAATGTTGTAGCCGATGCCTAAGTCACAAGGCGACACCTCCTACTCTCGCTTGTCTCATTGCCGATTTAGAGCGTATGGATATCTCCTTTTGTTTTGCGAGCACCGCCTAACTGAGACCCGTATGCTTCTTGAGTCAACTGTTCGGATCGAAAGCGGGAAGCACAACAGCTTGATCAAATGTTTCAGTGCGCGAGGAAACGCCTAGATGAGGGCAAACAAGGCCATTTCAGCATAGATGAGTCGGTGCATTGCGATTTAAGGTCGACTATGTGTGCCACGTAAGGCACAGTCAAGGATGAGATACTAAAGGAAGCGCACCGCGACATCAGATACTGGTACATCCAGTGAGACCAAGATGTACAAGGATTTGAAGAAGAGTTTCGTGGAAAAGGATGAAAGTTGATATTGCTTAGTATGTGGCATCATGTGGAGTTTGCCGGTTAGTTAAGGCCGAGCATAAGCGACCAGCAGGTTGTTGCAACCTTTAGAGGTTCGATGTGGCCATGGGATGACATCTCTATGGATTTTATAGTTGGATTACCCGTGCGCAGCGCGAAAGGATGCTATTTGGGTCATAGTGGACCGGTTTAGTAAGTCGGCACATTTTATTCCTATTCGCATTTACTAACACGGCAAGTGATTTAGCTCCTCTTTATGTGCGAGAGATAGTGCGGTTGCACGGGTGCCAAGACGATTGTTTCAGATCGAGATGCTAAGTTTGTCTCCAAGTTTTGGGAGAGCTTGCGAAATGCTTTGGGCACTCGGCCGTCTTAGTACCGCGTTTCATCCCCAAACCGATGGTCATCCGAGCGCACCATTCGGCACGCTTGAAGATATGCTCGGATGTTGTGTTATGTCTTGGAAAGGAGGTTGGGAAGACCATCTAGCTTTGGCGAGTTTGCTTATAATAATAGTTATCACTCCAGATCCGAGCCGCACCATTTGAAGTCCTTTATGGCGGAAATGCAGATCCCGTTGTGTTGGGATGCGGTGGGAGAGCGGGCAATCTTGGGTCCGAATGGGTTCAACAACCGTGGCTAGAGTGATGAAGTTAGAAGGAACTTGTTAGTCGCTCAGAGCCGGCGGAAGAGCTACGCAGATGTCGGGGCGAGAATTGAGTTCAACGTGGGTGACGAGGTCCTTCGAGAGTACGCCTACCAAAGTCGTAGTACGCTTCGGTACTAAAGGAAAGCTTAGCCCAAGGTACATCGGACCGTTTCGGTGTGGCAAGAGTTGGAAATTTGGCTTACCGCTTGGATCCGCCGAATCTATGAGAGGATTCACAATGTGTTTCATGTGTCCATGTTGAGGAAGTTCTTATTTGACCACGAGCATGCAATTCCAATGGAGCCGTTGAGCATTGAACAGACCTTACTTTTGAGTCCCGACCGGTGAAAATTCGGAAAAATCGAGCGGGTTTTGAGGAATAAAACTCTGAAGTATGTCAAGATCCTTTGGTCTCATCAATCGGAGAGAGAAGCCACTTGGGAACTGGAGTCTCGCATGCGCGAGCAGTATCCAAACCTATTTGTTGCTGGTACGTGTTAATTTTTTTTGTTTTCAATTCCTTAGACTTCTGCTCTTGTGTCCGTTTCGTGAGCAGAATTCGGGGTCGAATTCTGTTAAGGGGGGTAGAATGTCATACCCTGTTTTTCTTCGGGAAAGAAAGAAATTAATCGGGGAACTCCGGAAAGCTTAAAACTCTCAGTTTTCGGAGTTGTTTAGGGTCGTGGGCCTCTGGGTAGCCTTTCCAACCCCTTGGCCGGCCATGGGCTTAGGCCCATGCGCCCCTCCCCCCTCTAAACCCTAACCAGCCCCCCTTTTTCCTTCCACCTTGGCCGAACCCCCCCATCTTCCCCTTTGGCCGCCGCCCCCTCCCTTCCTCCTCTCTTCCCCCTCGCACCCTTCCCCTAGGAGTCGCCCCCAACCTCCCCGGGTGCTGGTCCCTGCTGGTTTGCCTCCCAAACCGGCCTTCGGACCTTCTCCCGCTGCCGGTTGCGCAAGGAGTTGAGGAGGACAGCAGCTTGTTTGGGCAAAAGAGGTGAGAAGGAGGGAGATCGTCTTCTCCGTGATTCGTCTACCTACTCCCTGGTTGCAGCAAGGGTAACGATTCCGAGTCTCATTGTTTTGTTTGTTGGTAGAAGCGATTTGGATTCATAATTGTCTAGGCAGACTCGCTGCGTGTAAAGACTGATTCTGTCCTGTATGTTGGAGGGATTGTTTCGGTTGTTTTTAGGCAGAATCTGAAGGTTTGGTCTCCTAGAGATATCTAGGCCTCGTTCTTAAGTTTCAGTGGCCACCAAGTTCACTTGATTCCGAGGTCCGAGTCAAAAGTTATGGATGTTTTAGTACCTGCTGCCAGAAATCTGACGAGAATAAACTGTCTGGTTATTTCCTAAATTTTGAAAGGGAAATTGGTCGAAACTGAAAGTTCACCCAACTAGGTTATTGTAGAGGATTCGATGACCTTTTCAGATTGGTAAAGAACGTTCAATTTGGAGTTACCTAATGAAAGTTATGATCTTTTTATTTCTGCTGTTCATTCTGTAGACAGTTTCTGTACTGAAAGTTCAAGCAATTATTAACCCATTAAATTGGCCAAATTGGTTTATCACGTCAACTAGAGTATTGTAGATTAGTCAGTTAAGAAGCTACATAAATTGGGTTCACCTCTTTTCGACTTCCAGATCTTATGATATGTCAATTACCGTGCCGCTGTCCAGAATTAAGTTATGACAGAAATTGTTGATTTCAGTTTAAGTTTTGTATTATTGACTAGAGTCTTCGGGGAAGCGGTGTATAGCGTTGATTAGTAGAATTGGGTATTTTGGTGTTCTTATTGATTTTATTTCATTGGTTAGGCGGCGGAGCTTCGAGTTTAGGAACGCCATCGCTTCCGACTAACGCGTCTCAACGCGGAAGGCAAGTACATTGTGGATCTAAACGTTTGTGCATTGTGGTTGTTGATATGTGCGTGCTGTGATAACTCTTGTGTAGTATGAAGAGAAATATCCATGTTTTGTTTCTATGTTGGTTTCATGAATAGAAATGATGGTAATGTTATAATCATTAAGTTGCTTCATGCATTCATTATCTTTTGCCGTCCACGGGAGTGGATGAGGGAGACCATCAATTCCAGGATGGTTGAGTAAGACCCATTAATTCCAATATGGGCAATGTTGGACACCGTATGAAACGTTCTTCATACGGAAGTGGATCCCGCATTTTTGTTAAGATGCGGGCTTGAGTGAACACCGACGGTGTTCACCGACTATACCGTATATGTGTGTGTGCAGTCCATTCCCTTGATGTTTAAGCATTCATTTCATGTCATCATAAGTACTCATTTGTGTTATGATTAATGTCGAGGCCGTGTAGGTCTTATTCGTATTGATAAATGTGTTTTTAATTATTGTACTTGCTGAGTCATGGACTCACCCTTGCTTTGTTTATCTATTTCTAGGTGATCGCGATGAGGTTATCTTGGGAGGAGTAGACATGCACTACTCGAATAATGCACTTCACCTTAGTTCCATTGCAAGAATGAATAAAGACTCTATTATGTTAACTTTCGATTGTAATAAAAATCTAGTCTTGGATGGCATTCTTTTATGATCTTTGAGGATTGATCGATGTTATTGAGAAGTTTTATGATGTATGGCTTATGTTAAATTGGTGGTTAGCATCTTGACTTCTGAATAGCCAAGGTGTTAACTTAGTCGGTTAATTAGAATTTATGATTAAGTCTTATATCTGATTTTATTATTGTTTTATGATTTATTGTGAAAAACCTCCGGTATTGTCGTATACCAAAGAGGTTATGTCGAAATTTTGTGGTTTATCTTAGGATAGTAGCATTCCAGGCTCATGCTGAGTTGGGGTGTTACATTATCTTATATGGCTGGTCTGAAGAAAGCTCGAACTGGTCACGGTCTTCATTAAACGTTGACTACTTACGATCCTTGGAGGCGAAGCTTGGAGAAAGATGGAGCCGACGTACAACTTCTTCTTAGTCTTGAATTTTTGCGACGCACTTGTCTTGAACACTTGGGGAGATGTTGATACATTGTTGTTGGTTGCATGGTCTTCAAACAGTTGCTCAAAACAGCTCTTGGGCATCCACCAACATATTTGACATGGATAACGATGACTATAGAAGTTATGAGGGGAGAGAGTCCGATTTAATACTCCAAATGGTGAGGACGAATATAGATGAGAAAGGAATAGAATGGAAGAGTATAGAAGCTAGACAAGATGAGAATAGCACCTCATTAAGATTTCCCATTTGTAAAATAAATTTTAAAGTTTTCCTTACAAATGGCCATTCTAACTAAGGTCACGACCTACAGTCGATATGACTCTGATACCACCTCTGTCGGGACCCAAAAATGCAATTCTGGACCCTCTGTGTATACTGCACTAGTCCAGGATCACGTTAGTGCACACAGTGGCAACATCGATGAAATATCATTTCCATATACAAAGATGACTAATAAATAGGCAAATAACAATAAATATCAGAGTAAAGACCTTAAGGTCAAAGCTTACAATTAATGCCTCAGAACGCGAATAGCTCAAGAAGCTGCAGCGGAACGAAACGGAATAACTTCAGTGAAGCCCAACCATATGCCCACAGGCAATCGGCTGGGGTGCGTGACCTAGTTCTCCTCGATCCTTGAAGTAGACCTTGTTGACCGACGATTCCTCCATTTCTGTAGATTTGGGCGCAAGTTTTACAACAAGCGTGAGTCCACAACCGTACTCGCAAGTCATACCACAGAATGCAATTTATAGATGCAGGCTTATTCCAAAGGAAATGGCTTCTGTGGTTATTTTGCAGAAATGCAACATTTGCAATTGAATACAAATAATAGATTGAAAGCATAATTCAAAACAAATAGACAATATTAATTTAATAGTTGTTTTCACAAAGACACAAAGCTAAACAGATTATTTCACATAGCCATATGATTGAGGTCACATAGCTCCCATCCCAAATATTTTATGAAAATCTACCCCTCGTGTGAAATCCCCGAGCATGTCCATGACCGCGGACGCGGCTATTCGAATAGATTATTTAACACTCTGCAGAGGTTGTACACTTTACCCACACGATATAACCAGTGTGGCCGCACTGATCATAACAAAATGGTTCAGAAACTTCATCTCAACATTGACACTCCCGACGTGCTTACAAACCGCTGTGCCAACCCAAACGAAGCACTTTGGCATAACACACATCGTTGGACAGGGACACGGCGAACCGCCCCGTGATGCGACTACCTTGTAGTACACACCTCCACCCATAACCTAACCTACAGCCTGAGTAATCAATGCCAAGAATCCATAACCTACTAAGTTAGACCCGTCCCATAGCAGGCATGTGGTCGTACAGTAAGGCTCAGTTCAATGGCGCACAAAGTTAAGTCCTTAATTGACTAAGGCAAGACTTCTATTTTCTAACTAGATCACAAAGATTATCATTCCCATCACAAAGCCCACCATATCACACAGCTTCCACCACTTGCCTCAGTCTAAATCCTTTAACACCCAGTTGGTTTCAGTGCAACACATGCCATCACGAAGTAATAACACATAGCACACAGTTTTGCACGAAGTTCCATAGTCACTTAGTCATATTAATAATTGCAACTTACATGAGATGTGAGACTCGTAGCATGGCTAAGCAATTGTACTCGCATCTAACCAACCCACGTTGGTAATACCATAGCACCAACTAAATATGAACCAATCTAGGGTGACAAAAGATTATGACATACAATAGACAAAGTGGATATAACAAATTGGATTAATAGCTAAACCCAAAAGCATTTAAATAATTACTTAAAGTAAATACAATAATTTAAATCAAAGTAATTTTAAAAATTGGGATTCAATATGATCAAAGGTACAACTTGCATTGCTATAGCAATGGTGATCTTATTTTATCTTCAATCCTCTACTTGCTTGATCTTCAGCTCCTCCGAACGATTCTGGGACTTCGGCGTCTAACGAGAAAGAAATTGAATTCAAAAGGCAAATCAAATAAACTCCAAATTGAAATTGAATGGTACTGGAAGGTAGATATTGAATTTAGATGAATTTAGAAACTTGAATGGGTTCAATCGGAATTCGGATGAGAAGATATGACTCTCGGAAGATTGGAATTCACATGAAATGATGAAAAAGCTCTACGGAATATTCTCAGAATATTCTATTCCAAAAATATTAGAAAAAGAATAAGTGTATAATAGGTGGGACCGACTGGTATTTATGGATTTCTAGAATTAAAATAATTCCAGAAATAAAGTAGAGAGAGAGACATGTGGGACCAATAAGATAAAAGGATTTTCAAGAATTAAATTAATTCTCGAAAATAGAATTAGGGGTTTACGTGTGGGCCACTGGTCTATGGACCAGGTCCAAGGATATAAGCTAGTCTACGGTAGACCAAGCTCATGAATAGGGTTGACCAAGAGTTGACTGACATGCGGACCTGCATGTAAGTGAGATAAAATAAATATGGTGTTTAATTGGGTGGATGACATGTGAGGTCTACATGTAAGGGAGAGATAGATAAATATTTATTCTCTTGTATGACATATGGGGTCCAACGTCATAGACAGAAACAAATAACAGAGCAAGAAACGAAGCTACAGAACGAAGACAAAAACAACAAAACGTTTATGAACGTGAACCATGCACAGAGGCAACTAGTGATTCTTGCTCACCATGTCGGCGGTGGACGAAAGCGACACGGCAGTAGCGAAGGGGCAAAACGGAAAGGAAACGACGAGCCGGAGATGATGACGCGGTCCGGACATCAAGATTTTGCTCCATGCGACGACAGCGACGCGAAGAACGCGGACGACGGTGGCCTCACGGGCGCGTAACACTTCTAGTGATGCTCTGCGAAAAGCGAGGTGAGCACGGCGTAGAACACGGCGACGCAAACTCAATGGTGGTGGAGTTGAAGGCAGGGGATCAACGGTTGCGGAGTAATTGGCCGGAGAAGGACAACGAACAAGAGGCGAGAGAACACTCGATTCTCAGTGCACGGTGGATGAAACTTGAATCTACAAGAGGGAAAAAATAAGTATCGACGAGGGGCACAAGATGACGCGATCGGATTTCGGAAAAACTCACCGAGGAAGCGAGGAACGCGATGAACACGTTTCGGCTTTAGGGTTTGACATGGCCAACGGTGCTCCGGTGATCTTTGTGCGAAGAGGAAGGAACCATGACGTAGAACGCGACGATGCGAAGCCAACGCCGCAGACGGTTCGGCCGGGGGACGTCGTATGAAGGCGCAGTTCGCCGGAGAAGAACTTCAGTTGGAGCTCGGTTTTTTGGAGATTTCGACGAAAATAGATCGGTTTGGAGGAAACCAATTTGGGGGATTGGAAGAGGAGATCAAGACGGACGCGTGAGCGCAAACGGCTCGCTTTTATATGCACCGTAGAGAAAGATATGATTTTTGGAAATTTTGAGTTTGCAACGTGCACGTACTGGACTGCGCTGGCTGTTCTGTTCGGGAGAAGGAAAACGATGATGAACAGTGTTTCGTGATTACTGTAGCACATGGGCAGGAGAGAGGAAAAGCTGATTTTCGAAATTAAAATAAAAGGCCGAAAGTCAAGGAGATCAAATAAATAGCAAATAAATCCGAAAAAATCTCAGAAAATACCCAAAAATTCCTTGAAACACAAGGAAGCCAAATAACACAAGTTTTTATTTAATTCACATTTATATTAGTCAAATTAAATATTTTTAATTTAGAAAATTCCTAATTAAGCTTTATTAATTCAAATAAAGTTGGTGAAATTTTCCAGGGACCTAAACTACTCAAAAGTCTTTAAAAAGCCAAATTTTGGGATGTTACAGCCGGCCACCCCCAAGCTTCTTCTCCCAACTCGGCAAGCAATGGGAGACGGACAGGCTTTGCTGGTAGCAGAGGGGGGCAGCCAAGGGAGGTGCGGTCGGGGGAGAGGAGGGGGCGG
This sequence comes from Ampelocalamus luodianensis, assembly GCA_036346255.1. Lineage (NCBI taxonomy): Eukaryota > Viridiplantae > Streptophyta > Magnoliopsida > Poales > Poaceae > Ampelocalamus > Ampelocalamus luodianensis. The sequence continues at coordinate 24,147,070 of CM070637.1, forward strand.
CGCAAGGGGGAGGAGGGACTAGGGAGGGGCCGGCTAGGGTTAAGGGAGGGGGAGGGTGGCGCCCCCCTTTGGCCGGCCACTAAAAGGCCCACTTGGGCCATGGCCTAGGCCCAAGATGCCGGGGTTTTGCCTAAAACCCCCCCTTTTTCTTTCTGCTAAAACATTTTCTAGATAGTCCCTCTCTTTAATTAATTATTCTTCCTCGTATAATCATTCGAATAAATTTTGGGATATTACATTCTACCCCCCTTAAACAGAATTCGACCCTGAATTCTATCCATGCTCAACACCAAAGAATAACCACTGCTAAAAGATTTACTAACCTTACTATGTACTTGCCGTGAATAACTTTGGATATTGCTCACGCATGCGAGACTCCAATTCCCAAGTCGCCTCTCTCTCGGACTATTGGGACAAAGGCACCTTGACACAAACCAACAACTTGTGCCTTAGTACTCGCTCTGACCTCTCTAACAACGCACAGGATGATACTCAAAGGTTAGCGGCTCCCGCGAAACTTCAAACTTCGGACCTCTCTGGTACTCGCTCAGCACTAGAACAAACAGGACGATGTGTACTCCGCGCATGGACTCAATACGGTCCGAGCGATTTGCCAACTTCAAACTTCCCACAACTTCTAGAAACAAACCAATGTACCTTGGGATATCCTTCCCTTTGGTACCAAACCACAAAATTTGTGCACAAGCATATGGAATGCTCGTTCTATCTTCAGTCGATCTCTTTATCCTAACTAGGAGGGTCTTCGTTAAGTAAGGACACACAACACAATTTATTTTAATCAACTCTAATAATCAGATTCAACCGAAAAAAAAAGGATTCACAATGCAATTCCAACTTCCCTAAATATCACTCAAATCCAAAATCGAAGATCCCCAAGAAAACCTTTTCACATTGCAACTAGGCAGTTTAGAAATAAATGCCACATAAGCCAAAAGCGAAATTACTCGAATAATCAGATTAACCATTTTTTCCTTAACTATAAAGAACCACATATACCGGCAAGAACCAACTCAATTTGTAATTTACATCCGTCATAAACACATAGTTCAAATAAGAACTAAGAGAATATTTCACTATCCAAGATCACGCCCATTCCCATAATTTTTCTTTTAAGAATTTAACTTTCTCTTAAACAATAAGATCCCAAATCATCGCATAACACATTAACTTATCTCTCTTAAATTGGCAACCTCAAAGCTATGTTCAACCGAACACAAAATCCACATTTATGCAGGGAGACTCTTCCAACCCACAATATCACACTCTAGCCAACTTCTGTACCAAAGGAATTTTTTTGACAAGTAAATCCCAACACACCTCAATATAGATTTCCGCCACAATCACATCATATCAATCTTTTAAGGATAATCAACTTAAAATTCACCACATTCACTCTCATTTACTGCTTCCAAAGGATTCTTTTAGAGATCACCATAACTCTTGGAACCTAATCCTGGGAAACCAAGATGCTAGCATAAAAATGCAAAACCCAATTCAACCTCTAAGACTCTTACAATGAACGTTTGGTATACTTGATATGTAACCCTCAGATCTGATGACCAAAATTCCACACAGCTCAACAATAATCTCAGTTCATTAATGTCAACATTCCTTACTAATCAAGTAACCGTCCAAGGCGATTCATCTTACCAATCTTAGACCTTCGCTAACCTACACCAATCAAATGCGGCTACTTGACCACAATATATCCATTCTCAATACCCTAACTGATTGACCAGGATTCATACATACTCAATCACTAACATCAATAAATGAATATATAAATTCTTGACCAAGTTATCCTTAGAGATAATCTAACTCCTATAGGGTTACTCACTGAGACCGAGTCATACTTGGCAATACTCAACTATTCCTTCTATCCCATTAATTAGCACAACGCTTAGGTTTCTCCACACCGCTATTCTCATTAAACTTCACCATCAAAATTCTTCTACACAATCTTACTAGGTATCCAATTACGATACTATAATAAATTTACCCAAAGTCCATACTTTCGATAATCCTATTATCCCAACATGGACAAAGGTTATTGGATCAAAACCCACCATATGTTTCACTAGTTGTAACACTAATCAATTTTTTTTATCGTCAAACATTCCACCTAAATAGAACTCTCTCCAGGTGTTATAGGTCAAAACCAATTCACCGCCTACTGCTCTTTAAATAGTTGGGTTCCCAAAATTCACCACTATCATATACTTGTCCACCACCAACTCATCGTCGTAATACACTTTATAAGACTTGGCAACACACGTTGGTCAATTCCTTTCTCAAAGGAAGAAACAAACAAATACTAGTCTCAACACACAAGAACAACGTTGTTCCTCAGAGTGAGCAAGATACCAAGAGAAATAGTCAAAAAGTTGCAAATTATAATTCTTAACTCCAACCTCAAATGCTTATGGTATACATTTTCCGTTAATAAAGAAAATAATTTTTCTTTGATTACAACATTACTTGCCAATCCAAACAAGAAATGCCTATAAAACCAAATCACATTAATCACTCTGGTACCAAACGGAACCTTCCCATACGTCACATTACTCAATTAATCCCATCTACTATGTAAATCAGGAACTCCCAAAAAGACCACAAATGTAAACTCCAAATATTTCCTTTAACTGTTATTACAAAAGGCAATTAACTTCCTTTCTCTCTAGAAGAATCATCACCACTACAATGGGTCAGAATCCCTTGTGGACAATCTTACTAACATCGAGAATAATCTTCTCTTAACAAGATTCGCTATCGTCAACTCTTTCTTTACAGAGCCCCCAAGGCTCACCAAAATGCTACATACCCCTTTTTGTCACCTCATCCTCAAATGAATGTATACCAAATTCTTACACTCTTACTACAACAACTCCTTTATTTTAGAAGGAAACTACTACACAATTTAAAAGGTTATTCCAAAACCCTTTCATCAACGTCAAACTATCATCTGATCGTTCTACCATCATGTAAATGTTGTTCATCTGTTAAATCCCATCAGTTCATCTCTTAGTGATGCTCAACACCAAACTTTAATAGATAATAATTGCACCTAGCCATTACATATAATCACTAAGTATGCACCAAAGGTTACTCCAAGATTAATACCCACTGAGACAATAAGCTAACTCCTTTTGAACTTAGCCATCCCAAACGGTTAAATTAATCCATTGAGACCCGTCAATCCAATTTACCAAAGAAGTTTACCAAATGTATCACCATTAATGATCAACTCAATTCATCAATGTTCCACACCTCTTATTAACTCTATTCATTACAATTAAGTATAGCCATACTTTTGATCACGGCTCGTCAAGAACTACTACAAGTCACTTTCAAATTTATCAACTTTCTTTCCAAGGATCTTAGTTAAGATCGATCATACACACACTGCAGACCTAACCTGATAATCCATATCTTTTCCATTAATTGCTTTGATTATAATCTCTCACTTAACCAAGCCAAAACACCACTAAAGGGTTTACCAACTTCTTTCATAAAAGAGAACCATCAAGCTTCAACACTCCAAATACCTAAGTGATATACATTGAGTCAAAACCTCCACGTTCAAAAGGACTTGCAAAAGGAAACTTTCATTAACCAAAAACATCAACCGAATAAATGGGTCATGCTTTCCAATGAGAAAGACAAAATTCCAAAATAAAGGTCAAACTTGACAATCAACTCAGTTCACCAGCCGCAAGAATAGCTCATCGGTTGGGGAAAACAATGATGGCTTTACGGGACAAATTAGGCCAAAGAAAACACACCAATTTTTTTTTTCTCGAAGCAACCCATCAACCACATGAATAAATAACCCAAGAGAAACTCATCATTCTCAACTGGATAACAGTTGACCAAATTCAAATTCAAGGAAGAGAACACTCTTTTAAGTATACTCGCTACCAACGCCTGTACTACGATCACCGGTGTGGATACTTCGCTATTCTTATACCACGAACGGTGGTGTAACCTGGTATAGCCCAGGACCATAACCACTACCTCCACCTCTCAACATGGGTTATCCCCACACATAATTACCATAGTATTATAATATATAGATATATTAGATCATCTTATAACAAGAATCATCAATACAACTCAACAGAAGCGTAAATGCAATGCAAAAACCCACCCCCAACTACTGTGCTTAGTGTGTCAAATTAATATTTTCAATACCACGAACCTATAGCCCGCTCTGATACCAACTATAACACCCCAGCCTGACTAGAGCCTGGAATGCTACTAACTAAATATACTAACAAGTTAAACACAAGCTAAAGATCTAAATTTCGACAGATCCTCCTTTGTATAACTAAGTATACCGGAGATTCCAACCATTTCACATATTCTAATCACTATCTCATCATTCGAAATTTATTCATGCATCCAAGATAATCTATTCAGCTAGAGCATTATCAAGCATAATCAAAATTTACTACTCTCATTATTACAATTAATCCAAAACATTCAACCATAGCCATGAATTAATCCTCAACAGATTGCTATTATTAGAGTATGATCCAAATGTTAATCAGCTTTTAAAGTGTGTGATAGTAAGTGCATCGAAGCAACCCTACTCCCTCCCATGCATGCCGTTCTTGCAAGTGGTACCTAAAACACAACAAACAACAAGAGGTGAATCCAAAGACTCAGCAAATATAATAAATGGCATAATCAGAACACAAGCATGTAATCTCATCAACTGTATTACACAAACCACACATCAATTACTGTATATACACATGCTATGCAACATGCACAACATGCTCTTTAACTTTCTCTTTCTCTTTTGCATTTTACCGGTAATGCAAAGTGCGCATCCGTCGATGCACACCCATGCCTGTTGTAATACCCCAAATATCAATTAGAGAAAATATTATTCGGGAGAGGGAAATTTATTCAATATCGATTGTACCAAAGTTTAGAGATGGAATTAAGTTCAAAATTCAGAATTTTAGGAGAGGAATGGGCCGCCAACCCATATTCGAGAGGAGAGGAGCCGCCTTAGTGGCCCAAGGCCCATGAGTGGTCCGCGACCCATTAGAAGGCAAGGGAGGAGGGGACCAAACCCTAGCCACCCTTACTACAGTAGCCACCGTGCTACAAGATGGCCGTGCTCTGAGTAGCAACACGCTACCATGCTCCGCCTCCTGCTGCTCCTCCTCTCCTTGGCGCCATCCTCCCTACTGCCGCCATCGGGAAAAGAGAGGAGAAGGGAAGGGAAGAAGAAGAAAGGTGGGGTGATCTTCGTGAGGAGTTCCAGCGTCATTCTTGTGGTCTCCAAGGGTAACGATCGTTTATGTTGTTGGATTAATCGTGAGGTGAACTTGATTAGGATTGATCGGATCAAGTTACATCTGCAAGATTCAGTTCTGTCCGGTGTCTTGCGCGGCCTCTTTCGTGTGCTTAAAGGCAGAATTAGGAAATTTGATCACCTAGAGTTATTTAGATATTATTCTTAGCTTTTGGTGACCGCCAAGAACACCTGATTCCGACATACGGATCAAAAGTCATGATTGTTTTAGTTTCTGCTGTCCAGAATTCTGACGAGAATTAGCAGTCACTGTAATTGTTAAATTATGACTTAGATAGAAGATGATTCAGAAGTCTTGCCCATAACGACTTTTGTACATGATCTCATTAGCTTTCAGGATTGATAAAGAACACCCTATTTGGATTTGTAGAACAAAAGTTATTTATATTTCAATGTGACTGTCCAGATTGTATGTCAGTTTCTATAATTAGTTTTGACCTGTGTGCCACTTTTTGTTAAAGGCAAAATATGAACATCATGCCAACTAGGTTATTGTAGGTAATTTTATAACCTTTCAATATTGTTAAAGAACACTCTAATCGAAATTGTAGAATAAAATTTATGATCTTTTTAGTGCTATTGTCTTTTTCATCTAGGCAGTTTCTGTTCTATAATTTCATCTATCAATTAGCAAATTAAATTAGCCGAATTGGGTTACCTTGTCAACTAGAGTATTGTAGATATGTCAGTTAAGAATACATAGAAACTGGTCTCACCTCATTCCGAGTTCCAGATCAATAGATATGATTTTTACCGTACTGCTGTCCAGTTTCGGTTTGTGCCTGAGTAGTCAATTTTCAGATTAGAGTTTCTAGTTGAATCTTGAGTCACCGGGGAAGCGTTGTAGAACGGTGTCGAGAAGTGTTGTTTGCAATGTGTTCTTATTTAAATTACTTAATTGTTTAGGCAGCGAGGCTACGGGTTTGGGAGCATCATCGTTGCCTGCTAACGCGTCGCGTCGCAGAAGGCAAGTACTTTGCTAATATTAATGCTTGTGATTGATGAATGCTTAAATGTTCATGTTCTGGTATCTTATGATACATGAGAAGGTGAAAAGTCTATGTTCGTTCATATGTGTTGATTCCATGTTTCGAGATGATGTCTTTCATGGTTCAAATTTCATTCCATGCATCCATAACTCATGTTTCCTCCACGGGAGTGGATTGTAAGTCCCACCATTCCAATGTGGGCAGATTTGGACATTGTCATGTCCCGTCCACGGGAGTGGATAGAAAGACCCATCAATTCCAGTATGGGCATATAAGACCCATCAATTCCAGTATGGGCAGATTTGGACACCTGTATGAAACGTTCTTCATACGGGACTTGGATCCCCGCACTTTTGTTAAGGTGCGGGCTTAAGTGAACACCGACGGGTGTGTCACTAGCTATACCGGTATAAGCACGTGTGCAGTCCTTCCTTCGATTACCTCCATTCATCTCATGCATTCATAAATATTCATGTGCTGTATGTTCAAAAACTGTGAAGAGGTGATCTTGTTCATATTGGAGGTTTGTTCTTATATTCAATGTACTTGCTGAGTCTTGGACTCACTCTTGCTTTGTTTATTTGTTTTTAGGTGACCATTGATGAAGTTTCTCTTGGGAGGGAGTAGACACGCACTACTCAAATATATTTCACTCTACACTAGATTCAATAACAGAATTGTTATTGTCTTTCATTCGTTATTTGTTGGATTGTAATAACAAAACTTAGACATGGATGGTAACTTCCTTTCGAGGAGTTTGTTTAAATAATTGTTTATGTTCATTGATCCTTCGTTGTTCATTGATCATTCGTTGATAGGTTTATCTTAGTGGATCCATTATTACAATCCTGTTATGTTCTAACTGATGTTGATATGTTTAGCTTAGTTGATGAATTATTGTCGAAGTTATTCCACTGTATGATATTATGTTAGGTCTTTAGGTAGCATTTTGGCTTTCGAATAGCCAGGGTGTTACACCTGTGCCGTCTGGCACAGGGACCATTGCCCATACTCCGCAAGTATGGGGACCTGAGCCCATGCTCTACAAGCATGGGGACCTTTAGCCCGTCATAAACATACCGGGGACCTCAACAATTGCTTTGTCATCACATGACCAAGACTTCAATAAGCCAATGTGATGCATATGTATGAAATCTCAAATTAATATAAACATGCATCTGCAGTAACATTGCATATGAATAATCTATTCATACTATAAATGCTCATAATCAAGACTTCATAATCTTCAAACATCTAAGAATAACACTTTACTCATATCACGGGAAACCATGAACATTTCCAAACATACGACCATAACAATCATGGATAACACAAATACTCCATGTATTTATCAAACATTGCCAATCAATGATATCTTTAATATCCATCATTATACTTGCCTTAACCGTGGGAGAGCGGGGGATGTGCAGAAGGGCTACCTCCGGGATCAAACCACCACCTGAACATGTTTATAACGCACGCTAAGACGCACAAGCCATAAATAAAAGACAATCTCTAACTCGCAAGAACGTCTAGCCCGATCCCAACCTCCAAATCCTGAACGTCAATCTGTCTCCTCGGGGAACAGTCAACTTCTAAAAATTATAACTTCCACTACAGGGGTCCAAATAACGTGTTTTGAATCTTTCTGAAAAGGTAATTAAATTCCTCAACTAAACCTAGTTGAGGGGCCCTTCTAAAACAGCCATCTAATACCCCTACCAAGCCAAATTAAAAGACATCAATATTCAGGTCGGGTTCTCTGGACAATACACTAAAATCATCATAACTTTTGCTACGAAAGTCCAAATCTTGCGTTCTTTATCTCTCTGAAAAGGTATAGAAATTACCTACATTTTGTGTTATAACGAGATCCTCTGATTTCCACTTTAACTAACAGTTATTTCCAGTTTCTTACAATCTGCCCGAAAGCTGGCAGATCAGCAGGACAGCGATACTGAAAACTTCATAACTCTCAGACCGTTAATCGATTTGGGCGTTCTTGGCGGCCACTTAAAGCTATGAACATAATCTAAAGAACTCTAGGAGACTGGATCCCCAGAATCTGCTTCTAAAGACACGAAAACTGTCGCTCAAACTTCTGAACAAAACGCAATCTAATCAGCAATTGCCAATCTGTCTACTAAACGAATCCAAGAACGCGTCTAACACAAAACATACAGCGAGGGGGCAATCTTCATTACCCTTGAAGAATGCAGGACGACGATGAATCAACCCCCACGAAGATGGTCTCCTCCCCTCCTCTTCTTGTTCTTCCTATGGCCGACCACCTCCAAGCTGCTTCTCCCAACTCGGCAGGCAACGGGAGACGGACAGGCTTCGCTGGTAGCGGAGGGAGGCAGCCAAGGGAGGTGCGGTCAGGGGAGAGGAGGGGGCGACGCACGGGGGAGGAGGGACTAGGGAGGCGGCTAGGGTTAGGGGGGGCAGGAGGGTGCCCCCCCTTTGGCCGGCCACTAAAAGGCCCACTTGGGCCATGGCCTAGGCCCAAGTTGCCGGGGTTTTGCCTAAAAACGTCCCACAAGAAGAGAATATCAAATCTCAACAATTAAGAATAGACATTGTTATTGAAACTCGAGAACTTTTATTGTAACACCCTACCTATTCGGAAGCCAAGATGTCACCTAAAATAAACTAAGATACAACCATCAAGCGAAAGTAATTAAACCCTAGCTCATCTAAGGACATAAAGAGTTCAATCTTTACTAGTACAATGGCATCAAGAAAGACTGAATCCAAATAATCAAATGAACGGGGTGATCAAGGACCACAAGCAGTACTTAAGCAAACTTAACATCGAAAGAGTTATCAGCCACATCTGACTTTATTTATTATAGTTCATCAATTAACGAATGAGAGATATAACCAAGTCCTATTATTGAAAATAAATGGAGTATGGTGAAATGATTGAATAGTGTGTGTGTATTCCCTCCCAATAGAGCCATCATCAACGTTCACCTAAAATAAACAAACAAACCAAGAATGAGTCTGAGACTCAGCAAGTACACTGAATAATTGGGCATATAACAAATCTGAACAAGGCAACAACATTAAAGAATGTGAACATCACACTGAATGTATATGTATATGAATGAATAGAATGAATTGATGTAATGGAATGAAAGGACTGCACTCCTACTTATACCGGTATAGCTAGTGACACACCCATCGGTGTTCACTTAGGCTCGTATTTAACAAAATACAGGGATCCAAATCCCGTATGAAGAACGTTTCATACAGGTGTCCAAATCTGCCCATATTGGAATGGTGGGACTCACATGCCCATATTGGAATTGATGGGTCTTTATAATCCACTCCCGTGGATGGAACATGACAGTGGATGTATGTAATGAACTTATGAATAATGAATGACATCATCTCTACTCATGGAAATTTCACATATGAAAGGAATATAAACATTGAATCTTCTCATGTATTATATAAAAACTCAATACGAACAACAAGCATCCAACATTCACAAATCTTAAAAGTATCAAAGTACTTGCCTTCCGCGTTGCGACGCGTTAGTAGGCAACGAAGGTGCTACTAAACCCGAAGCCTCACCCTTGAAGCACCCAGGAAGACGACGAATAATCCTTGAATAAGATGATCCTCCTCCTCACCCTCTCCTTCCCTCCTTTGGCCGACTCCCCTACTGTCCTCCTCCTCTTTTCCTCGCGAAGACCGGCAGTGGAGAGCTCCGTTGTAATATCTCGTTTAAACATACAACAAATAAATGGTTAATAATGAAATTAAATATAATTAGAAAGGAAAAATTTAGAATTTAAGAGGAGTATTAGAACTTGGGTCTTCGGCCCATAGCTCTTTGGCCCAAGTGGGGAAGTGGCTTAATGGGTACAAACCATAGTAGTTTTTATCAGAGTCTCTGTGAGCGCCACTGCAATGTAGCTCGCATGGTGCTGTGCACGCCAGAACCATTGTGCGCTGCTGCCTCCTGGCCTGCCGAAAATCGTCCACCCTGTACGCCTGCCGATTAGGGAGAAGAAGGAGGTCGCTTGGAGTTGGCCGGCTGTTGGAGGAAGAAGAAGGTGAGGGGGGAAAAGACCATCTTCATGGGGAGAGTTCGCTGGTGGGTGCTTTTCGTGCCCAAAAATCGGTTCGTCAAGGGTAACCCCGGTTTTCCCCTGATTAGATGCATCTTTTATTGTTGTAGCAGTATCGGTAATTAGGCCTGTTCAAAACAGTTCGTGTTAGATCGATATTTTGTTATAGATGAGGGTAGAATCAGCTCTGGACATCTCCTAGAGTATTGTAGAGGACGTCGTTAGCTTTCGATGAAGTACTAGATCGCAATATTTGGACCTCTGTAGCAGAAGTTATGAATTAATTGCTGAGACTGTTCTATGAATATGTCAGTACTCTGACACGTTTTAGTAATCTGACTTAAGCGATCAGTTAAAGGAAAAATTAGAGAAGCTCAGTATAACGAAAGTTGTAGATAATTGCCGTAGCTTTCAGGGAAGCCCATGAATGTGAAATTTGGACAAATGAGCTGAAAGTTATGATAGTTCTAGTGTACTGTCCAGAGAACCTGATGTGAAATCGATGTTTTGTTAATCAGCATAAAAGGGATATTAGATGGTCGAATCAGGAAGTCCCACCAACTAGGTTTAGTTGGGGAATTTGCTAACCTTTCAATGAAGTCCAAGAAAACCTCATTTGGACTCTTGTACTAAAAGATATGAATTTTAGAAGGCGACAGCCCGCAGAGGGGACAGAACAGCATCTAGGAAATTGGAGTTGGGTTCGCGTTAAAAAAGCTATTGCAAGTTCGTGTTTGCTTTTATAATTTATGTGGTACATTACTGTTGTCTTAGTATGTTCTTAAATGATTTAGGTGGGGGACTGGTCCCAGAGGCAGCACCGTCTTCACATCCTCCATTCTCACACGGTTAAGGCAAGTACTTGTTTGCTAGTATTGTGAATAAATGTGATATCTATGGATGCGAGATTGTTATAGATGTTGTCGACCATGATTATTAATGTTGTGAAAATGTGTATTATGCAAGGTTGCTTGAGTGTATGAATGTCTATGAACATGCATGGTAGAAGTATGAATGAGTTATATTCGCAAGTGATGATGCTGAGGAGGTATGATTATGATCATTCATGATTTATGCATATGCATCATGTTGACAAAATGAAGACCTGGTCACGTGGTGACCAAGCATTTGTTGAGGTCCCCGTCATGTATATGACGGGCTTGAGGTCCCCACACTTGTGGAGTGTGGGCTTGAGGTCCCCTTTACTTGCGGAGTATTGGGCAATTGGTCCTTGTGCTTGCGACCACAAGCATGGTATGCAGCGACGGTTGCATATCTTGCATTACCAGTGAAATGCGACAAAGAGTGCAAGAGAAAAGATGCAGTGCATATTTGCATTCATTCATTATGAGCTATGTTTTCCGAATAAAGCTTTGGATTTGAATATTTTTGCTGTAATTTGTGAGGTTAATGATTCTTTTCGGTACTTGCTAAGTCTTTGGGCCCACTCTTGCTTTTATTGTGTTTTAGGTACCTTTTGCAGGAACAGAATGCATGGGAGGGAGTAGACTTAAGTTGGAGTCACACACTGCCACACATATCTTCAAGTTGATTATTATTTTTAGAGTGTCTTTTAATAATTAAGCGAACTGCTTAAGAGATGGTGATGGTTAGGCACTATGCATCGAAGTTATTAATAATGTTGAGACATGAACTTTGGATATCTTGAACGTGTCCTAGCAGAATATCATGCTTTTCAATGCTTAAATTTGATATTGGATGTTGGATTGATTCAGTCATGAAATACTTATGTCTTTTGGAATCCTCTGTGTAGTCAACCATACATTGGAAGTTATGCCGAAAATTTAGCAGATTGTTCTAGTTTAACTATAATAATGCTTTCTTTAGTACCATTCCAAGCTCATGCCGGGTTGGGGTGTTACATCCGTTGACGAGACGGGAGGGGCACCACAGCAGGGATAGCAACCAGGGGATGAAGGGGCGGCACCAAGGGAGGAAGAGAGGGGCGGCTCCAAGGGGGAAGAGCTTGTGGCGGCCAAGTGGGGGAAGTGGGAGGGGTCCAACCGGCCTAGGGTTAAGGGGGGTGTGGGGGCGCATGGGGTTGGGCCTTGGGGCGCCTCCCCCTTCTTGGACCACACATGGCCGGCCGCCAGGCTGATTCAGCCTGGGCTGGAGGCACAGGTCCCAAAATTCCCCCAAAAACCTTGAATTTTCAATTAATTCCTTCTCCCGATTAACAATCTCTCTAAACGATATTCGGGGTATTACATTCTACCCCCCTTAACAGAATTCGACCCCGAATTCTAACCATCGAAACGAAAACAAGAATAGAATGCCACAGAATTAGAAACAACGAATTAACACGTACCAGGAGCAAACAGGTCTGGATATTGCTCGCGCATGCAAAACTCTAGCTCCCAGGTGGCCTCTCTCTCAGTCTGATGAGACCAAAGAACCTTGACGTACTTCAAAGTCTTGCTCCTCAAAACTCGCTCTGATACCAACTATAACACGTTGGCTATTCGGAAGCCAAGATGTGACCCAAAATAAACTAACATACAACCATCAAGCGGAAGTATTTAAACCCTAGCTCATCTAAGGACATAAAGAGTTCAATCTTTACTAGTACAATGGCAGAAATAAAGACTGAATCCAAATAATCATATCAATGGGGTGATCAAGGACCACAAGCAGTACTTAAGCAACCTTAACATGGAGAGAGTTATCAGCCACATCTGACTTTATTTATTACAGTTCATCAATTAACGAATGAGAGACATAACCAAGTCCTATTATTGAATATAAATGGAGTATGGTGAAATGATTGAATAGTGTGTGTCTACTCCCTCCCAGTAGAGTCATCATCAACGTTCACCTAAAATAAACAAACAAAGTAAGAATGAGTCCGAGACTCAGCAAGTACAGTGAATAATTGAGCATACAACAAATATGAACAAGGCAACTGTAATACCCCAAATGTATTCGAGAGAGAAGGACCAATTAAAAAAAGTATTTTAAAAGGAAATTAGAGGTGGTTTATGTATAATTTGGACAACCTGAGCTGTAAGCTTTCGGCCCACAGCATTTAGGCCTAAGGGGAAGGGGTAGCTGGGCTCATAAGAAGGAGAGGGGCAACCCTAGGGTTGCTACAGTAGCACAGCTACAGTGCCACGCTGTGCTATAGTACCCTCTCACCCCTTGCTTTCACTTGCAACCAAGAAGGAGGTTCGCTCGGGAGACAGATCGGCCAAGAAGAAGAAGGTGAAGAAGAGGAAAGGGGAAGGGAGAGATAGTGGCCTGGGGTGAGTGTTCATCACGTTCGGCAGTGGTTCTTCAAGGTTAACCCCGGTTTTCCCCCCGATTAGATGCACATTTAATTGTTGTAGCAATGTCAGTATTATGGTCTTCTCAAGATAGATTTCGTTAGACAGTCGTTTTGATGTAGTTAAGTGCGGATTCAGTCCTGGGCATCTCCTAGAGTATTGTAGAGGACGTCGTCACCTTCCAATGAAGTGCTAGATCGCGTCATTTGGACCTTTGTAGCAGAAGTTATGAATTTTTTAGGGTGACTGTTCTGCAAATCTGTCGGTATTCTGACAGGTTTTAGTAATCTGACTTGGGCGATCAGTTAAAGGAAAAATTAGAGGATCTCCATATAACGAAAGTTGTAGATAATTGTCGTAGCTTTCAAGTAAGTCTAAGAACACCTCATTTGGACTCCTGTACTAAAAGATATAAATTTTAAAACGTGACTGTTCACAAAGGGGACAGATCAACATTTAGGAATTTGAGTTGGGATCGCATTAAAAACTATTGCGAGCTCGTGTTTGCTTATAGTTTGTTTTGTCCATTACTGTTGTCTTAATATGCTTTTAAATGAATTTAGGTGGAGGACTGGTCTCGGAGGCAGCACCCTCTTCACGTCCTCTGTTCTCACGCTGTTAAGGCAAGTACTCTGTTTGATAGAGTAATTATGAATTGTTGACAGTGAGTGTTAGTATTTTGATACATATTAGCTATGCTTGGTTGATAGTGTGATATGTTGATTAAGGATGGTGAATGCTTATGATACGAATGATTGTTATTCATGTATGGTGTTGATGCTGTTCATGATTATTGCAAAATTGTAATTGTTCATGTGCACTATGAGAGCATACATAAGACTTGATCACGTGGTGATCAGGTATGCATATTTGAGGTCCCTGTCATGTAGATCATGGGCTTGAGATCCCCACATTCGTGGAATGTGGGCATTGATAAGAGATCCCCATCATAAAAACGATGGGCTTATGGTCCCCACACTTGTAGAGTGTGGGCTTGAGGTCCCCTTTACTTGCGAAGTATTGGGCAATTGGTCCCTGCGCTTGCGAGCACAGGCATGGGTATGCAGCGACAGTTGCATACCTCGCATTACCGGTAAAATGCGAAAAGAGTGAAAGAGAAAAGATGCATTGCACATTTGCATTCATACAACCTGAGATATGTTTCCGAATTAAGCTTTGGAATTGAATGTTGATGTGTAATTGTGAGGTTAATGTTTCATTATTGGTATTTGTTGAGTCTTTGGGCTCACTCTTGCTTTTGTTGTATTTTAGGTACTTTTTGCAAGAACGGCATGCATGGGAAGGAGTAGACTTGAGTTGGAGTCACACACTGCCACGCATCTTTAAAAGTTAATCAATCTTTTTAGAGTGTCCATTAATAACTAAGAGAACTGCTTAAGTAATGATTATGGTTAGGCCTCATGCATCGAGATTATTCGAAATAATGATGAGTAACGTACTTTGTTTATTTTGAATATGCTCAAGCTGAATAGCATATTCTAATGCTTAGTGATGATTTTGGATGCTGGAATATTTAGTTATGATATACTTTTTATCTTTTGGGAACCTCCGTATAGTTAACTATACAAAGGAGGTTCTGCTGAAATTTAGTAGATTGCCCTAGATTAGCTTTGATAATGTTTCATCAGTAGCATCCCAGGCTCATGATGGGCTGGGGTGTTACAACAACAACATTAAAGAATATGAACATTACACTGAATGTATATGTATATGAATGAATGGAATAAATGGATGTAATGGAATGAAAGGACCGCACTCCAGCTTATACCGGTATAGCTAGTGACACACCCGTCGGTGTTCACTTAGGCCCGTATTTAACAAAATACGGGGATCCAAATCTCGTATGAAGAATGTTTTATACAGGTGTCCAAATCTACCACATTGGAATGGTGGGACTCACATGCCCATACTGGAATTGATAGGTCTTTATAATCCACTCCCGTGGATGGAACATAACAGTGGATGCATGTAATGAACTTATGAATAATGAATGACATCATCTCTACTCATGAAAATTTCACATATGAAAGGAACATAAACATTGAATCTTCTCATGTATTATATAAAAATTCAATACGAACAACAAGCATCCAGCATTCACAAATCTTAAAAATATCAAAGTACTTGCCTTCCGCGTTGCGACGCGTTAGTAAGCAACGAAAGTGCTCCTAAACCCGAAGCCTCGCCCTTGAAGCACCCAGGAAGATGATGAATGATCCTTGAATAAGATGATCCTCCTTCTCCTCACCCTCTCCTTCCCTCCTTTGGCCGACTCCCCTGTTGTCCTCCTCTTTTCCTCACGAGGACCAGCAGCGGGGAGCTCCGTTGACGAGATGGGAGGGGCACCACAGGAGGGACAACAACCAAGGGGTGAAGGGGTGACACCAAGGGAGGAAGAGAGGGGCGGCTCCAAGGGGGAAGAGCTTGTGGCAGCCAAGGGGGGAAGGGGGAGGGGTGCAGCTGGCCTAGGGTTAACGGGGGTGTGGGGGCGCATGGGCTTGGGCCTTGGGGTGCCTCCCCCTTCTTGGCCCACACATGGCCAGCCACCAGGCTGATCCAGCCTCGGCCGGATGCCCAGGTTCCAAAATTCCCCCAAAAACCTTGAATTTTTAATTAATTCCTTGTCCCGATTAACAATCTCTCTAAACGATATTCGGGGTATTACATTTATACAGTAAAAGAAAAAGCTCAAGCACACTCCCATCTGTCGCAAGTCCTAAGACTTGACTCCAACCTCAAAGATCTACACTACACATTTTTCCTTTAACAAAGAAAATCACTTTCTTTGGTTACAACATTACTTTGCTATCTCAAACAAAAGAGCTTTTAAGACTAAATCAGTTGAATCACTTAAGAACCAAGGGTTACAACATTACTTTACCATCTCAAACAAAAAGAGCTTTTTTGACCAAATCAGTTGAATCACTTAAGAACCAAGGGAACTTTTGAATATGTTATCTTGATAAAACAATTTCAGCTACCACAAGTCACGATCTCCGAAATATCACGAATGCAAAACTCAAAACATTTCTTTTAAATAATATCACAAAAGACGATCATATTATTTTACTTCTAAAGAATCAACACCACCCTCACAATTCCTTACTGACAATCTTGCTAACATCAATATAATACACTCTTAACAAGAATCATAATTCATTATTCCATTATAAAACTCTCCAAAAACTCACCAAATAGTTTCATACTACTTTTTCATCCCATCATCAAATTGAGAGTCCATCAAAACTTTACAATCTCATTACAATAACCACTTTATTCTAGGGGAGATATACTTCGCATATCAAAAGGTTCTACCAAAACCCTTTTATTAAGGACATACTATCATCCGACAATTCCACAATCACGTAAATATAAGCCACATATTAAATCCCATCAGTTCAACTCTTAGTGATACTCAATACTAAACTTCGACACACAATAATTTCACTCCAATAATCGTTGTTATCAACTAGTGTCATCAAGAAATCTAGTTGCAACCTACTTCCCTTTGTAAATCACATAAACAATTACAAATACATATTCAACTGTTCCATCTCGCGTTCCGAATATGGTGCAAAATCCCACTAAAACTTCAAGAATCATAGTCTTCCATCAATCAAAAGTTCTAGCAACACTAAAACCAAATTCATCCAATCATTCTAACAAAAAGAACTATCCAAAAACTCCTCCCAAAAATTCTAGATCCACCGATATTCAATCCCTCCAATCGTTTGTACACAATTACAACGATTAATCGTGGTAAGAAATTTGTAAATCTAGCAATTATAAATGATCACCAAGTATCTACAGAAAAGATAATTCTAAGATTAATATTCACTAAGACAATAATCTAGTATCTCCTCAAATTTCCCATCCCAACCGATTAGATTAATCTATTGAGACCAAATAATCGAATTTTTCCCACAAATTTAGCAAAATAAACAATCTTAATTATCAAGCCAGTTCATCATGTAAATACTCTAAGACAACATCAAATTAATTGTAATACATCAAATGTATTCGAGAGAGAATAATTAAGATTAGGGAGAAGGACAATTAGCAAAGCGATTTAACAAAGCATTAGAGTGGGGGTTTGCAAAGGGTAGACAACTTGGGCTTGGGCCTTGCCCAAGAGGCCTTGTGGGAGCCGGCCATAGGGGGGAGGTGCCACCCTCCCCCAACACCCTAGCCGCCCTACTTATTCCTCCTCCCTTTGGTCGCGACCCTCATACCCCCTTTGGCCGCCACCCCTGTGCCTCGTCCCCTACGCCCCAGCACCTCCAGTAGCACCTCCTCCTCCGGTGAAGCCCCCACTGCTGGTGAAGAAGGCTCTTGTTGCTGCCGGGCAAGTGG
This sequence comes from Ampelocalamus luodianensis, assembly GCA_036346255.1. Lineage (NCBI taxonomy): Eukaryota > Viridiplantae > Streptophyta > Magnoliopsida > Poales > Poaceae > Ampelocalamus > Ampelocalamus luodianensis. The sequence continues at coordinate 24,165,149 of CM070637.1, forward strand.
AGGAAGAAGGAAGGACACCGGGTGATTGGTCGGCCAAGAAGAAGAGGAAGAAGGGGAACGAGGGAAGGAGAGTGGTCACATGGTGGTTTCAGAGTTCATTAGTGGCTCTCCAAGGGTAATCCCGAATCTGTTTGTTTAGTAGTGCATTCTTGTATTTAGGCTGTAACACCCCAACCAAACAAAGGCCTAGAACGCTACTAAAATAACATTAAACAAATCTAAACTAAGACAATCCAGTGACTTTCAGCAGAACCTCCTTTGTATGGCTAACTATACGAACGTTCCAACAGTCAAAAGAATATCATAACCAATATTCCAACATCCAGTATCATCAATAAGCATTCAAAACCTGCTAATCAACTAAAGCATATTCAAAGATATCCAAAATATGCTACTCATCCTTATTACAAATTATTCGAAGCATGAAGCATAACCGTAATAAATTCCTGAGCGGTTTGCTTATTTATTAATAAATGATCTAAAATTTAATCAACTTTTAAAGATGTGTGGCAGTGTGTGAAACCAACTCAAGTCTACTCCCTCCCATGCATGTCGTTCTTGCAAAGAGTACCTAAAAAACACAGCAAAAGCAAGGGTGAGCCCAAAGACTCATCAAGTACCAATAATGAAACATTAAACTCATGATTATAGCAACAACATCCAAATCCAAGCTTTACTCCAAATCATATCACATGTTTGTGTAATGTAAAAATGCAATGCATCTTTTTCTCTTTTACACTTTTCGCATTTTACCGGTAACGTGAGGAATACAACCATCGTTGTATACCCTTGCCTGTGCCCTCTAGCACAGGGACCAAGAGCCTATACTCTACATGTATAGGGACCACATCCCAACCTCTTCATGATGGGGACCTCTAATCAAAGCCCACACTCCACGAGCGTGGAGACCACAAGCCCGTCACCCACATGACGAGGACCTCAAATATACATGCCTGGTCACCACGTGACCAAGCCTCAAGTATGCTCTCAATGTGCGCATGAACAATTACACTATCTTTCAATAACATGAATAGCAACAGCACCATACATGAATAACAATTAATCATATCTCAAGCATTCACCATCCTTAATCATACATATCACACTATCAACCATGCATAGCTAATATGTATCAAAATACTACCACTCTCTATCAAACATTCATAATTATTCTATCAATCAGAGTACTTGCCTTAACCGCGTGAGAACAGAGGATGTGAAGAGGGTGCAACCTCCGGGACCAATCCCCCACCTAAATTCATTTAAAAGCATACTAAGACAACAGTAACGGACCAAACAAACAATATAAGCAAACATGAACTCGCAATAGTTTTTAACGCGGTCCTAACTCCAATTCCTAAAAGCTGATCTGCCCCCTCTATGGACAGTCATGTTCTAAAATTCATATCTTTTAGTACATGAGTCCAAATGAGGTGTTTTTGGACTTTCTTGAAAGGTCATCAATTTCTCCAACTAAACCTAGTTGATGAGCCTTCCTGATTCGGCCATCTAATACCCCTATAAAGCTAATTAACAGAACGTCAATTTCACGTCAGGTTCTCTGGACAGTACACTAAAACTACCATAACTTTCAGCACGTTTGTCCAAATTTCGCGTTCGTGAGCTTCCCTGAAAGCTACGACAATCATCTACAACTTTTGTTATAGTGAGACCTCCTTGAAACTCTTTTATCTATCAGTTTAAACCTGATTACTAAAACTGTCGGAAATGTAGCAGATTTACGGAACAACGGCGCTACGAAATTCATAACTTTTGAACCACTCATTCAAACAACGTGATCTAAGACTCTATTGAAAGCTAAAGACGTGACCTACAAATCTCTAGGAGATGGATAGATCAAATTTCGCAGTTAACATCCTCAACACAGCCAAGAAATACAGATTGTCAGAAACCGATCTAATACCGACATTGCCAAATCGCGAAACTACACGACTAATCGAACGGGATCGTGGGTTACCCTTGGAGAACGAGATGTAGAATGCGGAAACCCAGAAAGGCTCCTTCCTTTCCTTCCTCTTTTCCTTCTCCCCTTCTTCTTCCTTTGTTCTTCTTCCTTCCTCTCCTTCCTTTCTCCTCTGGGCATGGTAGCACGGAAGGGGATAGCTACATTACCCATGTGCTACAGTGTGGCGGCGCTATAGTACCAAGGCGACATTACTGTATCAGGTGCTAGGGTTTGGTCTCCCCTCCCTCTTATGTTGGGCTCCCCCACTTGGACAATAGGCCGGCGGCCCACTACTCTCCTCAACTCACTAAATTCTGAAATTTCACTCTTCAATACCTCTTCTAATCCCTCAATTATTTATTTAATCAAACGAGGTATTACATTCTACCCCCCTTAAATAGAATTCGACCCCGAATTCTAGTCACTGCTCTACTCGAAAAGAACAACCACAACAGAAATTAATTGCAAGTAACACGTACCCGATGTGAAAAATTCTGAATATAGCTCGCGCATGCGAGACTCGAACTCCCAAGTCACTTCCCTCTCGGACTTATGGGACCACATCACTTTGATGGATTCCAACATCTTACACCTCAATGCTCATCTCGACCTTATCAGGTACACTCAATGGACGGGACTCGAACGTAAGGTTTTACTCGTGGTTCATCATCCCTAACGAAAACTCACACTCTGGACTCTCAAATACTCTCTCAACACCGGGTCATACAAAACGTTGTGTACCCCGCGTATGGAATTGAGATGGTCCTAGCGAAATGCTAGCTTCCGAAATCAAACCAATGTACCTTAGGCCAACCTTCTCTTTGGTACCAAACCAAACATTCTGCACGTAACACATGAAACTCTGGTTCCAACTCTCAATCGACCTCTTCATCTTAACAAGTAGCATCTCCTTTAACCAGGGACACACAAACGAAGTTGTTTTAAACAAACTCTTTATAAACGGAACCCAACTGAAAAACAAGGAATTCTCATCGCAACCACACATTACCAACTCCACCAAAAGAGTCAAATCCATAATCGAAAATTCATCACGAAAACCTTTCCACTCTCTAGTTAGGCAGTTTGCAAATAACCACCATGTCAGCCAAAAGAGAAATCACTCAAATATCCAAATCAATCATTTCCTTTATTATTATTTTTTCTTGAACCGGAAAGAATCACCATGCCCACATAAAGTCAACTTAAATTCGACATGATCTCTGTCATAAACACTCAGGCCAAACAAGAATCAAGATAGTACTTCTTTACTCGAGAAAAAAATATTTTTCCTCAAATGTTCTTTTAAGAAATAAACCTCCTCCCAAATCATGGGTTTCAAATCATCACACTAACTCCTTCCTCTTAACCGACAACCCCAAAACGATCATCAAACCAAAAGAACGACCACACTTATTTAGAGAGACTCTACTAATCCACAAAAGGATTCTCTAGTCCACTCCTTTACAAAAAGAATTATTTTAAAAAATGGTTCCCAACACCTAAATAAATATTTTTCACCCACAATCACATCACCTCATTCTATTAAGGATAATCAACTTGAAATTCTCAGCACACATACTCATTTACTAAACCCAAAGTATTCTATCAATAATCAACACACTATTCGGAATCCACTTTTGTTCTTCTACTTCTACATATAATATTAGGTCTCCAAGGTCCTAGCATAAAAATGCAAAGCCCAAATTCAACCTTCAAGTCTCCTACAATGAATTTCTGGTATGATTGATAGGAAATCCTCAAATTCGTTATTGAAATTTCACACAGCTCAACAATAACCTCAGTCATTAATATCAACATTCCTCACTAATCAAGTAACCTCCCAAGGCCTTTCATTTCATCAATCTTGGACCTTCACTAAACCACACCAATCAAATTCAGCTACACGACCACAATATACCCATTCGCAATACCCTCACTAATTGACCAAGATTCAAATATACTCAATCACTAGCGTCAATAAATCAATATATTCTTGACCAAATTATCCTTAAAGATAATCTAACTACTAGAGGGTTACTCACTGAGGCCGAGTCATACTTGACAAGAACTCAACAACCCCTACTATCCCATTAATTAACACGACGATTAGATTTCTCCACACTGCTACTCTCATTAAGCTACACCATCATAATTCTTATACACAATATTACCAAGTACCCAATTGTAATACTCTATTAAATTGATCAAGATTTCTATACTTTCTAATTCTAATGTTCTGTCAAAATGAACAAAAGATCTTGGACCACACCTCTCTATAAGTTCTACTAGTTGCAACAAACCTAAGCAGTTAGCTCCAAAGACAAACATTCTATTTAGATCAAATCCTCCCCAAGGTTCTAATAAATCAATTTATTACTCAATGCCTCTCAAACAACTTGACACCTAAAGGCTCACAAAATCATCTACAAAACCACCACTATCTAGTTGCCATTACACATCCGAAAAAACTTTGCAACACAAATCAGTTAACCCTTTCTTAGAAGAAAAGGCAAATAGAAATAAATTTCAGCACAGGAAAACGTTACCACTTACAGTAAGCACAAGACCAAGGGAAATAGTCAAATATCAATGATCTCAGAAAACAAAAGACGAGTCTACAGTTGAGGGCACAAGTCCCACAAGAAGAGAATATCAAACCTCAACTAATAAGAACAAATCATTGCTTTTGAAACTTGAGAAACTCTTATGTGGTAAATATAAAGGTTAAGCACACTTCAAATAAATTACAAGTTACAAAACTTGATTCCAACCTCAAATACTTCTACTACATTCTTCCATTTAACAAAAAAAAAAACAATTTTCTTTTATTACAACCTCATTGTGTCAACTCAAACAAAAGAGTCTTTAAGATCAAATCACATGAATCTCTTAAGAACCATTAAAACATTCCAATACATCACTTTGCTCAAACTTGTTTTTAGCTACCCCATAAATCATGAACTCCCAAAAGATCATGAATGCAAAACTCCAAACATTTAATTTAACTGATAATTTGAAAGGCGATCAAACTACTTTCTCTCTAAAAGAATCAACATCACTCTCACAACCATTTACTGTTAATCTTTCTAACATCATATAATGCACTCCTGGCAAGAACTAACATACCTTACTATCCTATCATCAACCTTTTCAGAAGAAACACAGTAACTTATTTCATAATATATTTTTTTATCTCAATAAGATTGCAGAAGTCAACCTGTTCTAGAGTATATCTAATACATCAACCGCACTATCGGAGCAAACCTTTTTTAACAAGGGCATGCAGCCACAATACATCCTCGTGAAACACATGTGAATAAATCACTTTCAAATTTCAACCCTTCACCTATTCGGAATGCTCACACTAATTTAGTACACACTAATTCCAATCTAGAGGTTATCATAAACCATTGATGATTATTCAATCAAGGACGAATTGATGGTCCTTTCTCTATTTGTATTCCCACGAGAATAAATAAGATCATCAAATAGCCAATTAAATAAAAAATTCCATATTTTTTATCTACTAAGACAACAATCAAACACATCCTTATATTTCTCTTCCTACACAGTTAGATTAATCCATTGAGACCAATTAATCCAACAGGTTTAGCAAACTAAACAATTCTAGTGATCAACTATTTCATCAATGTTCCACACTTTTTATTAACTCTATTGATTCCAATTAAGTAGTCATACTCATAATCACAGCTCATCAAGAACTACTACAAGACACTTTCAAATTAATCAACTTTTCTTTCTAGGATCTTAGTTAAGTTCGATCATGCACACACTGCAGACCTAACCTAATAACTCATATCATTTCCATTAATTACTTTGATTATAACCTCTCACTTAACCAAGACAAAACATCACTAAATGGTTTAACATCTTTTTTCATAAAAGAGAACCATTAATCTTCAACACTCAAAATACCCAAGAGAGATACATTGAGTCAAAGCCTCTGCGTACTAAAGGACTTGCAAAAGGAAACATTCATTAACAAAAAAATATATCAAGCGAATAAATGGATCATATTTTCCAATGAGAAAGACAAAGCTCCAATATAAAGGTCAAACTTGACAATCAACCAAGTTCACCAGCCGCAAGAATAACTCATCAGTTGGGAAAACAATGATTGCTTTACGAGACAAATTAAGCCAAAGGAAACACACCAACCTTTTTCAAAGCAACCCATCAACCGCAATAAACTAATAACCCAAGAGAAACTCATCAATCTCAACTGGATAAGAGTTGACTAAATTCAAATTTAAGGAAGAGAATAACTCTTCTAAAGATACTCCCTATCAACACCTATACTAAGATATCCGAGGTAACCACTTCCCTATTCTCATACCGCGAACGGTGGTGTAACCTGGTAAAATCCAGAGCCACAACCACGACCTCAACCTCTCAACATGGGTTATCCCCACATATAATAATTATATAATCAATTAATGAGCAATCATGTTCAATTCATATCAGCAATCATCAATATGATATAGTGGAAACGTAAATGCAATGCTTTGTCTATTCCCATCCTACTGTGCACTAGTGTGTCAAATTTTAAGTTGATTAGCCATTAGCAATTTTTAATTAATCTATTCACCATAGACCTAATGCCCGCTCTGATACCAACTGTAACACTCCAGCCAAACAAAGGCCTAGAATGCTACTAAAATAACATTAAACAAATCTAAACTAAGACAATCTACTGACTTTTAGCAGAACCTCCTTTGTATGGCTAACTATACGGAGGTTCCAACAGTCAAAAAGAATATCATAACCAAATATTCCAACATACAGTATCATCAATAAGCATTCAAAACCTGCTAATCAACTAAAGCATATTCAAAGATATCCAAAATATGCTACTCATCCTTATTACAAATTATTCGAAGCATAAAGTATAACCATAATAAATTCCTGAGCGGTTTGCTTATTTATTAATGGACGATCTAAAATTTAAGGAAAAAGTCCGGTTTACTCTCTCGAACTATTAGAAAAGTCTGGTTTACCCCCTAAACTACAAAACCGGTTATTTAACCCCATGAACTTGTGAAATCCGGTCAAAAGACCCCTCAGGCCGGTTTCACGTGGTGGTTTCACTGACGTGGAACCAAATCAGTGTGGTTTTGCCATGTTGGTAGACACGTCAACGTATTTTTTCCACATCTACTCTCTTCCCATCCACACACTCTCTGTCTCTCCCTCCTCACTCCTCACCTCCCCTCTCCTGATCTGCCTCCTAGCGCCGCCGCTATTGCCCTTCTCTACGCTGCCTCCTCTCTTCCTCGCCTCTAGATGTAGCGCAGTGGTAGCCATGGAGCCCTCGTCGTCCATCACCTTCATCCTTGTCGTCCTACCTGTCCAGTGCTTCCAGTCCTTGCTCTGTCGCTCTGCCGCCTGGGGCTGCGGTGACGGCAGCGCCACAGTTGGCGCCTAAATCGGCTCAGTACCAACCTTGAGTGGCTCCTCCTTGACTGTAACCTCGACATGGCCTACAGCAGGCCGCCCGTCCCTGTCCACTGCTGCATCCTCACCGCGCGCTTCTCCTTCTTCTACGACCTCTTCGCCGTGCGCGGCCGTGGTGATGGAGCCACCCCCACCGGCGCCGGCGGCAACAGGGAGGGTGCTGAATATATTAATGATGGACAAGCACCAAGTATACTTGAGAAAACTCCTGCAAATTACTGTGATATCAGGAATAATGATCTTGAATCTAGTGATACAGAAATGGTGAAAGAACACAAAACTGATGTGCATAGCAGCAATGAAGTTGGTGGTGTATTACACATACACAAAGATGAGAAAATAGTTATAGAAGTTTTGGACGTTTTGGAACCGGATGGGTGAATTGTTCAATCTAACCAAGAGAAATCAGGATCAACAAGTCAGCGAGATGATGAATTTTCGGTCCTGGGTCAAGAATCCAGGAGGATTGAAGATGACAATTACGAGGATAATGTATTTAATCTAGATGAAGGATCAGAAGAAAGTGACCGCAAATATTATCCACAAGCAACATTTAGCTCTTCTAGCAGCCTTGTAAGTGATAGCATTGCAATTGACTGATTCGCAGTAGCAGGAGGTATTATGGCTGTAAAAGCAGGCAAGTGGTTCGGCGGCAGGAGGCGGCAGCCCTAGTGGCGGGCGGGTGTGCGCACCACCATTGACGGTAGCCTGAGGGCACGCGGTGCACACGGAGGAGCTTAGGGAACTTACCAGTGCATTCGGGGGAAGCTGGGGTGTCCGGAGACGGCCTAGCGACGCTAGCCGACGGCGGCGCAAGGAGGTCTTCCACGGCAGCGGTCCTGGGGAGAAGGAGGGCACAAGAGCATGTTAGGAGATGGTAGAGGAAGTTTAGGAGATGGTTACACAAGGAGGAATTGGATGGAGGTGCAATGATTGGCGGTCGGCGGAGGCGGCGGTCTTAGGCCGGAACCGGAGAAGATGGTGGTGCGCAGCTTCCTGGTAGCAAGTATCTTCCAATTAGTGGAGGGGTATACTTCCTTGGACCGTGGTACACCTTATGACACAGATGGGGGTGACTGGGGATCGCCGGCGTGATTGGAGCGACGAGGTGCCTGCGGAGGCCGCAGCAATGGCATTTGGTGCTTGGCTCGGTTGTAGCTCGGGAAGGAGAAGATGGGTACCGGATCTGGTCTCATGGTGCCACCATCTGGCTGCGTCGGGAGAAAAAAGGGGCGACGACAGCGAAGGCGGCGTACGTGGCTGAACCGGCAGCAGGGAGCTAGCGGCGTGGGGCGAAACGCCGGCGATGCTGGTGGTGCATCCTGAGGAAGAAGGCGCCATGGGGAGGTGCAGCCGGAGCAAGCTCGGAAGGAGAAGCAATGACCGGGCGGAAGAGAGGAGCCAGTGTAGAGAGGGGGCAACAGCGGCGACGCCAGGAGGAGGATCATGGGAGGGAAGGTGAGGAGTGAGGAGAGAGAGAGTGTGTGTGGATGGGAAGAGAGTATATGTGGCAAAAATACGTTGACGTGCCTGCCAAAATGGCAAAACCACACTGATTTGGTTCGACGTCAGCGAAACCACCACGCAAAACTAGCCTGAGGGGTCTTTTGACCGGATTTCACAAGTTCAGGGGGTTAAATAACCGGTTTTGTAGTTCAGGGGGTAAACCAGACTTTTCTGATAGTTCGAGGGAGTAAACCTGTAATACCGGATTATTCGATATCGAATGCTGTAAGATTAGAGAGGAAATAAGTTAAAATTCAGAATTTTAGGAGAAGTATGGGCCGCCAACCCATATTCGAGAAGAGGAGCGACCATAGTGGCCCAAGGCCCATGAGTGGGCGGCAGCCCATTAGAAGGCAAGGGGAGGAGGGGACCAAACCCTAGCCCCATTTGCTACAGTAGCCGCCGTGCTACAGTAGCCCGTGCTCAGATAGCGGCGTGCTACGATGCCTCGCCGCTTGCTGCTCCTCCTCTCCCGGCGCCATCTTTCCTGCTGCTTGTGGCGACCGTGGGAAGAAGAAGAAGAAGAAGGAAGAGAGGATTGAAGGAGAATTTCTTCGTGGGATTTGATCAGTGATCTCCGGTGGTTCTACAAGGGTAATGATCGATTTCCCTCGCTGTTTAGGTTGTTTCAGATGCGAATTCGATTAGTTTGATTGGATTGAATTGCTGCCGTTAGAATTTCAGTTCTGTCCTGAATGTTGCGTGGCCTGTTTCGTGATCTTAGAGGCCGAATTTGGGTTGTCCATCTCCTAGAGTTTTGTAGATATTGATCTTAGCTTTCGGTGGCCGCCAAGAACACTGAATTCCGACTTTCGAGTCAAAAGTTATGATAGATTTATTATCTGCTGTCCAGAATCCTGACGAGAAATAGCAGTCTTTGTATAGGTTGATTTATAGCCTAGTTAGAGGGTGATTCAGAGGTCTTGCCCATAACAAATTTTGAAGGTGATATCACTAGCTTTCAGGATTGATAAAGAACACCGCATTTGGATTTATAGATCAAAAGTTATGCACTTTTCTTTGTGACTGTCCAGATTGTATGTCAGTCTGTCCAGTTTGTATGTCAGTTTCTATCTTTAATTTTGACCCGTGTGCCACTTTTTGTTAAAGACAATATATGAATGTCGTGCCAACTAGGTTATTGTAGATCATTTCATAACCTTTTCAGATTGTTAAAGAACGTCCAATTTGGAGTTGTACAACAAAAGTTATGGATATTTTAATTTAGCCGATATTTCTGTCTATTAATTCAGTCAACAGATTTGAGCCGTGGGCCAAATTTTATTAGAGGCAAAATCTGAACTTTGCCCAACCAGAGTATTGTAGATATGTCAGTTAAGAATCCATGGAAATTGGTCTCACCTCATTCCGAGTTCCAGACCAATAGATATGTCAATTACCGTGCTGCTGTCCAGAATTAAGTTATGTCAGAAATTGTTGATTTCATTTTAAGTTTTGTATTAATGACTAGAGTCATCGAGGAGCGATGTTTAACATCGATTAGTAGTGTTGGGTATATTATGTCCTTATTGAAATTATTTTACTTGTTTAGGAGGTGAAGCCTCGGGTTTAGGAGTATCACCTTTGCCGACTAACGCGTCGCATCGTGGAAGGCAAGTACATTGCCACCCTTAATGATTGTGATTGATGAATGTTTATATGGTCATCTTTGTGATTTGGTATGATACGAGAGAAGATGGATTGTTTATGTTCTTTCATATGTGTTGAATCCATGTTTTGTTATCATGTCTTTCAATATTCGTATTTCATTCTATGCATTCATTATGCATGTTTCGTCCACGAAAGTGGATTGCAAGTCCCACCATTCCAATGTGGGCAGTGTTGGACATTGTCATGTCCCGTCCACGGGAGTGGATTTGAAAGACCCATTAATTCCAGAATGGGCATGTAAGACCCATTAACTCCAAGATGGGCAATGTTGGACACCCGTATGAAACGTTCTTCATACGGGAAGTGGATCCCCGCATTTTTGTTAAGATGCGGGCTTGAGTGAACACCGACGGGTGTTTCACTGGCTATACCGGTATATGCATGTGTGCAGTCCATTCCTTTGATTTTGAGCATTCATATCATGTTTTCATTTGTAATCAGTTGTGATGTGATCGAACCTGATGATGAGTTTGTCTTATTCATATTGAATGATTATCTTATTGATAATCGCATTTGCTTGAGTCATGGACTCACTCTTGCGTTGTTTGTTTTTTTAGGTAACCCCGATGTTGGCTCTTGGGAGGAGTAGACACGCACTACTTGTTCACAACATCAAATTCATGTTCAAGACTAAATTTTAGTTCCATATTTCATTCGTTAACGATGAACTGTAATAATTAAATTATAATTGGAGAAGGAAGGATACCTTCTCCACGGATGTTGATTTATTACTGCGTGTGAACCTTCTTTATTGATGTTCAAGATTAAATAACTTAGAAGGTGAAGGAAGGATACCTTCACCATGTCCTGTTTATCTTAATGCTGTCTTTAGTTGATATACTTGATTCAAGTTCTTCCGCATTATGGATGTATGTTAGATGTTTTAGGTGACATCTTGGCTTCCGGATAGCCAGGGTGTTACAGTTGGTATCAGAGCCGGGCTTTAGGTCCGTGGTTAATAGAAAAAAAATATTAAATTGACACACTGTGCACAGTAGGTGGGGTTGGGAATTACATTGCTTTCGCATTATCTGTTGTTATGTTTCGTTTTGTTGAGCAATTGTTGAATTGCTTCTGTACTAGCATCCTTGTTGGTAATATATGATCTGCTATGATATTCAATATCTATGAACTAATAATATGATTGTCATGAGATGATCCTATATATTCATAGTTGAGTATTTCGGTGAGGCGTGATGTTATCAAATGATAAGAAGTGGAGGTCGTGGTTGTTACTCTGGGATTCACCAGGTTACACCACTGTTCGCAGAACGTGGTTAGAGGAGTAGTTACCCCGAGTACCATAGTTTCAGGTGTTAAGCGTGAGTTGCTTTAGAAAGTTGTTCTCTTTCTTGATTTCGGAATTTGGCAATTCTTGTCCTGTGGTGGTTGATGAACTTCTCCGGGATTTGTGGTCCATGATAGTTATGGTTTTCCATAGATCCCTCTTGGTTCTCTGAAACAAATAATGCCTTTCAACTGTTGAGTTGTTTCTACTACTTGTGATCGTTGTCAATTGGCAAGATTGATGTTTTCTTGGTTGCTCCTTCTTTCTCATTGAAAAGAATGACTCATTTACTCATTTGGTAACTTGATTAGTGAAGAGTTTTCCGTTGTAAGTTCGGTTGCTTGGGAAAGCTTTGGCTTTATGTGTTTCTTTGGATTACTTGAGCGTTGAGGTTTGAAGTCTCTCTTTTCTTTGTAGTAAGGTGTTAGAATCCTTTTGTGATGTCTTGCCATGCTTAAATTGAGAATTTATGATTAAGCGAATAAATTGTTATGATATGAGTTACCAAGTCAGGTTATTAGCATAGTGCAAATCAATTACTCTTAACTACCATCCATGGAAGTGAAACCGATTAATTTGATATGTCCTTGTATTTGATTCAGGTGTATGTTAAATAAAGACTGTCAATATCTATTCGAACCTATAGATCTTACATAAGAGCTAGATTTATCTATTTCCTAGTATGCTAAAATTGTTGAAACTTGTATAAAGTACCGGATGGGTCTGGTGTATCGACTCATGAAACCTTGTTTATAGGAAATTATGTTAGTGAATCTTTAATCATGTTTTGAAATGATTTACGAACAAAGGTGAAATGTGAATCTATGTTTATAAATGGTTATGTGATTGCAAATAGAATTAGTACCGTATGTATACGCGTGGTTAGTACAATCATCATTTGTTAATGAGTATTGAAGAAAGTGTTGAGCAACACCAACAATTGAGTAGATGAATTTCGTAAGTAGTCTTTGTTAGCGTGCCTTGTGATATTGTTATTGCTTAGCATAAACTTGTTATGATAAATTTGTTTCAACCTTGTGGTTTGTGTTCCCTTTGGGAAGTTTTAGGATGGAGTAATAAAGTTTGATGATTCTTGGTACTATGTATGTTGTCGATGTTATTAAATAGTTAAAAATGTGAGAATGAGGTTAATTCTAGTAATTTGATCACCCATGGTGATATTTCCTAAATGATCAAATTTGAAATTTGTATTCATGATCTTTTGGGGTTCGGGCTTTATGTGGTAAATGAAGTTTATCGAGTAGCGATATGTTGCAAAGTTATAATGGTTCTTGATAATGCAAGTGCTTTGATTTGAGTACTTATTTGTTCTTATCTGTTAAGGTTCGATATTCTCTTCTTGTGAGGCTTAAGTGTTCAATCGTGGACTCCACTTATGTTCTATAAGTTCATTGCTTAATTGGTTTCTTCCTTGGTCCCGTGTTCGGTCAAGAGTGGTGGATGAGTTTTCTAGTTGGTGATATCGTTCGGATGAGAATAATTCAAGTTTAGCTTTCGTGATATTTTCTTTGAGCCCATGAATCATCCGTAGCTGAAATTATTTTAAATAAATTAAGGTATTGGATTGTCTGTTGCTTCTTAAGAGATTTGTGTGATTTAATTTTAAAGGCTCTTTGTGCGAGTTGGCAACGTGAGGTTGCAATCAAAGAACTTATGTTGGTTCCTTTAAGAGGAGAATAATCTACTTGCGTTTGAAATCTGTAATTGGAAATGTCTCGAGTTTGGTGGTGAGATTATTTGGATCTCATGTTTCTTGTGTAGTTGAACTGTTTCAACAAATATGACGTATGGAAGAATTTCATTGGTTCTTAATTAGTCCTTGTGGTTTGGACTAAAGATCTTATCTTATGCGTTGTGGCAAGCGATGTTAGTCAAAGAATTAATTTCAGTGTTAAGGAAAGAGTGCAGAGGAATATTTGAGAATTTGAGTCAAGTTTTGTAACTTGTAGTTATTCGAATTGTTCATAAACTTTTACTCTTTTCACTCAAGAGTTGTCGAGTTTCAATCGCAATGTCATTTTTTTCTTATTAGTGGTTATTTGCTATTCCCTTTCGAGGATGCGTGCCTCATTGTGAACTCAACTTTCGTTTTCGGATCTTTATTACAGTTATTTCTTTTGGTTTTGTGCTCACTGTGAGCGATAACATTTTCTGTGTGGTGAAATTTGTTCTTATTCGCCTCTTTCTTTTGAGAAAGGATCAACCGTTTTGTCTTTGTAAGTTTTACAACTCGTAAGTTGTTGTTTGTTTGGTGGTGGTTAAGTGATTGTAGGGGTGAGTTTTGCTACCCACTATTGGAGTAGTAATAGAAGATGAGTTGGTTTTGACCGAATCTCTTGGAGGAAGTTGATTCGGATGGAATGTTTGGTTTCGAGGTAAAATCGTATATTGTTCGACTAAGTAGGACCTATGGTATAGTGTAGTTCCGAACCTTGGTTCATGTTGAAATGTTGGGGATTATCAAATGTATGGAAATCGTAATCAATTTTATACATAACACTATTGAAAGTATCGCGATGTGGTATGAGTGATTCTGATGATGTCAATGAGTGAGTATATCGAATTGTGGGGATCATAGAGATTTAATCCGATGATTTCACTATTTGTTATAAGAGGAATTCGTTGTAGAGGTCTCGGAGGTTAAATTTGGGCTTTCGTTTTCATACTAAACTTTTGGTCACCTAAAGATTGGTGTGTAGAGGAGATAGAAAAGCTGGAGTACTCGAGTAGTGGAATGATTGTCGATAGAACCCTTTTGTTGTAGTTCATGATCTGGTGTCTTGAAAATTCGATGTGATATTCTTGAAAGTTGGAGGTGATGAGATTGCATGGGTTTTGAGGGCTTTGGTGCCTTCTATCAAATTAATGTCATCGATTGAAGGAGTGGTCCGAGTGTTGGTGGAATCAATAGAGTCTCTCCACAAAGGTGTGGATGATGTATTTGGTTTAAGCCTAATTTGAGGTTGTTAAATTAAGAGGTTTGAGCCCTGTGGTATGCGATGAATTCGAATTCCAATGTCGAGAGAAATTTTATTCCTAAAGAGGAATTGAAAAAAAGGATGTTACCTTGGGTATTGAGCGTTTTCTTGTTACTCATTTGAGCTTTATGTTGTTGGTAGTGTCTTCTGCATGGTGAGTTGGTGTTGTGTTGGCATGTTTGCTTCTTTCCAATTCGAGCAAAACAAAAGAAGTTTTTGGTTTGAGCGTTCAAGTGATCTCCCTTTGGCTTTCGTGGCGTTTATTCGCAATTTGCCACTTGGAAAGTGGAAAGGTTTTCTTGATGAAATTCGATTTCGGATTTTACTCTTGATTACTCGATTGGTAACGTATAGTTGTGATGTGAATTTTTCTTATTCAGATGTGTTTTGCCGGTAAAAGAGTTTGCTTAAAAGAATTCGATTGTATGTTTCCGGTTAAAGAGGGTGATCCTTGTTCGGTGAAGAGTTCAATGGAGAGGTGGAACAAGATTTCCGTGCTCTATGTGCTTGTTGTGTGGTTCGACTTCAAGGAGAAGGTTAACCCGAGTTCATTGGGTTGTTTTGATAGTGTCGTTTCGCTAAGACCGTCTCGGATTCCTACACGTTGTACTCACTTTTGGTTTCATTTGGTGTGGGTGAGTACCGGAGATCCGGAGTTTGTTATTCGTTAACAACGTTGACCATCGAGTAGTATCTTACCTTGAGTCTCGTCAGATGAGTATAGCTGGAAGTGTCGGGACGAGTGTTAAGACAGACGTCGATTTGCATCAAGATGTTGTGGTGTCCTCGGTCCAGAAAGAGGCCACTTAGGAGTGAGGCTCGCATGCAAGAGCATTATTCAGATTTGTTCATATCGAGTACATGTTACTGTTATTAATTTTTAGTTGGGCCCGACCTTTCGCGTGAGTCGGTGTGAGGATTCGGTCGAATCCTATTTAAGAGGTAGAATGTAATACCGATTATTCGATATCGAATGCTGTAAGATTAGAGAGGAAATAAGTTAAAATTCAGAATTTTAGGAGAAGTATGGGCCGCCAACCCATATTCGAGAAGAGGAGCCGACCATAGTGGCCCAAGGCCCATGAGTGGGCCGCGGCCCATTAGAAGGCAAGGGGAGGAGGACCAAACCCTAGCCCCATTTTCTACAGAGGCCGCCGTGCTACAGAGTGGCCCGTGCTACTGATGGCGGCGTGCTCTGATGCCTCGCCGCTTCTTGCTCCTCCTCTCCCGGCGCCATCTTTCCTGCTGCTTGTGGCCGACCGTGGGAAGAAGAAGAAGAAGAAGGAAGAGAGGATTGAAGGAGAATTTCTTCGTGGATTTGATCAGTGATCTCCGGTGGTTCTACAAGGGTAATGATCGATTTCCTCGCTGTTTAGGTTGTTTCAGATCTGAATTCGATTAGTTTGATTGGATTGAATTGCTGCCGTTAGAATTTCAGTTCTGTCCTGAATGTTGCGTGGCCTGTTTCGTGATCTTAGAGGCCGAATTTGGGTTGTCCATCTCCTAGAGTTTTGTAGATATTGATCTTAGCTTTCGGTGGCCGCCAAGAACACTGAATTCCGACTTTCAAGTCAAAAGTTATGATAGATTTATTATCTGCTGTCCAGAATCCTGACGAGAAATAGCAGTCTCTGTATAGGTTGATTTATGGCCTAGTTAGAGGGTGATTCAGAGGTCTTGCCCATAACAAATTTTGAAGGTGATATCACTAGCTTTCAGGATTGATAAAGAACACCGCATTTGGATTTATAGATCAAAAGTTATGCACTTTTCTTTGTGACTGTCCAGATTGTATGTCAGTCTGTCCAGTTTGTATGTCGTTTCTATCTTTAATTTTGACCCGTGTGCCACTTTTTGTTAAAGACAATATATGAATGTCGTGCCAACTAGGTTATTGTAGATCATTTCATAACCTTTTCAGATTGTTAAAGAACGTCCAATTTGGAGTTGTACAACAAAAGTTATGGATATTTTAATTTAGCCGATATTTCTGTCTATTAATTCAGTCAACAGATTTGAGCCGTGGGCCAAATTTTATTAGAGGCAAAATCTGAACTTTTGCCCAACCAGAGTATTGTAGATATGTCAGTTAAGAATCCATGGAAATTGGTCTCACCTCATTCCGAGTTCCAGACCAATAGATATGTCAATTACCGTGCTGCTGTCCAGAATTAAGTTATGTCAGAAATTGTTGATTTCATTTTAAGTTTTGTATTAATGACTAGAGTCATCATGGAAGCAGTGTTTAACATCGATTAGTAGTGTTGGGTATATTATGTCCTTATTGAAATTATTTTACTTGTTTAGGAGGTGAAGCCTCGGGTTTAGGAGTATCACCTTTGCCGACTAACGCGTCGCATCGTGGAAGGCAAGTACATTGCCACCCTTAATGATTGTGATTGATGAATGTTTATATGGTCATCTGTGATTTGGTATGATACGAGAGAAGATGGATTGTTTATGTTCTTTCATATGTGTTGAATCCATGTTTTGTTATCATGTCTTTCAATATTCGTATTTCATTCTATGCATTCATTATGCATGTTTAGTCCACGAAAGTGGATTGCAAGTCCCACCATTCCAATGTGGGCGGTGTTGGACATTGTCATGTCCCGTCCCACGGAGTGGATTTGAAAGACCCATTAATTCCGAATGGGCATGTAAGACCCATTAACTCCAAGATGGGCAATGTTGGACACCCGTATGAAACGTTCTTCATACGGAAGTGGATCCCGCATTTTTGTTAAGATGCGGGCTTGAGTGAACACCACGGGTGTTTCACTAGCTATCTGGTATATGCATGTGTGCAGTCCATTCCTTTGATTTTGAGCATTCATATCATGTTTTCATTTGTAATCGGTTGTGATGTGATCGAACTCGATGATGAGTTTGTCTTATTCATATTGAATGATTATCTTATTGATAATCGTACTTGCCGAGTCATGGACTCACTCTTGCGTTGTTTGTTTTTAGGTAACCCCGATGTTGGCTCTTGGGAGGAGTAGACACGCACTACTTGTTCACAACATCAAATTCATGTTCAAGACTAAATTTTAGTTCCATATTTCATTCGTTAACGATGAACTGTAATAATTAAATTATAATTGGAGAAGGAAGGATACCTTCTCCACCTGGATGTTGATTTATTACTGCGTGTGAACCTTCTTTATTGATGTTCAGTATTAAATAACTTAGAAGGTGAAGGAAGGATACCTTCACCATGTCCTGTTTATCTTAATGCTGTCTTTAGTTGATATACTTGATTCAAGTTCTTCCGCATTATGGATGTATGTTAGATGTTTTAGGTGACATCTTGGCTTCCGGATAGCCAGGGTGTTACAAAACCGAACTTTTCCAAAATTTAATCAACTTTTAAAGATGTGTGGCAGTGTGTGAAACCAACTCAAGTCTACTCCCTCCCATGCATGCCGTTCTTGCAAAGAGTACCTAAAAAAACACAGTAAAAGCAAGGGTGAGCCCAAAGACTCAGCAAGTACCAATAATGAAACATTAAACTCACAATTATAGCAACAACATCCAAAGCCAAGCTTTACTCCAAATCATATCACATGTTTGTGTAATGCAAAAATGCAATGCATCTTTTTCTCTTTTACTCTTTTCGCATTTTACCGGTAACGCGAGGAATACAACCGTCGTTGTATACCCTTGCATGTGCCCTCTAGCACAGGGACCAAGAGCTTATACTCCACATGTATAGGGACCACAGCCCATCCTTTTCATGACGGGCACCTCTAATCAATGCCCACACTCCACGAGCATGGGGACCACAAGCCTGTCACCCACATGAAGGGGACCTCAAATATATATGCCTGGTCACCACATGACCAAGTCTCAAGTATGCTCTCAATGTGCGCATGAACAATTACACTATCTTTCAATAACATGAATAGCAACAGCACCATACATGAATAACAACTAATCATATCTCAAGCATTCACTATCCTTAATCATACATATCACACTATCAACCATGCATAGCTAATATATATCAAAATACTAGCACTCTCTATCAAAACATTCATAATTATTCTATCAATCAGAGTACTTGCCTTAACCACGTGAGAACGGAGGATGTGAAGAGGGTGCAGCCTCCGGGACCAATCCCCCGCCTAAATTCATTTAAAAGCATACTAAGACAACATTAATGGACCAAACAAACAATATAAGCAAACATGAACTCGCAATAGTTTTTAACGCGATCCCAACTCCAATTACTAAAAGTTAATCTATCCCCTCTGTGGACAGTCACGTTCTAAAATTCATATCTTTTAGTACATGAGCCCAAATGAGGTGTTCTCGGACTTCCTTGAAAGGTTATCAATTTCTCCAACTAAACCTAGTTGATAAGCCTTTCTGATTCGGCCAACTAATACCCCTATCAAACTAATTAATAGAACATCAATTTCTCGTCAGGTTCTCTAGACAGTACACTAAAACTATCATAACTCTTAGCACGGTTTTCCAAATTTCATTTTCTTGAGCTTCCCTGAAAGCTACGATAATTATCTACAACCTTTCTTATAGTGAGACCTCCTAGAAACTCCTTTATCTATCTGTTTATGCCCGATTACTAAAAACTGTCAGAAACGTAGCAGATTTACAGAACAGCGGCGCTACGAAATTCATAACTTTTGAACCGCTTATCCAAACAATGTGATCTAAGACTCTTTTGAAAGCTAAAGACGTTACCTACAAATCTCTAGGAGATGGACCGATCAAATTTAGAAGTTAACATCCTCAAAACAGCCGAGCAATACAGACTGCTAGAAATCGATCTAATACCGATATTGCCAAATCGTGAAACTACACGACTAAACGAATGGGATTGTGGGTTACCCTTGGAGAACGAGATGACGAACGCGGAGACCCAGTGAGGCCCCTTCCTTTCCTTCCGCTTTTCCTTCTCCCCTTCTTCTTCCTTTCTTCTTCTTCCTTCCTCTCCTTCCATTCTCCTCTTAGCATGGCAGCAGGGAAGGGGATTGCTGTAGTACCCATGTGCTACAGTGCGGCGGCACTACAGTACCAGTGTGATGTTACTGTAGTAGGTGCTAGGGCTTGGTCTCCCCTCCCTCTTAGGTTGGGCTCCCCCACTTGGGCTATGGGCCGGTGGCCCACTACTCTCCTCAACTCACTAAATTATGAAATTTCACTCTTAAATACTTCTTCAAATCCCTCAATTATTTGTTTAATTAAAGAGGGTATTACATAGGCAATGTCGGTATTAGATCGGTTTAGGATAGTCTCTAGTGCCCAACTGTTTCGAGGATGATAACTGTGAAATTTAACTTGGCCATTTTCTAGAGATTTGTGGGTAACATATTTAGCTTTCCATAGAGTCTTGGATCAGGTCATTTGGACAAACAGATTGTTAGATATGGATTTTACAATGTTGCTGTCCTGAGGCTCTGTCACGTTTCGGACAGGTTGTATTAATTGGACAATAGAAATTAGTTAACAAATTATTTGAAGGATACCACCAAAATAAAAGTTGTAGGTATGTTCGTAAGGTTTTTAGAGAGCTAAAGAACATAATTTTTGGATAATTGTACTGAAAGTTATGTAACATTTAGTCTCGCTGTCCAGAACCTCTGACAGGATTTAGTAGTTTTAGTAATCTGTTTGGTAAGGATAGATGATGACACAATCTAGGAATCTCACCAACTAGTTTTGTGTGGATAACTTAATAAGCTTTCCGGAGAGTCAAAGAACACCATATTTGGATAAGTATACAAAAAGTTATGAATTTTAGAAGAAGACTGTTCTGTTTTGGGACAAATCGATATCTATAGAAGTTGGTGTTTTGGGTTGCACTAGGGAATGTAGTTCGTCGTTTATTTATTTCTAGCAATGTCTTTTCTAGAAATGTTCTCTTAGTGTGATTGTTATATATATTCAGGTGGTTTGATTCCGGAGGCAGCGCCCTCTCCATTTCATCAAGCTTCACACGGTTGAGGCAAGTACAAATAGTGATAGAATAATTAAGAGTGGTTTTTCATATTTGCTGGTGTTATGTGTATATTCTCTACTCATGGATGTTAGAATGATGTGTATGTCGCTGTTCATGAATGCTAGAAGTATGAGTATGCTCTTTATTCATGTATGTTGCTGCTAGCTAACACATGTTTATGTTGGATAAAAGAATTGATTCATATGCATCATGTTATCATCTTTGGGGCTTGGTCATGTGGTGATCAAGCATTGATTTTGAGGTCCCCGTCATATATTAGATGGGCTTGAGGTCCTCATACTCGTGGAGTGTGGGCTTTTGGTCCCTATGCTAGAAGGCACAGGCATGGGTATGCATCGATGGATGCATGCTCCGCATTACTTGTATATGCAAAGAGAAAAGGGAAGGTGCATCTGGCATTTGCATTACATGAGCATGTGAAATGGTTTATTATAAAGAATTGTGATTAGATGATAATGTTAGTGTTGCATATTGAATTACTGTAATTATTTGTACTTTGCTGAGTTTTGAACTCACTCTTGCTGTTAATTATGTTTTTAGGTACCACTTGCACAAACATCATGCATGGGAGGGGCTAGAATTGAGATCTGTTGCGCACAACCGTGAACCATTCATGAACGATTGCCTTTAGATTATGAACTAAAAATTGAGCAAACTACGTAGCGAATGATTATGGATTATGTCTTATGCTTGTGATGCTATGTAATATAATTGTTTAGCGTCTTATGGATGTTATTATGATTACGTTTTAGATTGGATGTTTGGATTATTGATTATTGATATCCGTTGGAACTTCCAGAATGATTAACTATACAAAGGAGATTATACCGAAATTTAGTATAATGTCTTAGGATTTAAATTGTTACTTTGACATTTAGTAACATTCAAGGCTCATGCTTGGCTGGGGTGTTACATTAATCAATTTCACTTTCAAGGATGTTAGTTAAAATTAATTATGCACCACGCTACTAACACAACTTGATAACTCATACCTTATCAATTAATTTATATGATTACAACCACTCGCTTAAATGTAACAAAACATCACCAAATGGTTTTTAACACTTCAACACTCAAATTATTCCAAAAGAAACACGTAGCGTCAAAGCTTCCACGTGATAAAGAACTTGCAAAAGATAATTTCCATTATCTAAGATACGAAGTAGATAAATAAGTCATGTTTCCCAACAAGAAAGGTATAACTCTCATGAAAAGATAAATCTTAACAATTAACAACACTCAAGCAGCAAAAATAGCTCAACAGTCAGGAAAACAATAATTACATTATGGAACAAAATAAAACCAATGGAAACCCATCAATTGCATTGTAACCACTAGCCAAAGAAAATTCATCAACCACAATTGTAACCAAAATAACCAATGGAAACTAAGGAAAAACAACTTCCCTAAGGAAACTCATCTCCAACCTCTGTAACTAAGTTATCCAGGGGAAAATAATTCACTATTCCTGTACCACAAGCGGTGGTACAACCTAGCCATGCCCATGGTCACAACCACAATCTCTACCTCTCGACCTCAACTATCATCACTCCTATCAATCGTTCAATCAAATCATAAACATTCATAATCATCTCATATCATTTGTATTCATTAATGCAACATATCGGAAACGTAAATGCAATGCTTGACCCATTCCCATCCTACTGTGCACCAGTGTGTCAAATTTTAATTTAATTAACCATCCTAAGTCATGTTCTAGAAATTAATTAACTAATAACAAGTTTTGGTTAAGTTAACCATTCCTAGAGCAAATTTTAGTAGATTAAATTAACCTAAGTTGTCAAACTATTCACCACGGACCTAAAGCCCACTCTGATACCAATTGTAGCACCTTGGCCCAATACTGAGCCTAGAATGTCACCTAAACCATTTATAACTGCCAATTTAAATAATAATTAACGATAACTCTACCATAGTATGCATGGAATAAAACCCCACAATGGGTCACAGAACAACAACTTAACAATATAAATGCATAAATAATTAACTTTCATAGATTGGTCACACGCGCTGAGAACACTCAGGTCATAGGTGACTAAGAAACACACAAGTCACACGCGCTCGAGAAACACTTGGGACACATGCGCCCAAGAAACACCAGAACCATGCAACTAATTCTTTGAAGGTTCATGTTTCTAAAATTGTCCTACAATTTGGAAGGCCCTAATAAACATAAAAATTAAAAAGCAATGTGCAGATTATAGGGAAAAGATGCGCATGAAAGGCCTGCATGTCTAAAGTTATTTTTCTATACATAAATCATTTACTGTAAATCTTAAAAATCTTTCATGCTAGGAACTAGGCTTATTTAGCTAGCAATAATCCTAATGTACCTACAATCTGACAATGAATAGCAGTTAAATGTTGGTGATATGCCCTAGAGACAATCATAGAGATGATTGTATCACGTCTATGTTTATGAGTTATTGAATAAATGTTATTCTATTCCTTGAAAAAATCATCAGTTATATAGATCAACGAGTACGTGATTTGTTGGTAAAACTCTTTAACTTATATGATGTTGTTCTAAAAGTATCCATCGTCGAATGTCACTAGTCAAAACATCAGTAACTCTACGACCAGCACATGCATTGATTGATGACCATGTTTCACCGATCATGGATATGGGGATATCGAATCAATAATATGAATGCATGTTAGAGAACATGGGGTTGGATAGACCCACCTTGAGACACTATTGAGATTATTATGATTCTATATGTCATTAGTTGGTCTTAAGCAACGATGATGTATAATCATTAGACCTGAGATCAGCATGGTTCCCTACATGTGTAATAGCACTCTTAGGGGTTGCCAAACACAACTTGTAACTGGGTAGTTTTAAAGGTAGTTTTGGGTATGTTATGAAACATGTAGAGGGATGTGACTAGTCGAATATAGGATTTGTCCCTCCTAACATAACAGGAGAGATCTCTAGGCCCCTCAAAGTGGTCGGATAAAGAAAGTGCATGGCCACGCCACTGGTGGTCGAAGAGTTCGACCACATAAGGTTATCCGATATTCGATCGAGAAAGTATTGAACAGTCCATGGATGACAAATATCTCACATGGAGTTCAAACTAGATATCGTGAGGCAAAGGGAGAATACACGAGTAGGTCACTTAGTTCGATCAGTTACAGACTGGTCGTATGGAGATACGAGCTGGACGTAGAGTGGTCGAAACCTAGTCGTAAGGAGTTACGAACTGGTCGAGACTAAATATGAACTGGTCATAGAAAGTTACTGATTGCTCGTACTAAATATTAACTAGTCGTAAGGAGTTACGAGCTTGTCGTACCTAAATATGAACTGGTCGTGATGAGATACAAGCTGGTCGTAAGTGATGAGGACCTGGTCATAGATCATATTGCATTAAGGTTCGTTCGATATATTTGAGTGTATTCGGGAATCGTTATGTCCTGCTAGGGACTGCTACGACTCGTGGTCGGAAATGGTTTCTAAGTCACAACTGATTACGTATAAACCTAACAGGTCACACACTTAACGGGTTGGAACAGAACGTGTTCGGATAGGATCCGTCATAGGCACTATATAAGGAGATGCTTCAGGCTATTGGGAAGGAGGGATACACATGAGTTGTTCCACCGAAACCCTAACCTCCATCTTCCTGAGAGCTCCGTCGTGCAACTTAGTGCTAGCACACCGGTTTCCGGTTGTTCCTTCCCGAGACATGTGGATACTATAGAGGCATTGTTGCGGTTGCTTGTGTAACATCCTGTTTAATTAAATGAATAATTGAGGGATTAGAAAAGGTATTAAGAGTGCAATTTCAGAATTTAGTGAATTGAGGAGACTAGTGGGCCGTCGGCCCATAGCCCAAGTGGGGGAGCCCAACTTAAGAGGGAGGGGGAGGCAAAACCCTAGCACCCTGCTACAGTACCGTCGCCCCTGGTACTATAGCATGCCACACTATAGCACTTTTCTTCCCCTTCTATGCCAAGAGGAAAAAGGAAGGAGAGGAAGGAAGAAGAAGAGGAAAGAAAGAGGAAGAAGGAGAAGGAAGAGGAAAAGAAGAAAGAGAGGGATCATGGTCTGGTATTCGTTTTCTTCAGCGGTTCTCCAAGGGTAATCCCGATCCCTTTCGATTAGTGGTGAAATCTGAAATTTAGGCGATGTCCATTTTAGATCGGTTCTCTGGCAGTCTGTAGTATTCATTCGATTTGGGGTAGTTAGCCATGAAATCTAGTCTGGCCATATCCTAGAGAGTTGTAGGTAACGTCGGTAGATTTCAGTAGAGTACTAGATCACATTATTTGGACGAGCGGTTCAGGAGTTATGAATTTCATAGCGCTACTGTTCTGCAGTTCTGTCATAATTCTGATAGTCAATGTTAATTGGTCATTAGCAAATAGTTAATAAATTTTTTAGAGGATCTCACTAGAACGAAAGTTGTAGGTATTCTTGTAAGCTTTTTCAGAGAGCTAAAGCTCATAATTTTTGGATAAGTGTACTGAAAGATACGTTGGTTTTAGTCTCGCTGCCCAGAACATCTAACGGGATTTAGCAATTCTAGTAATCTGATTGGTAGGGATAGAATATGACAAAATCTGAGAATCTCACCAACTAGTTTTATGTGGAAAATTTAATAATCTTTCAAGAGAATCAAAGAACACTAGATTTGGATAAGTACACGAAAATTTATGAATTTTGGAAGACGAACGTTCTGTTTTGGTACAGATCGATGTCTATAGAAGTTGGTGTTTTGGGTTGCGCTAGGAAGCGTATTGCGTTGTGTACTTATTTCTGGCACTGTCTTGCCCAGAAATGTCCTCTTAGTGTGGTTGTTACAATTATTCAGGTGGTTTGATTCCGGAGGCAGCGCCCTCTCCGCATCATTAAGCTTCGTATGGTTGAGGCAAGTACAATTAGTGGTAAAACAATTAAGCGTGATTGTTTATGAATGCTAGTAGTATGCATATGTTCTTTGTTCATGTATGCTAGCATGATGAGTATGTTCTTTGTTCATGAATGCCAGTAGTATGAATATGTTCTTTACTCATGTATGTTGCTGCTAGCTATTACATGTTAATGATGGATAGAGAAATTGTACATGTGCATCATGCCATCATATTTGAGGCTTGGTCACGTGGTGACCAAGTAATGATTTGAGGTCCCCATCATGTATATGACGGGCTTGTGGTCCCCACACTTGTGGAGTGTGGGTTTATGGTCCCCACACTTGTGGAGTGTGGGCTTGTGGTCCCCATACTTGCGAAGTATGGGCTCTTGGTCCCTGTGCTTGAGAGCACAGGCATGGGTATGCAGCGACGATTGCATACCCTACATTACCGATAAAATGCAAAGAAAGTCAAAGAGAAAGGATGCATTGAGCATTGCATAAGCATGTGATATGATATACTGTAAAGACTTGAGAATGGTTGCTAAGGTTATAATCGTGTGTTATATTGTCTTATTATTTGTACTTTGCTGAGTTTGGACTCACACTTGTTGTTTGTTTGTTTATGTTTTTAGGTACCTCTGGCACGAATGCCATGCATGGGAGGGGCTAGAATGAGATCTGTTGCACACAACACAAACCACTCATGAATGATTGATTTTAGACAATGAATTAATAATTAAGCAAACTGCCAGGATGTTTTTGTTTTGTTGTCTTGCCTCTATTGCTTTGTAATAGAGTTAATTAGCATTTCATGAAGATTTTATGATTTTGGTTGAAAATGGATGTTGGATTAATTGATTATGTTTTTGATACTTGCTAGAACCTTTTGTATGGTTGACTGTACAAAGGAGGTTCTGTCAAATTTTGGTATTATGACTTAGGTTTTAAATTGTTACTCTGTAGTTCTAGTAGCATTCTAGGCTCATGTTGGGCTGGGGTGTTACAGCTATTGGGCTTGAGGACGATCCACGATCTTCATAAGGAACTTCTGAAGTTGCTGGAAGAGACGATCAATTCGTGAGGGTGCTGGACGATCGACTACGACCACTACATCGACACGCTCTTTGTTGGACCAGGCTACTCTGACTCTTCTTCTACTGCACTATGTGTCTGGTGGTAACGATCTGTGATCATCTACTTGTTTGGCTTCCTGGTTTACATGGTAGATTTTTAAATTGTTGCTATCGTAGCCTACCCGTATCTCTTCAGTGGTATCAGAGTCATCCTGCATAGTTTTTTATCTAGATCGGTCGCATATACTGGATATGTGGCAGTAGTAGATTGGATCTATCACTAGTTTGGTCTGATGAACTAGATCAGTTCATATGGATGGAGCGATCTAGGCATTGGCCGATAGGATCGATCAATGTTCAGTGATGTAGATGGGTTTTTTGAGGAGGCACAAGTTAAGAGCACCAGATGATTTACTCGACTTGTTTTCGACTGCCTTGCATAATACTCCTACTGGTCGGGATTCCACCATCGGAGTGTGCTGTAGTGCGTGGTCGTATCAAGGTAGTGATCAGATTGGTTCGGAATAGGGTTAATATGATTAATCCGCTGATTTCCAAGACTCGGTTACGTGAATAAGATTCATGTCTCGGAAATATGTGTAAAGTAGGGACCGCCGTAGTCGTAGCCGCATTGTAAAGTAGTATGTGTTCATGTCGCCAGATAGAATTGGATTCTATGCATAACTTGTTTTTGCAGGGTTCGATGTGAATAGTATGACCCATTGTGTATGTGATGCATGAATGGATTTTCATGGTCTGCGTGTCATGCTGTGAGATAGCCATCGAGCTACATATTATTGTATAACGGTCTACGTACCGACATGAGATGCTTGATAATATCCTATATATTTCATTACTAGCTCTTAGGAGTAATTGCTTAGTAGACGAATACTATCGAAGACTTCAAGCATGGTGGTCGAAGAACAGGAAGCATGCTGATAGAGATCGACATGTTAAGGGCGATAGAGATCGACATGTTAAGGGCCATACTATTTCACAGTTTAATATGATTATCTGTGAATGTTTGTGTTTATTCCTGTTATGCTATTTGATCATATTTTATCATTAGATGTTTTGACATGATAGAGTAGTATCCCTCAAGAAAAATTAAGTTATATTGATGCCTTTCCAATTGCTGCACCTATCACGATTTTGATCGTTAATTGGCGGGTCTACCAAAGGGTGCCATTAACTATCTTAATAAGATGGGGTGGGTGTCGTACACCCACATGCATAGTATTGGTTTGACTTGACAAGGCTATCAAAATAGTTTTGGGCCTTGGGGCATAATGTCGGTTGCCGTGGCATAGAGATGCCACCCAACAAACAAGAGTCATATGTGATATGATTGGCAAGAGGTTGCCTACCTTAAATCACTAGGTTTCTAGCAGTGATGCCAAAGCTCACTAAGACTTAATGACTTTTGTATCTTGAACTCACTAAATGATGTCAGAGGGAAACATGGTTTCGAACATTTAGTGGGAGTAACTTTTATTATCTGTTGTTGATTAAGTTCGACCAGGCATGAACTAGTCATATAGTGATACAACCAGGTTTAGACTAAGTCGTATGGAGATACGACCAGATCCGGACTAGTCATATGGTGATACGAGCTGGTTGTAGACTGATCGAACATAACCACCAACAAGAGTGTCTAATAGAAGATCTTACATAAACATAGTGTTGAATCTTTGCATATATTTTTCTGTTGTAGATCATGGCACCTACTACTTCTTCTACACCTACCTTTAATTTGTGATCTATTCTTGAGAAAGAAAAGTTGAATGGGGTTCAAACTTCATTGACTGGTTTCGAAATCTGAGAATTGTTCTCAAACAAGAAAAAAAGGAATATATTCTAGAGGGTCCCTATCCCGAGGAACCAAGTGTCGATGCTCCTTGTGCTGAAAAGAATGCTTATGAGAAGCATTGCAATGACGCAGTCGATGTGCACTGCCTAATGCTTGCAACCATGAACTCTAAGCTTCAGAAGCAATATGACACCACGGATGCTTACAATATGATTATGAGTCTGAAGGGTATGTTTCAGGATCAAGCAAGGGCAGAGAGATTTAATACCTCTAAGGCATTGTTTTCTTGTAGACTGTCAGAAGGTAACCCGGTTAGTCCTGATGTGATCAGGATGATTGGTCTCATTGAGAGCTTAGAAAAGCTTGGTTTTCCCCTTAGCCAAGAGTTGGCTACTGATGTGATTCTTCAATCGCTCCGTGCAAGCTTTGAGCCTGTCATACTGAATTTCCATATGAATGGCATGGAGAAGTCAATGATCGAGTTACATGGCATGCTTAAGGGTGCTGAAGAGAGCATCAGGAAAAGTTATAATCATGTGATGATAGTTCAAAAGACTATTAGCTTCAAGAAGAAGGGTAAGTCTAAGGGAAAAGGAAAGGGCAAAGGAAAGACTCAAGATGAGATCGAGAGTCTCAAGGCTAAACTTAAGAAACTCAAGCTGGGTCCTAAGCCTGACACAAAATGTTACCATTATCATGAGACTGGGCATTGGAAGAGAATTTGCAAAAAGTGCTTGGCAGAAATGAAAAGGAACAAAGGAAATAAGACTTCTAGTTTAGGTATAAATGTTACTGCTCCATTCCTCTGTGGGTGTGCCACGAAAGCAAAGCAGATTTTAGTGCCAATTTCGTTGCAATAATCTTGAAACACATCACTAACAAACTGGCTCCCATTGTTCGTAATAAGACAACTAGTTATTCCAAATCTTCTAACAATGCTTCGCATAAAAGAATTTCTTTGTTGCCGTAGCTGTTATACGAACAACTGGCTCAGCTTCTATCCACTTAGTGAATGTATCAATGGCCACAAACAAGAATTTATACCCATTGGGTGCTTGCGTTAGTGGTCCAACTATGTCGATACTCCAAGTCGAAAAAGGCCATGACAAGGGAATGGTTTGTAATTTGTAAGATGGCTGGTGCACTTGCCTGGTATGGAACTGACATTGCTCACAGATTTTAACAAGATGAATAGCATCTTGTAAGGCGGTGGGCCAATAATAGCCTTGTCGAAAAGCTTTGCCAACCAATGTTCTATAGGATGCATGTGTGCCACACAAGCCCCCATGGATTTCTTTTAGTAATTTTATTCCGAAGTCCTAGGATATGCAACGCATAGGAACACCATGTGCTCCTTTCCTATACAATGATCCTTCGACCAGCTTGTACATGCATGCTCTTCGAATTAACCTGTCCTTTTGTTGAGGATCATCGGGCAATGTCCCTGATGCGAGATAAGTGGTCAATGGTCTTATCCACTCCGCATCTTGCTCGATGATCCCGACCTCTAAGGTCGTTGAATTTGTTTCTATTGAAGGCTTTGTTAGGTATTCGAGAAAAACACCTGTTGGGACAAGTGCTCATTAGGAACCCAGTTTCGATAACTGGTCCGCCACGAAGTTGTCCTTGCGCGGTATATGTTGGACTTCGAAGTCCCTGAAGTGTTTTTCCAACTTCCTCACTTCACCCAGGTACTGAGCCATTATCTCATCGGAACAGCTGTATTCCTTTGATACCAGGTTTACGACTAATTGTGAACCTCCCTTCGCTAAAAGCCGATGGACCCTGAGGGATTTGACTAGTCGAAGATCGGCTAGAAGTCCTTAATACTCTGCCACGTTGTTAGTAGCAAGGAACAAAAACTGTATGACATATTGAAGTTGATCACCCTGTAGTGTTATCAACAAAATCCCAGCCCTCGAGCCTTTAAGGTCGTGAGAACCATCAAAATACAGTGTCCAGTGGTCATCTAGCCTTGGACTTATTTGAGGTTGATCCTCAATATTTGTCCATTCAGCCACAAAGTCAGCCAGGACTTGGCTTTTTATGGCTGCTCGGGCAGTAAAATGAAGATCAAACTCTCCAAGTTCCACAACCCACTTGGCTATACAACCTGTCACTTCTTGGTTATGAAGTATATTTCCAAGAGGAAAAGACGAAGGCACTGTGATTTTTTTAGATTGAAAGTAATGTCTTAGTTTTCTATAAGTCATCAGAAAAGCATAAATTAGTTTTTGGACCTCGGAATATATCTTCTTTGGTTTACGTAAGACCTCACTTACATAGTAGACGGGTTGTTGAGACCCTTCCCTTTCTGTAATAAGCACTAATCACATTTGGCATTGCTGCCAAGTAAACTAGTAAATGTTCACCTTCTAAGGGAGAAACCAATACTGGAGGGTTTGAAAGATAAGCTTTTCAACCTTCAAAATCTTTGTCGACTTCTTTGGACCATTGGAACTTTTTGTTACTTTTGCGAATTACCTTAAAGAAAGGTAAACCACGTTCACCTGATCGAGAAATAAAATGACTAAGAGACGCCACTCGACCAGTTAAAGCTTGGACCTCCTTTACTGTGGAAGGTGGTCGTAATTGCTCAATGGCATGAATCTTTTCGAGATTAACTTCAATCCCATGAGAAAAAACAAGGAAACTGAGCAACTTGCCAGAATTAACCCTAAAAGTACACTTTTTAGGATTAAGTTTTATTCCATGCTTGTTTACATTTTCGAAGGTCTCTGCGAGATCCATAAAATGGTCACACTTACCATAACTTTTTACAATGAGGTCGTCTACATAGGCCTCTAAATTACGCCCCAGCTGACTGCTGAAGGTTTTCTGCATCAAACGCTGGTACGTGGCTCCAGTATTCTTTAATCCAAACAGCATCTTAACATAGCGATAAATGCCGAAGGGTGTGATGAAGGAAGTCTTTTCTTCATCTCCTTTCGCCATGCTGATCTGATGGTATCCGGAATAAACATCAAGAAAACTCATCAGTTCGCAACCCATAGTAGAATCAACTAACTGATCAATGCGAGGCAAAGGAAAGTCATCCTTTGGGCAAGCAATATTTAAACTGGTAAAATCTATGCACATGCGCCACTTACCATTAGATTTCTCGACCAAGATCGAATTTGCAAGCCATTCGGGGTGATCCACCTCTCGAATGAAACCAGCTTCAAGGAGCTTATCGAGCTCTCCTCGGATGACTTCTTGACGATCCAGGGCGAAGCATCTCAGTTGTTGTTTGATTGGTTTTTTCTCAGGCTGAATGGCTAGCCTGCGCTCAATCACCTCCCTTGGAACTCCGGGCATATCAGATGGCTTCCACGCAAAGACATCCGAGTTGGCTCGGAGGAAGGTGAGGAGCTCATCTTCCTATTTCTCACTTAATCCCGTGCCAATCCGAACCATCTTGGATTGGTCTTCGGGGTCAAGTGGTACCACTTTTACCTGCTCGTTGGGCTGAGGAGTAGCCTTGACTTTTGCGGCTTTTCCTGTTTTATCCTCTATGGTAAGATCTTTCAGAGGTAACTGATCGACAAATTCTAGCGACTTACGATCACAGGAAAGC
Source organism: Ampelocalamus luodianensis (assembly GCA_036346255.1). NCBI lineage: Eukaryota > Viridiplantae > Streptophyta > Magnoliopsida > Poales > Poaceae > Ampelocalamus > Ampelocalamus luodianensis. The sequence goes on from CM070637.1 coordinate 24,197,386, forward strand.
GCAACAGCTTGGTCACCTTGCACCATGATCACGCCCTTCGGCCCAGGGATCTTGATCTTCTGGTAGGTGTGGTGCGTAGTTGCCATTAACTTTGTCAGAGACGGTCTTCCCAAAATTGCATTATAGGCGGACTCAAAATCAACTTCTTCAAAAGTGATTAACTCAATTCAAAAATTAGTAGCGGTACCAAAGGTCACTGGTAACACTACTTGCCCTATTGGTGTAATAGACATACCTAGCACTATCCCATAGAAGGGACTTGTCATTGGTTTAATCTTAGAACGAGGAATTTGCATCTCATCTAAGGTATTAACAACTAATAAATCTAATGAACTGTCAATATCTATCAATACTCTCCCTACTTTACATTTACTTACGGTAGGGGAAACTACTAACAGCAATTTACGAGAAGTAGACATACCTTTCAGGACGTCCTCCTTAGTGAAGGTTGGGGAGGTCTCCGACCATTTGGGGTATTCCGGGCGTCCAGGCGGGATCTCAACGTTGTTGACATCCCTCCATGCCGCCTTGTATTGTCGCTTGGAGGTGTAGGCGGCAGAACCCCCGTAAATGACATTGACTTGGTGATCCGTCCTTTGAAACGGTATTTCCGTGTCCTTGTCATTGTTTTGGACCACTGGTGGTCCGCTATCTTCTAGTGGGACAGGCATTGGACCTTTCCCATCGTAATAATTCTCCATCTGCTTCTGCCAAGTACGACAGTTCTAGAGGTCATGACCAGGGACTTTATGCAATGGGCACCAGCGCTCATTGCTTGTGGATGTATTCACAGATTGTGGGGAAGCATGATTGTTTGAATGACCTCCTTGCCTCCTTTTGATCTAAGGACCCTTGTTTTTGTTGTAGGGAGGTCGTTGGTTAATGGCTGCAACCTCCCTTGTGGACTGCTTGGATCTTCCCTTCTTCTTCTTCTTTGGTTTTCCTTTGTTGCCCATGAAGCCTTCAGATCTTTTGGACTTCTTTTCTTTGACCTCCTCAAGGCCTGGTTGAGGAGGGTGGTCCCTTTATCCACCATTCGGTTCCACTCCACTGCCTTATTGGCATCAGAGTACCGATCGGCCATGTCAAAGAGTTCCAACATGGACCTAGGCTGGTTGATGTTGAGGTCTTCTGTGAACCTTCGATATCTCACTACCTATTTGAAAGCTTGAATCACAAAATCATCAGAAACATTAGGGATGGTATTACAAACTTCTATAAAACACTTTACGAATTGATGTAAATTTTCATCAGGGGTTTGCAAATCGTCCTCCTTCCCTGGTTTTGCATAACAACTCTTGAAATTGCTTTGCAATGCATTACAAAGCATCTCCTAGTTATATATGGATCCCTTGAGCTGGTTAAACAACCAAGTCTGGGCGAAACCTTTTAGAACTATGAGTAAATAATTGGCCATTACCTTTTCATTGCCTCCAGCGGCTTGGATGGTGGTAGTGTAAATTTGAAGGAACTCTGACGGGTTTTGCATTCCGTCAGAAGTTTCCATACTTTTTGGCATGAACTTCTCTGGCCATGTAACATCCCTTAGCACGAGAGAGAAAGCTTTACAACCTGTATAAGGTCCAACACATTGTTGTATATTGCGATGGTGATTACAACCAACAGGAGATCTGGGGACATCTATTTTGTCCCAAAAAATGAGTGTCTTGCTCACCTCGGCCATGGACGTGATGGCCAGGAACATCACCACTACGTCCTTGCCTTCGTCTTCTAGACGAGGGACCCTTCTAAATGGGAGTCCGTCTGGGAAGGTGCAGTATGCGATCGGGTGGAGACATTCTCCGCAGCATCCTGCAGCTCTTGTGTAATAGCACGCATTACTTGCACTCCTTGCTACAGAGTTAATCCTTCCGGAGGGCGTGTAATAGCGCTCGCTAAGTAGCGAACACGCTCCACTGGGGAGTCCTCCTGCGTGGGGGTCGATAAGGCATTTGGATTCCTAACCATTGTTGCCCGTGGCAGCAGCGTATGCACCGTATGCTGCGTTGCCCTCGTCGAGGATCCAAGGGCGTCTCGGTAGTAACATTGGCGAACCTGCGAGATGTGCGCTTGGGTGGCGGCACGTATCTCGACTTGTTGGGCCTCTTCTTCTCGTTGGAGGCGTTCCGCTCTTCCCGTTCTTGGTGTTGCCCTGATGCCTCAGGATTATCGTTGGGATTGGGTTGATTGTCACCGATGGCAGCGACCTGACGACCATCAGAACAAGCAGAAGGGGTGAATTGTAACATCCCAAGTTTGGACTTGTGTTTCAAATGTAAGAAAATGAATAGAAATTAAAACTTTTTCTTACATCATGTATTTCATGTATGTTCTAAACAGTTCTTGTACAAGAATTATAGAAATGCAAAGTCACAAGTCATTTAATCCAAATCTTGGCTTTCAAAAACATTCTTGTCAAATTTTGTGATCATCCTTTGAAAATATTTTTCCCAAGTTCTAAGTATGGTATGTGACCCCTCTGAAAAATTTCACAATTTTTAGAAATTGTTTGAATATTTTTAGAGGGCAGTCAAACTTGTTTGACTATTGGTCAAACCCTAACCCAGAACCTCGCAGAATTTTTGGAGAAAAATTCACTACATAAAAACCTCTGAAAATTTTATACAAGGTTAGTACCTAAGTTAGCAAGCTCCTGTAAAAATTTCAGAATTTTTGGAGTTAGTTTGCTACCTTTAAAAATCCTTGAAAGTTCTTAGCTCTTATTCAAAACCCTAAGTCAAAACTGGTTTCACTGTTCATTGGGTTCGAGTCAGACTCGGGCTCAAGCCAATGGACTCGATCGAACTAACTAACCGCACCCCCGTGCCTGTGCAAGCGCGCACCTCTTTTCAGCCGTTAGATTTAGATCTAACAGCCCGCGTTGATTGGGCCATTCGGACCTCGCTAACGCACCATCTAATTGGGACCATTGGATCATGATCCAACCGTCCATATTGAGTGTGTCGATCGGACCTCCGGTTGTCCCATTTAATCGTGGTCGTCCATCTCAGATCCGACGGTCGCGATCCCTTTTCGTTGTTCTTCTTCTTCCTCGGGCTCCCGTACGCGCGTGCGAGCCATGGCAGAGAGAGAGCTTCGCCTTGTCACTTCGAGCTCGTCCTCATCAACGTCTCTCTGTGGGGCATTAAATGCGCGTCAGGGCTTCTCCTCCAAAGTCGTCGTTCTCACTTGCCCCCTCAATTCTTTGGTCCATGGCAGCTCCATGAACCGAGCTCATCTTTGGAGCGTGTCCTGGCTCAAACCCTAGTTTCTCAGCTATATAAAGCCCCCTAGAGCCCCTCCTGGTGTTCCTTTACACCACCCCTAGTTTCTTCTTTGTTTTTGAAGCTCATCACCACTGAAATTCTCAAATCACTATTGGAGGCCGTGGAGCTCCATTGTGAACTTGGGTGCTCTAGTGGTTCATCTTCAAATCTTTTTGCACCCTTTCAAGCTCCTTAATCTCCTATGCATTTCTCCTAACTTAATTTGGTTTGAAATTCTCAGGAATTGTCAAATTTGGGGTTTGTTCAAATTCGGCTGAAATCGCACCTTTTCTTCCTCAGCCCCGGTAAGTGGTTCTTTTGGCAATTAATTGCTCATGGACCTTCTGTGGGTCTTAATGCAGCTATCTTGACCACCTGGTGGTGTTCATTTTTGCTCAGGACCTTATCTCCACTTCATCTTCACCAACTCCGGCGAGCTTCCCCGTGGTCAAAGCTTCTTCGGCCACCTTTGAAGCTCTTCTTGGCTAAGGTAGCTTCTTATTGGTCCTTAGATGCTGTGGCACACGCTTCTTTGTACAATGCGGAGCTTTTTGGCTATTTTTATTTTTGGCCGATTTGGTCACCATTCGCTATTTTCCGGCTCGCCGGCGTTTTAGGCCACCGCCGCCGGCGAGGTCATCACCGTCGGGACCGCAAGCCTATTGCGAACCCATTTTGGCAATTTGCGGGCATCGCTGTGGCCGGAGCCGCCGGTGGCAAGCCGCTATTCGCGCTCGGGTTTTGTCGGACACGAAAACGAGTGTTGTAGCGTTGCCGTTAAGACATCATTATTGCGCTAATGATTGTTAATTACTGTTAATGATTAGTTAGCATTTAATTGATGTCTGGAATATCTTAATGGGTCACTGCCATGTGGGCCTAGCCCCTTAAACACTCTCTCCCGCACTGTGCGTCAGCGTCTCGGACATCATTAAATGCTAATCATTGGTTAGCAATAAATGGTTGTCTTAAAACGCTTAGTGTCACTTACTTGTGGGCCCACAGCCTCTTAAACCCTCTCCGTGCGATATGTTAGGACACATTTAATGCTAATCATCACTAATCATTGGATTTAGCATTTATTAGATGTCCTAATTCGCCCTCTGTCTCACTGACATGTGGGCCCATGCACTTAAACCTCCCCCACACTTAAAATCCACGTGTGTAGTTTGCGCTAATCGTGGACCGTCGATCTTGTGATCAACGGCCCAGATCTATGGGACTTTCAGACCTCCTAACGTCCCAATCACTCGGGTCCGTCTATCTCACGATCTGCGGCTGAGATCATGGGTGCATTTGGACCTCCGATTGTAACATCAATCTCAGCTGTCCGATTTCCTTCCCACGGTCGAGATCGATTGGGCCGTTCGGAGCGCCGAATGTCCTATTCATTTCTGACCGTTGGATCTAGATCCATCGGTGCGCTTCTTTAGGATCGCGCGCGTGCGCTATTCTCCGTGCGCGTGGGCCGTTGGATTTCACATCAAGGGCCCACGTTCGTCCACGTCACTTAATTTATGTTAAGTTTGTTTATATTTCGGTAAGTTTTTATTTGTCAACTAAAAATTGTATTAAACTTTGAAAACTCATAACTAATTCATTTTAAAACCTTTTTAGATGATTCCAGTTGGGATAAATTCATGTTTAACTAAAGTTTAATATAAAAATGCATTTAGACATTGTTCTGTGCCATAAAATTTTGTAAATAATATTAACTTGATTTCAGCCATTTTAGCATATTCTAGAAATTGAATTGAAACTTGTAAAATGCATATCTTTTTCTGTATAACTCCAAAATGTGCAAACTCAATCTTGTTAAATTCCTCTGTTAGTATACTTTAATATGAAATAGGTTTTGATTATGATGTTATTTCTGAAAAGTATCATGTGCTAGGTTTACAACTTAGAAAAATCATAAGTAAATCATTATAATGCCAAATTTGGTAAACCCAACTTTGCTGTTCTTCGGATATCTATATCTACTTAGCATAGAAATTTCAGACCCTAGATCATTTTGGAAATTTTCACCATGAACAGTACCAGTAATTAATTTAAATTGGATTTTTCCAGGCTTAGAGAACTTGTTTTAGCTATAACTTTTGCATGCTTAATCCAAATGACCTGATTCTTGTTTCTCAATTCATTTAAAATCATAACCTTGCTGTGGTATAAATTTCATAAGGTTTGGATGACTTTTGCTGTTGGGTTTTGTTTGGTGTTCTTCGTTCTTATTGGTTTTATCGTATTTTGCGTTAGGTTCCGAAGATATTATCAATCTTGAATCTGATCCTCAACAACTTGACCCTGCCCTCCAGCAAGGCAAGCAGATGTAGCATCATTTGATCATGTTGTTCCTACTATTTTCAAATTCTAATATATTGTTTGTAAATTCTATGTATGTATTGTTATCTTGTTTTAAACTATTGTCGATTAGTTGACCTATTAGATGCATTTTCAGTAGACAAATGTTTATCCTCTACTACTGAGCCTAGGGCTATTTGCTGTGATTTTGGGTTCGTTGGATGGACCCTTGTCAATTAGTAGTTTACAAGTTGATGTGCTTAGCCATGCTTAGCTACCGGTAGAAATGGGTGGTTATCGACTTGTCGATAACCTTGATCACACCAACTTATTATGATCCTTATGTTTCAGTTTTGTGCTATGTCTAATTGCAAAAACTAAAAACTGAAAACCAAATGATTTGGACTTGGGCACAATAGTACGTTGGTGTGTTTTTGGGTGTGACTGGAATGGTGCCCGAGTCATTAAGGACCGAGTTACTTACACCACCGTACTGAGCAATTTACGTACTAACCATACTAGAGGGAAATGGGACCTCTCTTGGCTAAGTACTTTGGGGGTGTTAATTAATGAGTCGTGTGGTGGGTTGTATATTTAACTATATGCAATCATGGACATGTTTGTGGAGAGTGGAGCACCCGCCGAGGCCGGTGTCTCCTACTCCACGTATGGGTCCTTGTGATCCATATTTCGTCGGTAGATCACTAAGGGTTAACCCCCATACGTGTAGCTCTTGATTAGCATTTTCCATTGAAAATGTCTCGTAGGACTTAGCCGTGCCGGCATACCAAAGGAAGTGTGCTTAATAGCTTGGCAAAAAGGCGGTCTGAAGTGTGGGTACATTGGTACACCCCTGCAGGGTTTAGAACTATTCGAATAGCCTTGTCCTAGGTTATGTACACGCTCGGATACGCCCCGTGAGAACTAGACTACAACATTTTAATTAAAACTTGATGGGTGGTACGAATCGGGGATTCGTGCTATGTTGTGGTGGCTATTGGGTTAGTCACCTCTAGGTGGTTACTTGATTATTTTACTGTTACTCGCTGTTATTTCAATGCTTGAAAACAAATTTTATCAATTGCCTTCAATCTATTACATTATTGCAAATGAAACTTTTGTTTATAGCCATCTTATGGCACTTTTGCTTCCGCTGTTACTGACTCTTTATTCTCATTTGGCCGATCGGCCCATCTTGTAATAACTTATATTATGTATGTCTTTTGGTAGACTTGTTATAATATGATGTATGGAATTGATGCATGCTTTTGTAAAGGTGTATATGTGCTGCAGTTCTGGGAAGCACATGTCCATCGAGGCACGGGTTATTTTGTTTGTGATGCTAGGGCCAATGGAAGGCTAAGTATTACAAGCTAAATAAATCGGGGTCTCACATGAACATGCCATCGTCCTCTGAGGAAGAAGGCGATTTGTATTGTAGGGTGAAGAGAAGATTCTCCCCATATATTCCCTCCAGGCCTTCAGCATGGAAGCTGCTAGCGAGATCATCATGGAACGCTGGGCTCCAAGAACCTTCCGAATCTCCTACTCCAAGGGAGACAGGCTTGGGATGGTATTCGTCCACAATGGGACTTGTGGACGAAGGTACGGCCGGCGTGGAGCCAGCGGATGTGGACTTGGTGGGCGAAGGCACGGCCGGCGTGGAGCCAGCAGATGTAGACTTGGTGGGCAACGGTACCTGAGCAATGGCCCGGAGGAACCATGAGTGTTGTTGGATACGAGGACAAAGTTTTCTTCTACGTCGTCATCGTAATCGGAGATGTCGAGGATGCTTACTTCTCTCCAAGCGGGCAAGTTGTGATTCATCAGCAAAGCACAAGACACATTACCAAAACTGAATTGGTGAAGATGATGATGGCAGTCCCCACTGTCGGCACCAGCTGTCGACGTCTGGGACTCCCATCACAGAACAAATAGGCAAGAATATAAAGGAAAAGTAGACATTACTATCTATTCGCCAAAGGATTCAAAATGGTAATGTGTATTGCAAAGGGTACGCTTTGATTACAGAAATAAAGGCTATGAATATACGTAGATTAGGGCTTGAATGTAAATCTGGTTTAGGATCTATATCAGAATGATTACAAAGGCACATAGGCCGGGTTTTATAGTTCTACAAACATTGGCAGTTTGCTGCAGTGGTGCCTCTTTGCACCAAAGGTTGCGTCTCTTCACGCCAATCATCGCGTCCCTTCGTAATGACTGTTATAGCTGATATCTCCATGTGCAGTTGTTATTAACCACACATGGGTAACCGCCTTCTAAGACCTCCTTTAAAGGGGACAGGTCCTAGAGTGGTCCGAATGAACCTAAGGAGGAGGTCCAAGCGAGCCTCCGAAAGAGGCTTTGAGAACGGTCAAAGAAAAGACTTTTAGGCCCACATTCTGACTACTTAATTTATCTTGGGCCCAGAAAGCTAATTTTGGCCCAGTAGGAAAACCTTGCTAATAAATAAATAAAGATATACTCGGATAATTTGACTAGTCAACAATCCTCATTAGAACCTGCCATTGTTAGTAAATCACAAGTATATGTCCCTAGCAACTACTAAGATGTGGTCGTTCAAAAGTCGTTCACACTCAAGCCTTCTATCGAATTCTTACCAATTCTTACCAAGCAAACAGGGGTGATCGGCAACCAGCGGTATCAACGATCTCCGAAGATTAGATGGAGCGATTGCTAGGTGAAGTTCAGTTTGTACGATATAGAAAAGGTGTAGCTGGGAAGGCTCAAGTATGGTAGCAATGGATTAGCAACAATCAATTCAGCAATGCAAATTGAATAAATGTTCAAGATACTAGTCAATATTGCTGATCCTTGCCTAGACCGGGGAATAGCTAAACCAACAATGGAAGCAAGCAGAGGAATACAAATGTAGCAGCAAAAGACAGAGGTGCCAACAGCCCTGGAAGAGAGGGATTTTTTTCTCCTCTTTTTTTTTTGCTCTCTTTTTTTTGCGAATGTGCACCTGACTCAAATCTCTTCAAAATCCTCTTCTAGGACTAGTGAGGTATATGGGTCATAAATTTTTTGTAGAAGACAACATAATGACCGAGTTAGCACCGAAAGAGACCGATAAAGGCCGAATGTACCTTCCTCCAGCTTGCTATACTCTATCTATGGCCGAGAGAACTAAACTGTGCTAGAGCTTGCATGGCCCCCGACACAGTATTAGCCCATGCTGGAGTAGGTTGCCAATCTTTGCATGTCTGGTACATGTGGAAGACCAAAGAGAAGGGGTGCGATACTAGAATCACCGTCAGATACAAGAAGCAACATTTCTTCCACGAGCCGGGCCACTCTATCGTGGGTTTCGATGACTTATTCGACCTATTCAACCTCAATGCCCTCAATGCCTCGCTTCTACAATGCTGGACACTGTAAGTGTGTACAATCAAGTTCTACATTCACGTAATACTGATAAATGTCACAACTCATTTTTTATGTATAGATACATGATGAAAAATACCCGGTGATGGCGAGAACCGGTGGGTTTTCTCGACTCACACTTGGTCTCTGAGCAAACCATCACCCAAGACGCATCCTACATCGTGAAATACATAATGACGGCATTGCTTGCTCAGGGCTACAAGGACTACATACTGGTGCCCTACAACCAAAAGTAAGTACTTCATTACTTGCTATAAAATTTTCATTTGTACTTTATACGCAGCACGAAGTTAGGTTTAATGACTATAGCGACATACATGAGTGATGCAGGCGGGGTGCCTGATCTTTCGATGAGATTGATAACTATCATTTTGGTGGAGGTAACTCTCGCGATTTGACTACAATCGTATGACAACGCTTGCACCTTAGCAATCATTGAACCAACTCCGAGATGTTATTGACCTTGTTGGAAGCGCGATCAACCTGAACACGAGGTTCAATTCCTACGAGCAATCGAAGAACTAGCAAGAATAAAATATAGGCAATCTGATATTGCGAGTAAGATTGTAGTGTATATGGTATTGAAAACAAAGGTGAGATCCTGAAGGCTGTCTTGACAGGTGGTCGTCCGACACAACTGAAGAACAGAAGTTTGCACAATTGGTAAACATAAACTCAACGAAATTTGAGTTCTAACAAAGATAGAGGCGTCTCCTATATGGGGAGACGACCAGGGGTGCTGGCCAGGGAAGGAGACACATGCCCCTAAGGTTACAAAGCTCATGGGCCTAAGTGGAGATGGCGCAGCACCCTTTTGATTCGGGCTCAAAAATAGACGCGGATTGTTTTGATGATTTGGCTAGCTCGGATGGAATTTGAAGATGAGGTTAGATCCATTGAAAAGTAGACTTGATAAGCTTTCAATGAAGTCCAAGAACGTCCCAAACAGAGTCCATATGAAGAAGTTACGACTGTTTGAACTTAATACTATCGCAGTAGTCCGAATTCGAATCCAGAACGAGCCCAACTCAAAATATTGCTTGGCTCGAACCCAAAGTGACGTGATGACCACCATTATGCCTTCCATGCATGTCCATGACTCCACATGCCTCTCCTTGGTTCTTTCCCATGTCCCTAAGCATAATTAAATCACTTGCATTAGGTAGCGGTCTATTCTCAGTAATATATAAACCTATGAATGAATTCACCTGGTAATTAAGTTAACGAGCATGAGCTCGAGTAAGTGGTCCTTGTGACACTTGTTGTTGATGAGTTGTGTGTGCAGACACGGTTGTATCCATGGTAGAGATGTCCTCATCAATGAGTAGGTTCCACTAGATCCTTTTAGTCATTGTACCAAAGAGAAACAAAGTAATATACATTGATTCCCTACTCAACAAAACCCATGACTTCACCTTTGTGGAAAGAATGCTCGATAGGTATGCTCATTTCCTCCATACATAACTCTATTGTAGTCTTCCTTCGTTTTAAATGGCCGATGATAACTTTTTAGAATAATGTAGGTCATTCAGCGCCATGATGCCGAGGGAGGGCCACACAAGGAATCGAGCGACACACTGCAACACATGAAGCGATTTTTGGTACGAGCTACAACACAATAGTCCTATATCACACTTCATAATAATACCTCTCGAACTAACTATACCTATATATATAATTCTATTTTTGCAGTGCCACAAGCAAAAACAAGATCACCTATGTGCATTCTACGTTTGTCGTCATATGCCGCAAATCATGGGTACTAAGACAAAGAATCCAAAGGTTTGTCAATCTCGCAATAATTATTTTCTAATTATAAATTTAACTATATATGCTTACTACTTTACTCCTCCTAACAACAGGGCATGATACTCGATTTAGATTCATTCGCTATGAACGAAATCACGGAGGTTCGAGGAGTGCTCTCTAGCTTCATCAAGACGGAGATTGTTAACTTCGACGGAGAGTTTCACTCCGTCGACACCACTGAACAACCTTCAAACAATCGATTCAATTGTAATTCACTTTGAGTAGTTGTAATTCAATTGTAACTCTAGCGACAATACTTGAACATATTCTTTTGCAATTGATTTTGAGTTGTAAATTATCACTTTGAGTTGTAAATGATCACTTTGAGTTGTCAACAATTGATTCATCTGCGATCTATCTATTTTCTGCTTGCTTGTTTCCAGATGGTATAGCTAGCAATTCCTGAGGCTAACTGAAAATCAGAAAAAATTTAGTTCGGTATAACGAACTATCAGAGATGGTTTTATCATATAAACCGCATGTGAAGGCCTGCTATCATAGACGGTTTCCACTAACAACCGTTTGTGATATGTCAGATATCACAGACAGTTCTATTTACTAACCGTCTGTGATGTCTCCAATCACAGATGGTTTGTAAATAGAACCGTCTGTGATATGTAGCACTAACCGTCTGTGATGTCTCCAATCATAGATGGTTTATAAATAGAACCGTCTGTGATATGCTACATATCACAGATGGTTATTGGTGGAAACCGTCTATGATAGCAGGCCTTTACAGACGGTTTATACGATAAAACCGTCTGGGTTGTGACTTATCACAGATGCCTCACAAATCGTCTGTGATAGCCGTCTGTTGTCACAGATACATAAATTCAGACGGTTCAAAAACCGACTGTAATGACGGTTACGAGCCACCTATGATGACTCTGTCTGTAGTAGTGAGGGCTCCTTTAATTTGTGTTGCATCCAGGGGCAGACCTAGGGGCAGTCGGAGCTGGCGCCCCTTAGTGACGAACGGCTCATGGTGTACCCCCTAACTCAGCCACGCTTTGGCAGACTATGGCTGACCAGTAACTCGGTATTCGGCAAGCCATAAGCAGATGAGAACACCCTATAAAGTTTGGTCATAGGTCCGCCACCGGCCGTATCAACTTCTGTTTTTGACATAGGGTGGTACGAAAACCCAAGACAATGTCTGTTTACAAACCAAAACTAACTTGCTAAAACGTAATCTATTTTGGACTCGAGGAAAAAGTACATTCCATCAATCGTGGTAAGTGGTAACAATATACATACATCTTTTGGAGTATAGGAAAATCTCTGGAGTTCTGTAGAAACTTTGCAGTAAATGGTTCAAATCCTTCAGAAACCGGAAACCTTTTGTCTAGGTGGCATTCTTCACACACTTCTTGCACATACTTGCTATATTAGATCAAAGGACTGATTACAATTACCAATGCGCGACAGAATTTTGAGGTTGTAAAAGATTATTCTCCCGAAAAATGAATTGCTGCAGCCAACCAACTAAAAAAAAAAGTAAAACTAAATTGGTATGTTTTTCGGATGAAAACGCTACAGACTGCATGCATCAACGGAATTAAATATTAATCTAATGATCTTTTATAATTTGTATGTGCAGAGTTGCTGAACAATTGATACCAATATGTGTGGGCACTAATACCACAATACAATTAATCATCATCTACATTAGTTTGGGCACAATTAAGGCGACATTGCAACTATTTATTTATCCAACGGTAGGGACTTAATGTTGTCCAAATACAGACACTATAGTTTGGAGCTATTCTGATGCAATGCTAACTTTACCAAGTCCTTCCGCAAAATCTTACCCGCGGCGTTTTTTGGTATGGAATCCACAAGGAAAACATGGTGTATCCGCTTATAATGCACAACCTGCATGCCAAATGACAAGCTTTAGCTAGAGCCATTGATACACAGCACAGTCCATGAAATAGCTACTTTGAAGCTTATACCTGTTTAGCCACAAATTCTTTGATCAGCGCCTCATGCAAGTTGCTCCCGGAGCATCTGACGACAAATGCTACTGGCAATTCACCAGCCTGATCATCAGGGTATCTGCATGAGAAATAGTTAACAAGCGGCTTTTATGACGGAAGTTTTAAAGAACTGATTAGCAGCAAATTCGTTGCATGTCATGGTGTGTACTTACGGGACAACAGCGGCTTCAACAATATCTGGGTGAGTTTGAAGCAGGTGCTCCAGTTCTGCAGGTGCAACCTGCATTAAACAAATGCCACCAGGGAAGATGGAAAGTTTACATTAGCAACACATGGCCTGCTAGATCATGAAGTGCTAATTTGCAAATCCATAATAGTAGTAACGTACCTGGTAGCCCTTGTACTTAATCAACTCTTTCAGACGATCGACAACAAAGAGGAATCCATCTTTGTCAATAGTACAAAGATCCCCGGTTCTCAACCACCCTTCAGAATCCAAAATCGCAGACGTAGATTCCTTATCACCAAGGTAACCTATTGTAACAGCCCATTTTTGTGCAATTTAGAATTTTATGGAATTTTTTGGATTTTCAAAAAAAATAAATCGTTGCATTTTGTGTAATTACAAACAATTTGGACCATTTCAAAATTTAAATCAAAATCCTAGCCTTAAAAGGAATTAATAAAAATCTACAAGACATGTTAAGTCCCAAAATCTATCTGAATTCGACTTTCATTTTGGAATTACTTCAAATCAAATTCAAAGCATTTCTTCCCTCTTTTTCCTCTCGGACCGAAACTCACCGACCGACCCACTCCTCTCCCCCTCTCCTTCCTTTCTTTCCTCCCACAGGCGGCCCACCTCCTTTCCCCGGTCCACTCGTGTGCCGTGCCTTCCTGTTCTCTCTTCCTTCTTTCCTTCCTTCGCCCGTGGCCTAGCCTAGCCTGCCTCCTTGCACTCACCCGCTCAGCCCATTCCCTCACGCGGAGTTACTGCCAGTGACCCTTGGCCCCGCCTACCAAAGCCTCGCACTGTTCTTCTTCCTCCCCTCCCCTCGCCTGCTCCAGCGCCTCTCTCTCTCTCTCTCTGCTCACTATTAAACCGAGGGAGATCTGATTATTTGCCACTGTCAAAGATATGCAATTCAGGATTTGCCACTGGTATGTCTATGAAATGTGGTTCCAGGACCCAGATGTCATTTGCATATGTAGTGGCAAATCCTGAAACCATATCTTTGCAGTAGCACAAAATTGACTACTCCTTAAACCGGAGCACTTGAGTGCCCCTGCGCCAGCAGACCTCGAGCGCCACCCGCTCCACCGCGACCTTGTCTTGTCAACCACCAATCGCTGGCCCCCTTAAATTCTGCGAAATCACGAGTTCTCGTCGCCCAATCGTGACATTGCCACCAGCATCTCGCCCTTCCCACGGCTATAAAGCCTCTTGAGCGCATAACCATGGCCACCTCACCTCACTCGTGCTTTTGCCCTCACTCACTCTTCCTCTCTCACTCTCAGTCGCCGGGAAGAGGCCCAAGTTCGAGCTCCTGAGCCACCGTTGCCCTAAGCCGCCTCGGTGAGCCTCGACCTTGAAGGTCATGACCGTTGAATTTGCCTCATCATGTTCTTGCTACTGCTCCCCTTCCTTTCTTAGTTGGAGCACCAGAGCACTGGAGCCCTTCATCCTTGCCGTCGGTACTGTGCCCCCGTCGACTCCCTATTCTCCTCGCTTCATCTCCGGTGAGTCTCCTTCCCTCTTCGTGTTATATTGTTTGCCTCGCTCCCGTGAACCATTTAGGCTAGTCAATGTAGCCGTTAGACCCTTGTATCATTGCTGCTGCGTTAACCGTCTTCTTCACCACCATCCGTCACCGCCGCGCTGCTCCTGTGCGCCTTCTTGCACGCTGCCGCCGCAGATAGCTTCGTCGTAGACCATCGAAGCACACCCGAGCGTTGCTTAGTGCCAAGTAGCCCATAGCATAGAAACCCCCGACGTGCCGCCACCACCATTAGGTTCGCCGTCATCACCGCATCCCGTTTTGCCCCTCTCGAGTGCTAGCCGAGCCCCGCCTCGCCAGTGGCGAGCTTCCACCCAAGCTGCCCAGAAGCTCCTCTGCCTCTGCTCTGTGCTGAGGAAGTGAGCTAACGTGGACGTCATTAGCATTAACCAGTAATTAGTAACATAGTTAGTTAACTAATAAGTGTATGGCAAGTGGGCCCGAAACGTTTAAATAGTAAATTAAACCATCGGTTTAGAAAGGTTAGTTCGTAGACTGAGTTCATGGACCACGCTCTCTGACCAGTGGGCCCTACCTCATGTCCACCATTGCGTGGACCTGGTTCACTGGACCATGGGCCCACCTATCAGCCTCTGATATATCATGCTTTCACTAAAATGAAGAAATGGACCATGAAGAAGATGCATTTTATCTCTAAAGTATAAATCAATACATAAGATGAATTCAATGTGTGCATACATATCCGAAGACACAGTGGATTCACTCGAACAATAGCTATCAAAATAATGTAGTAGCAAAGTAGCATGATTGTTGAGATAATCAAAATGGATTGGTAGCCCAACGCTTCCTAAATACATGATGACAGACATACCTTTCATTACAAAAGGTCCTCGGACCCAAAGCTCGCCTGGCACACCCGGAGGCAGAGCAACTTCTGCTGTAAGATCAACAATCTTCGCTTCAGCGCCCCATGAAAGACGGCCCACTGATCCAATTCGTCCACTTTCTTCTACTCCAACAGCACGGCAGAAACCAGCTGTACTCTCCGTCAGCCCATATCCCTTTTGCAAGTGGAAATTAACCCATTAGTAGCCATAATCAAGAACACCTTGATTGTTATGGGACAACAGGAGCATCAATTATCCCATGAATTCTTGTTATTGGATAATTGTAAGGTGCAGTTGAATGATTGTATCACCAACTAGGAACGATTTCTCCACAACGCAGACTATAATTAAATGGTTATTTTGCTATTAAGAGTAAAAAGTCAAAATCACATATGAAGTAGCATCAACAAAGCCAACCTGTGCAACACAGACGTGGGGAAATTTATGCAAGAACCGCCGTATGAGCTCTGCCGCGACGGACGCGCCGCCGCAGTTCACCACCTGCAGCGTTGCCGCGCCGGCAATCACACTCTCGTCCTCCTCAGCCGCTCGCACAATGGCCAACAGCGCTGGCGGCGCCAGCACAAGCCGCGTCACCCGAAACCTCCCCACCGCGCCCAGCACAACCCTGGCGTCAAACTTCCTCGCCGTGTACAGCACCAACGTCTGCGCCGCCATCGCCGCCCTGAGGCAGAACACGAACCCGTAGACGTGGAATATCGGCACGGTCAGCATCAGCACCGCGGCCGTCGCCACCGCAGGCATGGCGCCCGAGGTCATGAGGTTGCGGTGGGTCAGCACGGCCGCCTTGGCGCGCCCTGTGGTGCCGGACGAGTACAGTATCGCCGCCGGGTCTGACTGGTAAATCACAGCCGTCTCCGTGACCAAGGCATCGTCGGGCCCTTGCAAGAAGGAGAGGAATCTCGGGGAGTCCAGGAGGACGGTGTTGATGCCGGGAGGGAGCTTGGTGGCCGTGCCCTCGACGGCGAAGGCGACGGAGGGGTTGGAGAGCGCGACAAGGCGGGCGATTTCCCCTGCGGTGAGGGCCGGGTTGGCGGGGGAGACGACGGCGCCGACGGCCATAAGCGCGTAGTAGAGCACTGGTACGTGGAGGCTGGGGGGCGCGAGGACGAAGGCGACGTTGCCGCGGGAGACGCGGAGGCACACGCGGAGCGCCGCGGCGAGGGCGCCGACCTGAGCGAGGAAGGTGGGGAATGGGACGGCCTCGCCGGTGGCGGAGTCGAGGAGCGCGGAATGGGAAGGGAGTGGGGAGGGGAGGAGGGAGAAGGCGAAGGCCGGGAAGGAGACCGGCAGGGCGGCGGGCGGCAGCGGGACGGGCGCGCGGAGGCTGTGGAAGGTCCTGCTGGCGGCGCAGTATCCGCTACGGGGGTCGACGGCGGTCGGAAGCGGCATGACTGCGCTGGGTGGCGTGGTTGGTTCGCTGTTGGAGCGACGCCTAGAGTTACGGAACGCGGGGAGGCAGCGCCGCGCAGCCGCCAGGGTATGAGATATATGGAATATGTATGACTGGGGTATGACTGTTCGGGCCCGGGCCTGGGCCTGGGCCTGGGCATCACCAGCTTGTCGCCAGTCGCGACACCGGAAATGTCACGCCCGTCAATGTACGGTTCTCGCTGCTCCTGACTTCGCTGATGCATTTAAAGTCACGTTTTTAACTTATGGCCATACGATGGGGATACTGGCAAGCAATCAAGTTAGGGTTAGATTTTTTTGGCAACAGGCAACGAGGACATTGATCAAGTCTTTTTATGAAAATCTAGAAAACGGTATAACATTTGGTAGCTATTCGACTGTACAAGTTAGAGCTGTTGGATATATAAATCCAAGGCACTCATGTGCACTCATTCTCATCCACTCATTTGTCTTGGTCTTATCTAAAGTGTCATCTCCTTGTCTATGGCTATCACTCTCTATTAGACCAGAACGACGACCAGAGAGGGTGAATAGGAGCACTACTGTTTTGCTACCCTGACCGATTTCAATTTCTTCTTCTCTTTAGTAACTATGGAAGCTAGGAGGATCAGAGAATACAAGCACAGCGAAAATCTTGTGGTGAAACAAATGAACCCCGAGGAAAAACACCAAAATACCTCACAAGGGTACACGGATGGTCGACCACCCAAGGTGACCGCTCTAACCTCTAGTGCCTGGGCAGCAACCCGCAAAGATCACAAATCGACCTAACTTTCTACTTGGTGATCCAAATCCTCTAAAACTTCAACCATAGCTCATCAAGAATATCATGAACCTCTTCCGATCAACGATCGGGACAATCAACGCCAATGTTCCACGAATTTCTTGGATGAGATCAAGAAGGCATAAAAATCAAGGAAATTCAAATTTTCATCAAAAAACTTGCTCGTGTGTGGATGATGGTCAAGATGACCCTACGATGAATTCACACACATCCTAGCAAACTAGATCATAGTAAGAACACCAAGAAAACAAAGTGGACACACAAAATCCGAAAAGACATCAAAGAGAGAGCAAGCACAATAGAGAACTCACCTTGGAGAAAATCTTGCTTGGATTTATTCAAGAGATTATTGGTTTACAGCTACACCACCATGGAGAACAAAAGCTCAATACTTGAGCGCTCAATCAATCCATCTCTCTGAAACCCTAACCTCCTCTACTCCACTTTTCCCAAATCTCAAATTAGGGTTTCTACTTGGAAAGGCTCAAGAGGCACAAATCCTGCACCTCTCCCTTTATAGTGGAGGCTAGGTCAAAAGATAAAACCTAATCGGGCACCCGTTGAGCCCATAAACAAATGGGTCTACAGTCACGCACGCTTTTCAAAGCGAATGACGAACCGGACTCCCCAAATCCGTATCTTCATGAACATCATCTTTACTTCACCTAAACCACCTTTCCTTACACCACCTTGGGCCGCAATTTCACCTAAGGTCACCAACCTGGTATTTTGGTGATGATACCAACTAAAATACCCCTTCTCAATCCTTCTCCAAAGACTAAGTCAAATCGTTGTGAAGCAATCTTATATTTCGCCATGCATAGGTTGATCAATGACTCTCTTCATGCCAGCAAGTCTCTCCCATCCAGATCCCACCAGAGTCATCATGGCACTTGTGCCGACCCCACGCCGCTTGATCCAACACGTCACACCGAACCTCCGTTTGGTCATCTTTGTCCATCTTGCACCATGTTTGAGTCCAATGACTTCACCCGACATCTTCAATCGTTCTGAACCTCAGTTCTCCTAGCCTAGTCCCAATCACCCTCGTCATTTGATCATCGTTGACTCCAAGCCACCTGCACAACAATAGAGCAAGAAATTTTTTCAGATGCAAGTTTTTTGCAACTTGACCTACGTTAGTCAAAGTATGCATCATGCAACATATATGCACTAAAGATCATGACTTTGACTTAACACACGAAGTTCACCGTCACTTGGGGCAATAAACCACCACTGCCTAGACGGTCAGACCGACACCCATGGCTGGTCTGCCGACCAGTCAGCCGGCCTAACCACCGCCCTAGCTGGTCTGACTGCCAACCAATGGCTAGTCACACCGCTCCAGAAAATTTCCCAAGGATCTAGAAAGTCCCTCTCTGGACATTTCGGCAAAACTGTATCTACTTTTACCTCGAAACTTCACTTTTCACGAAACTTGGTGCAAACTCATATCTTAACACTCCTACACAAGTGTTTGATCACATTCCTCGAAATTCAAAAGTCACCTTTTTAGCTAGTCAAACCGCCTCATGGCTGGTCTGACCTCCTGAGGACAGTCAGCATTATGAATTTTCCCAAAAAAATGAAGGTTTTGCCAAACAACTCGACGCTATTGCCAATTATTCATCACACTAAGATTAGGAGCATATCCTCATAACATCCACACAGTCTCTCCATCGTGGATTCCACCTATACCATGGGAAGGGGAGCGACCATGCCCGCGAGCTTGGCCACGAAAGGGCGTAGTAGCTGTCGGGGAGCGCGGCGAGCAAGCCCAATGATTGCAGAGGATCTTTGTGGTGTGCGAGCAGGCAATGTGTCTGGGGATCGATTGAATAGGTTTGATTTTTGCTAAATTTTCCTGAAACGTACTGAAATTTCTAAAACTTGCTCATGGTTTTTTTTTTGTAAAAATTGCTTGAAAACATGCTAAATCTCTCGACTTTTTCAAATATTGGTGAAACTTGCGTGAAGCTCATTTTTGAATCTTGAAACTTGCCCAAAACTTACTTAACACACAAAGTTTTAGTTTTGCAACTCGTTTTAACTTTACATCTCATAATCTTCAAACTAAAGTTTGCTTGAGTTCATGCATGAAACTTGATCAAAACATATTGAAACTTGCTTGATACCCAAATATGAAACTTACCGAAACTTGGAAGAAATATTTTTTTGAAACTTGAAGCTTGGCTGCATCGTGCTATACCTTTTATACTTTATGCTTGAAACTCTATGAAACTTGCTTGAAACTCTGTGAAACACGCTTGAAATTCCCTGAAATGTGCATAAAACTCTCTGAAATACACTTGAAATCGCTTGAAATGTGCTAAAACTCTATGAAACTTCCTTGAAACTGTTTTGGAAACATTAGTGAAACCTTTTGAAACTTGGTTGAAACATCAACTTGAAACTTTTAACAAACATGATATTCGTTGAAACTTTGACAAAACATGAAACTTGCTAAAACTTTGCTATATCGTTGGGAAGCACTTCCAATGGTACATCGTTGAGTAGCAGCTTCCTGATTTTGTTCATTGTTTGTGTTGGGGTGGTCGGACAACGACGACAGAGGTAACATGTGGCATCATGATGTGCAACCATGGATGAAGGTGGTTACCGGGAACGGTCGAGTTTAGAGATGCAAGGTGTCGTTGTGTCAAATGTGGAGAAGATGAAGGTGCAACGCAAAGAAGAGGTGATGTGGAGATGAAAGGAGCAGGGCAACATGGTTTAGATGCTGATTGTGCATTCAATTGTTATCAAGCACACAAACACTCAGTATATCCCTCCTTACGTAATATTGTAGTCATGTAAATTAGAAAACATAATTTAAACGATGTAGTCTTATGTGTCCAAGACCGATATAGATACTTTTTTAATGTATTATCAATCAAATTGGTATATACAAGCTTCTATTAGATAGTGAAGATCAATGGAGGTCACTATAGATGATAATAGGATTCAGTATGGGATCCTAAGTGTTAAGATCAAATCAGATTGCTTCCACATTGTTAATAACTAATGTCGTCAAGCGATCCATAGAACCAATCAACACATACAACAAGATCAATCACAACAATTAGCAAGAGCAAAATCAATCACAACAATTAGCAAGAGCAAAAGTAGATGAACAAAAGATACAAGATATGAGAGAGAGCAATCTGGTGATCTTTATTCCAATGACCAGGTCAATCGTAACGGTGATCGTCACTTAAAAGAGTTGCACCAGAATCGTTTTAAGGAAAACGATGGCACGCACAAGTAGAAACTTCACTGTTTAGTACACGATGCCTTATTCATATGGCACATATAGTGCTTTATTAAGTCTGGCTACAGTGAATACTTCACCGCCCTCCTATTTGTTCCATAAGTCTCTAGTGCCCCCCTCCTGGCGGCCATCTACTCCATGAAGTCCTGGTCGCCAGCTTTCCTGTAGTCACAACAGTCATCAGCAACATCAACATCATAGTGGAGACCAGCATCGTCATGAGTACTAGCCTCTACCTCTTTAGAATTAGCATGCGTCATAGTTCTCGCAAAACAACAAATAAAGTAAGTCTGAGTACTAAAACAACAAATAAAGCAAGTCTAAGTATAGAAGTAATCAGCGAGCCGTGGAAACGTGATGAATGCTTTAGTATATACTCCGGCCACCAAACTGTCTTTCCAAAGTAATTGATATCCAAAATAACACAGAAATTAGATACTAATACCCTTTTGTTGGAAAACACATATTTTAGTTTAGAAATCTTGTAACCTGTGTTTGAGGAAAACCCACACAACACACTTCCAAACCTGGAAGCTAGGAGTGATATCACATTTTACTCTGATCAGATACTGCTTTGCCCATAGCATCACTTGGCTTATAATCTAAGCCAAAGAACCAAAACCTTTAGCCAGCCTATACACTGACCTCTGCCTGGTACCACCTCGCCTTACTAAAGGCACGTGGATCGAGATCCCTACCTAGCAGTGTTGGCTTAGGGTGACTAACCTACATAGTACAATCACCTTCTCAACCGTGGAAGGGACAGCTACTTGGCTGGTTAATTAGTTCAGTATGTCGCATTCCAGGTCTATGGTGAGTACGGTTTGCACTGCTTTTGTAGTCATCACCAGTTTGTTGTGTCCTTAAGTGCTAACCCTATGTAGAGGAGTCCTAACTTCCACAACACAACCCTACCTAGGTTGTTCTTGCCCATGAACTCCTCTACTCACCAAATATTCCCCTCATAACTCTCCCTAGGTCATCACCAAATAATACTACTTAACCACTAGTGGATCTCCCTGATCCACTTAGCTCCTTTTAGTTGTTATTAGAAAGTTGATTTTTGGAAATCATGCAATAAGTTTGGAATCAACCCACGCGACCCATAAATCAATTTAGAGAACATGGCCAACGGGCGACTTAGGCAAGTGTGCTCCCACCAGCTTGTCAATACCAGAAATGGATCTGACATGTCCTAGGCTGCCCTCGGGATCAATTCCTAATGAGATTCGAAATTTAAGGATAAAGCATTTCCTAAATATGATGCAAAACCTTAATTATGTATGTTGTGCCTTTTTTAAATTGGTAGGGTTTTAAATGCAAATATTCCATATTATCTAAATTATTCATGTTATATAAAGTTAATCCAAAGGTGTATGTGTAAATAAATATCAAAACCTATATTATTCCTATTGGGCTCAATCTACTCCTCACCGCCTGGCCCGATCAGTACTTTCAGTCCGATAACATCCCATCCCGGCCGTCGTTGGGCAACCCTCCGTAACCCTAACCCTACTCCCTCTCGCTCTCCATTCTCTCCACTCCTCTCCGCCGTTCCCCTCTCTTTGTCTCTTGGGGAATTTGATCATTTGCCCTACCTTTGAGTTGGCTTCTATCATTTGCTAGTATTTTCATTGCATTTGATTATTTACCACAAATGGAGAGGCATTTGATTATTTGCCCTTTTAGACATTTTTGCCCATATGTTCTTCCCATTCTTCCTCCTCTTCTCTCCTCTTGTTTTCTTCCTTGCTTGCTCCAGCCTTGGAAGATCGGGTGGCCAGAGGTGGCCATTTGCCCCGTGCCGCGCCTCTCCTCACCCTCTTACTCTCCCTCCACTGAACGCCCACCTCCTACACCTGCTTTGATGCACTACCATCCATGTTCAGGAAGTGGATCCAGTAATAGAGGCTCATGGTGGTGATTTCCACAGGTGCCTCTCGGTCGTGTAACATCCCTTGACTCGACCGAAGCCAACTTAATCGCACCCGGCGCGGTCGGCGGCGCCGCACGCGTCATCGGCCGTTAGATCTCAATCGGACGGCTCGCGTTGATGTATGCGTTCGGACAACTCCGGTTGCCCTTTGATGCTCGGACCGTTGGATCTCAATCGGACGGCTCGCGTTCGTGTATGCATTCGGACAACTCGGTTGCCCTTTGATGCTCGGCCGTTGGATTTCCATCGGACGGTGGGCGTCGTGCGCGGCCGTTTCAACGCGATCGCGTGATAGCCGTTGGATGCGAATCGGACGGTGGCGCGTCGTCGCCTTCCTCGCGCTCGCGGGCCGCGCCATGGCGGGCCGCGTGGAGTGCGCAGTGCCTTGTCCCATCGGCGACCTCACAGCGGGTGTCTGCGGCGCATTAAATGCCGTCGCTCCACCGCCCGTTTAGTCGTCGTCTCAATCGCTCCGTCGCTCACGGCGACGCGTGGCAGCGGAACCCGGCGAGCAACGGTGCTCCCGCCCCTCCCGGCTACTTAAGCCCCATTGTCCTCCCTTATCCTCCTTTGCACACCCTTGAGCTTCCCTGCACCCACGCCCTTGTGGAGCTCCCGGCGCTCAAAATCTCCTCGCGCCATTGTTGCCGCGGAGCTTCTCGGTGAACCAGTGCTCCAGTGGTTCCCTGGCTCCCTCCTTGCTCCTGTTGCTTCCCCTCACCTCGGTGGTGCTTAACAACCGCTCCATTTCAGGTTGTTTCAACGAGAGCACCGGGATTTTGGATTTCCCCCAATTCGGCCGCGAGCATCCTTCTTCGTCTCCAGCGCCGGTGAGTGCTCCTTTTTCTAATTTCTTTCTCAGGGAGCTTCTCGGTACTCTCTAGAACCCATCGTGATGACGTGGCATGGTTGATTTTGCCCAGGCCGTCTTCCTCGCGTCATCTTCCTCGGGTCCGTCGCGGAGCTTCGTCGCCGGAGCTGCTCCGACCGCCTCTGCACCTCCGCGTCCGTCAGGTAGCTCCCTAGTAGTCCCTAGATGCTCAAGCACCGCTTGAATGGACCGCTGCAGAGCTCTTTTGCTGCTTATCGTCGTTGTCATTTTTACCGCGCCGCCCCTCGTCGTCGCGCCACCTCTCTGGTCCACCACCGTCGGTGTGGGTGGTACCGAGAGCGCGCGATGCTATTGCGCACCATTTACGGCATTCCTCCCGCGCCGTGCCTTTGGTCGCCGGCGTTTTGCGTGAAGCCTTCGGCGCGTTGTCGGACGCGCCAGCCAGCGTCGCGGCGTGGCCCGTTGTCGCCGTCCGTCCCTAGATCTGCGGCCGGGATTTTCGTTAGATCGTGATGTGCACCGTGTCGCGTTGCTTGTGGCCGTCCATCTCACGATCGATGGTCCACGGCCGCCGCCTCCCTCTCGCGCGAGTTCAAACCGCGTAGCGTGGTTCAATGTCGTCCGTTGGATCGAGATCTGCGGTGTGGGTTAACCACGTCGCCTCTTTCTCGATCTACCGGTTTTCGCTAAGTCCAAATCCGTATCACATTAAGGTCTTGTCATTTTCATATCTTTGTCATCTGAGCTCCAAATTAGATGATTCCAATTTTATTAGTTTCCTTATACCTTGAACTTAAATATAAAAATAATTGTAGACCATGATCAAACCTGGAAAACCATTTTCAAAAATAGTAAACAATTGAACTTAATATTGTTTTTCAGAACTTTCAGCAAACTTGTAAAATGCATATCTTTTTATCTATAGCTGATTTTTGTATGAATCCAATTGGATTAGCTTCCACTGATAGTGTGTTTGCTAGGAAAATTGGTTTCACAAATTTTACTGTTTTTAAAAATCATAAGGATCATATTTTAGTTTAATACCCTAAACAATTTAGAAAAACCATAACTCTTTCAATATAACTCCAAATGACCTGAAATTTTATATGGGTTATCACCATACCAATAGGTAGCTACCATAAAAATTTCAGCTTCAAAATCTTTTTAGAAAATATTTTTGCTACAGTGCTATTTAAATGTAGCATTTTTGGCCGAAAATAGGTTTTTAGAGAATATCTTTTGCACCACAAATCCAAATTAGGTTTTTCCAGTTCCTATGTCTAGGTATACTCGTATTCTACCTTGTGTATAAGTTTCGTCGCATTTGGAAAATTTTTGCTTGCTCTTTTGTTTAAGTGTTGCTCGTCTTATTGGTTGTTTTCGCTCTTTCGCTTAGGATTCGACATTTGCGGTAACCCGAGAACGATCCTCATAACAAATCGACCAACAAAGCGAGCAAGCAGTTTGATCATTTCCCATTCAATCCCATTACTTTTAAAGTCTAATACTTTGTTTAAACTTTATGTATGCATTGCTATTTGGGTGTTAAATTGATTAGTTAATCCTAGTTGCATAATCTGTAGGTAAATCAATATCCTCTACTACCTAAGCCTAGGTTATTTGCTGTGATTAGAGTTCGTTGGATGAGCTCTTGTCACTTAGTAGATTTCGAATAAATATTGCTTAGCCATGCCTAGTGTCGGTAGTATTGGGCGATCATCGACTTAGTCGGTGATCTTGATCACACAAATACTTATATTATTCCATTATGTCCAACCCTTGTGTTTTATCAATTTGCAAATCAAAACGAAAACAAAAATTATATCTTGGCTTGGGCACAATGGTATGTTGGTGTGATCTGTTGGGTGTGATTGGAATGGTGCCTAAGTCCTTAAGGACCGAGTTACTTGTGCCATTGATCCAAGCAATTATTGCGTGCTAACCACACGAGGGGGATATGGAACCTCTCTTGACTAAGTACTTTGGGAGGTGTTAATTATGAGCTGGTCGGTGGGTGTGTTCTGTGTGTGTGTGTTGTGGTGTTGGAGGGCATTGGCGGACCGGTTAGGCTGCCGAATGTGTCTTTCTCCGTGGGTTGCGGCTCTTAATTAGCATCGTCCATTGGAAAGCGTCTTGTTAGACTTAGCCATGCACGCATACCAAAGGAAGTGTGCTAACCGTGGGTGGTGGAAAGGTGGTCTATCGTGTGGAGCTTGCATGTAGTTAATTATAGTTCTGTTATCTCACACGTCGGTCTTGCACAAAACACCACTTGCTTAATATTAATTGTTGCGGGAAGAAGGTGGGCCCCAAGGGCGTGAGTTGTGTTGCGCCTCCACCTCTTGCCTCCACCGATTGGCTTTTGTTATTGCGGTCATTTTGCTTCATTGTGTATTTACTTATCTTTATGAATTTTGGCGCGGCCTCTCTTTTGTAATAACTCTCTTTATATTATCTATGTCTTTCGCGCTTTTTGCTTCGCTCTATGTGTATGAATGGAATTGATGCATGATTTTGTAGCGGGGTGTGTATCTTGCATTTAGAGGCAAGCGTTAGGACCAAGGGATGGTTAAACAGAGGAATAAACCGGGTCCTCACAGCGTGCACCACCACTACGGCGGGCCAAGAGGAGGGAAGCTTGCAAGTGAGGCAGCGCAGGGGCGAAAGCGGGCGAGGAAGAGGACGTGGTGGGAGGAGGAGGTGGCGATAGAGTGGGGCCCGTGGCATGCGGAAGGCAGTTGGGATGAGAGGGTCTTGGAGCAAAGGTGGTGGTGCGCCTTCGGCTTGGTGGTGGTATCCAGTTCCTAAACATGGATGGCTACGCGTGGAAGCAGGGGTGGAAGGTGGGTGTTCAGGGGAGGGAGAGAGAGAGGGTGATGAGAGGCATGGAGGAAGGCGAACGGCCGCCTCCGGCCATCCGGTCTGCCATGGTCGGAGCAAGCGAAGAAGAAAAAGAAGAAAGAGGGGAGGAGGAAGAAGAAGGGGAAGAGGACAGGGGAAAAATTATCCAAAAGGGCAAATAATAAAATGCCTCTCCAAATTTGTGGCAAATAATCAAGTGCAATGAAAATACTGGCAAATGATAGAAGCCACCTCAAACGTGGGGCAAATGATCAAATTTCCCTTCTCTCTCCAAATCAAGCTAATCCACTACCCCGATCCGCCGCCTCTGACAGCCTCTATTGCCGTCGGTGATCTCCTTCAACTCCCCTCAGCTTCCTCTACACCCTCCCATCCTTAGCTAGCACTATCGCCTCCTACAACTGCACCACCGTAGTCTCCTTTGATGCCGACAATGCCTCTGGCATCCTCTTGCCTTTCTCGAGCTTCTCCTACCTGTGTCCTATGCTGGATCCATCTCTAACGCTGGCGTAGAGGAACCCTAGCCCGGCGGGGTCATCTTCTTTGGCTCCGGTGGCTTCGCCACCGTCCCTGGCAATGACGACCGACACCATTCTTCATCAGCACCTTCCTTGTCCCTCTCCCTTGGCGCGACAGTGCTATCAGTCGCCATGTTTTCGGCTTGTCACCGACGTCACCTCCTACAACGTCGACACCGCCTCCATCGCGGTGTTGCGTGCACTAGAGCACGGTGGCCATCCCATGCTGGCCACCACGTTGACGACTACAGCTATGGCAAGCTCGCTCTTCTTCTACGCCGCAAGCTAATTGCTATTCCTACTCTCACTTTTACTGCTACTGGTTCTATTCCAACTTAAGTCATCAATCATGGGATTCACAGTATGTTTTGTGTTCATGGTGATGCTAGTGTTGGTGTGGAGTGGATTTTTATGTAGATAAGTTCATGTATGAAATTCTGGAATGTGTGTGTGCGCCATGATCTATTAGTAAGTAATATACATGTGTCTGGAATTGTGTGATCATGCTAAAACAGAGAATGAGCTAAAGTCATTTCTAACACAGTCATTTAGCTATGCATCAAATCCCAGATTGAGTAATGTACTAGTGTGCTCTTGTTTAGAATTTTTTAAAATAATATTATTTTAATAAAAATTTACAAAAATAAATAGTCGATTTTTTTACAAAAATGTGCTACTGTCGCCATTTGAAATGGCGAAATATCCCTATCGCCATTCCAAATGGCGACAGTAACCCTATCTCCATTAGAACAGTGCTGGAAGGTTTAAGTTGCCAATTCAAATGGTGACAGGAGCCTGTCGCCAGTTCAATTGGTGGCAGGAGTTGAAAATTTTAAAAAATATATATTTATATGTAGAGAATTTAGCTTCAAATTTTAGTAAATTTTACTAAGTTTTTTGGTAATATCTTCAAGTGTCCGTGTAGATTGGAATGCGAATTTGGAAAAGATAACGAAATATGATGTAGAGAATGTGAGATTGGCGGTACAATTTGGAATGTGAGTTCGGTGGCACAATAACACAAATAGCCCCCTTCGGAGCGAAATGACAAAAATATTTGGGTTTAGGGTTGCCACACGCGTTGTTGTCCCGATTGTATTGTTTGCAGAACCGATTCCTTTAGGAAAAAGGTACAAAATTTGAAATAGACAAAATATTTGGGAATAATATTTGAAAGACTTCATAATTTAATTATGAATTACATGGCACATATGGTTTAGTTACGTGCATTAGAAACAACAGCATGCACGAATCAACAAACCAGAAAACACCTACGATACATATGCGTCTTTTTGGAATCAAAAAAAGGTGGATTGGAATGAAGTTAACTAGTCTTGGCGGCCCCTCGGTCCATTCCCCTTGTCTTGGGATTGTCCGCGGTGACAGTTAGTCTCGAAGTCAGCCATGTTCTACGAGACGAGCAGGACGATTGAATAATGATGTTAGGATAGCAGAACGTAAGGCCAAATCAATAATCAGGATGCAAATTGAACATAACTTACATCTTCGATATGGAGTACGCCCAGGCCACGGGGAGTGCTAGGACGGCTACCGGTCTCACTAGCAGGAGCCTTCCCCTTGTCTGCCATGCGCTCGGCCCGGTTGTACTCAACTTTTTGTTCGGGGGTCCTCCACTATCACCCTATTTTCCTGGGCTCCTCCGGTGCCTTTTCAATAAGGTCAAGTACGTAAGGTTTCAAGCATTCGAAGGTCTTGGGTCGCTTCACGTAGTTGAATATGTACTTATACTCGATGAATGCCCTATCATACATATATGGGCCGTTGATCCATTGGAAAAGTTGCAACACATCTCCGGCTGCCATTATGCGTAGATGAAGTTAGCGATATGTGAAATGCAACGTATATGATGCGAAAAATCTATGTATGTGTAAGATTCTCTTACGAGAATATTCCCGCACGTGTAGTACGCCTGGGCGGTGGTCGTCGGGTGTATAGACTGAATGATCTTTGCTGATTCTTTGCACAAACATTGCGGGTGTGGGAACTCCAGTGGTACCAGTGCATCCTTCATATAACAATCTGGGTAGGGTTTAGCCCTATCAACAAGCCAATTGCGCTTCCGTAGCATCTTCGTATAGAAGTCCGACATCTCCTTTCTTTTTGTTGTGTAATACAAGTTACAGTGAAGTGTTGGGTATGGTGGTGTAGTGTTCTCCTCCAGCTCTCTTCTTCCCCTTTTAAAAACAACTAAGGTGTAGTGCTGAGTGTGGAGAGAGAATAGTCGTCGTGATGCGGCCTAAGATCCTACTACCGCATTAACTAATTCATATGAACCTGTTTTTGATTTAATCGAAGAAAAGAGCCGAAGAGGAGAAGAACAAAGCGTGCAAATAATAGCATGCGAAGGTAACGGTATATGCGGATCAGAACTTGTGCATGCGCCTAGATTCTATGCATGTGTGTAGCCATGCATGTAGCCAGGATGGAAGGAACAAGTACACAGCATGGAAATCAAAGCCGTGTGCAGCTAGGATACCTAGTGCTACGTGGCAGCTAGGAGACCTAGTGCTACGTGATGTAGTTTAAGATTTTTTGTTAGTTTGGCTTGCATGCAATAGGCCCACCCGAGAAGGTTTGTTTGTCTCCTAGCGCTACGTGATGTAGTTTAAGATTTTTTGTTGGTTTGGCTTGCATGCAGTAGGCCCACCCGAGAAGGTTTGTTTGTTGTGCAGCAAAACCAATCAGGGAAGGAAAAGGAGTTCAATCCGATAGTTCAGGAAATAAATCTTTTCTTTCTACGTGAAACCAGCAGGATTTCCATGAACACTAGAGATAAGACAGGAGGTTATCGTTTTAGAAGGCAAGAAATCAAAGAGAGCTAGCTATGCATGGAATTTGTTCTGGACAGCAACAGGAGGGTCGCCACGTTGCGTGCGATCCTTGCTTTCTCTACGTGCCATAGGGTGGGGCCCACCTCCAGGGGGTGTATCTACATCAGATCAAGCGTCTAGAAGGGTTTCTACATTGTTCCTTTTATTTCGTTTCTTTATTTGTACGTGATTCCCAGTAGTATTGCTCTGAGTCTGTTCGAGTTATGTCGTATGGGCTAATGCAAAGCCGTGTGCCGTGTGCCGTGTGCGTCATGTGTGGGTTGGCTATATAAGCCATGTATTGCACCATGTAATGGGGGAGCTTAGAACTATAAATTCAGTTATTTGGTGTGTCGTCGTGGGGTCTACCACTGTTATCGTGTGTATACGAGTTCTTGACAGTTTCCTATCCATGATATCTCCGATTGCTACTCAGATTTAATCTTATTGATTGAATTTGAGTACTAATATTGTTTGATCTTTTCTCTC
Organism: Ampelocalamus luodianensis; assembly: GCA_036346255.1. Classification (NCBI taxonomy): domain Eukaryota; kingdom Viridiplantae; phylum Streptophyta; class Magnoliopsida; order Poales; family Poaceae; genus Ampelocalamus; species Ampelocalamus luodianensis. Next base: position 24,227,696 of record CM070637.1, read on the forward strand.
ATTCGTGTATTATAGTGTGCGCGGGTGTGAGATTTATTTATCATTACTACAACAGGCTATAACAGACGCCTCATCATAGACGGTTCCTTTGGAACTGTCTGTGATGTGATACGTCCCTATCACAGACGGTTTTTAAATAGAACCGTTTGTGATAATCGCAGTCATCACAGACGGTTCTATTTAAAAACCGTCTGTGATAGAGACATATCACAGACGGTTCGTAATAAGAACCGTCTATGATATCCGATCGGAATCCGAACATCTCCTCCGATCGAACCGTCCGATTCCGATCAGACGGTCCGAACAGACCTGGGCTCTAAAATAGCAAAAAAGTAGCAAAAAAAAATCCTAAAATCCTGAAATAATTCAAGGAGGTTTCTGGGATGTGCTAATACTCAAATAAAATTAGGTTGTTGTACCATGGCTTTAAATTTTTCTTACTCTGTGATTTACCATAGCTTGAAATTTTTCTTACTCTTTGATTTTACCATGACTTCAAATTTTTCTTACTCTCAGATAGTAAGGAAAATTCCAAGCTATAGTAAAATCTACTATAGCTTGAAATTTTTCTTACTCTTTGATTTTACCATGGCTTCAAATTTCAAGTCATAGTAAAATCAGAGAGTTTTCAAGCCATGGTATAATCACAAAGTAAGGAAAATCCCAAATCACAGACGATTTTTGTATGAAACCGTCTGTGATTCACAGCGCGGGAGCTCGAAAAACTTTGAACGCATGCGCGGGAGGCAAAATATTTTAGCGTTGTCCTTAAATATCCCAACGGCGGGAGAGGCCACCCAACCTTGTCTTCTATGGGGAGGGTGAGTGGTACTTCTTTAGCCCTCGGGACCACAAGTATCCCAATGGTGTCCGCCCCAACCGCGCCACTGGCTCCGGCTACTGGAAGGCCAACGACACCGACAAGCCCATCACCCTCTCCTCCGCCAGCTACTGGAAGGTACGTAAGTACAACATTGTTTCATCTTGACCTAAACATTACCCTTGTGATTAAATAAGATTGTCACGCCATTCTTGCATTAGTAAGTGGTGTTTGATGGCTAATCAACCAAATTTTGGTTAGTGTAAGTATCTGCACTGACTGTCAATATCTGGCCAATGTAGATGCTAAACCTTCAAATTTTGGCTCTATGTTTTTTTTCTACATGGGACACCAAGACCAACTAGATCATGCACGAGTACTGCCTTGCTGATGCCCTCACCTCCGCTGCTGCCAACACCTACATCCCCATGAGGTTCAAGGCCGACTAATTTCTTCTTGTTGATGTTGCATGTTTACTATTACGTACTCACCGCATCTATGATAGCTATTTTCACAGACGGTTTAAAAACTCTGTGATGATCGCCTATTATCACAGATACATAAATACAGACGGTTCACAAAACCGTCTGTGATAACGGTTTAGAACCGTCTGTGATGACGTTTTGTGTAGTAGTGTATCCAAGTGCGAATCACATCTTGTAATTTGTGCTCCACATATCTGATCAGGAATTACCACCGTGAAAGATCGGATAACCTAAGGATCTTCATCTAGAGGTTCGATCCGCATCTCTTGCCAAGGAAGGCGAGAAAGAGCGAGCGCCATTTGGTGTAGTTGGGAGGATCAAACTCAAGAGCAAAAGGTATATGCGTCTTGATGCTTGCGACAGTGATGGCCGAAGAGTAAGGAGCTGGTGCGGCAACGGAGGAGGAAGCCAGGGTGGGTGAGGTCTGGGAAGAGACAGAGGAGGAGGTATCCATGGTGTCTGATACCATGAAACAAGAAAGAAATGCTTGGCATGAAGATATTCATTGCCTCATGGGGTATTTATCCCCTGAACTGTACAGGTATATATGTTTGTTTCCAGGGGCGGAGCCAGGACAAAATTTTAGCTATGGCGGTATCGGCGAGAGGATCTGAACACGCTCCACCACTTTCATTGGGTCGGCAACCGCCTTCTTCCCCTTCACCACCACCTTGTGCGCCTTCGAGTCGGCAATCATGTCCTCCACTCCTGCATCACACAAAAGTTTTTAGATGTGGTATTAGTACTGCTACAATCATGAAGATTGAATCTTTAAGCTAAAGAATCTAAAATTTCCCATGATAGCAACAGGCAGTACATGGAGAATATGCCAACTCCTCTTGCTTTACAACTACAATCCACACAGAACATACCCAATTTCAACCAACAACCACAACATATCAAATTCTTAATTTCAAGCAAAATGCATATATATATATATATATATATATATATATATATATATATATTACTTCGATGTCAGTAAAGGTGCATCATCAGTAAAGCCCCAGTCACCGCCGACAGAAGCATCCGTCTAGGCTTCATTTGCAATTGTTGAACAAAATCAGCACAAGAATATGTGTAATGTTTCAGATAGTCGTACTTTGTAGACACCTTAAATATTCAGAGAAACATCTGAAACTTTATTAGCTTCTTGTCAAAATGATGACATGATGAACTATTATACATATGAATTTGAACTGAATTACTGAAATGCTCAGACTTCAGAGATAGAACTCAAGAAGAGAGAGGTCATGCACACCATAGCTTGAGCTCCATAGGGGGAGTACACTGGGACTGGAGCTGGCCGCCGAGCGCCCTGGGAGGCTGGGAGCTGCTGGCGGGCACCCTAGGGGTGGGGGTGCCGCCGCGCGCTTGCCTCGCCGCTTCCGCATGCCGCATGCTCGACGCCGCGCCTCGCCTCGCCTCCGCCACGCCGCGGGCTGGATCGGCTGGCGCCGCGCTCGCCTCGCCCGCCGCCGCCGCATGCTCGACGCTGCGCCTCGCTCGCCTACTCGCTACCGCTGCCTGCTGGGCTGGGACTGCCGGTCGTCGCGCCTCGCCGCCGCCGCCTCGCCGCCGCATGCTCGCCGCCACGCTTACCACTCGCTGCCGCCACGCCACGGGCCGAGATCGAGCCGCCGCCGCGCTTGGAGGTGGGGCCGTTGCGCACTTTGCCTCGCCGCTGCGCCTCACCTCGCCCTTGCTCCCTGACCGCCGCGTCGGGCCTAGGACTTAGGGTTAGGGGAGCTTAGGAGGATTGAGGAGTACTGGCCCCATGAAAATGAGGAGGCTATATGTGTGAGGACCAATGGGCCAGCCGGCCAAGCCCAATACAGCCCACGAGGTCACTCGGTAAGTCGGCAAGTCGGGAGCTCCTACTCCTCACGGCTGTCTCGCCGGACGCCGGTGGGCGGTGCCGTGGATGCTGATTGCTGCCTCGGAGAGGAGGGAGGGGGGAGGGGGGGTGTCCAGCTAGAGGGGAGCTGGGCGGCCGCCCGAGCATGCCCGAAGGGAGGGTCCGCCCCTGTTTGTTTCAATCAGATAACAACCGCATAGGTACAGCCGAAGCCTTGCAAGGCAAGCAACGGGAGAACAATAACCACCAAAATCTATTCGCTAACAGAAGCCACAGCAAATTCACACACACGCCTATAGTCCAACATGGACACGTTAAGAGGTTTGATCTCTAAAACTCTAACCCGAAATTATCTCATATCTGTAATTCCTATTCTGATTTACATGAAAAGGGTCCGCAGACTATAGTGTCCATGTTAACTCAAACTCTAACCTTTTAAGGTGACCATGTTGGACTATGGAGTCCAGGACCCTAGTCCGTTGAACTATGCCGCAGAATCTTGCGAGGGAAATTAAGAGTATTTACGTTCCGAATCAGGGTTTCGTTCAATTAGAAAAGTTGCGAGAAATTTCTGTAGTTTTCCAAGAAGATCTAGATCATTAAATTGGGAGTTGTGAACGAAATATTATGGCATCGGCAAGGTCGCTGCCCAGAAATCGGCATTAATGACAGTTGTCATGTAGATGGGTTAATTACATATGGTAGATGAAATATTTTAATTGTGGTCATAACTTAAATAAGCTAGATATTTCTTAGTAGATTCTAGAAATACCATTGTTTACTACTTTTCATGTTATAGAAAAAGTATATGAAAATGTGAAGTAGACTGTTCCGACAGATTCTGGTTTAATCTTCGGGCTTGGAACCGGGAACCTAAACGGTGAATTCAGAAGTATTGTATAACTAGAATATTATAGAGAATTTCATGTGGTTTCCAGAAAATATATATTTTGTAATTTTTGGAGTTCAGAGGAGGGACTTATGGTCGTTTTACCCATTAATGAGATTTTATTCCTTGCATGCTTGCTATAATTTATCGTTAAATATGGGTTAAATTCGTAGCTAGTGTAGTTTGGTAACATTCCGGGCTCAGTGTTGAACCAGGGTGTTATAGCTCTGGATCCGTGGTGAATAGTTTGACAACTTAGGTTGATTTAACCTACTAAAATTTGCTCTAGAATTGGTTAACATAATTAGAATTTGCCAATGATTAATTAATTCCTAAAACTTGACTTAGGATGGTAAACAACTTCAAAAAAATTGACACACTAGTGCACAATAGGATGAGAGTGGGTCAAACATTTCTTTTGCGTTTCCGTTAATGTTAGTTGCAAATCAGACACTTAACGTGTTTTACATTATCTCAGTTATCTTCCTTGGCATGCAATATTTTTGAGGTGTTTGGTTTCTGACGTTAAGGCTGTATTTCTAGTTGACCTGTGTAGTTTCTATATTTAGTTAATATTGCCTCGCCATATGTAGCAAATACGAACTATAAAACGAGGTAAGCCATGTTGAGATAACTGACCAAACACATTTTATGCAATTTTCAGCCATGTGTGGTCACAAAAAACAGTAGGGTCAACATCTACACGTGCCTGAAATTTGTGGAGGACAGAAAGACACGCGATGTTGGCTGTCTCGGTCCTAAATGTTTGACAAATTTCGTGTCCAATGCCAATTTTTCAAATTTCGTGTCCAATGCCAATTTTCTCTCTAATTAATCGTACTACTTGACAAAATTGATATTGTTTTCAATTGTGGACCACAAACAAATATGGAAACGAGCAACAATACCCAATTGTGTGTTTTCAATGTTAGGTTTTAGTGTGAGCGTCAGTGACGAATCCGGAGATGACCTGTTAGAGATGGCGAAGAAAATAGGTGACGACGGCGATGTTAGAGGGCAAGGGGCTAGTGGTGCCAGCGAGGAGGACAAGGGCAGACTAGATAATTAAGGGGGCAATTTGTTATATATCATGGAATAACTTCAAATCTGTGTAAAATGTCACTGATGTTTCACTAGCATATGTGTTCTAATCCATATGTCAGTCTCATAATGAGTGTGACGTATTGTGAACCATGTAGCTATTCAGAGATATATTGTGAATTTTCTCATAATTAAATCGGTAATATATTGATCCCTTTTGTCTTTCTTTTGTCCTTTCCGAAGGCTTCACGATCAATAGCAGCACTAGCTCCACATCAAACTCACTCAAAACCATAACCGCTATCGGTTGCTTGGTCGCAAGTCTTAATTTCTATACCACTTCACACTAAATTTAGTTTTAGAGAAAGCATATAAGCAGTATTCTTGGTTAATTATTTGGGGGCCTGTGTCAAGTTTAGGTTCCACTACTTTCATTTGGATTTCGATTTTTCTTAGCCTATGTTTTGATATCATCATCATGGCTAACTGCAGCCTTTTTTGTTTACGAAAACAGGAGAATTGGTCAATAGAGCTATCTTAACAGTTAGCACCAAGAGGTCACAGGATCAAATTCCAAAAAATTCTAGTGTTCAAGAAATATGTTTGACTTCCAATTTAAATTTTTGGACTTTTGCATTTCATAGTCTACTTCAAGAAAATAAAATTTCTTTTTAGTGTTGCAGAAACATCAATTTATACATTGAACACAACTTTTAAATATTGAAAGCCTCAAATTTATTTTAATTTTCTACTAAATATATTAATTTTTAATATTTTTATGTAGTTTTATTTTAGAGTGAACATTTCAAGAAAGTATTGTAATTCTATGTTCTTTACATGCATGATGCCCTATTTTTTCTAAAAAGTTTCCTTCTATCCAAATAGTATTTTACATAGCATGGATTTTTTTTATTTAAAAAAAAAACATCTTTTCAATAGAACCGTCATGTAGCATAGCCTATAGCACAAGCTGGCCCATGGCAGTAGAGGTTTGGGCCATGCTACTGGTCCTTCAGCCCAATCGCCTAGGTTTTCTCTCTCCACATCGACAGCGTACGCGTGTGGCGAATCGAGAGATGGAACCAATTGGGGATTAGAGTTAGGAGGGCACGAGGATTTGTCTCAGTTGGAGCAGTTTCCTTATCTGGAACCACCGCTTCGTCGCATCTGGGAGATATCGCCTCTTCCGTCCATAAACTTTGGGGGAGGTAGGCGTTTTGTGGCGGCGAAATCGTGTGATTTTGGCCTACGATTTGCAGGTTAAGTGGAGTGGCCTCAGGTGGGAATTGGTGGTGGTGAACAAGAGCGTGTGCAAGGAGATAGATGTAACAGTTCAAAAATTCATGAAAGCAAAAATATCAGATTTTTAAAAAAATTTGGTGTAAAAACTAATGTTGATCTTTTTGTCTGTATTTTTTAGAGTTGTTTGAACGTATTTTCTCTTTTGTTAGCACAAGTCCAATTAGAATTATCTAACAGATGCTAGATTTTTATCTGTCATCACGTTAGAATTCCTCCAAACAAATACCTGAATTTTAGCAAGTCTAAAATTCGGTTAGTCTGCTTCTTCACAAATTTTCCTAGTCCTTCTTCTTTCTCCCTACTATTCCTTTGGCTAAGTACTGTTGGTCTGGTTCTGGTTCGACCCAACCATCACTCGTGTGCCCCCTTTCTCCCTTCTTTTCTAGCCAAGCCAGCACTTGTGCCACCGCTCCTCCTTTCCTGTTCCTCCGACCAGCAGCTGGTCAAACTTGATGCCGTCAGACGCTTTGACTAGAGACCAGGGCAACTGCGTCTCGCACCTTCTTTCACCCGATGCGCTGGCCAATTTCCGTCACTCAGCCATTACTAACCGTCACTCCGTCGCACTGTTCTCCCAACCCTGTCAGATCACCACCACTCCACTTGTCGGCTGTGCCAAATTACCTATACATAGCAGCTCCGAGCCCCCTCATCGCCTTTTCCGCCACATTAGTACTAGTCCCAACTTCTTCCTCCCTAAAGTGAGCTTGAACTCCAGGCAAGACTCGAGCGCTCGCTTCGGTTGAGCGCCACCGCAACGCCGCCGTCGCCGTTAACACCCGTCGGAACCGCCACTGACCTTGCTTGTAATACCCCAAATGTATTCGAGAGAGAAGAAATAAATTAGAGACAAGGACCAATTAGAAAAGTGTTTTAACAGGAGATTAGAGGGGGATTTATGCATAATTTCGACAACTTGGGCTATGGGCTTTCATTGACATTTAGGCCCATGAGGTGGCTACTAATAAAGAGAGGAGGAAACCTAGATGAGTTACTGTAGCACGACGTGCTACAGTACCGCCGCCCTTCTGATACCATGAACAGTGCACACGCCAATTGGAGGAAGAAGCGATCACCCGGAGATCGATTGGCCAAGAAGAAGGAGATTGCTGGAGGTGGCCAGCTGTTGGAGGAGGAAGAAGGTGAGGAAACGGGACCATCTTTGGGGAGAGTTCGCTAGTGGGTGCTCTTCGTGCCCGGCGATCGGTTCGTCAAGGGTAACCTCGTTTTCCCCTCGTTTAGATGTGTTAGCGCTTAATTGTTCTTTGCGGTAATTCTGTCGTCTCAGGACAGATTGCATTAGAGGACGTTTTGGTGTGGTTAAGTGCGGATTCAGTCTTGGTCATCTCCTATAAAGTTGTAGAGGACGTCACTAGCTTTCAATGAAGTGCTAGATCGTATTTTTGGACCTCTGTAGCAAACGTTATGAATTTATTAGTGCAACTGTTCTGCGAGTCTGTCAGTAGTTTGACAGGTTTTAGTAATCTGACTTGTTCGATCAGATAACGAGAGAATTAGAGGATCTCAGTATAACGAAAGTTGTAGATAATTGTCGTAGCTTTCAGGAAGCACAAGAACGCGAACTTTGGACGAACGAGCTGAAAGTTATGATCAATTTAGTGTACTGTCCAGAGAACCTGACGTGAAAACGATGTTCTGTTATTTCGCATGTTAGGGATAGTAGATGGCCGAAACAGGAAGGCCCACCAACTAGGTTTAGTTGGGGAATTTGATAAACTTTCAATGAAGTCCAAGAACACCTAATTTGGAGCCCTGTACGAAACGATATGAATTTTAGAACATGACTGTCCACAGAGGGACAAAGCGACATCTAGAAACTGGGGTTGGGTTCGCTAAAGGAACTTTTGTGAGTTCGTGTTTACTTTTATGGTTTGAGTGGTCCTTTATTGCTGTCTTAGCATTTCTTAATTGAATGTTTAGGTGGGGACTGGTTCGAGGCGGCACCCTCTTCACGTCCTTCGTTCACGCACGGTTGAGGCAAGTGCATCGTTGGTACTTTGTTTGTGATTGCTTGGGCATGAGTATGTGTTTGAAGCATGTTTGTGTCGTAGGGTTGTTGACAAGTATGATTTATTCATGGATGTTGTTTATTGCCTTTGTTTCTATGATGATGAAAAGAGATGGTGCATATGCATAGTGATATCATGTTGAGGCCGGTCTTGGGATGACCAAGCATGCACATCTTTGAGGTCCCGTCATGAATGTGGCGGGCTTGAGGTCCCCACACTTGTGGAGTGTGGGCAGGTCCCCAATACTTGCGAGTATTGGGCAATTGGTCCTGTCGTGTGCGTCGCCTGCAGCATGTAAGTATGCAGGACGGTTGCATACTTTGCATTACCGTAAAATGCAAAAGAGATAAAGAAAAGGATTCCTTGAGCATTGCATACGCATGTGAATGATTTAATGATGTTCTCCGAATGTGGATGCGGATGTTATGATTTGACTTATGTGACTGTTTTATTTATGTACTTGCTGAGTCGTGGACTCACTCTTGCTTTCTTTCGCTTTTTTAGTACCCAATTCAAGCGCGACATGCATGGGAGGAGTAGCATTATGTTTACGCTTTTACGGCCATGTGCTTTAATTCTCGGACCATGCCTTAATAAATAAGCTATTGTTCAAGGATTTGTCATGATTATATTTACTGCATTGGATTAATTGTAATAATGATGATTAGCTTAGTTGGATGCTTGAGGACTTGTTCAGTTGATTAGCAAATTCCTGAGAACTTATTGATGATCTTGAATATTGCAATGTTTCGTTATAGTTCTCTTTTAACTGTTGAAACCCATGTGAAGTGAGAAATACAAAGGAGATTCTGCCGAATTTTAGTAAATTGTCTAGCTTAGATTTGTGTAAGGTTACCTTAGTAGCATTCCAGGCTCATTGTTGAGTTAGGGTGTTACATTGCTCTTCCTCTCCTCTGACCAGATTGGCCCAAGGAGTCAAATCGACCTCGCCGAGGAGGTGCACCCCAAGTCATCTCCGCAGAGTTGTCTGCTTACTCCCCTGAAGCCGTTCGGAGGATGGAAGACTACTCTCTCCTCTTGGGCCCTCACTGCCGTTTAGAGCTTCGCTCATCGTCGCGGTCCACAGTTGCCAGATCAGCTTCGGCTAGCTCGTCCCCGCAGCTCCATAACGGTACGTCCCTAGTGGCCCAGATGCTATTCGTTTGAGCTGCCCTGTTCTTTCTATGGTTCTTTCTGTGATTCTTCCTCTGGCTCTTCCTCTGTTCTTTCATTGGTATGTTCGACCACGTCGAAGCAACCGAATCTTCTACGACCACGTAGTCGAAACTCATTCGACTACGTGCAACCGAATCTTCCACGATCACATAGTCAAAACTCTTTCGACTACACCCAGCCGAGTCTCCTATGACCACGTAGTCGGAAATGGCAGTTGTATCCTTCCTACGACCACATTGAGCCGTCGTAGCCTTCTTGTGACCACGTCGTGTAGTCGTATCCTTCTTTGGAATTGGTAGTCCCCTTTTCAACTATTTGTAGTCGTACCTCTTCGACTACGCATAGTCGAACCTCTTTCCGATCAGGTAGTCAAATTTTCTTCGACTACGCGTATAGGTAAACCTTCTTCGGCTACACATAGTCGTGCCTACCACGACTACACCAGCCGTATCTCTTACAACCACCCCAGTCGTAACTCCGACTACACCTAGTCGTACCTCTCATTTGACTACACCTTGTCGAACCATCTTCTGATCACGTGATCGTGTAGTCTTCACATATAGTCAAACATCTTTCTACTGCAGGTAGTTGAACCTCATTCGACTACACCTAGTCGAACTTTTTCTGACCGCGTAGTCACTACGAGCACTACGACACGCTTACAAGTACCGCAGCAACCACGAGCACTGTAGTGTCCACGACCACTGTCCACGACCAGGTTCGGCTACGACCAATTGCAGTTGAAACCTTCTACGACCACGTTCTGCTATGACCACTCGGACGCTACGACCACGCAACTCACTATGGCACGTAGCATCTACGAGCGCTTAGCACCTGCGAGTACGATAGCACCTACGAGTAATGTAATAGCTACGAGTACTGCAACGCTACGAGTACTGTAGCGCTACGAGTACTTTAGCATCCACAAGCATTATAGCCCTATGGGTACTATAGAACCAACGAGTACTGTAGCACCCACGAGTACTTACGAGTATTGTAACATCTACGAGTACTGTAGCGCTACGACTACGCAGCCCGCTACGACCACGACCACGAGTTCGACCACTGTGTTTCGACCACAGTCTCGACTACCCTTTCGACCACACAGTTTCGACCACTATGTCGCGACCACACAGTTTCAACCATGGTGTTTTGACCACCCAGTATGAACCACTGAGTCTCGACCACTGAGTTTTTACCCCTCAGTTCGACCACTGGGTTCCGGCCACTTAGTTCGACCAGATTAGTTCGACCATACTGGTCTACGCCTTCGACCAGATTACTTTGACCACGCTGGTCTAAGGCTTCTAGTCTAAAACTTTGCCCGCATATGTGTAAGACACATACGTGCTCAAGTCCAACCATAACGGCTGACTTCAAGGACCATTCTTAACTCGAAAGAGAATTTTAGTGTATCACATAACCAGGTAATCACTCCTGGCTAGGTAACTATTGAGGAATGTTCCTATGGAGACTCTCTCTCTCTGTTAGAGTTATCCACTTTAATCTAAAGTATTCCATGTTGGGATTGAACCGCTCAACCCTCTCTCTTGGAAACCATCCATTAGTCTCTCTCGTATCTCTGGTTAAACATACACAGAGAGAAAACTCCTATTGTGCTTCATTTCCTTTAACAGGAAATACTCGGATTAAATAAGCCTCCTACACATAAGGACGTACAACCTGTACTCCAGGCACCCACTAACTCCACCAGGGCCTATTCCTATGCCACGACCACCTGGAACCTCTTCACGATCCAAAAGACTCAGCCAACTTATTGACTCAGACTACCACTTCGTTCGGGCATTCTAGCTCCTACGACCACTATAGCTTTACGACTTCTGCAGCTCTTACGACCACTGCAGCTCCTACTACCCTTGTAGTTCCTACAACAACTGTAATTCCTGTGACACTGTAGCTGCTACGACCACTACAGCTGCTACGACTTTTGTAGCCTCTACGACAACTGCAGTGTTTCTACAACTACCCCCTAATTGTAAGCCCCCTACAATCAGTCTGTGATCGTAAGCCTTTCTACGACCATCATCTGGTCGTAAGTTCTTCTACGATCAGTTTCTAGTCGTAAACCTTTCTACGACCACCACCTGGTCGTAAGTTCTTCTGCGATCAGTTCCAAGTCATAAGCGTTTGTACGACTATCCCTTGATTGTAAGTCCTCCTACGATCAGTCCTGTGGTCGTAAATTCCTTTACGACCGGTCCCTGGCTGTAAGACTCTACGACCATCCTCTGGTCGTAAGTCCTTTTACGACCAGTCCCTAGTCGATGAGGCTTATAGCCGTGTAGTCCTGGTCGATCACGGAGGCTTCCACGCCATATTAAAGGATATGACCTGGTCATTCTGTCGAGTTGCCGTTAGATATGTTTGCACTCATTTTGAGTGTTTTGTTTATTTGCACGTATTTGGATTTATTGAATTTCATTTGATTATTTTCAGTTGCTCTTGGGTTTAATCGTAGTCTGTGTAGTTAGACTCTGACGCTGTGATGGAACCACAATCCCAAGAAGGTCAAGATGGTCAGGCTATTGAACATGATGATTATCAGCGCATTGAGCGAGATTATTATTAGGATATCGAGAAGGGCGAATGTCAGAGTATAGAGTTTTATCAGAACGTCGAGCAAGGTGAGTCAACACTTTGATCATATTGCACCTACTCTTTGCAAATTATGTTGGTTTAACTTATGAAATTGCATTACTATGATTTATGCAACTATATTTGGTCTAGTCGTAGCTAATGCCTTAACCATAATTGTGTATAAACTTTCAATCCTTGAACTTGGACACTATCCTATGTCACCCTAAACTTAATGGATTACATACTAGTTAATAAGTCTGTATCTAAGTGTCATGCTTAGCCTTGCTTATATACATTGTCATCCGGGCATTACATTGCCCGACAACACTCTTTCAATATGAAAACTGGATTTGGGCAGACGAGGCTGTGAGCCTAGTTGGTATGTTGAACTAAATAATTATTTTCAAAACAAATAAAACCTGATAAATAGATGTCGACTTGGGTGAATGAAAAGAGGGGCTGGTGTCGGGGGCACGAGAGGATGTTGGTATGTGGATGTGCTTCCTGAGTCAATTAAGGACCGAATCTAGTGATGACCTCTCATGTAAAAACAGTACAAACACAAGTCTATAATGGGTACGACCTAGCTAACTAATTTGCTCTCCTCGACGTGGCTTCGCCATCGGAGGAATGTAGCGTGGGTGAAGGGGAAAGAAGCCACTGGGAAACCACGCGGCGCAAGAGGGGGCCTTTTGGAAGAGCTTGGCTCAAGCGGTGGAAACCTTAGCGGGTGGAGTTGCGTCGAGGTTGAACATTGTAAAGACCTTGTGATAATCTCCCATTAATTCATATGTCCAAGGAAACGTGTGTTCATATCAAGATGATTATCTCTTGTGGGTAAAGCGTGCGAACTCTGCAGAGTAAGAAAACTATCTGGATAACCGTACTTACGGTCAAGAGCGGTGCTGAGAACTTGCTTGATATGGCTTTCCTTTTTCTAAAAACCGATTTGTGGATGGAACGAAAAGTTAGGGTGAGATCCTAGGGATTTGAAAAGGCCTGATCTGGGACCAGTGGTAATTACGGGATAGCATGAGCATTGAGTGGTTGATGCCACTCAATGGTATAGGAGGTTGGACCTTCACTAGTAGATTTCAACAAGAACTCAGTTTATAAAACCTGTTGTTTAAAATACTAAGTCTCAGGATGTTTACTACTTAATCTAATTCAAACATGGCTTTGGGCAAATAAAAGAACTCTGAAACTTCCTTGACCAGCCTTGCATCTATGATAAATGCATTGTGTGTTGGCTCGTGAGTATGGTTGTGTATTCATACTCGTTGTTTACATTTTTTTAATCAGTAAGCACCAAATAAGACTGCTGGGACGACTACGAGTACTGTTCACACCGAGGACTGTTCACACCGAGTACTGTTCACCACGAGGACTGTTCATGCCGAGTACTGTTCACACCGAGTACTACTCGAACCGCCCCTTCAGCGCAGCATAGTGGCGTCTGGTCGTAGACATCGACTAGCGTCCCCTACACTACGCGACTACAACCTCCGACCAAGACCTGGTTGTAGGTCTACCTTGGGGGTAAATTCGGATGTTGATCAAGACTGAAGACCAAGAAAGCCAAGAACTAGGTCGCAAGCCCACGATCGATTGTTGGTGAGCATATCGTAAGGGTTCCACGTGTTATGCCTTGAATCTTCTTCTACTGTTGTTTTCTGAAAGTATTTGGTCTGACCGGCCCTTCTGCAAGTCAAAAGCCGTAAGGTATATTTATGTTTTGTTTAGTATTATGCAATAGTTTGTATTTTCATAATATGTATTTGAACCAATGATGTAACTATTTATGCTATTTACTGATCCAGGGAAAAAACACAACTATACACAGAGGATTTCAAGTTCCAAATTTGAGGTCCGACAATAGATTAAACCAATCGTTCAAGGAAGTGGGGGAGTGGTGGAGAAATTGACTGATCTTTGAAGATGGCTGGAGGTTTTGATCGCGGCGGGGGGGATGTGTAGCTCACAATCTGGATCTGCATCTGCATCAACAGACCGTCTCAATAGCTAAACCTACCGGGGTAACGTCTCCTGTTAAGATTCATACATCTATTCAGAAAGGTCCTTGTCACAAGTGTAACACTGGTGGTCATAGTTCTAAGGAGTGAGATGGCAGTCTTCTATGAGGTTTGTGCTAAGAAGTCTCATGCTACTGACATGTGTATCATCAAACCAAAACAATTATCAAGATGGTAGGATTAACAAACCATGGCTTAGGTTTCTATCTGGCTCAGAATGCTAAACCTGTTAAGAAGTATAATTCTATCAATGTCATGGGGCTTGTGAGTGTGAAGACTGGTGAGTTAACTGAGAGCCAATTGGAGCATGATCTAGAAGTCATGTTTACCTGGAAATGGACATCGAAATCAAAGGAAATTAATAAAGGATGTTTTTAGTCCGATTCCCTTCCGAGAAGATAGAAGAGTTGGTCGTTTTTCTTTCCTTGGTTGTGAATCAGGTGCTTCGATCAAAGTTACCAAATGGAATTCTGCAGCTATGGCTAAGTTTGAGCTGCATACTGTGTGGGTTCGAGTTTCTGGGTTCCAGAAGATTTGCAGAACTATCATGGTCTTTGTGAGATTGGATCTATGATTGGTGGTGTAATGGAGGTTGATATGCACATTTATAGGACATCTGCTGCAGAATCAAGGTGGCTGTGAAGGATATTACAAAAATACCTGCCAAATCTGAGATATGTGTTCTTCCATATTTATATAATGTCTTCATTGATGTGGAAACTGTGGTAGAAATTGCGGTGCTTTCTTAGAGGTGCTGGTCAAGGGGAAAGGAATAAAGATGAAGAACCCAAACCAACTGAGCCACATGATGATGAGAATGACAATACTAGAAGGAAGAAAGGTAAACTCATTGATGGGGAAGATGGGCTTGAGATAGATAGTAATGCTAAGGGAGGAAATTCTAAAGCTGGATGTAGTCACATGCAGAAGGTGGGAGTATCTCCAGAACAACTGAAGCAAGTGGAGGCTGACAGAATCTTGGCTGAGAAGCTGCAATCAATGGAAACAGTTCTAGCTGCGCAACAAGTTAAGGCTGTGATGGACATTGATATTAATAAGCATAATGACCAGTATGAGACAGGTTTGGACAGTCAAGGCAAATCAAATATTCCTCAAGTTTCTGTGGAAGATGTTATGGAAACTCACAATAAAGCAAAAAATCCTTGAGGCTGCTATGGCTAAGGTGTAATCTATCTCCATAATCATCACTATCAAAGCAGTGGAGATAGATTACACCTCTTTGATAGTGATGATTATGGAGAGGGGTCTACTAAAGAGTCTCAAGATTTGGCAAAGAAACTTGGCATGATCCTTCGACCGTTCAGGTGGCTTGTCTGACTCAGCTTCAGCACGCAGTGCAGGGTAGAAAGAAAAAGAAAGGTGGTTCCCCTGACTTATTCAGGGTGCAGCCTAGGTGTAGGAAAAAAGTGTAAATCATAAAAGGTTTTTTATGGAATTGCAGGGGTTTGGGCCTCGCTGAAAAAACAAGGTTACTGAGGGAAGTGATTGTAGATAATAGACTTGATTTTGTGGGTTTCCAAGAGACCATGAAGCAAAATATTCCAGATTGTTGGCTGAACCATATTAGGGGAGAGCAAAAATTTAGTTGGTTTTGCTCTAAACCAAATGGTAGATCAGGAGGTCTTTTGGTTGGGATTAGGAATGAAACTTTTGAAGTGATTTAGATGTCTAATGGGGATTTTCATATTAGAGTGTTGTTATGTAACAAAAGCAATGGATTCCAATGGAATCTTATTGTGGTGTATGGGCAGCTCAAGCTGATAGGAGAATTTTTTTTTTAACTGAACTTGTTCTTTAACTGAATTTGCTCAAGTGTGTAGAGACCAAAATCATCCTGTGATGATTGGGGGAGATTTCAACATCATTAGAAGGGAAAAAGAAAAGAATAAACCTGGAGGCACTTCCAGATGGAGTTTCCTCTTTAATGCAGTTACTGAACAATATGGTTTAAAGGAATTAGACCTGCATGGTAGATTGTATACTTGGGCAAACGACCAGGAGGATCCAACTTTTGAGAAATTGGATAGAATTCTGGTTACTCCAGATTGGGAATTGGCTTTCCCTAGTATGACTGTTTGTGCTTTAGAGAGGTGGTTATCTGACCATGTTCCTTTGATTATTGATTCAGGTAATCAGTTACATTGTCAAAATAAAAAAAAGGTTTGAAAATTGCTGGTTTCAGAGGGAAGGTTTCTGTGAGTTGGTTAAAAATGTTTGGCTTTCTCATGTGGTAGGTTCAACTAGTATTGATAGATGGCAATACAAGTTGAGAAGCTTGAGGAGGAGTTTAAAAGGGTGGAATATGAACATTGAGGGGGAATATAAAACTCTTAAAAAGACCTTTTGAGACAAATTGATGATTTGGATATAAAATGTGAATGTCTTGGTCTATCTGTCCAAGATAGGTACATTAAATTGGAATTAGAACAGAAATTGCATAAGTTGATGAGAGAGGAAGAAATTAAATGGAATATTATCATCTTAAAGCTAGTGGTAGACGAAGGAAAAATAAGATAACCCGTTTGCAACAAGATGATGGGTGTTTTGAAGGTTATAAAAACATTTTTGGTGCTCCTCAAGATACTAATGTGTCTTTCCAAGGAGTAGATATGGGTAATATCTCAAGATAGAGATGATCTCACCAAACCTTTTAGTATGGAAGAAATTAAGGATATTGTGTTTCAATTGGAGCATAATAAGGCAGCAGGTCCTGACGGTATCCCCTCTGAATTTTATCAACATTTCTGGGAGATTATTAAAAATGATCTCAAAGAAATGATTGATGACTTCCAGACAGGAATTTTGCCCATTGATAGACTCAACCATGGGATCATTACTTTGTCGCCTAAGTGTAGAGATACAACAATGATTCAGAATTTCATACCAATACTAGTAGGGTGCCTGTGCGTTGCAACGAAATCCCAAAAGAGAGTGATACATATCAGCCAGACTGAGACCAAAAATTTCTAGAAGTTAATGGCCGCTCAAAAGTACCTTGCCAAAGTAACCGGCCAACAATGTCCCATGGGGGTGGTCAGGTTTCAGGAAGGAGAAAAGCAAATCCATGAGCTGCACCAATAGCACGACTTCATCAGTTATAAAAGAAAAATTTACAGTGCATTGGGAGAACAGTATTGCATCAAGAAAATAAAAAAAAGCTAAAAATAAAGCATACATCTTCATCCTCCACTAATGGTTGGCATTGTACAGCTCAAAATAAAGCATACATAAAAAAAGCTAAAAATAAACTCATGGCAATGAATAAAATCCACGTTAGGAGATCGCAAGAAATGGTTTTTACACAGTTGGCTTTGCTATGCCTAAATATCCTTTTGTTTTCAGCATCCTCAGGTGCCTCTTCTACAATGTAGCGGAGCAATTGCTCCACTTGAACTTTGTCTTGCAAACTGCAACAATTAGAATAAACAAAAATTTTGTTATCAAATAATCTACCAGTGATCCCATAATTCAAATATCTTAAATTATAAATGTTGTTCACAAGCAAACTATTTGTTATGGTCTATGATGCACCGATACGCGATACCGATACGGCGGTACGGATACGGCGATACCCCATTTCTCAAAAATACCTGATACGGCGATACGGATGTGTGTGTGTGTGTATATATATATATATATATATATTAAAATACTAAAAAAATAAAATACGATACTTGATAAGTTTCAGTCAAGGGATCTGTAAATGGATGTGTGTGCACAATTGAAATGAAAATGTATGTGTCTAGTGGTCAGAAGACTGAATTTTTCCAATTGTGGATGCAATTGCAAATTTCAGTGATGGTTCAATGCAAAACCCAGTGTCAGATTTATTGCATCATTGCATGCAATTACAAATGTCATTGTGTTAGTGTTGACTGTTGTATGCTCCTAAACAAGCACAAGGATTGGGCTCAGTTGTGTCAGTTTGGGCCTGAACCTTCAGAAAGACAGAAAGTAAAAAATCAAATAACCAAACAGGTTTATGCCAATGGTCATGTACACCTCAATCTCAATGCTAACTGGTGCAGCTACTGGTGAGTGGTGAATTGGTGATGAACTGATGGTAGTCAATTCCCATTTCATCACTTCATCAGCTTCATCTGTAAGACTGTAATCTCTGAAGATGCACCCCTAACTAATTCAGACTGTGAACTTCCTAAAAATCCCAACATCCAGCACCCTACATCTCTAAAATAATTCCTTGTCTTTCCTAAAAGTAGCAACTAAGGCGCTCCAAGATAGAAAACATCCTACAGAATTGCGACAACAACGCGGTACATCGCCACTCCCAACCTGAGGTCACTGAAACCCACGTAAAGGCGAGGCCTTTGGCCAGCCCCAACCACCCCGCTAAAAATTCCCCCGAAAACATTCGAAAAACCGCACCTTTTCCACCGCCACCACTCCAAGACGCGACCTTTTTAACACTAGAGAAGACTAGAGAGGGCGGGATCTGGAGGGGAAGAGATCTGACCTGCGTGCTTGTGATCAATCATGGCCGTGGGCAATCCCGTGGCGCTGCACCATCCGGATCAGAACTCCCCACACGGAGGAGGGGGCGCAGAGGAGGGAGCGCCGACGGCCGCCAGCCACTGGTCGCCGGGAACTCTGGACTGAGGCGCACGGCGACGGCGACCTTTGGACTGGAGGCGCAGCGGACTGGGAGGTAAGCGCAGCATCAGGGACAAGGCCACAAGGAAGGATTGACGATGTTCCCCAACGGGCACACTCTACACCCCCTCGTGGCAATGGCAAGGATACCACCGCTGGCGAACGAGACGAACACTTTAATGAACGTACGGAACATCCTCAACATTCTCACACTCCTTTAAAACCAACTCAGGGGTCTGACATAGGCCATTCTGAGACAACCCGACGAAGAAAAATAGCAGCTCAGAAAAATCTCCCTAAGCGTGCTTATTTCCAGTCGGAGGAAGCTCAAGAGCTCCAGCACATCAACGACTTGTTGGAAAATCTGACCCAAGAGCTCGCTCGAGCGCCAGGGTACGATCGCTTCGCAGAAGAGATCGCACAAAGGCTTCGCAGCATGATGGCAAAACTCGAGCGTCCCCGTCAACAACAACCAGGGAGTCGTAGCAGTACGACTCCATCTTTTGCCAGCCGTTCGGATAACTCGTCGCACGGGAGACGACATGACCCTCGCTCACGTCATTCTCCCGATCCGAGGAAGACTCGTTGGACATCTAGAGACCAACCAGCTCCCAGGAGAGGTGATCTCTCACCACTTCAGGAGCGCAATGTACGGCGGCAAGCGGAATACGAGGAGTATTTCCCTCGTAAAGCTGGGGCTTATCATAGGTCCAGCCCACCCGTGGCTGGGTATCGTTGAGTACGATCACCCGGTGACGTTAACCCTTCTTTTTTACAAAGAAGGAGGCAAGAATTTATCTCTGGATGTCGGGCGTTTTCACCCAATCTTTGAGCAGTTCGCTAGCCGCCTCGTTTTCGACCAGCGAACATGGAGAAATTCGATGGAACCCAAAATCCCATCGAATTCCTCCAGATCTACACTACAGCTATCCGAGCGGTAGGAGGAGGAGAGTACGTCATGGCAAATTACCTTCCGACTGTACTCGAAGGATCGGCTCGATCATGGCTTTTAAACTAGCCATTTGAATCGATCTACTCGTGGCAGCACCTCTGTGATCTTTTGCTGGTGAACTTCCAGGGCACCTACAACAGCCCTGAAAATAAGGATGACCTGCACCGGATAAGACAGAATGACCATGAAACTCTACGCCAATTCATCAGGCGCTTCAGTCAGGTTCGAAATTCTATTCCGGAAGTTTCTGACTGATCCGTGATCAGGGCTTTCAAGCAGGGAGTCTACAACAGAAGAATAACACAGGACATCGCTTTACATCTTCCTGCCACCGTCGCCGAACTCTTCGAGATGATCGATAGATACGCGACTGCTGCTGAAGCAGTCGAGTGGAACAACACTATCGATCGTGAAGATAATATCCCTCGGGAGGTAGGCGAAAGTGGTAAGAAAAAGGATAAAAAGGCTAGGAAGTCCAAGAACAAGGCCGAGAGACACAAATCTCCTGCCGCCGGTTCTAAGGAGATCCTGGCCGTAAGCGACGAGGAGCCGCGCAACCCCAAGCAGAATCCCGATCGAGGTAAAGGTAAGCGCTAAGATTGGAAGAACGACAAACCCAGGTGGTGTCCTTTCCACAAAAAAGAAGGGCATGACCTTCGTAACTGCCGAGTTTTTCTATGAAAACTCGAAGACTATTACTCTGGCAAGGGGCCACTTCCTACTCTTGAACAGGTAGGCCAAACAAGTGGACGGAAGGAGTCGGATGACGAGGAGGAGATGCCGTTCCAGGATCCGCAACGCACCATCGATCACATCTATGGAGGATCATCGGCATATGAGTCACGGAGACAGCTGAAAGCTGTCGAGCGCGAGGTCCCAAAGGAGTAATCACAATATATTGTGACAAGAAGATGACGTACTCCTATGACCGTCGTTCCCTCGAAATGGTTGGATAACTACCAACTCGAGACGAAAGTCAGCCTTCGACTAGCAAGTCGAAGCCTAAAGCTGCACCAAAGCCGAACGATCAGGTCAAAGAGGTTCCTTTGGATGCAGAGGAGCCCTCGAAGACTATTCGCATAGGGGATTCTTTCGACCCCAAATAGGAAGACGCAGATGTCTTTCCTTCGAGCAAACGCAGATGTCTTCGCGTGGCAAGCATCCGACATACCCGGAGTCCCCAGGGAAGTGATCGAGCACAGGCTAGCTTTATGACCTGATAAATTACCCGTAAAATAGAAGTTACGGAGATTTGCCCCTGATCGACGAGATGCTATTAGGTCAGAATTGGACAAGTTGCTTAAAGCAGGCTTCATAAGAGAAGTCAACCACCCAGAATGGTTGGCCAACCCTGCAATGGTTAGAAAGTCGAACGGCAAATTGCGTATGTGCGTAGACTTTACTGATCTTAATAAAGCTTGTCCAAAAGATTATTTTCCTTTACCTCGTATCGATCAGCTGGTTGACTCTACTACAGGATGTGAGATGTTGAGTTTTCTGGATGCATACTCTGGTTACCACCAGATCAATATGTGTCGAGAAGATGAAGAGAAGACCACATTTATTACACCGTTTGGAATATTTTGCTATGTCAAAATGCCATTCGGTTTAAAAAATGCTGGGGCTTCTTTTCAGCGTTTGATGCAAACAACTTTTGCTCCTCAACTAGGCCGAAACTTGGAGGCCTACGTTGATGATCTAGTCGTAAAAAGCAGCAAACGACTCAATCATATCACAGACTTGCAGGAAACATTCGACAACCTCAGAAAATACCACTTGAAGCTTAATCCCGAGAAGTGTGTGTTCGGGGTCTCTTCAGGAAAATTACTTGGATTTTTGGTCTCTGCACGAGGAATCGAAGCAAATCCTGAAAAGATAAAAGCCATCACTCAGATGCGCCCCCCGACCATGAAAAAAGAAGTCCAGAAACTCACAGGATGCATGGCGGCATTAAGTCGTTTCATCGCACGTCTGGGAGAGAAAAGACCGCCTTTCTTCAAACTTCTAAGGAAACATGAGGGCTCATAGCCTTTGAGGAAGTCAAGAGGTATCTTAGTAGTGCTCATATTCTGATTTCCCCGAAACCAGGAGAGACGCTCTTAATTTATCTAGCTGCCACGCCACAGGCAGTGAGCGCAGTACTGGTCATAGAACATGAGAACGTACAACGACCAGTTTACTACGTTAGCGAAGTTTTACACGGACCTAAGCAGTGTTACCCTCAGGTTCAAAAACTTTTATATGCCCTCCTCATGTCTTCGAGGAAGCTACGGCATTATTTTCAGGCGCACAAGCTAGCTGTGCCGTCTGAGTTTCCCTTGGGAGTGATCCTCCAAAATAGGGAAACAGCGGGACGTATGGCAAAATGGTCAGTCGAACTTGGGGAGTTCGACATCCATTTCGTGTCCCGAACGACCATTAAATCCCAGATCTTGGCAGACTTTGTCACCTAATGGACAAATCTTGAACCTGTTCAGGATCCCTAGTATGATTCCCACGACCAGTGGACGATGTACTTTGACGGGTCACTTATGATAAGTGGCTCGGGGGCTGGGGTGGTCCTGGAATCTCCTACCGGAGAGACATTAAAGTATGCCATACAATTAAACTTTCAGGCCACTAGTAACGTGGCAGAGTATGAAGGTTTGCTAGCTGGCATACGAGCCGCAAAAGCGCTCTCGATTCGGTGACTACTCGTGATAGGAGACTCTCAACTAGTTGTGAATCAAGTCGGAAAAGAGTACCAATGCTCTAATCCAACTATGTCCCGGTATTTATCGGAAGTTCGAAAGTTAGAAAAGCACTTTTTGGGCTTTGAGGTACAATTTATCCCTCGAAAGGATAATTTCCTCACAGACCAACTGGCTCGTCTGGCTTCCTCCCGATCCTTAGTACCGAAAGGGGTTTTTCTGGAGCAACATCAGAAGCCGTCTCTAGTTGAAGAACTAGAGACGCCTCCTATAGAAACAACCTCTCTAGAGTACGAAGATACCTGGATGACACCTATCTACAAGTATCTTCAGACGGGTTCCATACCTGACGACGATCTCGAAGCAAATCGACTATCCCGAAAGGCCAAAATGTATACTTTGGTCGAAGGTGTCCTTTATAAAAGAGGAACTCAAGGGGTACTCATGCGATGTATTTCGCAGAGCGAAGGATTAAAACTCCTTCACGACATACACGGAGGCATCTGTGGAACTCATGCTTCTTACAGAACTCTAGTCGGTAAAGCCTTTCGACAAGGTTTTTATTGGCCAACGACCCTCTATGATGCCAAGGAGTTGGTCAAAAAGTGTGTACAGTGCCCAGTTTCATAGCAGGCAAATACACCAACCGGCTCAGGCATTGCAAACAATTCCTCTGTCTTGGCCTTTTGCGACCTAGGGTCTTGATATCCTAGGACCGTTGCCCAGAGCTCCAGGTGGATTCGAATTCCTTTTTGTGGCTATTGACACGTTCACAAAATGGATAGAAGCTGAACCTGTGACTGAGATAACAACGGAAGCAGCGAAACAGTTCATGATTAGATGCGTGATAACTCGATTTGGAGTACCAAGTCGAATCATCATAGACAATGGCAAACAATTTTCGAGCACAAAATTTCAGGAATTTTACGACGAGTTGGGAACTCGTTTGTGTTACGCTTCTGTTGCCCACCCACTAAGCAACGGGGTGGTCGAAAGAGCGAATGGCCAAACATTGAAGGGAATCAAGACTCGAGTCTTCGATCAGCTTGTCAAACGCTCGGGGGCTTGGGTACAAGAGTTGCCTTCTGTATTATGGGCAATTCGTACGACAGTTTGCTGAGCTACAGGAGAAACACCTTTCTTTCTAGTCTTTGGCGCAGAGGCCATGCTTCCGTCAGAACTAAAGATCAGGTCAGCAAGAGTCGAAAATTTTAACGACTCCATCCAATAACAACCGGCGAGCGACATTAATCGCTCGAGGAAAAAGGACCGTGCCTTAATCCGATCGCGCTCTGAAAAAGCCTGCGCGAGATACTACGATCGTAAGGTCCAATCTCGCAGCCTTGCTGTAGGTGACTTGGTATTGAGGCTTATCCAATCCCAGTCTAATCGGAACAAACTTTCCCCCAAGTGGGAAGGTCCTTACACTGTGGTCGAAGTTACGCGTCCAGGATCGGTATGACTTGCAATGGAGGATGGCCGCGTTCTCTCAAACTCTTGGAATGACCAGTTACGCAAATTCTATGTGTAACAAGCTTCTACGACAATAAAGTATCAGGTTCTTCCTATCTTTTTTGTCTCTATTTGAATTTTGCTTTTATTTTTTACCATTATTCATATGCTCATTTCCCCTTTACACTGGTTGGAAAAAGGACATAAAAACTAGTCGAAGTCTCTCCTCTCTGCATGTGGTCCTGCCCGCTGGAAGGAGCTTCCTAGTATCACTTTGTTCTTAACTTTTGCTACTAGTACAAAGTTTTTTGGGCTCGAAAACATGGTCGAAAATTTTAAGCAAATTCATGTCACCTTAGTTTATTTATTCATTTTGAAAAATACTCTAAGAAGAGCGCACTTTTGAGATTTGTTCGACCATTTCTGGTAAACTTGATTGGTTTTAACTGGTCGGAGGCACAAACACATCTAGTTGAAGCTTCTCCTTTCTGCACGTGGTCCTGCCCACTAGAAAGAACTTCCTAGCGTCGTCCTGTTTCCTACTCTTACTACCAGGACGAACTTATCAGGTAATCGAAAACAGTCGAATAAATTTCTAAGGTATTCTATATGTTTGTTTCACTCAAGTTGTCGTTATTGATTTGATTAATCTAGTTGGACATGGTAACATCACCTAGTCGAAGCCTTTTCTCTCTGCACGTGGTCCTGCCCACTAGAGGGAACTTCCTAGCGTCGATCCGTTTTCCATTCTTTCGACTAGAGCAAGATAATCGATTCTCGAGAACTATAGGTCGAACAAACCTCTCTGTTTTCAGAAACCCTTTCTTTACTATTTGTTTAGTTTATTCCAATAAACTAAGCAAATAGTCGGGGACTAGGATAAAGTTACAAACATGACTTCATTTCTTAGTCTTAGTTTTTTCCGAGTTGTCATCTTACGAGTTACTAACTACTCTACAAGATGATTCGCAGGGGAAAAGAAGAAGACAGGAGGAATCACACATATCTGGTCTGATTATTTCTTCCTTTTTTATTATCTTACGAGTTACTAACTACTCTACAAGATAATTTGCAGGAAAGAAGAAATGATCATATATTTACACATCACCAAAAAAGACTACTATGATAAAGGAGACTCTATTTGCATCTCCTCCGCGACTTTCTCGCCGACCGACTGCATGTCCTTGATTATCCATTCTGCTTCAGATTCGGTGCAGTCGAAGTCGGCTTTAACAGAATGTGGATTAAGGTTAGGGTCACAGGCCTTGAGCTTTGCTAAAACAAAGCTCACAGCTCCTTTGACCGCTTCTCTTATCGAGTCATTCTGGTTGGTCTTCAGAGTAGACACCAACTCTTGCAGGGTACCGATTTGCTCCCCAATGGCACTCGTATGAGCGTCCATCGTGCCATCGCGGGGAGTGACCTTCCCGGCACGAAGCCCATCGAGTACATTGTTTAGAAGCGAAATGTTGTCTTGAAGATTGATCTTCATCGACTTCATCTCCTCCTGGGTACAAGTCGAAGCCTCGTGGAGTTGTTTTATTTCAATTAATCACTCTGAAAGGAGTAAGGATTGATTAGATAAAACAATTCTATGAGAAGATAAAACGATTTAACAGCAGGTAAAAATTTTACTTACCCGCTAATTGAGAACCTAACTTCTCAATTTCTTGATCTTTCTCCTTCGCGATGCGCGAGATCTCGTGGACAACCGAGGACTTCTCCTGGACCTCGATCCAAAGAGTCCCCACCTCGGCCTGAAGGGCCTTATTTTCGACTTCTTTTTGTGTACAAGAATGAGAGGTTAAGAAGGTGGAGATCGAGATTAAATGCAGTCGTAACTCTACGTACTATTTATTTTTTCTTGCAATTTCTGAGTTGCAGAGTTAGCCTCCTGAAGCTTCTTCAGAAGGTCACTAGTCTTATCCCTTAACTTTTTCGTCTCGGCTTTCTCGAAGTCGAGTGAATCAGCTAAGGTCTTTTCGTCACTCTTAAACCTGAAAGGTTAAAGGAAGACATGAATACACAGACGAGTAGTCGTAAACATTTCTACGACTGATGGATAATCGTAAGTTTTCCTATGATTACCCTTGGTCGTAAGTTCTTCTATGACTAGGACCCAGTCGTAAGTCTTCTACGACAATCTACGAGTACTGAGTACGTAATCCGTTGGTAAAATGATTACGAGAATCGGTCACTCACCACCTCTCTGCTTGCTTGCAGAGCATTGCTTTCTCTTGTCGTAGTTTGACAAGTTGCCGATTGTACTTGCAAATCGTGGCAACTTGTTCTACGGCTCTCTGTAGGGGAGAAAAACGATAAGAGACAGGGATAAAACCATGCATAAGTATCGATGAATACTTACATTCATGTTTGACCAAGCAAACATGGACATTATTCGTGACGGATCTTTTAGCCCATCCATCTTCTCGACTCGTTTCCACCAAACCCCTTCGAGACGTTCATTATCGAAGACATCCCCGCAATTGGGAATGCTGCTAGGGTGAGGAACTCGATCGCGAGATTGATAGGCAGAAGATCCTACGATAGAAGCAGGGCCAAAGAAATCAGAGCAAAAGTTAAAATACTCTTCTTCCTCTGATTCGGTGATGGGAGCACCGCCTAGAGGACCCGAAGGAACGTCCTCGACAGCCTCCTTGTCAGCATGGTGGTCGGAACTGTCACCTCCGCTGACTCCCGGTGTCTCCCTCGTGGCCTCTCCTGCCTCCGCTGTCGTCCCTACGACAACCTCGGTGGTCGTAGCAACTTCTGCGGCGACGACTTCCTCCGTCGCAGGAATAGTAGCCAGAGCTTCAGCCACTGCCGCAGTCACATCTTCACTGGCTGAAGAGGTGACAGCGGGCTTCTCCATAGAAGCATCCTTGAGGGTTGAAGGCGTTGGGCTAAGACAGCAAAACAAAAAGTAAGTTAACTTGTGAAAAACAAAGGGTAAATGCTGTTCTTATACTTCTGTTTTTCACATACCTCTGCTTGCTGGATCTAACCTGAAATTTGGGAGCAACCTTCCCAACAGAAGGTTTCTTCGACTTCTTCTCAACCATTGTGGGTTGATATTCGATCGAAGGAACGGGAGTCTCCTCTTCTCGACTCCTCGAGTGGCCGAGATCTGTCTCGACCACCTTAAGACCATTGCTCCCCTCGGCCTCAGGTCCTACTAGAGCAGCAGTTTCCTTCAAAAAATACATAAAGCTTTTCCAGTTCTCCTTTTCTAGCTGCCTTATGAAGCCACGAGAAGTAGAAACTGCGAAAGTTTTGTTGTCATAATAGAAGGGTACCTTAACCTTGGGGGCTTTGCGCTTGAGGGCAAAAGCGGCTACTTCTGCTTTCTTGTTCGCTGCAGCCAAGTCTGCAGCAAATTTAGCAAAAAGAGCAGGAGGAGCCGAACTCGAGCCACCCTTGTCGTTGACCTTTACAAGGCGACGCTTTTTGGCTGGAGGGGATTTTACTGGCTCTACTTGCGCAGTTGCCCCAATAACCACCAAATTGACTTCCTCGTCGTCTTGGCGGTCTTCTACACCTACTTTCTGTTGAAGATCAGAAAAAGAAAGTGGTCGTAAGTTCTTCTACGATCACTAACTGGTCGTAAGTTCTTCTACGACCAGCTCACAAGTCGTAAGTTTTTTCTACGACAAACCCTTTAGTCGTAAATCGTTTTACGACAATAGGTGCCTAAAGACGAAGTCGTTTTTTTGATTACCTTTAGGCACTCCACTTTTTCTTATGTGGTAAAAACCGTAAGAATTTGTGGAGCTGCTACGCTGGACGGACTCTTCTCGCAGACGAGCCTGACGCGAGCGTCAATCTCCGCCTGTGGAAGATCTGTACACACAAACAACACGATTAGCAAACTTCCACTAAGATAGACTTCTCTCAAAGAACTATATTACGAAATTATTTCATTCTCTAATGTTCATCGAATTACTTAAAACCCAAGTTTCACAACTACAATTAATAAACACATCAGAAGACTCAGGTGAAACGAATAGGTTGATTCTTCCTCAAAAGAAAGAGCGAATAGAATCATTTTTTTTTTCTTATCAACTTGGAAGACATGTGCCACCGCAGTGAACACAAGACCAAGGAAAACTGTCACTTATGCCAAGAACTCGAAAAACATAAGGGAAAGTCAACAGTCGAGAGCTCAAGCCCTACTGAAAGCGAATACCAAACCATGAATGAGAAGAAGGTAATGCCCTTTGTAAATTGATAAACTCTTATGGAACAACTGCATAAGGTTCAAACACACTCAAATAAACTGCAAGATGCGAAATGACTTAAATTTCAAACACTTATTCTTCACTCCTTCCTTTAACAAGGAAAGTTATTCTCTGTGATTACTACATCACTTTGTCAGCTTAAACAAGATAAGCTTTTAAGACCATATCATAGGAGTCACTTAAGAACCAATAAAATCTTTCAATATGACACCTGGTCGAAGCAAACTCAATCACCTCTTAGCTCAAATCGTAATTTCTTGCAGGTAATCTTACTAATATCAAGAATAATACACTCTAGACACGAATCCTTATCATCTACTATTCCATTAGAAAGCCTCCAAAGTTTCATCAAATGTTCTCATACTATCATTTCATCCCATCTTCAAAATGAGAGTATACCAAAACCATACAACATCACTACATCAACCTCTTAAGTTTAGAAGGGGTCTACTACCCAATTGAAAAACTCCTACCAAAACTCTTTCATCAAAGACACATTATCATCCAATTATTTCACAATCATGTGGGCTCAAGCCACCTATTGTATCATATCAGTTCAACTTTTAGCGATGCTCATCATCAAACTTCAACGCACAACATTTATACGACAACCATTGTTGTTATCAACTGGCTTCATTATAAAATCTAGTTGCTACATACTTTCCTTCCCAAATCACATGGATATTAACAAGCACATATTCAACTGTTCCTCCTCACATTGGATTTCGGCAAAAATACACTAAAACTTCAAAAATCGAAATCTTCTATCGATCAAGAGTCTTAACAACACTACAACTAATTTCATTGCGTCATTCTATATAGAGGAACTATATAGAACTTCTCTCATAAATTCTAGATCCACCCATATTTAATCCCTTCAACCGATTAAACACAATTCCGATAATTAATCATACTAAGGAATACGTAAATCTGGTATTCCCTCTAATTTTCCTTTCCACACAATTAAATTAATCCATGGGAACCAAAGAACCCAACAAGTTTAACAACCTAAACAGTTTTAATGACCAGACTAGTTCATCAAGGTTCCATTCTTCTTGATATCTCTCAGTCACTACTCATATATACCGTTCATCAAGAACTAGAAAAAGATAACATCAACTTAATCAATTTCACTTCCAAGGTTACTAATTAATATTAGTTATGCATCACACCAATGACTCAACTTAATACCCATACCATAACGAGTTATTTGATTACAATCTCTGTTTTAACCATAACAAAGGTATCACAAAAGAATTTTATCAATTTCCAACAGAAAAGAGGTGCCTTAAACTTCAACGCTCGAAATAATCCAAAAGGAACACATAGAGCCAAAGCTTTCTCATGCTAACAAACTTGCAATAGAAACTCTCAATACTCAACTATCAAACGAATAAATGAGTCAATCTTTTCCAAAGGGAAAGAAGAAACAACCAAGGAATTATCGATAATTGCCAATTGAGAAAGATCAGAAGTAGCAAAAGCGACTCAGCAGTCGGAAAAACAATACTTGTTTCAGAGAACCATTAGAGACCAATGAAACACAACCACTACTATGAACCATGAACCCAAGAGAAAATCATCATCCACCACAAAACAAGAATTTGCCAGGATTTGAGGTAAAAAAAAACAACTTTCGAAAACAGCTTACGCTCAACTCCTGCAACTATGGCATTCGGGGTAACTACTCTATTCGTATACCACGAACGGTGGTATAACCGGACAAAGTCCAAGGTCATAACCACGACCTCCACTTCTTAACAACTATTATCGACACGCATAAACAATATAATCAAGTATGATTATACAGGATCATCTCATGGCAGTCATAGAATCGATTCATAGATATAGAATATCATAACCTATCATATCATAGTTTAACAACAAGAAAGATAGCACAGAGGTAATTCAACAATTGCTCAATAAATGAAACATATCAACAGATAATGCGGAAGTAATGTAATTCCCAACCCCACCTACTGTGCACAGTGTGTCAATTTAATATTTTTCTATTAACCACGGGCCTAAAGCCCGCTCTGATACCAACTGTAACACCCCAGCCCGACATGAGCCTGGAATGCTACTAAACAAAACCCTAATAATTCTAATTAAGGCAATTTTAGTAAATTTCGGCAGAACCTTCCCTGTAAAGTTAATTACATGGAGGTTCCAACATACAGATAATTCATAAATTAACTAAACCATCATCTAGGGACATCAAAAGATAATCAAAGATATGCTAAGTATCTAGCAATCCAATGAAGTATAAAGTTCCACTACTCATCATTGTTACACTTAAACCACTGCAAGAGACAAGTCATAATAAACCTTTGAGCATCTCACCCAATTACTAAAAACAATTACGATCTGAAGATCATTCAACTTTATTTAGTTCATGTGGCATGTGTGTGACTATCAGACTACTTCCCCCCATGCATGTCGTTCTTGACTCGGGTACCTAAAACAACAATAAAAGCAAGAGTGAGTCCACCGACTCGGCAAGTCTGAGAATAAAAGTTATAACATCAAGATCCATATATAGAAGAGCAACAATAAAACATCTCACATGCAAATGCAATGCTCAAGGATCCTTTCTCTTTATCTTTCTTTGTGCATTACACCGTAATGCAAAGTATGCAACCGTCATTGCATACCCATGCACCGTGCTTTCGCAAGCACGAGGACCAGTGCCCATTACTCATAAAGTAATGGGGACCTCAACCCACACTCCACGAGTGTGGGGATCTCGAGCCCGTCACACTCATGACGGGATCTCAAGGAAAACATACTTGGTCACCACGTGACCAAGCCTCAACATGATCTCAATATGCACATGCTCATCATTTAATCATCATCAAATTACCACAAGACGATAACAACATACGACAATAGAGCATAAACATATTTGGAGCATCCACCAATCTTAAAATAAACATCATGCCAGCAACCTTACTTCGCTATCATATATCAAAAACATGCATATATGAACAAGTCTCCAACACGTTTGAAACATGCAATTGCCCCATGCCCACATCTTTCATACCCAAGAATTTAACATGTACATAACAACATGTAATATTTAGCAACGCTAAAGGGAAACATTAACCATAGCTTGCATTCATCAAGATAAAAGGAAAACTCATTACACTAACTTTCGTGCAAGGCTACAGCAAGCAATCACAACAATCTTATCATACAACCGAAAATACGCTATAACCCGAATACTTGCCTTAACTGCGAGGCGGTGGACGCAAAGAGGCGCGCCCTGGAATCACGCTCCTACCGAACATAAAGATAACCCAGACTAAGTCCAACATTCTGGACCAAAAGCATAAATAACAACACAAACGAACTCGCTAAACTCCCAAGCGTTTTCCAATCTTCCAATTCCTAGCGACCGCTTTGGTGATCACTACGGATAGTCAACTTCTAAAATACATAACTTTCCGCTCAGGGGTCCAAATAGGGTGTTCTCAGACTTTCTGGAAAGTTAATTTAATTACCTAAATAAACTTAGTTGGGGAGCCCTTTTGATTATGCCAACTACTGCCTCTACCAAGCCAACCTACAGAGCAACAATTATCACGTCGGGTTCTCTGGACAGATCACTAAAACCATCATAACGTTTGCTAAGAAAGTCCAAATCTTAAGTTCTTTATCTCTATCAAAAGGTATGGAAATTACCTACAGTTTTCGTTATACTGAGATCCTCTGATTTCGTCCTTAAATAATAGATTAACTCAGTTTTCTGATTATCAGAACCGAGATTTGCCGGCAATGATACTAAATAAATCATAACTTACTGACCGTTAATCGGATTTGGGGTGGCCACTGAAAGATAAGAACATTGTCTACATAACTCTAGGAGATCAAAACTCCTAATTCGGCCTCTAAACACATGAAAATGGCCGCGCAACATTCTGTACAGAATGGACCTTCTACTCGCAGCAATACGATCTAATCAAAATTGAACCAAAACACATCTATCACTAATCAAATGATGAGGATCGGTACTCGTTACCCTTGTAGCAACCAGGAAGTAGGTGGGAGAACCTTGGAGAAGATGATCTTCCTCCTCCTTTCTCCCCTCATCCTTCTTCTTCTTGGTCGATCCACAAACCGGGCGTCCTCCCTTCTTCCTCCACTAGACCGGTAGTGGGGAATGGTGTCCTTGGCCTGCAGCAGGGGAGAGCACCAAGGGGGAAGGTGCAGGGAGCAGGGGGAGGCGGCCAAAGGTGGAGAGGGGACAGGGAGGTGGTGGCCAAAGGGGTGGAGGGGGAAGGAAAGTGGGAAGGAGGGGGCGGTTAGGGTTTTGGGGGGGGCCCCCCTTGGCCGGCCAGCCTTTATGGGCCAAAGCCCAGGCCCAGGTTGCCGTGAAAAAGTGAAAAACCCCCTCTCTTTTCTTGCTTTGATGCTTTTCTAAAGAAACCTTCCTCCCGATTAAATTAATCTCTACCGATTAAATTATTCTATCCTGATTAATTGCTTCTCTCGCTTTCGGAGTATTACATTCTCTCCCGGTTACATCCTTTCAAATATATTTTAGGGTATTACAACCACTTCTTCTTCCACCCCGGCCACGACGACCGGGTGAACATCTGCATATACTCCTTCGACTTACCATCGTGGAGTTTTAGACCGCAACTCCCAGCAGTTCCGTCCTGCCGAACCATTACGTAGTAATACTGGAAAAGCTCGAGGTCCGCTGGAATCCCGGGTAAGCCTCACACAGATACACGAATACGCTCAACATTGTGATGGAATTAGGACTAAGGTTCACTAATTCCACCCCAAAGTGCTCGAGCGCGAGTATGAGGAAGGGTGGGCGGTGTCGGAGGCCACACTCTGTCACGCTTGGAAAACGGGGATTTGATCTTCCTCCCCCGACGGCCAGTGTTCTCCATTTGCCGCAATCCACTTCACAAGTAGCCCCTCGGGAATCTTTGCGGCGACGACCAGAGCAGTCATATTCGCGTCGTCCATTTCCGATTCAGCCCACTCGGAGACAGTTCTAGCCATCTTTTCTAAAGAAGGGAATAGTTGGATTTGGGAAAACTCCAAGAAAGCGCACAGTATCACCGGCGGTGGAAGAGATGAGAAAGCAACGAACAGTCAGGGTGAATTAGAGAAAAGGTAAGAACCCTAAGTTCATCCCCGCAGTCCGTTTTATAGTTGTACACTTGAAACGAAACGCCGTGGAAACCCAACGGTTTCCACCGCTTCGGGAATTGCTCTAACGTATAGATCTTTAATCTGCCCGTTCGAAAGTACCGAGGCTCTTTTCACACCTCAAGTGAAATTACCTTCTTGACCAAGTATCATTCTGATCAAAAGAAATGCCGATCGGAAAAGTTTTACTTCCGATCATAAGGCCATGATTACTCCAAAGTCGTAAGATTTTCTACGACTACCTTATAATCATGAGATTTCCAACAAACTGCCTCGACCAAGCATACTTCTGGTTGAGAGGAACACATGTTGAAGAGTTTTTCCTTCAACGTTTTTCCTACAGCCTCCTAGTGGTCATAAGATCATTTATGACTCCTCAACCAAGTAAGTTATTTTCACTTGAAGCTGGGGGGCTAGATGACGAGGATCTGATAATCCTCATTTTATTATTCCCTAATCATGTAATATGACGTCACATGGTATACCCCTTAATGTTATAAGGGAGGAGTAAGTTAGGTGGTCGTAAGCTCTTCTCGACCACCCCATAGTCGTAAGTATTTCTCGACTACCACGTAATCGTAAGTTCTTCTACGATTACGTCCGGTCAAAGTCTTTCTACGACCGATATCCGATCGTAAGCTTTTTCCTCGATCGCCTCGGTCGTGAGTTACGCTCACGACCAGCCACCTCGACTTCTTCACAGTTAATTGGGTCCACTCGCCAGTAGGCCCTATTTACTACGGAGATCTGAGCAGTCAAGATACGTAGTTATATCTGAAATAACTACAGATAATTCTCCATTATCTCTAATTGGTAACCGTTAGACAGCGTGGGGGGGTTACTACTCCGGTAATTACTCTCATTATACATAATAATGAGCGTCTATTGACCTAGAACGACAACCGCCCCTACAGCATAGTATAAATAGGTGTCTCTTGGAGATAATGGGAGAGGCTCTTTTGAGAGACAGTCAGTAGCAGTATTAGCGCAAACCTTTTCACTGATTGTAATCAGGATACCCAATATATTACACACAGGAGTAGGGTTGTTATTCTCATTGAAGAAGGCCCGAACCTGTATAAAAATTCCCGTGTTTCCTTTGTCTGCGTGATCAATTGTGGAGACCCCCCGAATCAAATAATCTTTACGTAAGATCGGTTCTAAAACACCGACACAGCTCCAAGTTCTGGCAAAGGTTGCATGATGTCTTGGGCACAGACCTTGACTTCAGCACAGCTTATCACCCACAAACTGATGGCCAAACTGAGAGGGTTAACCAGGTCCTTGAGGACATGCTGAGAGCTTATGCTCTAGAAAGACAAGCTAGATGGGATCGAATGTTGTCGTATACTGAGTTCTCGTATAATAACAGTTATCAAGCAAGTCTCCAAATGTCACCATTTGAAGCTCTTTATGGAAGAAAGTGTAGAACACCCTTGTACTCGACAGAAGCTGGTGAAGGACAAGTTCTTAGACCAGAGCTCCTAAGAGAAGCTAAAGATCAAGTGAGATCATTAAGAGAGAAGTTAAAGACTGCTCAAACCCGACAGAAAAGCTATGCTGACAATAGATGTCGAGATCTAGCTTTTGCACCTGGAGATCAAGTGTACCTTAAAGTATCACCTCTCAAAGGAGCAACCACATAGAGGCAGAAGCAACTTGGGAGCTTGAAAAGGACCTCAAGAAGGAGTTTTCGCACCTATTCTCTAGCTAGCCCGAATCTCGGGGTCAAGATTCCCTTTAAGGGGTGAAGGTTTGTAACGTCATGTTTGTCTTAGAGTTCTTGCCGGATTTCAAAACCTAAAAAGGAACCATTTGATTTATTGGCTCACTCAAGCTTAACCTGGAACTTTGAAAATGTTGAAGGTTTAACTTGAATTTACCTAACTTCAACTAAAGTCTTTTAATCCTGTGTTCGTTGCTGGAGTTCTTCA
Organism: Ampelocalamus luodianensis; assembly: GCA_036346255.1. Taxonomy (NCBI): domain Eukaryota; kingdom Viridiplantae; phylum Streptophyta; class Magnoliopsida; order Poales; family Poaceae; genus Ampelocalamus; species Ampelocalamus luodianensis. The sequence goes on from CM070637.1 coordinate 24,262,995, forward strand.
GAGTTCTTCGGTTTTTGGCTCTTCTTTTTTGTTGATTTGCCTTGTGTGCCTCTTAGCCTAGTTTTTCCTCTTCTAGACCTCCCCTTTGTAAATCTTGATCGTCAAGACCTCCCCTTTGTAGATCTTGACCGTCAGGACCTCCCTTGTACCCCTTTTTCCCTTGAAACTCTTAGCCTTGGGCCTTTATCCAGCATCTCCGTGTAAGATTCAATACCCCTTTGAATGTCATCCTTTGAAACCCCCTTTTGTATTGGACCTCCTTTAAGTCCAGAATTAGTGCGTGTTTTCCCCTCTCTAGGGCCGTTAGATTCTGCTTGGATAGCCCGATTGAGAAGAGGTGTTCAGATGGTCCGAACGTTCCCTTACATGGTGGAGCGTCCGATTGAGTTTGGACGGCCCCAGTGTAAGTGCACGTTCGCGCGGTCCAAACGTCCCCATCTCCTTGGACCCACCCGATCAAGATTGTGTGGCCTTGATTTGTGCGCCTTTTTCCTTATCCCTTGTCCTTAGGAACCATTCCATGGTCTTTTTCCAAAGACCACCCTCTTTGTCGTGACCACCCTATGTGGTCATGACCTCTGGTCTTTTCAAAGACCACCGTCTTTGTCACGACCAGCCTATGTGGTCATGACCTCTGGTCTTTTTGCAAAGACCACCCTCTTTTGTGGAGCAGGACCTCCTCCTTCGTAGGACCCCCTTTGCCTCCTAGGACCTCTTCCTAGGACCACCCCTTTTGTTGGACCTCCTCTTGTGGTCACGACTTTTTCCTATTGCTTTGACCAACCTCTTTGTTTGAGCCAGCCCTATCCCCTTTTTCCCTACTGCACACCTTGCAGTAGAAAGTCTTTGAGCATTTAATGTTGCTACGGACATTGAATGTAGTCACATCTGAGGTACTTTGTTCCTCCTTTTGATGACATGCCTTGTCTTATCCTTGTACCTTTTCCACACCTACCCTTGACACGTTGCCCTGAGCCTCAGTCTCTCACCGCTGCCTCTCTTGCTATTTGTAGCTGAGAGAGCCTTCCTTCACCACCTTTGGCCTCATTTCCAAACTTCCTTACTCTCGCCAAGACTTCTCCGAGCTTGTTCCTGGAGCTCTTGTTTGAGTGGACCTCCCCTTTCCAGCCCTTGGAAGGCAAGTTTAGGTTCTTTTATTTTTGTTTGAGTTCTTTTGCTCGAGTTTGCCTTGTTTATTTGGTTCTTTTACGAACGTGTAGGTTCCGAGTTTGAAGAGGAGCTGTTGGATCCAGTAGCCTCTACAGAAGCCTCGCCATTTCTCAATGAAGGCAAGTTATATACCTTTGATCATTATTGAACCTAGTGTTTCAAATATATATTTTTACTCTATCTTGCATGGCTACTTTTGTAACAAAGGTTTTGGGCAGTAGCTTTTCCTACTTGACACTATCGCTCCTTGGATATTGGTACCCATCATGTTGACATGATTTCCTTCGGACACCCTAGTTGGGCAGGTTTTGTTGGCACTTTTGCTTTGCCAACTCGGGGGACCGTAGTTTGCTTAGCTTAGCTTAGAACCCTGTGAGTAGGAGAACCTTGTTTTTCTTTCTTTAGTAATCTTGAGTAATGAACTATGGAACCTGTGGTGTGAGACCACTTTTGTGCACTTGTGGTGTGAGGCCACTTTTGTGCATTTGTGGTGTGATGCCACCTTTGTTAAACTTTTGCTAGGACTTGGAGGTCCTTTGGCTTGGGTGAACCCTAAAACTATTTTTGCTCAGGTAAGAAGGTCGGGAGTGAGTAGTGGGTGCTCTACGGTGGTGCCCTAGAGTCACTTTGGGGTGTAGATGGTGTTGCTTGAGCAGCAACCAAGGACCTTACTTTGTGATCCAATGATCCGGGTATTTTCGTGCAACCACAAGACCACTTTATGGGGGTGGTCTGGGCCGAATAATTAGCAAAGAGCTGGCTTGGTTCTGTTGTGGTTGAGTGTGTGATTCGCTGGCGCAAGAGGGGGCACGAATATGATGTGGTGTGAGGCCCGTTAGAAGCGAAACCTTAGCGGACAACTCTGAGCCAGTTCCAAGCTTTGTAAAGGCCTTATCGCGCTCTCTAGGCTGCTCATCTTCGGAAATGAGCAAGGTTTCGACGGGAACCGCCCGCTAGAGAGGTCGTGAATTGTGGGTAAAGTTGTACACCTCTACAGAGTGTAAAAATCTATTCGAATAGCCAAGTCCTTTGTCATGGACAGTTGCCTAGTGATTTTGCGCAAGGGGTAGACTTTTATAAAAATGTTGAGGTCTTGGACTCTCACGGGAGGCCATGGCTATTATCTCGAAGAGACCTTGGCCGGCTCCAGAGAGGTTGTGGCTGGCTCGTGGGTGGTCTACGGTGCTCGGGGTAGGTGCCTTGGACGTCCTAGAGTTGGTCCTTTAGGGTGATCGTGGGGGTGGTCCTGGACGTGGGTGCGACTAGGACCTCCCACGAGTGGTTTTGGGAGTGAGTTGGGGCTCACGACCTCCCCTTTTTTCAATGAAAAGTACTTATGTATTATTGTTTTAACTTGAGCCCTTATCTATTTATGCTATATCTTGTAAAATATTGCTTTCTGCAAGCTAACCTTGCAGCCCTCCGTTGGTAAGCCATTGCATGAATATTTTATTGCATAGTGGTTCCCTATGACTTGCTGAATACATTCTACGTACTCATGGCTTTGCCCTACTGTTTTAAGCAGTGGCCGAAGATGATCCAGGTCTTGGTGGCTCAGACCTCTTCGAGGAGGAGTTTTTCGATGATCCAACTTGCTAGGGACGTCCTCCACTCGACAGCCTATGGATTTGTCGGTTGGCGCCACATGTTTTCGGTGTTTTGTTGTAAAGCTCTCTTGTCGGATTTTGTAGCCCCCTGTTGGCAATTGCTGTAAACAATCTTGGCCATAAGGCCCTTGCTTATTTATTGAACTTTTTCCGCTATTTCTTTTGTGGGCTTGGTGGTTCTGATTGCACCTATGTTGACTTGTATAGGTGTCCACGACCTTCGGGAGGTCCTAGCGATGTCCTGGGAGGTCCTGGAGGACCTCCTCCGCGGGTGCTCTTTGTGGACCTACACTTATTATTGATTATACAAAGGAGATTCTGCGAAAAATTTGTAAACTTGTTCTAGTTGTAATTAGTTTTGGTAGCATTCCGGCTCGTTCGAGTTGGGGTGTTCTGACTCCTCCAGGTATTAGTTCTTTGTCCCAATGGTGGCCCCCGCGGTGGTACCATGGCGATTACTATGGGGCTGCATGATGGAAACGCTCTGCATTGACACTTTTGATGGTTTGGGCACTCCAGTGGATCGTGCTGGGTGCGTCACATGGAGAGCACTTTGGTGCTGGGGATGTCGTCTGAGTTGAGGCGCGGTTTGTGGCATTTCGGCAAGGGGCAGCGGACATCAGGTGGGAGAGTCTTGGCAGCTAGGGCGGCTGCTCATGGCCTGTTACATGGGAAGTGTTTGTGGAGCAGTTTCGGAGGAGGTTTTATCCGGCATCTTTGTGGAGAGGATGGAAGTCTCGTTGCGAGCTACAAGCGAGTAAGATGTCGGTCCGGAGTATGGCGGAGTTTTAAGTGGTCAGTGAACCTCCTAAGAGGTCCTAGGAGATCTTCTTAGAGCACCTTCCGAGGTGGTCACCACACCTTAGCTGCAGCATCAATTAGCAATGGGACAATTAAGAATTTGCCACCCAATAGATAATTTGTCACATTGTCAGAGTAATGGGATAACCAAACTCTTGCATGCAGACATTCAGTAATGAAATAAAAACAACCATTTAGTAATGGGATCCATTCAGCAATGCATTCATTCTGACCCAAAAGGGTTAACAAAACTCAAACCATTCAGTTCTTACAGCACAACTAGGACATCTTCCCTGACTATACAGCTACTTGAATAATAGCACCATCACAAGTAGCACAACTAGGACCACATTCACTACACACACAAACTTCACAATTTCGACCCCTCCTAAGTTCTGCCTACCCATCTTCATATCAGTAATGTACTCCTTCAACTCTGTTATCTCCTCTTTCAGGGATTTCACATCTTCCCTGACCTTATCAGACAACTCAAAACGTTCTAGAATTGCATCCTCGGGGTAGGTATTGCCCATGCTGAGTTAACCGGTCTCAACAAGGTGAGCTTGATATCGTTCGAGCCACATGAAGAAAGTGCATTTACCGGGCATCTACCAAACATCAAGAAGGGGTACAAATCAAAGAGGGCTAAAACCGAATCAAGAAGGGATGTTAATCAACAAGATGCCAAACGTCAAGAAGGGGTACTTACATTAGGCTCATTCCTCGGACACTCGAAGAACCGCTTGCGAGGATTGGCCTTAGTGTTTGAGATGCGCTCAACGAGCTTGTATTCCTCGCATATGGGCCATAGAATCAGAGGAAGACCCGTCGGTCCATGTTTCGGCTCCATGCCTTTGCTTGGTCGCACCGAGGAGGACCCCTGAGATATGGCCATCATCTTCCTTCGTGGTAGCACTCCGCCGCCGTGGCGAAGCCGCCGAGGTCACTGCCACGAGCTAGCACGTCGCCACCATGGTGAAGCCACCGAGGTCGCCATCACGAGCTAGGGATTGTGGAGCTAGGTTTGCGAGTGGAGGATTTGCGAGGGCGACGGAGCTCGACCGGACCATTTCGTGCCAGGTAAAGTGACCGAGAGGGCATTTCGGTAACTTTCGGTGGGGGTTAATTGGCTTGAAAATGGAAAATGAGTTGAAAAGTCCAAAGTGGCAAAAGAATGATTGAAAATTGTCCTTGCTATTTCGGTAACTTTCGGTGGGGGTTAATTGGTTCTTAACTCACCTTGTGCTTGCTACCTTATCTAACCCATTGGAAATAGAGTAGAAAATAAAGGATTGTGGCGGAATTGTACATCAGTTGTGTCTGGGCTGCCATGAAAGCTCCAAAATTTTGCAAGTTGTTCGGGGGTGCTTATAACAGAACTACTCCTACAGCTGGTTGCTCGTTGACTTCTAGCACTGGGGTGCTGGAACCACTTGTAGTAGTCTGACGAGTCTGAACCATCTAGCGAAGCTCCATGGGTTAGATAAGGTAGCAAGCACAAGGTGAGTTAAGAACTAAACATGGGTAGGTTAAACCCAGCAAACACAGCTTCAAGAAAAATCCACTGAAATACCTTTATTAATAGGGTTCTTAGCATGGCTGCAACAAATGCCTAAGGGCCCTTGCATCTCATACTCGCACACAAAAGAAAACAACGATTCTAAGCACATAAACTACCACCTAAAGGGCGACACTCCTACACTTAAACTGGCTAAGCTTGACTAAACTTAAAGGTAGCCTCCACAACCACGGTGGTGCTCTTGCCTGTTGTAGACCTAAAAGTGAGCCGACATTCTACCAAACTGATCCTAGTGTCCTGGGACTGGTGCAGCCAGAACAGGTATCGCTGGTGCAGCTGGCTCCTCTGGCTCTACAGCATCTGCTGGCTCCTTTGGCTCTACGGCTTCTTCTTGACCTTTAGGGCCTTCTTTTGGATCTTTTTCAGGATCCTCCTCGGGTTCTTCTGGGTCTTCCTCTTCTTCATCTTCCTCATGGTCATGCTGGCTGTAAAGGGCTGCTTCTAGCATGGCGATCCTTTCTTCCGACCTCTGCAAGGTCTCGTAGGCGCACTCCAGATCGGTGGCCATCAGCCTAGTGACTCCTCCTAAGCGGCGATGTACTAAGCAAGATGCACCACTGTAGCATTGCCTTCTGCCTTTGTAGATGAGTAGAATGCGGGTAGATCCACAGCGACAGCTCTGGGATGATAGCGAAAGATGGTGTCCTTCAGCTCACACGTGTAGATGTTGCAGATCCTTAGTATGGCAATGTGTGATGACTCCTGTATCCCCTCAAGCCATGTGGTCTTCCGGACTGAGATGTTCAAAGGTTGGCTTGCCTTGGTATCCCTTCCGGGGTAGATCATTAAGCGGCAAAGCACTCCACGATCTCGACCATTCATGATCCAGTTGCTTCCACGGTACAACGGGCGGTCGAAGCTTTCCAGCACTTGTAGTAACCTCCAAAGTTCAGCAGCAAATCCTCCCTTACATTCACCGTAGCTCTAAAGAAGAGGCATCTGTCAAGACAGACGAAAGGGAGTAAGAACAACTTAAAACAGCAGGGAGAGGAGAAATTCCAGCAATAGTTGAGTCAAGAAAGACTTGAGAGGAGTTAAGCAATTGTTAATCTTGCAAGTTAATTTTTCTTTAGAAAATAGTTTGAACACTCTAAGAACGGCTGATCTAACTAAAGTCAAGACCTACAGTCAGTATGGCTCTGATACCACCTCCATCAGGACCAAAAAATGCAATTCTAGATCATCTATGTATAATGCACTAGTCCAGGATCACGCTGGTGCACACAGTGTCGACATAGATGAATATCGATCTACACAAAGCGATTAATAGAATAAACTAGTAATTTGAATAAAAAATAACAGTTTTGACCTTATGGTCGAGTTTACACTTATTAAGCCATGCAGGGCAGACAGATAATTAAATAGCAGTGGAACATATATACTCTAGCGGAGATCTCATCAATTCACCACAGGTAACCGACTGGGATCTAGACCCTAACGATCAGCAACCTTCGTTGAACTCCTCGAAAGCGGGTGTTGACTCCTCTTCTGTAGATTTGTTTGCAAGTTTTACAATCGTACTCGTAAGTCATACCACAGAATGCAATTTATAGATGCAGGATTATTCCAAAAGATTGGCTTCTGTGGTTCTTTTGCAGAAATACAACATTTGAAATTGAATACAATAATAAGTTGAAAGCATAATTCAAAACAATTAGATAATATTAAGTTGACAGTTGTTTTTCACAAAGACACAAAGCTAATCAGTTTAATTCACACAGTCATATGACTTAGATCACAGAGCTGTCCCTTCCCAAAGTTTTATAAAAATCTACCCCTCGTGTGAAATCCCCGAGCATATCCATGACCGCGGACGTGGCTATTCGAATAAATTAATTAGCACTCTACAGAGATTGTACACTTTACCCACACGATACGATCAGTGTAGCTAGCACTAATCATAACAAAACTTTTCCGAAACTTCATCTCAAATATTGACACTCCCGATGTGCTTTACCGCTAGACAGCCCCACATAGGAAGCCAGTCCGACACACACTGTTGGATAGGGATGCGGCGGACCGTCTCACGATGCGACTACCTAGTAATACACACCTCCACCTATGCAACACAGCCTAACCTACTACCTGAGTAATCAATGCCAAGAATCCATAACTTACTAAGTTAGGCACGTCCCATCAGGCATGTAGTCGTACAGTAAGGCTCATTTCAATGGCGCACAAAGCTAAGTCCTTAATTGATCAAGGCAAGACTTCCATTTTCTACTACTATTCCCTATGCACACAGCTTATTCAGCCCATGCACATAGCTCTACCATAACAAAACACAGTACCACTTGCCCCAGTTTAAATCCTTTTACCACCGTATTGGTTAAATGCAACACATGCCATCAATGAGTACTAGCACATAGTGCACACAGTTTTATCACTTAGTTTTATAATCACTTAGTCAAGTTTATAATTACGACACATGAAATGATGACTCGTAGCATGGCTAAGCAAACTAATCGTAACTAACCAACCCACGTTGGTGCTATGATAATACCAAAAAGTTAAAGAACCAATTTAGGGCGACAAAAGATTATGACATACAATAGACAAAGTGGATATAACAAATTGGATTCATAACTAAACCCAAAAGCTTTTAAATAATTACTTAAAGTAAATGCAATAATTTGAAATAAAGTATTTTGAAAGCTGGGATTCAACATGATCAAAGGTATAACTTGCCTTGGAAAAGGTCTAGGTACTAGTCTTGATCTTGAGGCACTCCTTAAACAAAGCTTCCCGTAGTACCGATGTCTACTCATAAACAAAGCAAATAAACAAAAAAATAACAAAGGCAAAACAAACTCCAAAATTAAATAAAAATCTCAAATAAATAGATCTCGAATTTAGATGAATTTAGAAATTTGAATGGGCTCAATTGGAGTTCGGATGCAAAAGATATGGGCTTTGGAAGTTGAATCTAAAGAAAAACCCTAAAAACTGAATTATTGGAAATTCCGAATTATTCTTCAATAGAAAAATCAGATTATTGCGCAAGCATGACGCCAGCATAGAGAATTATGGGATTAAAAGAATTAAAGGAATGCTGACATGTGGGACCCACACGACAGTCTCACGGCTCACGGTAGACCAAATGCACCGCCGATTAAATCTAGAGAAAGATGAGTTGGCAGGCATGTGCATGTGGCGCTGACACGAGGCGACACGTAGGCATGGGTGCCGAACTGGTGAGGCGCATGGCTGACACGTCAATTGGTGACATCAGATCGGCAACGACATTACTGGTTTCGCCCGACAACGGCGAGCGATGGTAGCTCGTCGGCGGCGAGTGCACGCAACAGCTAAAAACACTATTGCACACCTTTTGGTACTGAGTTTGGCTCGAGAAGATGACACAGCTGGTCGGAATTGGCGATGGAGCAAAAGACGAAGCATGGGTGTTGTCGGCGAAGGGCTCCGGCGACGATCTGAGGCAATGGATGGGCGTCCGAGGTAGCCTAGGCGACGATGAAGCTTGATTGTGGTGGCGGTAGGGCTTGAGGGACAAAATTGATCGGGGCTTTGGATGCAGGGGTGTGGGCGAACCTTGGGGACCTATTTATAGGGCCGGGGTGACACGAGATAAGGAATCCCCCAATCGGGATTTCCTCGGGTTTATTTGAAATTGGAGATAGAGATCATTTCGATCCTGATTGCAAGCAGATACACACGCGAAAGGATAGGAGATAAGATTTGGCAACAAAATCAGGAAGGTTTTAGATATAGAATCCGTTTGCTGGATTGAGCTTCTAGAAGGGCTTCAATGGCGGACGCAAGCTAGACTCCGTGAAGAAGAAGGTGACGAAGACGACGACGACATGGGGCCCACCTAACAAAGAGACAAGGCATGGGCGCATTCGGACCATACGTGATCTGATTGCCCAGCATTGATCGAACGACCCAAACTGCTGGTGACATTCGGACCATCGAACGACCAACGCCATCAGACCGTTCAAAACAAATTGGATGGCCCACACTGATTTGAACGTTCGGACCATCCGAACGACACAACCTCATCGGACCGTTCAAAGACGATCGGACGGCTTGGACAGAAAGCGCGCGCGAAGAGAGAGGAAAGAAGAGACTGACAGGTGGGGTTCACCTGTCAGCGGAGGCGGGCATGAGCGTGGGCGCGCTGGGCCGCATAGGACTAGGCTGGGGTTGGAGAAAGGATAGGGTTGGGTTTCGGCCCAAGGAGTTTAACTGAGATTTTAAATATTATTCTATTTTAGAAAATAGCATAAATTCAAATAAGCGAAAGAAAGTAGCAAATGAACTTAGAAAAAATTCTAGAAAAATCTAAAAAATATATCTGAACACATAGAATCCTAATAAAATAGTTTAGGCAATTGTTCATGTTGGAATTATTCATATTAAATGATTTTAATATTGAAAGTCCATATTTAAGCTTTTGAATTAAATTCAAATAAATCCAAATGGTGAATTTTCTCCCTACTAACTATTCATAAGATTTTTAAAGCTCAGAAAAATGGGATGTTAAAAGAGGCATGGGTGGCCATGGCGTTCGGTGCTTCAACGGGAAGAATAAATGCACGACAACAAAGAAAGAAGAAATAGGAGGTGAGAGAAAAAAAGAAAAAGAAAGGGAATAAATAAAATCCAAAAAATAAATTAAATCTGAAAATTTCAAGAAAATTTTGATAAATTACTTTGGAACATGAAAAGACCAAATAAAATAGTTTTGGATTTAATTGAAGTATATTTTAATTATTTAAAATGTTCTTCGCTTGAAATTCAATGCACACTTCAATAAATTCAATAAAATACAAAAACTCCAAAATAAATCCCTCGCTTTTAAAATAACTAATTTAAATTAAATTTTACAACTGAGAAAAGGAATTTTTTGGAAAACATAAAAGGAAATAATTTAAATTGAGTTATGAGAAAATAGGAAAAAGGATTTAGAGAAAATCCAAGAAAATCCAGAAAATCCAATAAACCAGTTTTGATTTTAATTGAAGTTTGATTTATTCGGATTATGTTGGTGATATGCCCTAGAGGCAATCATAGAGATGATTGTATCACATCTATATTTATGAGTTATTGAATAGATATTATTCTATTCCTTGAATGAATAATTTGTTATACAGATTAACAAGTATGTGACTTGTTGGTGAAGCTCTTTAACTTATATGATGTCATTCTAAATGGTATCCCTGGTCGGATGTCACTAGTCGGAACACTAGTGACTCTACGATTAGTACATGTATTGATTGATAACCATGTTTCACCGGTCATGGATATAGGGATATCGAATCAATAATGTGAACACATGTTAGAGAACATGGGGTTGGATAGACCCACCTTGAGACACTACTGAGATTGTTACGATTCTATGTGTCATTAGTTGGTCTCAAGCAGCAATGATGATGTACAATCCTTAGACATGAGATAAGATAGCTTTCGAGTATGCTATAAAACATGCGTAGGAATGTGACTGGTCAGATATGGGATTTGCCCCTCCTAACATAACGGGAGAGATATATCTGGGCCCTTCTAAGTGGTCGGACAAAGAAAGTGCATGGCCATGCCACGCGTGGTCGAAGAGTTCGACACATAAGGTAAATTCAAATAAATCCAAATGGTGAATTTTCTCCCTACTAACTATTCATAAGATTTTTAAAGCTCAGAAAAATGGGATGTTAAAAGAGGCATGGGTGGCCATGGCGTTCGGTGCTTCAACGGGAAGAATAAATGCACGACAACAAAGAAAGAAGAAATAGGAGGTGAGAGAAAAAAAGAAAAAGAAAGGGAATAAATAAAATCCAAAAAATAAATTAAATTTGAAAATTTCAAGAAAATTTTGATAAATTACTTTGGAAGCTGAAAAGACCAAATAAAATAGTTTTGGATTTAATTGAAGTATATTTTAATTATTTAAAATGTTCTTCGCTTGAAATTCAATGCACGCTTCAATAAATTCAATAAAATGCAAAAACTCCAAAATAAATCCCTCGCTTTTAAAATAACTAATTTAAATTAAATTTTACAACTGAGAAAAGGAACTTTTTGGAAAACATAAAAGGAAATAATTTAAATTGAGTTATGAGAAAATAGGAAAAAGGATTTAGAGAAAATCCAAGAAAATCCAGAAAATCCAATAAACCAGTTTTGATTTTAATTGAAGTTTGATTTATTCGGATTATGTTGGTGATATGCCCTAGAGGCAATCATAGAGATGATTGTATCACATCTATATTTATGAGTTATTGAATAGATATTATTCTATTCCTTGAATGAATAATTTGTTATACAGATTAACAAGTATGTGACTTGTTGGTGAAGCTCTTTAACTTATATGATGTCATTCTAAATGGTATCCCTGGTCGGATGTCACTAGTCGGAACACTAGTGACTCTACGATTAGTACATGTATTGATTGATAACCATGTTTCACGGTCATGGATATAGGGATATCGAATCAATAATGTGAACACATGTTAGAGAACATGGGGTTGGATAGACCCACCTTGAGACACTACTGAGATTGTTATGATTCTATGTGTCATTAGTTGGTCTCAAGCAGCAATGATGATGTACAATCCTTAGACATGAGATAAGATAGCTTTCGAGTATGCTATAAAACATGCGTAGGAATGTGACTGGTCAGATATGGGATTTGCCCCTCCTAACATAACGGGAGAGATATATCTGGGCCCTTCTAAGTGGTCGGACAAAGAAAGTGCATGGCCATGCCACGCGTGGTCGAAGAGTTCGACACATAAGGTTATCCGATACTCGATCGAGAAAGTATTGAACAGTCCATAGATGACATATATCTCATAGTCCATAGATGACATATATCTCACCTGGAGTTCAAACTAGATATTGTGAGGCAAAGGGAGAATACACTAGTAGGTCATTGTTCGATCAGTTATAGAATGGTTGTATGGAGGAGTTGGTCGTAGACTGGTCGAACGTAATCACAGTGTAATATCCCGAATATCATTAGAGAGTGCAAATAAATTAGAGAGATAATTAAAGGAATTAAATGAGAAAAATTCAGATTTTTTGAGAGAGGAATGGGCGCCAATCCATTTTCAAGTGAGAAAAACTGGTCATTGTGGCCCAAGACCCATGACTGTCCACTAGAAGGCAAGAGGGATCAACCAAACCCTAGCACCCCTACTATAGTACCACACAACACTGTAGCACATGGGTACTGTAGCACACCCCTTCCCTGCTGCTACGCCAAGAGGAGGAGAAGAGGAGAAAGGAAGGAGATGAAAGAAGAAGAAGAAGAAAGGAAGAGGAAGGGGGAGAAGGGAGAAAGGAAGGGAGAGGGATCACATTATGGTTCTTGTGTTCTTCAGCGGATTCTCCAAGGGTAACCTTCGATCCCGTTCGATTAGTTGTGTAGTTTCACGTTTTGGCAATGTCGGTATTAGATCTATTTCTAGCCGTCTGTAGTGCTCAGTAGTTTTGGGGTTGTAAACTGCGCAATTCGATTTGGCCATCTCTTAGAGATTTGTGGGTAACGTCTTTAGCTTTCAATAGAATCTTGGATCAGGTCGTTTGAATGAACGGATCAAGAGATATGATTTTCGTAGCACCGCTGTTCTGTGGTTTTGTCATAATTCTGAGAGTCAATGTAAATCGGTCATTAGCAAATAGTTAATGAATTATTTAGAGGATCTCACCGAAATGAAAGTTGTAGGTTTGTTCGTAAGATTTTCATAGAGATAAAGATCATAATTTTTGGATAATTGTACTGAAAGATATGTTAGTTTTAGTCTCGCTGTCCAAAACCCTTGACGAGATTTAGTGTTTCTATTAAACTGTTTGGTAAGGCTAAAAGATGGCTGAATCTGGAAACCTCACCAACTAGGTCTATGTAGATAAATTAATAAGCTTTCAAGAGAATCAAAGAACACCAGATTTAGATAAGTAGACGAAAAGTTATGAATTTTAGAAGAAGACCGTTCTATTTTAGGACCGATTGATGTCTATAAAAGTTGGTGTTTTGGGTTGCGCTAGGGAGCGTAGTTTGTTATATACTTATTTTTAGCAATGTATTGTCCAGAAATGTTCTCTTAATGTGATTGTTACATATGTTTAGGTGGTTTGATTCCGGGGGCAGTGCCCTCTCCGCATCATCAAGCTTCACACGGTTGAGGCAAGTACAAATAGTGATAGAATAATTAAGAGTGATTGTTCATATTTGCTTGAATTATTTGTATATTGTCTACTCATGGATGCTAGAATGATGTGTATGTCGCTGTTCATGAATGCTAGAGGTATGAGTATACTCTTTATTCATGTATGTTGCTGCTGGCTAATACATGTTTATGTTGGATAAAAGAATTGATTCATATGCATCATGTTATCATCTTTGAGGTTTGGTCACGTGGTGACTAAGCATTGATTTTGAGGTCACCGTCATGTATTGGACGGGCTTGTGGTCCCCACACTAGTGGAGTGTGGGCTTATGGTCCCTGTGCTAGAAGGCACAAGCATGGGTATGCATCGACGGATGTATACTCCGCATTATCGGTATATGCAAAGAGAAAAGAAAAGTTGTATTGTGCATTGCATGTGCATGTGAATTGGTTGATTATAGAGAATTGTGGATGGATGATGATGATATAGTTATGTATGATATTGTCTCATCAATTTGTATTTTGCTGAGTCTTGGACTCACTCTTGATGTGTTTGTTTTTTTAGGTACCTCTTACGAGAACAACATGCATGGGAGGGAATAGTCATAAGTTTGGTTGCACACTGCTACGAACTATTTATAATTGGTTAAATTTGGAACATACCTTAATAATTGAGCAAACCACTTAAAGGATTCTCTATTGATTATTTCTTATGCGTTAGGTGTTTTGTAATAGAGTTGATTAATATGTTATGGCTGCTTTTATGTTTACATTATAGATTTGATGATTGGATTATTGTTTATTGTTATAATTAGCTGTGCAAACCTCCGGTATGGTTAACTAAACAAAGGAGGTTATGCCGAAATTTAGTAAAATGTCTTAGTTTTAATTTGTCACTTAGTCATCTTAGTAGGATTCCAGGCTCTTGTTGGGCTGGAGTGTTACAGTTGGTATCAGAGCGAGCCGTAGGTTCGTGATACTTGAATTATTAATCTTGAGATACTATGCATAGTAGGATGGGATGCAGCAAGCATTGCAATTACGTTTCCGTTATGTTGTATTGATGATTCATGTTATGATATGATTTTGTATACTTATAATTGATTATATTGGTTATGTGTGATGGTAGTTGAGGTTGAGAGGCTGAGGTCGTGGTTGTGGCCCTGGGTGTAACACCCCAGCCCCACACGAGCCTGGAATGCTACTAAGGTAATCTTACACAAATATAAGCTAAGACAATTTACTAAATTTCAACATAACCTTCTTTATATTTCTAACTACACAGGGGTTTCAACAGATAAAAGGGTTTTATAACTAAATATTGCAATGTTCAAAATCATCAATAAGTGAACACAAACTTGCTAATCAACTAAACAAATCCTCAAACATCCAACTATGCTACTCATCATTATTACAAATAAATCAACACGGAAACATAATCATGATGAATCCTTTAAGCAATTGCTTAATTATTAAGGCATAGTCTGGAAATTAAGGTTCATGGCAGTGTGCGTGAGATCATAATACTACTCCCTCCCATGCAGGCTTTTCTTGCTCTAGGTACCTAAAACAACAAAGAAAGCAAGAGTGAGTCCATAGACTCAGCAAGTACATATAAAAGAACATAATTCAAATCACCACATCAGCATCCATTTTCAGAAGCACGACATTAAATCATTCCACATGCATATGCAATGCTCAAGGATTCCTTCTCTTTATCTCTTTTTGCATTTCATCGGTAATGCAAAGTATGCAACCGTCGCTGCATACCCATGCCTGTGCTCGCAAGCGCAGGGACCAATTGCCCAATACTCTGCAAGTATTGGGGACCTCAAGCCCACACTCCACAAGTGTGGGGATCTCAAGCCCATCACATTCATGACAGGGATCTCAAAGGAAAACATACTTGGTCACCACGTGACCAAGCCTCAACATGATCTCAATATGCACATGCTCATCTTTTATTCATCATCAATTTACCAAAAGACGACAACATCATACAATAATAGAGCATAGTCATACTTGGAACAACCACATTCTTGAAACAATCATCATGCTAGCAATCTTGCTACGCTATCATATATCGAAAACACACAAACATGGCCAAACAATCACAACCAAGTAACAAACAATGCACTTGCCTCAACCGTGCGGGAACGAAGGACGCGAAGAGGGTGCCGCCTCCGGAACCAGTCCCCCACCTAAATTCAGTTAAGAGAATGCTAAGACAATAGTAATGGACCAAACAAACTATAAGAGTAAACACGAACTCGCAATAGTTCCTTTAGCGCGAACCCAACTCCAATTCCTAAATACTGTTCTGTCTCCCTCTGTGGATAGTCACGTTATAAAATTCATAACTTTTAGTACAGGAGTCCAAATGAGGAGTTCTTGGACTTAATTTAAAGCTTAGCAAAATCCCCACCTAAACCTAGTTGGTGAGCCCTCCTGATTCGGCCATCTAATAACCCTATCGAGCTAATTATTAGAACGTCAATTTCACGTCAGGTTCTCTGGACAGTACACTAAAACCACTATAACTTTTGCTACGAAAGTCCAAATCTATGTTCTTTATCTATCTAAAAAGGTATGGAAATTATCTACGTTTTTCGTTATAACGAGATCCTCTGATTCCCACTTTATCTAACAGTTTTATCCAGTTTCCTACAATCTGCCCGAAAGCTGGCAGATCAGTAGGACAGCGATACTGAAAAATTCATAACTCTCAGACCGTTAATCGGATTTGGGTGTTCTTCATGGCCACTTAAAGCTATGAACATAACCCAACTAGATCTAAGAGATTGGATGCCCAGATTCTGCCTCTATCAACATGAAAACTGTTGTCCAATCTACTGGATAAAACATGACCTAACAGCTGACGAGACTCGATCTACCAAAACAAAATCAATTGCAACTAATAGACCTCAACCAGCAAAGAACACGTGATGTTACCCTTGTAGAATCGCAGAAAGTTGAAGATCTTGCCCCGCAAAGTTGATCTCCTTCCCTCGCCTTGCTCCTTCCTCCAATGGCCGGCAGCGAGGAGCACCAAGACCGGCAGCAGGGAGCACCAAAGGGGGTGGTGGTGGCGCAAGGAGGGAGGTGTAGGGACCAGGGAGGGCGCCCAAGGGGGGAGGGGCGGCTGCCTTGGGGAGGGGGCGCAAGGGAGAGGGGGGGGGAAAGGGTGGGGCGGCTAGGGTTTGGGGGGGGGGAAAGGGTGCCTCCCCCCCTTGGCCGGCCACCACATGGCCTTGTGGGCCAAAGCCCAGGCCCAAGTTGCCTGGGTTTCGCGATAAACCCCTCCTTCTCCTGCTTATTTAATTATTTCCCAGAAGGTCCTTCTCTCGGATCGATTTCCAAATACCCGTTTCCTTTAAACCCTATTTTCAATCCTGGAGTACTACACTGGGCTTTGCCAAGTTGCACCACCGTTCGTGGTATAGGAATAGGAGAGTAGTTACCCCGAGTATCATTGTTATAGGTGTTGAGCGTGAGTTTCTTTAGAAATGTTGTTCTCTTCCTTGATTTTGAATTTGGCCAATTTTTATCCAGTGGTGGTTGATGAATTTCTCTTGGGTTTGTGGTTCATTGTAGTTGATGGGTTTCAATAGGTTTCTAATTGTTCTCTGAAACAATTATTGTTTTTCGACTGTTGAGTTGCTTTTGCTACTCATGGTCGTTGTTAATTGGCGAGATTAATATTTCCATAGTTGTTCCATCTTTCTTATTAGAAAATATGAATCATTTATTCGCTTGATACTTGGATAATGAAAGTTTTCTATCGCAAGTTTGTTAACATGAGAAAGCTTTGGCTCTATGTATTTCTTTTGAATTATTATGAGTGTTGAAGTTTAATGCATCTATTTTCTTAAGGAAAGAGTTAAAATCCTTTTGTGATGTTTTGTTATGGTTAAGTCAGAGATTGTAATCAAATAAATTGATATGATATATGGGTATCAAGTTGAGTCACTGGTGTGGTGCATGATCAAAATTAATTAGTAACCTTGTAACACCCCAACTCAGCACGAGCCTGGAATGCAACTACCCTAAGCTGAAAAACTAAATTTCGGCAGAACCTCCTTTGTATACGAGGATACTGGAGGTTCCACACAACAAAACACACAAGTAATCAAAAACTAGTCATGAAATCCAATTCTAAGGTCTAAACATGAATCAACGATAATGAGCTAAGATAACAAATAACCATATGACTTAAAGTTCTCATCTATGTTCTCATTGATCATAAGGGTACCATCCATGACTAAATTTATTTATTACAAACCAAAAGATGACAAAAAAGAATCATTATTTCTTATAGCAATGAGTCTAATGTGAAGTGCATTATTCGGGTAGTGCTCATCTACTCCCTCCCAAGTGAACTTCATCAACGATCACCTAGAAATAAACAAACAAAGCAAGAGTGAGTCCATGACTCAGCAAGTACAATGATTAAGAAAAACATTCATTCATTGAAGATCAAACATAACATCATTGGGTTCGATCATAACACATTGGATTTCTTATGAATACATGATATGAATGCTCAAATCAAGGAATGGACTGCACACACGCGTATACCGGTATAGCCAGTGAACACCCGTCGGTGATCACTCAAGCCCGCATCTTAACAAAAATGCGGGGATCCACTTCCCGTATGAAGAACGTTTCATACGGTGTCCAACATTGCCCATATTGGAATTAATGGGTCTTATCCAACCATCTTGGAATTGATGGTGGTTCTCATCCACTCCCGTGGACGTCAAATGTCAATGAATGCATGCAACAATTAAATGAAATATACCATAACATCACTTCTATTCATGAACTCAATGTATTGAACAAGGCATGAATAAGTCACTTCACATGTCTCACAAGTTACCAAAACAACTCATGCTAAAAACCACAATGCACAAACATCCAAATAAACATGGTACTTGCCTTCGCGTTGCGGCGTTATCCGCAACGAAGGCGCTCTTATACCCAAGTTTCGCGCCTAAACCAACGAAATAACTTAATAAGTATACATGATACCCAGCTCAACTAGTCGGTGTTCTATTTTGCTTCTATTAGAGTCAATTAAATCCTATATCGCATAGACTGAAAAACAGCGAGTCTGTCCAATAAGAAAATCCTGGACAGCAACACGGGACTAACATAACTCACAGCCTGGAAGTCGAAAAATAGCAAACCCAATTTCTGTAGATTCTTAACTGGTCTAACTACAAAACTCTAGTTGACGCGACAAACCAATTTGGTCAAATTAATAGGCTAATAATTGTTTGAACATTCAGCACAGATTCAGCCTACCAAAATTCAGCAGAAATAATCAGTTGATCATAACTTCTATGTTACAACTCCGAATTGAGCGTTCTTTACCAATCTGAAAAGGTTATCGAATTACCTACAATAACCTAGTTGGGTGAACTTTCAGATTCTTCCAACTTCTCTATCATAACATAGAAAATATACAGACAGATTAATCACGTCAGGTTTCTGGCAGCGACTGATAAAACAGACATATCTTTTGACCCAGAACTCGGAATCAAGTAAACTCAGTGGCCATCTAAACCTGACAGGATACTTCAATTTTCTAGGAGACACCAAGTTCAAAATCTGTGAATAACAATTTCTTATACAATTTACAAATTGACTGCAGAATCTCGTCAGGATTCTGGACAGTCAAGACTAATTCTATCATAACTTTTGACTCGGACCTCGGATTTGAGTGAACTCGGCGGACACTGAAACGTAAGAACAAGACCTAGATATCTCTAGGAGACCGAACCTTCAGATTCTGCCTAAAAATAACCGAAACACCCTTTACAACGAACTGGACAGAAACAGCTTCTAAATTCAGCAGTTCTGCCTAAACAAAAACGTAACCAAAACTCTTCTAACAACAATCAAACCACGAGGATCGGCATCGTTACCCTTGCTGCAACCAGGGAGTAGGTGGAAGGATCCTTGGCGAAGAAGCTCTTCCTCCTTTTCACCTCTTTTGCCCCAAGCGAGCTGCTGTCCTCCTCCACTCCTTGCGCAACCGGCAGCGGAGAAGGTCCGAAGGAAGATTGGGAGGCAAACCAGCAGGAGCAGCACCAATGGAGGTTGGGGCGACTCCTAGGGGCAGGGCATGAGGGGAAGAGAGGAGGATGGGAGGGTGGCGGCCAAAGGGGAAAAGAGGGGGTTCGGCCAAGGGGGGAAGGAAAAGGGGCTGATTAGGGTTTAGAGGGGAGGCGCATGGGCCTAGGCCCATGGCGGCCAAGGGTTGGGAAGGCTTCCCGAGGCCCACGACCTAAACAACTCCAGCGAGAGTTTTAAGCTTTCCGGAGTTTCCGATTAAATTCTTTCTTTCCGACTAAAAGCAGTATGACATTCTACCCCTTAATCGAATCGACCCGAATTCTACTCACGCCACGGACACAAGAGCGAAGTCTAAGGAATTGAAAACAAAATTTAATACGTACCAAGCAACAAATAGGTGCGGATAATGCTCGCGCATGCAGATTCCAGATTCCCAAGTGGCTTCTTTCTCCGATTGATGAGACCAAAGAATCTTGACATACTTGAGGTTTTATTCCTCAAAACCGCTCTGATTTGTCCGAATTTTACTGGTCGGGACTCAAAAGTAAGGTCTGTTCAATGCTCAACGGTTCCATTGGAATTGCATGCTCGGGGTCAAATAAGAACTTCCTCAACATGGACACATGAAACACATTATGAATCCCTCTCATAGACTCGGAAGATCCAAGCGGTAAGCCAAATTTCCAACTCTTGCCACAACTGGAAACGGTCCGATGTACCTTGGGCTAAGCTTTCCTTTAGTACCGAAACGTACTACGCCTTTGGTAGGCGATACTCTCAGAAGGACCTCGTCACCCACATTGAACTCCAATTCTCGCCTCCTGACATCTGCGTAGCTTTTCTGTCGGCTCTGAGCAGCTAACAAGTTCCTTCTAACTTCGGCCACTCTAGCCACAGTTTGCTGAACCCATTCTGGACCCAAAACTGTCCTCTCTCCCACTGCATCCCAACACAACGGAGATCTGCATTTCCGCCCATAAAGGACTTCAAATGGTGCGGCTCGAATACTGGAGTGATAACTATTATTATAGGCGAACTCTGCCAAAGCCAGGTGATCTTCCCAACCACCCTTCCAGGATAAAACACAACACCTGAGCATATCTTCTAAGGTTTGAATTGTACGCTCAGACTGACCATCTGTCTGAGGGTGGAATGCAGTACTAAGACGGAGTTGCGTGCCCAAAGCACTCTGCAAACTCTCCCAAAACTTGGAAACAAATTTGGCATCTCGGTCGGAAACAATAGTCTTTGGCACCCCGTGCAACCGTACTATCTCTCGCACATAAAGTGGAGCCAAATCGCTCGCAGAATTGGTGGTTCGAATAGGAATGAAATGTGCAGACTTACTGAACCGATCCACTATCACCCATATAGCATCCTTCCCTCGCTGAGTGCGAGGTAAACCAACCACAAAATCCATGGAGATGTCATCCCATGGCCACACCGGAACCTCTAAAGGTTGCAACAATCCTGCCGGTCGCTTATGTTCAGCCTTAACCATTGGCGGATCCCACACGAGGCCACATATCTGCGCAATATCGACTTTCATTCTCTTCCACCGAAATTCTTCTTCAAATCTTTGTACATTTTGGTCTCACTGGATGTACAGATATCACGAATACGGTGGGCTTCCTTTAGAATCTCATCTTTAATCTGTGCCTCTGTGGCACACAAAGCGACCTTTAAATCGCAAAGTACCGAATCATCTATACCAAAATGGCCTTGCTTGCCTTCATCTAGGCGCTTCCTCACACTGGAGCATTTGATCATCTTTGTTGTGCTTCCGTACTCGTTCGGAATGGTGACTCAAGAAGCAAGCGGGTCTCGGCGGTACCATAAAGCAAAAGATATATCCATACGCTCAAAATCAGCGATGAGACAAGCGAGGGTAGGAGGTGTCGCCTTGCGACTCGAGGCATCGGCTACAACATTTGCCTTGCCGGATGATCTTGAATGGTGAGATCATAGTCCTTTATCAACTCCAACCATCTCCTCTGCCTCGTGTTTAAATCTTTCGGGTAAAGATGTATTTGGACTCTTGTGATCGGTGAAAATGTCACAAGATTCGCCATACAAATAATGGCGCGAGATCTTTAAAGCCAGTACTACTGCTGCAAGCTCTAGTTCATGAGTAGGATAGTTCTGTTCATGTTTCTTCAGCTGCCGAGACGCATAGGCAATCACCTTACCATCCTGCATAAGTACACAACCGAGCCCAACTCTAGACGCATCTGAATAAATAGTGAACCGCTTCCACAGTTCGGAAGGGTGAGAATTGGGCGGTCACCAATCTATCCTTCAAAGTCTGAAGCTTCGTTCACACGCATCCGTCCATCGAAACTTGACACCTTTCGTGTCAATCGAGACATTGGTCTAGCAATGGTAGAGAAACCCTCCACGAAACGCCGGTAGTAACCAGCCAAACCCAGAAAACTCCTCACTTCTTTTACATTGGTTGGTCTCTTCCATTCCACCACTGTTGAAATCTTACTTGGATCGGCGAAATGCCCTCTTGATTGATTACATGGCCCGAAACCCAACTTCGAAATCCGAATTCACATTTCTTCAATTTGGCATAGAATTGGTTCCTCTCAAGGTCTCGAGTACCAACCTCAAATGTTGAGCATGGTCCTCTTCCGTTTTGGAATAAATCAAGATGTCGTCAATAAATACTACGATGAAATCATCAAGATAAGGGTGCAACATACTATTCATGGCTTCCATGAAAATGCAGAGCATTAGTTAGTCCAAATGACATAACCTTATACTCATAATGACCATACCTTGTAGAGAAAGTTGTCTTCTCAATATCTTGCTCGCGAACTCGAATCGATTATAACTTTGATGAAGGTCAATCTTGGAAAATATTTTAGCTCCTTCAACCGATCAAAGAGATCTTCAATACGGGCAACGGATATTTATTCTTTACTGATTGCTTGATTAAGAGCCCTGTAGTCCACACACATACGCCAACTACCGTCCTTCTTCTTAGTGAACGAGCAGAGCTCCCCACGGCGATACACTACGCCGAATCATACCTTTGGATAGCAAATCATCCGATTGCTTTTTCAACTCCTCCGGAATGGTCGTGCCAAGCGGTATGGAGACATCGAAATAGGTCGGGTTCGGAACAAGATCTATCCGAATTCCACTTCACGTTCGAGGCATACCAGAAGCTCCACAGAAACACGTCGGAAATTCATTCACCACCGAATATCTTCAATACGAAGTGGAGATTCGAACTTCGCTAAGAGACCAAAGCAACCCAATGTTCAAGGCTCGACGACTAGGAAACAGACTAGCCAACACACACAGGAATCAAGCGGCGCCGCCTCAAACACTAGTTCCTCTCCCGACGGAGCTGCAAAGTCACCGTCTTCCAAAACAACAAATCTTGTACGGTAAAAGAATAGCCAATCCATACCCAAGATAACATCAAAGGTGATAATCGAATCACCATGAGATTGGCAATGAAATTTTCATCTTCTATAGTGATAGTACAGCCAGGACAAATCGTAGAGCTAGAAATAAGACCTCCCGGAGGCCGACCACCACAGATTCGAAATAGATTGCACACTCAAACCCGCCCTTTTAACAAAATCTAAGGACACAAAGAATAAGTAGCCCCGAATCAAAGCAGGCGAAAGCCTCATGTGAATCAACTAATAAAGTACTGTCACCACATCGGGCGGCCCACGGTGCGAGGGTGGGCATGGCGTGAACTCCCAAAGGTGCCGGAGCAGAGGACGCACCAACACTGAGAGAGGAGGGGCGGGAACTGCAGCAGTGAGAACGAGGCGAGCGAAGGAGCGGGGTTCCGAAAGAACCGGTCGGGCGCAGAGCTGAAACCGCCGGTGGAACCCATCCGGTGAGAACGAGGCACAAAAGGTGCAACAGTCGAACTGAGCTCAGGAGTACTAGAGGACGACGCCGCTGGAATCGCTTCCCACTTGATGATACTTGCGGATTACGCACAAGCGAAAGCTTGTGGCCCTCGACCACACCGACGACAAGTCCCTCTGAAAGAACATTCGGCGCACGATGCCCCTCTCCACACTTAAAACATTTCATACCTTGACTCAGGCTGGGCGCATCGAGGTGTGGAAGAAGAAAACGTGGCGCCAGAAGAAAAGATCGCCTCGCGAGCCGGACGAGATGGGCGGCTCCTTGAAACCTCTTGAAGTAGGCGGCGAGAGGACCCACCTCCACCACCAAAACTCCTCTTCGCCACCACCGTAACCACCAATGTAGTAGTGCCACCACCGATGCCTCTGCGAAGGAGAATTCTCTCTCTGCTCTATCCTCTAGCTCGCTCAACCACAAGTCTGAAATCACGCAAAACCGAGGCTCCCAAGATCGACGATACTCTGAAGGAGACCCGCGAAACCTCTTGGCCTTCTCCAAGTCATCAGCGCCACACTGGTACAAAGCGTGCAGTTGTTGAACTCCATCTCGTACTCAGATACTGACCTATTGCCTTGAGTCAACACTAGCAATGACTGCTCCATCCTCTCAATAAAAGAATCCGGATAGTACTTGGCTCTGATCGTACACAAAACTTCCCAAGTGGCGGTCCTGCGGTCTGGGGTCCTAGCGCACGGAACCCCCTTCAGTTGAAAGGCCACAAAACGAACCCTTTGCGCCGAGTTCATCTCCAATGCCTCGAACTGACGCTCCATGTACCGGAGCCAATCTGCTGCCTGAATTGGGGTACCCGCCCCATCAAACGTGTCGAGCCGAAGCGTCATCCACTCACGAAGACTCATCCTAGTCTCGGTGGAATCTGCGGCAACAACCGGACTGCCATGGCGATAAGCGGCAGATCCACGGCGATCGCGAGAGCAACAGAAGCAGCGGATAAGCCGCTCGCACTGCCGACGAGCTGCTCGTTCTCCTTTGAAGATTCGAATAATCGCCGACACCGCTTTGAGCATCGGCGGCGCAGCTTGAGCTTCCACGGTGGTTGGCGGTGAGGCAACCTCCTCATTAACCCCACCAGCCTCTTCTTCGGGCGTTGCGGCTCAACGGACCACGTCCACGGCCGCGACCACGGGTGGCGGACCCCCACGGCCTCTACCTCTCGCCATCTAAGGACAACACAACGGAACAGCACCAAACTGAACAACAGTTGCACAACAAATAAATCATAACAACAAGAAAATTGCGGAAACAACGAATTGCCCAACCCAACCTCACAGTGCACGGTGTGTCAATTTAATAATTTTATTTTAACCACGGACCTAAAACCGCTCGATACCAATCAGAACACCCCAACTCAAAGACGAGCACGGAATGCAACTACCCTAAGTGAAAAACTAAATTTGGCAGAACCTCCTTTGTATACGAGGATCTGGAGGTTCCACACAACAAAACACACAAGTAATCAAAACTAGTCATGAAATCCAATTCTAAGGTCTAAACATGAATCAACGATAATGAGCTAAGATAACAAATAACCATATGACTTAAAGTTCTCATCTATGTTCTCATTGATCATAAGGGTACCATCCATGACTAAATTTATTTATTACAAACCAAAAGATGACAAAAAGAATCATTATTTCTTATAGCAATGAGTCTAATGTGAAGTGCATTATTCGGGTAGTGCTCATCTACTCCTCCCAAGTGAACTTCATCAACGATCACCTAGAAATAAACAAACAAAGCAAGAGTGAGTCCATGACTCGGCAAGTACAATGATTAAGAAAAACATTCATTCATTGAAGATCAAACATAACATCATTGGGTTCGATCATAACACATTGGATTTCTTATGAATACATGATATGAATGCTCAAATCAAGGAATGGACTGCACACACGCAGCATATCTGGTATAGCCGGTGAACACCGTCGGTGATCACTCAAGCCCGCATCTTAACAAAAATGCGGGATCCACTTCCGTATGAAGAACGTTTCATACGGTGTCCAACATTGCCCATATTGGAATTAATGGGTCTTATCCAACCATCTTGGAATTGATGGTGGTTCTCATCCACTCCGTGGACGTCAAATGTCAATGAATGCATGCAACAATTAAATGAAATATACCATAACATCACTTCTATTCATGAACTCAATGTATTGAACAAGGCATGAATAAGTCACTTCACATGTCTCACAAGTTACCAAAACAACTCATGCTAAAAACCACAATGCACAAACATCCAAATAAACATGGTACTTGCCTTCGCGTTGCGGCGTTATCCGCAACGGCGCTCTTATACCCAGTTTCGCGCCTAAACCAACGAAATAACTTAATAAGTATACATGATACCCAGCTCAACTAGTCGGTGTTCTATTTTGCTTCTATTAGAGTCAATTAAATCCTATATCGCATAGACTGAAAAACAGCGGAGTCTGTCCAATAAGAAAATCCTGGACAGCAACACGGGACTAACATAACTCACAGCCTGGAAGTCGAAAAATAGCAAACCCAATTTCTGTAGATTCTTAACTGGTCTAACTACAAAACTCTAGTTGACGCGACAAACCAATTTGGTCAAATTAATAGGCTAATAATTGTTTGAACATTCAGCACAGATTCAGCCTACCAAAATTCAGCAGAAATAATCAGTTGATCATAACTTCTATGTTACAACTCCGAATTGAGCGTTCTTTACCAATCTGAAAAGGTTATCGAATTACCTACAATAACCTAGTTGGGTGAACTTTCAGATTCTTCCAACTTCTCTATCATAACATAGAAAATATACAGACAGATTAATCACGTCAGGTTTCTGGCAGCGACTGATAAAACAGACATATCTTTTGACCCAGAACTCGGAATCAAGTAAACTCAGTGGCCATCTAAACCTGACAGGGGATACTTCAATTTTCTAGGAGACACCAAGTTCAAAATCTGTGAATAACAATTTCTTATACAATTTACAAATTGACTGCAGAATCTCGTCAGGATTCTAGATAGTCAAGACTAATTCTATCATAACTTTTGACTCGGACCTCGGATTTGAGTGAACTCGGCGGCCACTGAAACGTAAGAACAAGACCTAGATATCTCTAGGAGACCGAACCTTCAGATTCTGCCTAAAAATAACCGAAACACCCTTTACAACGAACTGGACAGAAACAGCTTCTAAATTCAGCAGTTCTGCCTAAACAAAAACGTAACCAAAACTCTTCTAACAACAATCAAACCACGAGGATCGGCATCGTTACCCTTGCTGCAACCAGGGAGTAGGTGGAAGGATCCTTGGCGAAGAAGCTCTTCCTCCTTTTCACCTCTTTTGCCCCAAGCGAGCTGCTGTCCTCCTCCACTCCTTGCGCAACCGGCAGCGGGAGAAGGTCCGAAGGAAGATTGGGGAGGCAAACCAGCAGGGAGCAGCACCAATGGAGGTTGGGGGCGACTCCTAGGGGCAGGGCATGAGGGGGAAGAGAGGAGGATGGGAGGGGGTGGCGGCCAAAGGGAAAAGAGGGGTTCGGCCAAGGGGAAGGAAAAGGGGCTGATTAGGGTTTAGAGGGGAGGCGCATGGGCCTAGGCCCATGGCCGACCAAGGGTTGGGAAGGCTTCCCAGAGGCCCACGACCCTAAACAACTCCGAAAACTGAGAGTTTTAAGCTTTCCGGAGTTTCCCGATTAAATTCTTTCTTTCCCGACTAAAAACAGGGTATGACAAACCTTGGAAGTGAAATTGATTAAATTAATGTTGTCTTCTACTAGTTCTTAATGAATTGTAATTATGAGTAGTGACTAAGTGTATGTCGATACGTAATTGGAGTCAAAAGAGTTATTAAGAAGTATGGAATATTGATGAACTAGTCTAGTCATTAAAATTGTTTATGTAGCTAAACTTATTGGAATCTTTGGTCCCAATGGATTAATCTAAATGTGAGGAAAGAAAAATAGGAGAAAATGCTAGATTTACATATTCCTTAGTATGATTAATTATTGGAATTGTGTACAAAAGGTTGAAGGGATTGAATATCGGTGGATCTAGAATTTATGGGAGGAGTTATGGATAGTTCTTCTATATAGAATGACGCAATGAATTTAGTTGTAGTGTTGTTGATACTTTTGATCGATGGAAGATTTCGATTCTTGAAGTTTTAGCGTGATTTTGCCGAAATCTAAACACGAGGAAGAACAGTTGAATATGTGTTTATAAATATTCATATGATTCGCAAAGGAAAGTAGGTAACAACTTGACTTCATAATGAAGCCAATTGATAGCAACACTGGTTGGGTAGCAACTGTTGTGTGTTGACCTTGGTGTTGAGCACCTATAAGAGTTGAACTAATGTGATTTAATAGGTGGCTTATGCTTACGTGATTGTGGAATAGTCGGATGATAGCATGTCCAAGATGAAAATGTTTTGGTATAACCTTTTAAATTGTGTAGTAGATTCCTCTAAAATAAGTGGCTGTTGTAGTGAGGTTGTAAGATTTTGGTATACTCTTAAATTTTAGGATGAGATGATAAACTGGTATATAACAATTTGGTGAACCTTTGGAGGCTTTGTAATGGAAGTGTCGACGCTGACGATTCGTGTTAAGAGTGAATTATTCTTGATGTTAGTAAGATTGTCTGCAAGGGATTGTGACTTGTGGGAGTGATGATGATTCTTTTGGAAAGAAAGTAATTTAATTGCCTTTTGTAATATCGGTTGAATGAAAAAGGTTGGAGTTTGGTATTCGTGATCTTTTGGAGTTGTGATTTATGTGGTAGCTGAAATTGTTGAGTAGAGCGATTTGTTGGAAAGTTCTATTTGATTCTTGAGTGATTTATGTGATTTGATCTTAAAGGCTCTTTTATTTGAAATGGCAAAGCGAAGTTATAATCAAAGAAATTGTTTTCTTTGTTAAAAGAAAGGGTGTAGTAGAAGTATTTGAGGGTGGACTCATGTTTTATAGTTTGCAGTTTATTGAAGCATGCTTAACCTGGTTGTTTGGCTGCATAAGAGTTTCTCAAGATTCAAACGTGATGTTTTATTGTTATTCGTTGAGGGTTGAAATTCTCTTCTTGTGGGACATGTGCCCTCAACTGTAGTCTCATCTTTTGTTTTTCGAGATCATCACTATTGGACTATTTCTCTTGGTCTCGTGTTCACTACAAGGAGTAATGCTTTCTTGTGTGCTGAACTTGTCTTTGTTTACCTCTTCTTTTGAGAAAGCAATAATGGATTTGTTTTACAAAACCTCATAGAGGGTTTAGTGGCAACTGATTGGTGGTAGTCAAGTGAATGATTTTGTGAGACTCTGGGTGTCAATTGGTATGCATCGAGTGATAAGTAGATTTCTTGGAGTAATCCTTGGAGAGGATTTGATTTTAAAAAGAAAGTTGGTCTTTGTAGCCGACTGATTACGTTGTTGCAACTAGTAGAACCTATGGTGATATGTGGTCTAAGATCTTTTGTTCATTTCGATGGAACATATAATTATCAAAAGTATGGGAATCTTGATCAATATATTAGAGTATCGCGATTGGGTACTTTGTAAGGTTGTGTAGGAGAATTATGACGGTGTAGTTTAATGAGAGTAGAATTGCGAAGAAATCTAATCGTTATGACAATTATTGGAATAGTAGGGAATGTTGATGTAATACCCCAAGTCTATTTAAGTGAAAACAAAGAATTAGAGAGAATGACCAACTAGAAGAAAAAAAAAGAATTAACAGAGGATTAGAGAGGGTTTCTTCAATTATTCGGCAACCTGGGCCTCAGGCTTTGGCCCAGGAGGCCCAGGAGGGGCCAGCCACCAATAAAAGTAGGGGGGAAACCCTAGGGGTGATATTGTAGCACGGCGTTCTCACAAGATGCCATCGCTGCTCTGAGCACCCCCTATGAACGATGAGTCGCCCGCCTCCTTGCGCGACCTCCTTCAGTCTTCACGACCAAGAAGAAGAAGAAGAAGAAGAAGAGGAAGAGGAAAGGGAAGAGGGAGAGGATCTTCTTCGTAGGGGTGGCTCGTCGTCTCCCTGCGATTCTTCAAGGGTAACCTCAATTCCCCTTTCATCCGATGCGTTTTTGGATAGTTAATCAAGATCGACAATTATGGTCCGCTCAGGACAGATTTCGTTAGACAGCCATTTTGATGTAGTTAAGTGTAGATTCAGTTCTGGGCATCACCTAGAGTATTGTAGAGGACGTCAATCGATTTCGATGAAGTGTTAGATCACATTATTTGGACCTCTGTAGCAGAAGTTATGAATTTATTAGTGTGATCATTGCGAATCACAAGATTCGACAGTTTTAGTAATCTGACTTGAGCGATCAGTTAAAAGGTAAATTAGAGGGGCTCAGTATAACAAAAGTTGTAAATAATGGTCGTAGCTTTCAGGGAAGCCCAAGAACACGAAATTTGTAAAAACGAGCTGAAAGTTATGATAGTTTTAGTGTACTGTCCAGAGAACCTGACGTGAAATCGATGTTATGTTAATTGGTATGATAGGGGTATTAGATGGCCGAATCAGGAAGGCCCACCAACTAGGTTTAGTTGGGGAAATTGATACGCTTTCATTAAAGTCCAAGAACACCTCATTTGGACTCCTGTACAAAAAGATATGAATTTTAGATTATGGCTGTCCACAGAGGGGACAAATCAAACTTTAGGAGTTGGAATTGGGAATGCGCTTGAGAGTGTAGCGAGTGCGGTTGTGCTTTTGGCTAAGTTTTGGTTCAGTATGGTTGTCTTAGCATGCTTTATATTCATATTTAGGTGAGGGATTGGTTCCAGGGGCAGCGCCCTCTTCGCGTCTTTCGTCCCTGCACGGTTAAGGCAAGTACTCTGTTTGATAGAGTAATTATGAATTGTTTGATAGTGAGTGCTATGTTTTGATACATATTAGCTATGCTTGGTTGATAGTGTGATATGTTGATTAAAGATGGTAAATGCTTATGATATGAATGATAGAAGTATGAATGAGTTAAATTCATAAGTGATGTTGCTGAGGAGGTATGATTATGATGATTCATGATTTGTGCATATGCATCATGTTGACAAAATGAAGACTTGGTCACGTGGTGACCAAGCATTTGTTGAGATTCCCGTCATGTATATGACAGACTTCAGGTCCCCACACTTGTGGAGTGTGGGCTTGAGGTCCCCTTTACTTGCGTAGTGTTGGGCAATTGGTCTCTATGCTTGCGAGCACAGGCATGGTATGCGGCGACGGTCGCATATCTCGCATTACCGGTGAAATACGAAAAAGAGTGGAAAAGAAAAGAAGCATTGCATATTTGCATTCATACATCATGAGCTATGTTTCCGAGTAAAGCTTTGGATTTGAATGTTGTTGCTGTAATTGTGAGGTTAATAATTCTTTTGGTACTTGCTGAGTCTTTGGGCTCACTCTTGATTTTGTTGTGTTTTTTAGGTACCTGTTGCGAGATCAGCATGCATGGGAGGGAGTAGACTTGAGTTGAATTCACACACTGCCATGCATCCTTAAAACATGATTAAATTTTGGGATGACTTTTAGAAAATAAGCAAACTACTTAAGTATTGATTATGGTTATGTCTCATGCATCGGGTTATTTGTAATAATGAGGAGTAACGTATTTTGGATATCCTTGCATATGTTCTAGCTTATTAGCCTGTTTCTAATGCTTAGTGATGATATTGGATGTTGGAATATTTAGTTATGATATTCTTTTATCCGTCGGAACCTCCGTATAGTTACCTATACAAAGGAGGTTCTGCCGAAATTTAACAAATTGTCCTAGTTTAGATTTGTTTAATGTTTCTTCAGTAGCATTCCAGGCTCATGTTGGGCTGGGGTGTTACAGTTGGTATCAGAGCGGGCTGTAGGTCCGTGGTTACTAGATTAATTAAAAATTTGCGAATGGCTAACCAACTTAAAAGTTTGACACACTGGTGCACAGTAGAGGGGTTGGGTTATTGCATTGTATTTACGTTTTCGTTATATCGCATTGATGATTGTTGATATGAATATTGTAAGATTGCTTATTAACTGATTATATGATTGTTATGTGTGAGGATAATAGATGTTGAGAGGTTGAGATTGTGGTTGTGGCCCTGAGCTTTACCAGGTTACACCACTGTTCGTAGTAAGGGATTAGTGAAGTGGTTACCTCGGATATCTTAGTACCGGCGTGATAGTGAGTGTCTTAGAGAAGTTGTTCCCTTCTTTGAATTTGAATTTGGTCAACTCTTGTCCAGTTGTGGTTGATGAATTTCTTTTGGATTGTTAGTCCATTGCGGTTGATGAGTTGCTTTGAGAAAGGTTGATGTGTTTCCATTGACTTAATTTGTCCCTTAAACCAGTCATTGCTTTCCTAACTGTTGAGTTAATCTTGTGGCTGGTGAACTTGGTTAATTCCCAAGATTGAATTTTGTATTGGAGTTTTACCTTCTTATTGGAAAACATGACTCATTTATTTCGTTTGATGATTTGGATAATGCAAATTTCCTTTTTGCAAGCCCTTTTGTATGTGGAAGATTGACTCAACGTATCTCTCTTGGGTATGTTGCGTTTTGAAGATTAATGGATCCCTTTTATGAAAGAAGTTGTTAAACCCTTTAGCGATGTTTTGTCATGGTTAAGTGAGAAGTTTTAATCAGAGTAATTAATGGATATTATATGGGTTATCAAGTTGGGTCTATACTGTGGTGTATAATCGATCTTTACAATATCCTTGGAAGTAAATGTGATTAAATTGATGTTGTCATAGAATAATTACATGATGAACTTGTTTAATGGTATGACCATTTATACTGGGAATCCCGAATTTATTAAGAGGTGTGGTATATTGATTATTTGGCCTGATCATTAAGATTGTGGAATTCGGTAGATTTATTGGATAATTTGGAGCAGTGTGTCTCAATGGATTAGTCTACCCATTAGTGATGGTTATGTTAAGGATGTATTTGAACGATGCTTTAGAGGATATCAATGTGGAAATTTTCATAAACTGGCTACTTGATGATCTTACATAATTGCTAGATTAGAACATGTATATCGTATTGGATGAATGTTGAGGTAGTATCTTGTGAAACCCTGTTTTACCGGAGATGATGGTATTAAAAGTTTAATTTTATTTTGCCTAAAACCCTGAGCATAAAGTGGAATGTTGGCTCGGTGTTTATAGATGGTTGTGTGACTACAAACAGAAGTAGGACCCTATTTGCTGTAATACCCCAAATATCAATTGGAGAAAATATTATTCGGAGAGGGAAATTTATTCAATATCGATTGCAACAAAGTTTAGAGATGGAATTAAGTTCAAAATTCAGAATTTTAGGAGAGGAATGGGCCGCCAACCCATATTCGAGAGGAGAGGAGCCGGCCTTAGTGGCCCAAAGCCCATGAGTGGTCTGGCAGCCCATTAGAAGGCAAGGGAGGGGAGGGGACCAAACCCTAGCCACCCTTGCTACAGTAGCCTCCGCGCTACAGTAGCCATGCTACAGTAGCGGCACGCTACCATGGTCCGCCTCCTGCTGCTCCTCCTCTCCTTGGCGCCATCCTCCCTACTGCCGGCCATCGGGAAGAAGAGAGGAGAAGGGAAGGGAAGAAGAAGAAAGGTGGGGGTGATCTTCGTGAGGAGTTCCAGCGTCGTTCTTGTGGTCTCCAAGGGTAAGGATCGTTATTTATATTGTTGGATTAATCGTAGAGGTGAACTTGATTAGGATTGATCGGATCAAGTTCTGTCTGCTGAAGATTCAGTTCTGTCCAGTGTCTTGCGCGGCCTGTTTCGTCTGCTTAAAGGCAGAATTAGAACATTTGATCTCCTAGAGTTATTTAGATATTGTTCTTAGCTTTCGGTGGCCGCCAAGAAAACCTGATTCCGACGTACGGATCAAAAGTTATGATTGTTTTAGTTTCTGCTGTTCAGAATTCTGACGAGAATTAGCAGTCACTGTAATTGTTAAATTATGACTTAGATAGAAGATGATTCAGAAGACTTGCCCATAACGACTTTTTTATGTGATCTCATTAGCTTTCAGGATTGATAAAGAACGCCCTATTTGGATTTGTAGAACAAAAGTTATTTATATTTCAATGTGACTGTCCAGATTGTATGTCAGTTTCTATAATTAGTTTTGACCTATGTGCCACTTTTTGTTAAAGGCAAAATATGAATTTCATGCCAACTAGGTTATTGTAGGTAATTTTATAACCTTTCAATATTGTTAAAGAACACTCTAATCGGAGTTGTAGAATAAAAGTTATGATCTTTTTAGTGCTACTGTCTTTTTCATCTAGGCAGTTTCTGTTCTATAATTTCATCTATCAATTAGCAAATTAAATTGGCCGAATTGGGTTACCTTGTCAACTAGAGTATTGTAGATATGTCAGTTAAGAATCCATAGAAACTGGTCTCACCTCATTCCGAGTTCCAGATCAATAGATATGATTTTTACCGTACTGCTGTCCAGTTTCGGTTTGTGCCTGAGTAGTCAATATTCAGATTAGAGTTTCTAGTTGAATCTTGAGTCACCGGGGAAGCGTTGTAGAACGGTGTCGAGAAGTGTCGTGTGCAATGTGTTCTTATTTCAATTACTTAATTGTTTAGGCAGCGAGGCTACGGGTTTGGGAGCATCATCGTTGCCTGCTAACGCGTCGCATCGCGGAAGGCAAGTACTTTGCTAATATTAATGCTTGTGAAGGAAGGCAAGTCATTTTCTTTGTTAAAGGAAAAAGTGAAGTAGAAGTATTTGAGATTGAAGTCAAGTTCTGTAACTTGCAGGTTATTGAAGTTTGTCTAAAACTGTTGTTCTTGCCCATAAGAGTTTTCCCGAATTTCCAAAGCAATGTTTTATTCTCGTTTGAGGTTTGATATTCTCTACTTGTGGGACATGTGCTCTCAACTATGATCTCATCTTTTGTTTTCCAAGATCATTGTTATTTAATTGTTTCTCTTGATCTTGTAACGACTGTAAGTGGTAACGTTTTCCTTTGTGCTGAAATTTACTTCTATTTGCCTCTTCTTCTAAGAAAGGGTTAACTGAACTGTATTGCAAAGTCTCTTCGGATGTGAATTGGCAACTAGATAGTGGTGGTCTAGTAGATAGTTTGGTGAACCTTTAGGTGTCAGGTTGTCTGAGGGGCATTGAGTAACAAATCGATTTATTAGAATAATCCTTATAGAGGATTTGATTTAAAAAGAATGTTTATCTTTGGAGCTAACAGGTTTCGTTGCCGCAACTAGTAGGACCTATAGCGAGATGTGGTCCAAGATTTTGTGTTCATTTTGATAGAACATTAGAATTTGCAAGTATGGAAATCTTGATCAGTTTATTAGAGTATCGCATTTGGGTACTCGGTAAGATTGTGTAGAAGAAGTATGATGGTGTAGTTCAATGAGAGTAGCAGTGTAGAGAAATCTTATAGTCGTGTTAATTAATGAGATAGCAGGGATTGTTGAGTTATTGTCAAGTATGACTCGGCCTCAGTTAGTAATCCTATGGGAGTTAGATTATCTCTAAGGATAACTTGATCAAGAATATATTTATTTATTGACGTTAGTGATTGAGTATGTTTGAATCACGGTCAATCAGTTAGGGTATTGTGACAATATGGGTTCATTGTGGTTGAGTAGTTGCATTTGATTGGTGTGGGTTAGAGAAGGTCTATGATTGATGAAGCGAATTGCCTTGGGCAGTTACTTAACTAGTGAAGAATGTTGATATTAACGACTGAGGTTACAGTTGAGCTGTGTGAAATTTTAGTAAATGAATTTGAGAATTTCCTATCAATTATACTAAACATTCATGGTAGGAGACTAGGAGGTTGATTTTGGGCTTTGTATTTTATGCTAGGACCTTGGAGACCCAATATTATATGCAGAGGTAGATGGATAGAAGCGAATTTTGAATAGGGTATTGATCTTTGATAGAATACTTTGGGTAAAGTAAAGGAGTATGTGTGCTGAGAATTTGAAGTTGATTATCTTTAACAGACTAAGATAATGGGGTTGAGGGTGAAAAATCTTTATTGAGGTATTGGAAACCTTTTGTCAAGATAATTCCTTGGTACAGGAGTGGACTAGAGAATCCTTTTGTGGATTAGTAGAGTCCCTCTAAATAAGTATGGTTGTCCTTTTCAGTTTGAGGATCATTTTGGGATTGTCAGTTAAGAGAAGGACTTAGTGTGGTAGTTCTGGACACCCACGATTTGGAAAAGGGTTTTTTCTTAAAAGAACATCTGAGAAAAGAATGTTCTCTCGAGTAGAGAAGTGCTCTAGTGGTTCTTGGTTGAGTTGGGTTTTATGATGGAGAACATGTACAATTTGAGTTACCTCTTTGTTGGCAAGGTGGTTCTTTCCGGTTCAAGAAAAAAAATGAAGTGTTTGATTTGGGCATTCGAGCGAATTCTCTTTTGGCTTATGTGGTGCTCAGTTGCAAATTGCCGAGTTGGAAGGATGGAAGGTTTTCGTGAAGAATCTTTGATTTTGGATTTGAGTGTTTTGGAGGAAAGTTGGAATTACATTATGAAACCTTTGTTTTCAGTTGAATCTAATTATTAAAGTTAACTAAAATAAGTTGAGTTGCTTGTCCCTGCTTAATGGAGGATCTCCTTGTTATGATGAAGAGGTCGACTAAGCGATGGAACAAGAGTTCCATATGTTTACGTGCAAGTTTTGTGGTTTGGACCCGAAGAGATAAATAGCCTAAACTATATTTGATTGTTCTCGAAGATGTGGGGATTTTGTGATGAGGACATCCCTAACTTGGATACAACCGCGTCTACACACACAGCTGATCCACAACAAATGTTACAAGGACCAATTACTCGAGCTCGTGCTCGCCAACTTAATCACCAGGTGAATTCGTTCATAGGTTTATATATTACTGAGAATAGATCGCTACCTAATGCAAGTGATTTAATTGTGCTTAGGAATATGGGAAAGGACCAAGGAGAGGTATGTGGAGTCATGGACAAGCATAGGAGGCATAATGGAGGTCATCACGTCACTTTGGGTCCGAGCCAAGCAAGAATTCGAGTTGGGCTCGTTCTGGATTCGAGTTCGGACTGCTGCAACAACACTAAGTTCAAACGGACGTAACGTCTTCATACGGACTCCGTTTGGGACGTTCTTGGACTTCATTGAAAGCTTATCAAGTATACTTTTTAATGGATCCAACCTCAGCTTAAAATTCCAATCGAGCTGGCCACAATAAACAAAATAATTCACGTCTGTTTTTTTGTCCGAGCCAAAAAGGGTGCTGCGCCACCTCCTCTTGGGCCCATAGGCCTTGTAACCCTAGGGGTGTGCGTCCACTTCCCTGGTCGCCACCCCTGGTCGTATTCCCATATAGGAGCCGCCGTTCCCTTGGCCAGAACGCTAATTTCGTTGAGTTTAGGTTTAGCCATTGTGCAAACTTCTGTTCTTCAGTTGTGTCGGACGACCACCTGTCAAGACAGCCTTCGGGATCCCACCTTTGATTTTCAATACCATCTACGCTACATTCTTATTCGCAATATCAGATTGTCTATATTTTATTCTTGCTAGTTCTTCGATTGCTCGCAGGAATCGAACCTCGTGTTCAGGTTGATCGCGCTTCTAGCACGGTCAATAACATCTCGGAGTTGGTTCAACGATTGCTAAGGCGCAAGCGTCGTCGTACTGTTGTAGTCGGATCGCGAGAGTCACCTCCACCAAAATCGATAGTTATCAATCTCATCGAAAGATCGGGTACCCCGCCTCCATCATTTTGGAAGATGGCAAATTGCTAGAACTATCTCGAGTCCTTGAGCGGGGAATATAACGTTTTGTATGACCTAGTGTTGAGAGGAGGCTTGAGGTATTTGGAGTGTTAGGTTTCATAAGATCTGTTAACCAGCGAGTGATATCGCATCTTTAAGTCCTATCCGTTAAGTGGTTCTAGTCTGGTCGGTACGTGTGATGAGGCATAATACGTTAGTTGCATCAAGGCGCGGTGGTCCCATATATCTGAGAGGAAAATGACTTGGAAGCTAGAGGTCTCGCATGCGCGAGCCTTATGCAGAGTCGTTCACACCGCCGTGTATGTGTTAACGCTTGTTAAGTTCAGTTTCGGTGCTCATTCAAGTGGATCAATGAGAAGAATTCGGGGTCGAATGCTGACGGAGATCGACATGTTAAGGGCCATACTATTTCACAGTTTAATATGATTATTTGTGAATGTTTGTGTTTATTCCTGTTATGCTATTTGATCATATTTGATCATTAGATGTTTTGACATGATAGAATAGTATCCCTTAGGAAAAATTAAATAAAATTGATGCCTTTCCAATTGCTGCGCCTATCACAATTTTGATTGTTAATTGGCAGGTCTACCAAAGTAGGGTGCCGTTAACTATCCTAATAAGATGAGGTGGGTGTTGGACATCCACATGCATAGTATTGGTTTTACGTAACAAGGCTATCAAAACAGTTTTGGGCCTTGGGGCATATTGTTGGTCGGAAGTGCATAGAGATGTCACTAATCAAACAAGAGTCATATGTGATATGATTGGCAAGAGGTTGCTTACCTAAAATCACTAAGTTCCTAACCGTGATGCCAAAGCTCACTAGGACTTAATGGTTTATGGGAAACATGGTCTATAGTGGGAGTATCTTTTATTAAATTGTTTAATAGAAGATCTTACATAAACATTGTGCTGAATTTTTGCATATTCTGTTGTAGACCATGTCACCTACTACTTGTTCTGCACTTACCTTTAATTTGCGATCTATTCTTGAAAAGAAAAGTTGAATGGTTCAAATTTCATTGACTAGTTTCGTAATATGAGAATTAATCTCAAACAAGAAAAGAAGGAATATATTCTAGAAGGTCCCTATCTCGAGGAACCGAGTGCCTGTAACATCCCAAAATTCGCCTTCTTTAAAATTTAATTTCAAATTAATTATTTAAAATTGTTTGGATTTTATTTGGATCTTATTGGTATTTTTGTGTAATACTAGAAGAAAATCTCAAATTCCAAAACTCCATTTCCAATCTATATTTCAAATTCAAATTCAAATTTGAATCTCCAGAAAAATATTCGTTCCAATCTCTTGGCCCAATTTATTTATTTTTGCCCTTCTCTCTCTTTTTCTAAAAAAAGAAAAAAAAATCAAATTTCCCATTTCGGTCACCCATCTAAGATTTCTCCCATGCAAACCTCACTTAACCCCAAAGCCTTACACACACTTGTGCTACCAATAGGCCATTTGGTTTCTACCACTTATGCTAATGCAAACCTCATCATGACTCTACCACTTATCTTTTGCTTATTCCCTCTCATCTTTTAACCTTCAGTTTGTTCTTCAGATGGTTTAGACCTGCAACACCGCAAGCCAAGGTGAACCCATGGATCCCAACGCCAGTGGTTTTGCTTCTGTTCCTTTTGGAGAAGAAAGCTTAACAGTGCTTGAGTTATCTAGTCTTCCTCCTCCAAGCTTTGTACATGATCGGCTGCTTACTATTCTTGTTTAGATGCTTGCTATTCTTGTTTGGTTGCATAGCCATTTTTGCTTATGTTTTGCTTCGGCTGAAGCTTAGCCATTCCTTCTGTTCGCTTATAAGAACATGATGAATAGTGCGCTGCTAGTAGTTTCATGCATGCTACTTTGTACATGTCCATTTCATCCCTTCCAAAAATTCGTTCTCTCTCATGCAAGCTCCGAATCCAACGATTCTTTCTCTTAAATTCATCTAAATTCATCCTCTACTTCCAGTATTTATTTTGTAATTTTTGGATTTTATTTTATTTTTTGTTATTTATTTATCTCGTTTTGCGCATGTAGAGTCCGGCGTTTCCGAAACCTTCTAGGAGCATTCTACCGAAGCATATGCAAATTTCAACAAAGGCAAGTCGTAGACCTTTGATCATTTTGTACCCATTTTATAAAATTATATTGTTTTGTATCAACATGCATTGCTAAGTTTATAATAAAGGCTTTCTGGAATAGTTAAACACCTATTTGACAGTATGACTCTTTGAATAATTGTGAATGACATGTTGACATGTACCCTTGGATATCATAGGCTGGGTTAATTTTAGTTGGACATATTTTTATTACCAACATGGGTAACGTATTATGCTTAGTCATGCTTTAGTTGTACAATAGTTTCCTTCACCATGTAAATCATGAAAATTTGACTTAATGATATATAGAACTGTGGCGCGACCACTATTATTAAAAAAATTTGTGCCATGTCAAGGGTTGCTATTTGGTCGGGTTTGAATAAAAAATGATTTCATACTCAGGCGATTGATTATGCAGTAAAGGGGATGATTTGGGATGAGGTTGACTCGCCTGAGTAGACACTAAGGACTTAACTTTGTGCGCCATTAATCTGGGCCATACCGTACAATAACATGTCCAGGATGGGGTGGACCTGGCTGAATAATTAGCAATATTTTGATTTGATTCTGTTTGGGTTGATAAGTGGCG
Source organism: Ampelocalamus luodianensis (assembly GCA_036346255.1). NCBI lineage: Eukaryota > Viridiplantae > Streptophyta > Magnoliopsida > Poales > Poaceae > Ampelocalamus > Ampelocalamus luodianensis. The sequence continues at coordinate 24,302,700 of CM070637.1, forward strand.
CAAGAGGGGGCCCAGAATGGCGAATCCATAGCGAGCAGAACTAGGTCAAAACAGAGCTTTGTAAAAGCTTTGTGATAATCACTTAGTCGCACGCCTTCGAAAGCGTGTTATGTCTGACATTATAAGATGATTATCTCTTGTGGGTCAAGCTGTACAACCTCTGCAGAGTGTTAAAAACTATTCGAATAGCCGTGTCCTCGGTTATGGACAGTGCCTGGTGATTTCACACGAGGGTTAGTTCTTCATAAAATTGTTGGAATGGGTTGGATGGATGGATTAGTTGATTTTGGTTTTTAGTTGGGAAGTGAACAGGGTTGTTCACTAGTTGTTTTAAAGAACTTGTTTACTTATGTATTCAATCTTTTAAATTATGCTTTCCAATCTATTTATTGTATTTACTGTCAATATTGTTTCTGCAAAATAGCCATAAAGCTATCCTTGTCAAGTCTTGCATGAATATTACTTGCATATATTTCCCTACGACTTGCTGAGTACCTTCAGTGTACTCACGGCTTTATGCCCTCTGGTTGATCAGTCGCCGAAGAAGACCCAGGGAATACTGAGTTCTACGAGGAGTAGTACTTCAAAGACTATGCGAACTACGGTGCGCTCTCCACTCGATTGCCTGTGGACATGTCGGATGGCTACCACAAGAGTTTCTTCCACTGCAAGCTTATTATTCTGTTGTTAAGCCCTACGTGGCAATAATTGTAAAACCTTGACCATAAGGTCCGTTGTTAGTTTTTAATAAAATTTGGTTTATTATTAGCTATTTCGTTGTATGGATATGATTTCATCAATGTTGACACTGTGTGAGCTAGCTACTGATCTTGGGACTAGTTCAAAATACACAGAGGGTCTGGATTTGCAGATTCGGGTCCCGACAGGGATGGTATCAGAGTCATATCGACTGTAGGACGCAACCATAGTTAGCATGGTCGTTTTAGCCAAAAGTTTCAAAATTTATGTTATAAATCAAACCAACCAATTGATAAATAGCTATCCTTCTCTCGTCTTATTCTATTCTTTTCTCATCTTATTCTATTCTCTTCTCATATCATTCTTACGTTCTTATCTCTTGTCTCCTCTGAAACTCTATTTTCAAATTTAGTTTGACCTTTCTCACCACAATAATCTCTTTTTATTTAAGTCTTCGGTGATCAAAGCGATGGATGGACTGGAAGTCTCAAGATCTGTCGTTTAAGTCTTAGTTGAGCAACCCTAAAAGTTAGACTAGTCAGCATTACCTAGATCATGTGTTTTAGGATTTTCGGTTGCTCGTGTTTATTGTTTCTTTTGTAGCCTTTTCGGCTATGCTCTGCGTTGTTTTCTGTTTCTGGGTAGCCTGCTCCCCTAGATGACTTGATGAACCCGAAGGTCCTATTGTTGGCCCGATCTTTCGATGAGAACGATAAGTTCGGTAGTCGTCGCTCAACTCTCACGATCCTAGCTACGAACACGCAAGGCTCGAAACCACGCAATGACTGAACTGATTGACAAGTCGTTATCAACCGTGCACGAATACCCGGATGACCTGACCACGAAGGTTGATTCCTGTATACACCGAAGAAGCACGCAAGAAAAAGATAAAGCAATCTGAAATTGCAAATATGAATTGAAATATTGAATTGAGTTGGGATTTTGAAGCGGTATTATGGTTGGTCTAGTCGACACAAGCCAATACACGAAGTTGCAACAAGGCTAACTTTTAACTAAACAAAATCCAAGAAAACTAGAGGGGGTGTGGCCTCCTTAAATAGGGAACGAGGAGCCACAAATCTAAAGGAACTAGCGGGGCGGGACTAATCTTGTGGTTTACTGTTCACATGAACAGTAACCACACCTCTAGGTGGTCCGCCGGCAGATGGGCCAAGTTCAGTATGATTACAAGGCCCAAATTGGGCCAAACAAGTGATATGACGTCTTCTTTTGATGATTGCGATCAGTCCAGAAGGAATTTGAAGGTGAGACTGGATCTGTTGGAAAGAAAACGAAATAAGCTTTCAATCAAGTACTCGTGGACCTCCAACGGACTCTGTATATGAAAGTTATGCCCGTTTGAAGTTGGTGTTGTCAAGCTGATTCCGAACTAATCTGACCAAAACGTATCCAGCTTGCCACATGCAGTAGTACCATGGCTTGTAGACATAGTACCATGGCATGTAGATGTAGCACTATGGCATGTAGACGTAGCTCGATCCAATTGGGTAATATGGTCTTGCATTAGCTGAAAGTCCTATTGGCGAAGATGTTGTTGAAGTAGAGGATGCAGTGCAGCAGGTCGAAGCAGTGGTTGCATCATTAGGTTTGATGTCCTGATCATCCTCCCTTTCTTGAATTGGAGTCGTCCTCGACTCAATCGTTGTCTCCACATCATCACTTTCCTGCAAAAGGTTAGGAGCAACAGGAAACAAAGAAACATGCATATCTTCTAAGGGACACAAAGATTTTTTGCAAACCATACTAGAGCATTCAGATTGATGTTGTTCCAAGTCAATGCAAGCAGATTTTGTTGCTAACATAATAGGTGCTTTCAATTTAATTTCACTTGAAGCTATAATCTTACGATCCTCTTTTGTGTTCTCCTTACTTGTTCTCGCAGATCTTTCTAATTCATCCTTTAATATAGCAGCAGGAGACATTGGAAGCAAAGTGATTTTCTTTTCTTTATAGGTGAAAGTATAATGATTAGATCTACTATGATGTTCAGTACATCTATCATATTGCCAAGGTCTACCTAATAATAATGAGCATGCTTGCATAGGTACGACATCACAATCAACATAATCATGATATGATCCAATAGAAAAATATACGCGCACAAGTTTAGTCACCTTCAACTTACCACAAGAATTCAGCCATTGAATGTAGTAAGGATGAGGGTGTTGAGTTGTGGTCAAGCTAAGCTTCTTGACCATGTCTGTGCTAGCAAGGTTGTTGCAACTTCCGCCATCGATGATGACTTTACAAGAACATTCCTTGATGACGAACTTCGATTGGAACAAGGTGTGACGTTGATTTTGTTCAGCAAGCTCCATTTGAGCACTGAGCACGCGCTGAACAACTATGCTTTGGTACATGCCAGCTGCCTCATGGCTTATATGTTCTTTCTCAGTGTCATCACCTGTATTGTTAGTTGCAACCAAAACATGTTCTTCCTCAATATCGCTAGCAGAAGTGTACTCACCATTGTCCTTGATAAGTAAAGCTCGCTGACTTGGACAATCGCGCATCAAGTGCCCAAATCCTTTGCAACGGTGATATTGTACATCTCTAGATTGCCTTGTAGAAGCAACATAAGAAGCACTTTTTGTAGGAACTTGTACCTTTGCAGATTTGCTTGCATCAGGGACATGCACAGGAGTGGAAGAAGCAAGAAGGGGCGCACGGCTTGAGGAGGGTGCAACGTGTTGTTGTTGACTTGGCCGATCTACAAAAGAACCTCCAAAATTGCCCCTAGAGCGAGATTGTCGACCCTGCACTTTTCTTTCAGCTTTGCAAGCAAGATGGAACAAACGAGTGATAGAATTGTATTCTTTATAATCAAGTATGTCCTGAATTTCTCATTTTAAACCTCCCAAAAATCTAGCCATCTTAGCATCTTCAGTTTCATCTAAACTACAATGCAATAAACCAGTTTGCAATTCTTGATAATAATCCTCTGCAGAACTACTACCTTGTCTTAAGCGTTGTAATTTATTAAGAAAATCACGTGAATAATATGAAGGTACAAACCTATGTCTCATTGCTCTCTTCAAAGCATTCCATGTCCTAGGTATGTCCTGATGAGTACGACCATATTCACTCCACCAAATAGATGCAAAATCAGAAAACTCATTAGTAGCAGCCCTAACTTTCTTATCTTCAGGGAATTCACGACAAGCAAATTTTTGTTCTACTGTAAGCTCCCATGTGAGATAAGCATCAGGATCATATTTTCCAGCAAAAGATGGCATAGTGAATTTAATTTTCCCAACTGCATCAATATGGTCACGTACCTCACGTTGATGTCTTCCCATACCTTGACGATTGTTGCGATCATTGTGAATATTGATTCCATCTGTTTCCGTATCAGCAGTGTAGTTGTTCATTTCTTCTTCTTCCACCTCATCGGCCCAAGAGCGAGAGCGATCAACGGATGGATTACGGCGCGGTTGTGCAACGCCAACAGCAGCGGGGGCGGCAACAGGAGGGGGAGCTCTCTCTAGCTGCTCCACACGTGTAGCAATCGCAGCAAGATCATTATTGGTGCGATCTAACACTCTCTCAATACGCTCTGAATATTGACTCAACAAGCATGAAAAATGCTGCATAATGTCTTTCGTGCGAGGCGTGAGAGGTGCATCTTCCTCAACATGGGGCCTGCTATTCTCCCCTTGTGACCCTGAACCTGGCATCGTTAGTAGAAAACAAAGAACAGATCATAGTGTATATGTCCCTATGAACTACTAGGTTCTGGAGTTTCACAAGTCACTCACACTCAAGCTTATACCCAGTTCTTACAAGTTCTTACCAATGCAGCAAAAAAAATGGTACAACCGGTGGCTGGTTCGTGATACTTTCACTTACAACCAGACCAACGATTGCAAGGAACGGCACCTGCTGAGTTAGTAGGGAGTGGAGCTCGGAAGGCTAGTATGTAGCAAAGGAATAGCAATTATTCAATTTAGTATGCAAAGTTGAAAAGCAGTTCAAAGTACTAGTCACAAGTGCTGGTCCTATTCTAAACAAAGTCTAGCTAGAGCAACTCGCAAAACTGACTAGTCGTAACAACGGAAAGCTAGCCCCAGAATTATCAACGCCAACGAGCAAAGGATGTCTATGCTAATCAGAACAAGGAAATAAAAGTCAAGAAAGGAGGTAGCCAGTACTTTTTCTTTGTTTTTTTCTCTCTCTTCTTTCTTTTTTTGTTTTTTTTTCTGTCTTTCTCTTTTTTTTCCTCTGTCTTTTTTTTGTCTTTTTCTTTTCTCTCTTGTTTTTGACTGTATTCCTTTCTAATGCCTCAAATAGCTAGGAAGCTACTGGAAATAAAAAGGACAAACGAAACTTGGTTCCTCCACACAGCGGCGAGTGGCAGCGCCTCAAGCCGGCGGCGAGGCGGCGAGCGCGCGATGGCGTGGTGGCGGCGCGACCTCAGCGTCGGCGGCGGTGGCGCTTGGAGGAGCTGGAGGCAGTGGCGAGCGGTGCGTGGACTGCACGGTCGAGCGGCAGCGCGCATGGTGGCGGTGCTGTGAAGCGGCGGCGGCCGTTCGGCTCGTGAGGCGACGCGGGGGTCGGCGGAGGCTCCGGAAGCGGCGCGGCCGGTGGATCCTGTAGGCGGCGCGGAAACGGCGGAGGCTCGGAGGTGGGCGCGGGCCGATGGAGCTTGTGGGCGGCACGGGCCCAGCGGAGGCTCCGGAGGTGGGTGCGGGCCGGTGGAGTCTGCGGGATGGCGTGGGACCGACGGGGGCAGCAGCGGCTGCTCGGGCTGCGGTGCCCCGTGCAGCGGCGGTCGTTTGGTGCAAAGAAGGTGGCAGCGGCGTCGGCCGTGCGTGCACGGCGGCCTAGCGGTAGCTCGGCCCGGGCGGCCTAGCAGCTCTGAGGGAGCGGGCCTTGAGGTGGTGTCGGCTCGGGTGGCACGTCGGCGGGCGTCAGCGGCGGCTTCCCCTTCGGCGACGACGGCGGCCCATGTGGCGAAGCAGACCGGATCCGAAGGAGAGCGGCGTGTTGCGGCCCGTGCGGCAGCGGCTGGAGGCGGCGCCTGCTGAGGCGGCGGCGGCGGAACCGATTGACCAAGGAAATTCTTTGAAAAGGCTAAACTTGCATATCGTTAACAATCTCACTCCAAGAATATCAAATGAGGCAAATGAGAATGAAAAATATGTATTCACAAGATCCATAAATCATTTTGGGAAAATAGGTAAAATAGTTTTCTCAATATTAATACTTTACCCCCTATTAAGTAAGAACAAAAATTTTAAAAAGTTTTTCATAAATAACTCCCTCTTACACAAAGGTTTTACTTCTTTGACACACAACGGCTCTCTTAGTCCAATCAATCTCCCTTATTGCTGTTAAGCACTAGAAGATGTCTTGTTTGTGGAAGATGTCTTGTTTGTGGATCACACTTGAAAGAAATTCGTGAAACACTTGTAGATACCACATGTAAATGCTACATATCAACAAGACTTGAAATTTACAGGGTGCTTGAAACTTCTCTCGCAAAGATTCTTCAAAGAAGACATCCAAAGATAAGAGAGAATCCACTTGTATACTATGGAGAGTACACGAGCTTGGTCAAGAGAGGCATGATCGGCAAGGAATGAAGTTTGATACCATTTAAAAAAAAATTATCACTTGAAGGAATAAGATGATATCATTTGTAAGGAATGAGTCATGCCGATGTCAAGATGATTTTGAGAAGCTACTATTAGAAAGAATGCCACTTGAATAATTGCAATTGCAATCTAGGAGAAATACTAGTGAGTAGCTTGGAAGGAATCAATATACATCTTGACTAAAAGGAGTAGCCAAAGTTGGTTCAAGTTTGAATAGAATGAAATTAGATACCACTTAAAAAGATACCACTATAAGGAATAAGTTGATATCATTTGAAAGGATACCACTTGTAAAACAAGGGTGAATTTCATTCCGTGGTTAAGATGATCAAGGGAGCTACCACTTAATTAAGAAATACCACTTGTAATGATAAGAATATCACAAGGTGATCAAGATAAGCATTTGAGGGTAGCTTGCAAAGATAGCAAGGATCAATCTTAACTTTGGAAAACAACCACAATAGATTTAGAATTGAAAGAATTGAGATTGGTTGTTTTGTCAAGATAATCGGTAATACCGCAGTTCAAGGACCGGTAGTACCGCAAGTCAGTAGTACCATGGATAGAATGCCGGTAGTTCCTATTTTTCTGGAGAATTAGGGATAAAGGTTGGAATGGAGCTAATGTGAGCAAAAGATTAAATTTAAAGATTTTTAAAGCAACCATTTTCATGTATGAGTAATAAATACCATTATGGACCAATTCATGTGAATAATTTTGGCTCATATCACAAAACTCGCTTAAGTGTTAGAAAGTGACCACTTAGGTCAAACTAGTATTTTGGACGAGTTTCAAAATCGAATAACTTTTAATGAGTTGGTCTTTTAGAAATCATTTGAATACCGAAAAGGTTTAGAATAGCCAACTCTAGGATTTTTCTTTTGAAAATATTTTCAAATTCCTTTTAGAATAGATTTTACACAAAAATCTAGGTGAAGTCAAAAACAAGATATTATGATCTATACTTTTGGCTTGAAATTCATTTTCACTTTAAATAGGTTTTTCTTGTACCAAAGCATTTGGTAAACCTTTGAAATACATTTGTATACATTTTGCAACTAGTTTTTCAAAGGATTACTTATAGTTATGAAATTTTTGACTTTTGGCTAAAAGGCTCAATTTTGAAAAACATTACTAGCACTTAATTTATTTGGACACACTTAGGGATGTAATATACATGATTATGACTTAGCACTCCCCCTGAATATGCCACAACTAACTTGCTCAAGATTTCAATAATCAAGATTAAGCACAAGAGCAAGAACACCCTGTTTATAAGATTTTCATGAATGTAACCTACACAAGGCAAATGGTCTAGATACTTCAATGTAAGTACTTGTTACCGAAATAGCATTGACTTATGATATGACTTGATCATCCTTAAGCTTGGCTCCGATTTTGCATATGGTGAGTTCCACCTCTTCATGTGTGAGCCAAACCTCCAATGCATCTCCAAGTACCTATTAAGCATTTAAGCGCATTTGGTACCCAATACTTGGTTGGGTCCATGAATGTTAGTCACAATAGATTTGGGAACCCAAATGGCCCTTCTAATAATAGTCTTAGGTGAACTAATATTTCTAGCAAACACATTGCCATTCTTATCCTTCCTAAGCAAATAATCATTATTATAAATAATGGGCTTAGGAGAGATACCTTTAGGACATTCCTTACTAAAATGTCCTTTTCCCAGCAATTATAGCAAGTTGAGCTTTTGCTTCCCCTTGATGTCTTCTTCTCTTGCTCATTGCCGGCTTGCCTCTTCATTGAATGTCTTGGCTTGACATCCTTTTGATTTGGGCACACCGAGGCAATGTGTCCCTTCTCATAACATCCAAAGCATTTGATATTCGTGTATTTCTTTCCTTTTTGCTTTGTGATACTCTTCACCTTTTTCTTGGCGATGCAACCAAGTCCTTGTAACATCCCAATTTTGGGCTTGTGTTTCAAATGTAAGAAAATGAGTAAAAATTAAAACTTTTTCTTACATCATGTATTTCCTGTGTGCACTAAACATTTATTGTACAAGAGTTGGGGAAATACAAAGTCACAAGCCTTTTGATCCAAATCTTGATCTTTCAAAAACAACCTTGTCAAATCCTTTGATCATCCTCTGGAAATATTTTTCCTAAGTTCTTGAGATGGTATGTGGCCCCTCTGAAAAATTTCACAATTTTTAGAAATTGTTTGAATATTTTAGAGAGCAGTCAAACTTGTTTGACTTTTAGTCAAACCTTGAACCAGTACCTTGTAGAATTTTTGGAGAAAAATGCAATGCACAAAAACCTCTGAAAATTTTATACAAGGTCAACATCTAAGTCAGCAAGCTCCTGTAAAAATTTCAGAATTTTTGGAGTTAAATTGCTACCTCTAATAAATCCTCAAAAGCCTCTGTCTATTTAAAAATCCAAAACCTGGTTCACTGTTCCTTGGGTTCGAGTCGGACTCGAGTTCGAACCACTTGACTCGGTCGAACCACCTAGTTGCACCAAGCCGCATTTTAAAACGCACGTGCGATATCAGCCGTTGGATTCAAATCGCGCGGCCCGCATTGATGGTGTCGTTCGGACCGTGCGGTTGCACTATTCAATTTGGACCGTTGGATCTCAATCCAACCGTCCAGATTTCTGAGAGCAATCGGACTGTCCGGCGGGCTCATTTAAATTGCAGCCGTCCATCTAAAATCCAACGGTCGTGGTTTGTTTTCTCTGTTCTTCTTCCTCCTCTGGCTCGCCGTGCACGCGTGCGTCAATGGCAGAAAGAGAGAGAGTGCGAGGGCGGCTTCGTTGTGTCACTTCAAGCTTGTTTTCGTCAACGTCTCTCTGCGGGGCATTAAATGCGCATCAGGCTTTCTCCTCCATTGTCACTGTGCTCACTTGCTCCCATCATTTCTTGGTCCATGGCCGTAGCATGAACCGAGCCCACCATGGACTCATGTTCTTGCTCAAAACCCTAATTCTCCCTCTATAAATAGCCCCTTGGTTCCTCTTGGTGTTCCTTTACACCACCCCTAGCTTTTCTCTGTGTGTGAGCTCAAAACCACTTCAAATCCTCAAACCACCATTGTTGACCCGAGAGCTCCAATAGCGATCTTGGTGTCCAGTGGTTCATCTTCGATTTTTCTTGTACCCTTTCGAGCTCCTCAACTTCCTTTATATTTCCCCTAACTTAAATTTGGGTTGCATTCACAGGAATCACTTAATTTTAAGTTTGGAGATTTTCGGCTGATTTCACCCCTTTCTTCTCCAACTCCGGTAAGTGGTTCTTTTTGCAATTACTTGCTTGTGGAGCTTATAGGAACCTTAATGGAGCTATTTTGATCACCCATTGGTGTTCATTTTGCTCAGATTGTCATTTTCGTCTTCATCTTCCTCGGCTCCGGTGGACTTCTTCGTGTTCAAGTCTTCCCCGGCCATCTTTGAAGCTCCTCTCGGATAAGGTAGCCTCTTATTAGTCCCTAGAAGTCGTGGCACTCGCTTTCTTGGACCGCAGCGGAGCATTTTGCTGTTTTCACGTTTTGCCGAAATGGCTCCCTTCTGTGTTTTCCGGCTCGCCGGTGTTCTAGACCTCCACCGCGGGCGAGGTCACCACCATTAGGTTCGCATCGCTATTGCGAGTCCATTTTAGTATTGGGTTGGCGCCGCCGCGACCAGAGTCGCCGGCGACAAGCCGCTGTTCTCGCTCGGGATTTTGCCGGGCGTAACCTCCCGTTTTCGTCAAATAATTAGGACACATTTAAGGCCTAATCATAATCAATCATTAGGAGTATTAAGTGTGTCCTAATCCGGCCTAATGTCTCACTGACATGTGGGTCCAACCCCCTGTAATCACCGTGGCGTTAATCGGTCGCGTTTAGGCATCGTTAATGTTTAATCTTAGGTTAATTAAATGTCGGCATTTATTAGGTCGTCGGGATAACCCCGTACACCGCCGGTGGGCCCATAAGCTTAGCGCCGAAAACCAGAAGTCATTAGGGCTGATTTTGGGTTTATTTATTGCTAATCATTGTTAGCAATAAATGTGTCCGAAATTACCTTTTTGGGTCACTGACGTGTGGGCCCTCAGTCATTAAATCACCTCTGCACAAAATCTTTAGGACACATTAATTGCTAATCATCACTAATCATTGGTCATTAGTAATTAATTATCTGTCCTAAAACCTCCTAGTATCTCGCTGCCATGTGGACCCCGTGCACTGTGCACGTGTGATAAAGCTTGCGTGTGTGGCTCACAGTCACTGACATGTGGCCCCACGTGTCAGCACTCCAGATTGCACTTCGATCTTGGACCACCGTCCATTTTGCGATCTGCGGCCCAGATTTAGTATGCGTTCGGACCATCCGGTTGCCTAAATCATTCTAGGCCGTCCATCGCTAGATCTGCGGTCCTGATCGTGTATGCAATCGGACCTTCCGACAGGAGGCGTGATCTGAGCCGTTCCTCTTTAGATCTGCGGTCGTGGTTGTCCGAGGCAACCGCACTGTCCGGTTGCATCCTTCCTCGTGAGCCGTTGGATCTTGATCCAACGGTGGGTTTCTTTTAGGGATCGCGCGCGTGCGTTGTTTCCCAGCGCGTGGGCCGTAGGATGTTAGATCAAGGGCTCTCGTGCGTCCGCGTCGTTTATTCCCATTTGAGTTGGTTTTCATTTCTGTAAGTATTTATTTATCAACTGTAAATGGTATCAAAACTTTAGAAATTCATAACTAAATCATTTGAGCTCCTTTTTAGGTGTTTCCAACTGTAATAAAATTCTATGCCTCTGTAGTTTAGTATAAAAATGCATTCGGGCATGTTTCTGTCACAGAAAATTGTGTAACTCAAATGAAGTGATTTTTGCCAATTTTGATTATCCCAAAAATAGAATTAAACTTGTAAAATGCATATCTTTTTCTGTATAACTCCAAAATGTGCAAAATCAATTTTGTTAAATTCCTCTGTTAGTATACTTTAATCTGAAATAGGTTTTGAACATGTTTATTGTAACACCCCAGTCCAACACGACCCTGGAATGCTACTAAACTAACAACAAAGCAGATTAAAACCAAGACACTTTACAAAATTCCAGTAGAACCTTCTCTCTTTAGCTAACTTTACCAAGGGTTCCAACAATTACATTTATCCAAATTAAACAATCGAACATTCAAGATAATCGTAGGCATTCATGACATACTAAGTGACTAGAGCATAATCACCAATATCCAAATATGCTAGTCTTCGTTATTACAAATAATCCAACACGGAAACATCATCATATTAAATCAATTAAGCAATTTGCTCATTTATTAAGGCATGATTTGAAATTTAATCAACTTTAGAAGGTTCATGGTAGTGTGCGTGTGAACATAGAGCTACTCCCTCCCATGCATGTCGTTCTTGGATTGTGTACCTAAAACAACAATAAAAGCAAGAGTGAGTCCACCGACTCAGCAAGTACAATTCATGGCATCAACAGCATACATAATGGTAAATCGTCAATTATTATCCATCCAGCCACACACCAAAAGTATCACATGCCCATGCTATGCAAATGCTCAAATGCTCCTTATCTTTCTATTTCTCTTTTGCGCATTACACCAGTAATGCGAGGTATGCAACCGTCGCTGCGTACCCATGCCTGTGCTCGCAAGCACAGGGACCAATTGCTCAATACTCCGCAAGTATAGGGGACCTCAAGCCCACACTCCACAAGTTTGGGGACCATAAGCCCATCATTTACATGATAGGGACCTCTTCTCAATGCCCACATTCCACGAATGTGGGGACCTTAAGCCCGTCATCTACATGACGAGAAACTCAAATATGCATTCCTGGTCACCACGTAACCAGGTATTATGAATGCTCTCATGGTGCATATGAACAATTACCGTTTTGCAATAATCATGAACAACATCAATACCATACATGATTAACAGTCACTCGTATCATAAGCATTCCTCATCTTTAACCAGCATATCATACTATCAATAAAACACGGCTAATATATCAATACTAGTATGTATCATAGACTTCATAACTTTCAAACATCCATGAATAACACATAACTCATATCACTAGAAACCATGAATAATACCAAACATACCACCATAACAATCATGGATAACACAAACACCCCTAGTATTTATCAAACAATGGCATGCAATGCTTTCTATCATATCCATCACTATACTTGCCTTAACCGCGAGAGTACGAGGGACGTGCAGAAGGGGCTGCCTCCGGGATCAAACCTCCACCTGAACATATTTATAATGCATGCTATGATAACAGTAATAGGCCAAACAACTATAAGAGTAAACACGAACTCGCAATAGTTCCTTTAGCGCGAACCCAACCCCAATTTCTAAGTGTTATTCTATCCCCTCTGTGGACAGTCACGTTCTAAAATTCATAACTTTTAGTACAGAGGTTCAAATGAGGTGTTCTTGGACTCTAATTAAAGCTTAACAAAATCTCCATGTAAACCTAGTTGGTGAGTCCTCCTGATTCAGTCATCTAATAACCCTATCGAGCTAATTATCATAACAACAAATTCACGTCAGGTTTTCTGGACAGATCACTAAAACTATCATAACTTTTGCTACGAAAGTCCAATTCTTGTGTTCTTTATCTCTCTGAAAAGGTATGGAAATTACCTACATTTTGTGTTATAACGAGATCCTCTGATTTCCAATTTAACTAACTGTTTTATCCAGTTTCCTACAATCTGCCCGAAAGCTGGCAGATCAGCAGGACAGCTATACTTAAAAATTCATAACTCCCAGACTGTTAATCGGATTTGGGCGTTCTTGGCGGCCACTGAAAGCTAAGAACATAAGCCAACTATCTCTAGGAGGGTCGATGCCCAGATTCTACTTCTAAAAACATGCAAACTGTCGTCCAAACTACTGGACAGAACGCGATGTATTAAACCGACGAAATTCAATCTACCATACGACATCAACCGCAACTACTACGCAACAACCAACGAAGAACACGCGACGTTACCCTTGTAGAATCGCAGCAAGGTGAAGATTTGGCCCCGCGAAGATGATCTCCTCTCCTTTCTTCACTTGATCGGCAGCAAAGAGCACCAACGGAGAGGAAGGGAGGCACCAATGGAGGATGGGGCTGTAACACCCCACCTCACAATGAGCCTGGAATGCTACTGGAATTAAAAATTAAACTAAAACTAATTACCAATTTTCGGCATAACCTCCTTCGTATAGTTAACTATACCGAGGTCTCAACAATTAATCATGACACTTAACAACAAACTCCTTATTCAGGTTCATTCAAGCATGCAGGATAATCTCATAAACATAACCAAAATTTGCTATTCTCATTATTACAGTTAATCTGAAACTCAAACCATCCATAAGTAATTCCTAAGATTGAGTGATAGTACGTGCATGCAAACATCTACTCCCTCCCATGCATGCGGGTCTTGCCAGTAGTACCTAAAACACATCAAAGCAAGAGTGAGCCCAAAGAATCAGCAAGTACCAACAAGGCTAAGCAAATTATCATTCATAGCATCAATAATCCAAGATAAACAATGCACCAAAGTATAGCCTTCATGCTCATGTGAATGCAACCAATGCAATGCACCTTTTCAACTTTATCTCTTTTCGCATTTTACCGGTAATGCGGGGTATACAACCGTCGATGTATACCATTGCCTGTGCCCTCTGACACAGGGACCAAGAGCCTATACATCACATGTATAGGGACCTTTGCCCATCATCTTAATGATGGGGACCCCTTTTCTCATTGCCCACATTCCACGAATGTGGGGACCTCAAGCCCGTCATCTACATGACGGGGACCTCGAACATGCATAGTCACCACGTGACCAATCCTCCAACATGATTGCATGATGCACATGAACAAACTTTAAACCATCATACACATGGATTCACAACAACGACATGCATGAATAAACTTATTCATACTTTTAGCATTCATCACCATTGACATTTGTAGCATTCCAGCATCCATGAATAGCACATATATTCATTAAACTAGCAAACATGAACAATCCTTCATGAATAACATTTAATCATTTCTCAAGTATTCACTTAATCAGGGTTCTTGCATTCATCCAGATAAATTGAAACTCATCACACTAACATCAAGCTTAACCATAACTTGCATTCATCAAGATAAATGGAAACTCATCACATTAATATTCATACATGGCTATTGCAAGCAAAACACAACATTCTCAGCATACAAACATAAATATGCCATAACCCGAATACTTGCCTCAACTGTGCGAGAACGGTGGACGCGAAGAGGGCGCTGCCCCTGGGATCACGCTCCCACCTGAACATAAAGATATCCCAATCTAAGACCAACATACTGGACCCAAAAGCATAAAAACAACACAAACGAACTCGCTAAACTCCCAAGCGTTTCCAATCTTCCAATTTCTAGCAATCGTTTTGGTGTTCACTGCGGACAGTCAACTACTAAAATACATAACTTCCTGCTCTGGGGTCCAATTAAGATGTTCTTAGACTTTCTGAAAAGTTAATTGAATTACCTAAATAAACTTAGTTGAGGAGCCCTTTTGATTCTGCCATTTACTGCCCCTAGCAATCCAAACTATCAGACCTCAGAATTCACGTCGGGTTCTCTGGACAGTACACTAAAACCTCCATAACTTTTGCTACAAAGGTCCAAATCTCGCGTTCTTTATCTCTATAAAAAGGTATAGAAATTACCCACATTTTTCGTTATACTGAGATCCCCTGATTCTCCTTTTAATTAGAAGTTTTAATCAGTTTTCTACAGACTGTCCAAAAACTGACAGATTAACCAGACAGCGGCACTAAACAATTCATAACTTTCTAACCGTTAATCGGATTTGGGCGTTCTTGGCGGCCATTGAAAGCCAAGAACAAGACCTACATAACTCTAGGAGACCAAAACTCCTAATTCGGCCTCTAAACACTTGAAACTGGACGCGCAACAAACTGGACAGAACGCAATCTAATAGCAATCGGCGACCGATCCACAAAACGAATTCATAAACGCATCTAATACAAAAGATTCAGCGGGGAAGGTTCTTCGTTACCCTTGGTGCAGCTGAGGATCGCAAGCTCCGGTTGGTGATCCCTCTTCCTTCTCTTCTCTCCTCTCCCTTCCCTCTTTTCTTCCTTCTTGGCCGGCCACCCAAAAGGAGGTCACCTTCTTCTTCCCTTGGCCGGCTGCCATGGGGGACTAGGGGAGATGCTAGGGAGGGGCGCAAGGGGAGGTAGCCAGGGAGGGGAGGTGCTAGGGAGGGGCGCAAGATGGAGATGGGGGGGTGAAGAGTGGCGGCCACAAGGTGGAGGGGAGGAGGAGTGGGGGAAGTGGGGGGGGGTGCTAGGGTTAGTGCCCCCCTCCTTGGCCGGCCACCTATTGGGCCCTTGGGCCCCCCAAGCCCAAGTTGGGTTGGAAACAGCAAAATCCCCTCTCTAATGTTGTCTGCGCGCAATTTCCAATTGATCCTTCCCGCAATTACGTTTAATTCTCTCCCGAACTTCTAATCTTTCCCGACTAATGCTTAACACACTTTCGGGGTATTACATTCTACCCCCCTTAACAGGATTCGACCCCGAATCTAAACACGCTTAAGCGAAAGAACAACCCCGACTGAGAACGAACAACGGTAACCACGTACCCGTTGTGAACAACACCGGTTAAAGCTCACGCACGCAAAACTCCAACTTCCCAAGTAACCTCTCCCTCAGACTGAAAATACCACAACACAACGACGTAACACGACGTCTGAACTAACGCTCAACCCGGTACTTCCAGGTATACTCATCGGACAAGACTCGAAGGTAAGATCTCACTCAACACCAGAACATACAAGATGTTACGTACTCCGCGCACGGAATCGAGACAGTCCTAGCGATACGCCAACTAGCGAAAACAACCCAATGTATCTTGGGTTAAACCTCCCAAAGATACCGAACCACACGACATGCACATAGAACACAGAACTCGTGTTCCACCTCTCAATTAAACTCCTCACTAAAGCAAAGATCACCTCCTTTAACCAGAAACATACAACAATACTCGCCTTAAACACACTCTTTTACCGGCATAGCCCAACTGAAAATGAAGGACTCTCAACGCAACCAAACGTTACCAACTCGGTACTAAAAAGAGTCAAATTCAGAATCGAAGATTTATCACGAAAATCTTTCCACCTTCAATTAGAAAATTTGCAAATAAACACCACGATCGCCAAAAGAGAAATCACTCGAATATCCAAATCCATCATTTCTTTTATTCTTTCTGAATAGATAAGAACCACACGAGCCAACATAAAGTCAAGCTCAATTTGCGAAAAACGTCCGTCATAAACTCATAGCTCAACTTACGAAAGACAATGATCAACAGCACATAACTCAAACGAGAATCAGGAAAAGATTCACTTCTTGAGAAAGCATCAAATTAACAGTTTCTCTTTTAGGACCAAAAATTTCCCTCAAGCTATGGAATCCCAATCATCACACAACACACTAACTTGTTACTCTTAACTTGGCGATCTCAACGCCAAGCCCAAATCGAAACATTTTGTCTACACTTTTGAAGAGGGACTCTGATGATTTCACACAACATTCTCTAACCGATTTCCTTTACTATCAGAGTTCATTTGACAAATGGCACTCAGAAAGTATCCCCAAATTAGATCTCTCACACGATCATATCACCTCAACCCTTTTGAGAACAAACATCTCAGATTTCACATCACACACTCTCATGTACTACATCAGAAAGGTGTTATCAACGATCATCCCACTGTTCGCAAACCACCCTTATTCTACTTCTTCTACACATAATCTTTGGGCGACTCAAAGTTCTAGCATAGCATTGCAAAGTCCATATTTAACATCCAAGACTCTTGCAACTAACTTCTCATATAAAAGATAGGGAAATCCTCAGATTAAATTCCTAAAAACCCACATTTCCCACATACTCACTCATTAACATCATCATGAAAATATTTTCTTGACCAGTTTACCTTTACAAAGATTATAACTCTCAGAAGGTTACTCATTTAAAACCAAATCACTCTTGACATTACACAACATCTTCCATTATCCCATTAATTGACATGACGATTCGATTACTTTGTAATCCCACTCTCATTAAACCACATCATCAAGAATAACTTTCATAGCCTCGCAATACTACCAAATTGCGATACTCTATAAAATTGATCAATATTTCTATACTTTCAGTAATTCTAATGTTCCACCGTAGTGAACCGTAAGATCTTGGATCACAATCACTATAGGTTCTACTAGTCAGTAACAATGCAATCAGTTTAACCTCATAAGACAAACTTCCATTGAGTTAGACTTCTCTCAAAGAACTATATTACGAAATTATTTCATCCTCCAATGCTCATCGAATAACTTACAATCCCACAGTTTCACTACTACAATTATTCAACACCTCAAAAGACTCAAGTGAAACGAATAGGTTGATTCTTTCTCTAAAGAAAGAGCGAATGGAATCAATTTTTTCAACAACATGGAAAACATGTGCCACTACAGTGAACACAAGACCAAGGAAACTGTCACTTAGGCCAAGAACTCGAAAAAAATATAAGGGAAAGTCAACAGTCAAGGGCTCAAGCCCTACTGAAAGCGAATACCAAACCACAAAAGAGAAGAACGTAATACCCTTTGAACATTGATAAACCCTTATGGAACAACTGCATAAGGTTTGAGTACTCTCAAATAAACTGCAAGATGCGAAACGACTTAAATCTCAAACACTTAACTTCTCTCCTTCCTTTAACAAGGATAGTTATTTTCTGTGATTATTATATCACCTTACCAGCTTAAACAAGATAAGCTCTTATGACCAAATCATAGGAACAACTTGAGAACCAATACAATCTTTCAACATATCACTTTGCTCAAAGCAACTCAATCACCACATAACTCAAGAGGTCCAAATGATCCCATTCGCAAAACTCGAAACACTCTTACAAAATCCCATTTACGAAAGACGATCAAATTACTTTACTTCTAAAAGAATCATCACCACACACTCAAGTCACCAACTCTTGCAAATAATCTTACTAACATCAGAATAATATACTCTGAATACGAATATTTATCATCAACTATTCCATTAGAAAGGCCCCAGAGTTTCACCAAATTGTTCCATACTACCTTTGCATCCCATCTTCGAAATGAGAGTATACCCAGAACCATATAACCTCACTACATCGACCTCTTATGTTTAGAAGGGGTCCACTACACAATTAAAAAGCTCCTACCAAAACTCTTTCATCAAGGACACATTATCATCCGATTATTTCGCAATCATGTGGGCATAAGCCCATATCAATTCAACTCTTAGCGATGCTCATCATCAAACTTCAACACACAACAGTTATACCACAACCATTGTTGTTATCAACTGGCTTTATTATGAAATCTAGTTGCTACCTACTTTTATTACCAAATCATATGGATATTAACACACACATATTCAACTGTTTCTCCTCACATTTGGATTTCGACAAAGAAATACACTAAAACTTCAAAAAAATCGAAATCTTTTATCGATCAAAAGTCTCATCAACATTTCCACCAAATTCATCGCATCATTCTATATGGAAGAACTACATAGAACTCCTCCCATAAATTCTAGATCCACCGATATTCAATTCATTCAACCGGTTGTACACCGTTCCAATAATTATTCATACTAAGGAATACGTAAATCTGGTATTCTCTCTAATTTTTCTTTCCACACAATTAAATTAATACATGGGAACCAAAGAACCCAACAAGTTTAGCAACCTAAACAGTTTTAATGACCAGACTAGTTCATCAAGGTTCCATATTTCTTGATATCTCTCAATCACTACTCATATATACCGTTCATCAAGAACTAGAAAAGACAACATCAACTTAATCAATTTCACTTCCAAGGTTACTAATTAATATTAATTATGCACCATACCAAAGACTCAACTTGATACCCACACCGTATCTCGTTATTTGATTACAATCTCTGATTTAACCATAACAAGGTATCGCAAAAGGATTTTAACAATTTCCACCAGAAAAGAGATGCATTAAACTTTAACACTTGGAATAATCCAAAAGAAATACATAGAGCCAAAGCTTTCTCACGCTAACAACTTGCAACAAAACTCTCATTACCCAAACTATCAAACGAATAAATGAGTCATTGTTTGCCAAAGAGAAAGAAGAAACAACCAGGGAAATATCCATAATACCAAGATCAGAGATCAAAGAAGAAAACATCTTTCTAAAGCATCTCACACTCAACACCTACAACTCTGATATTCGGGGTAACTACTCTACTCGGCTACCACGAATACTGGTGTAATCTGACAAAGTCCAGGGCCGCAACCACAGCTTCCACTTCTTAACATCCATTAATGACACACATAATACAATCAAATATGATTCTACATGATCATCTCATGGCAATCATAGAATAGATATAGAATATCATAACATATCATCGCAAAGATTAACAACAAGAAAGATAGTGCAGAGGCATTTCAACAATTGCTCAACAAATGAAACATAACAACAGATAACGCGGAAGCAATGTAATTCCCAACCCCACCCATCATGTACGCGTGTGTCAATTTAATACTTTTCTATTAACCACGGATCTAAAGCCCGCTCTGATACCAACTGTAACACCCCAGCTCACAATGAGCCTGGAATGCTACTGGAATTAAATATTAAACTAAAACTAATTACCAATTTTCGGCATAACCTCCTTCGTATAGTTAACTATACCGATGTCTCAACAATTAATCATGGCACTTAACAATAAACTCCTTATTCAGGTTCATTCAAGCATGCAGGATAATCTCATAAACATAACTAAAATTTGCTATTCTCATTATTACAGTTAATCTGAAACTCAAACCATCCATAAGTAATTCCTAAGATTGAGTGGTAGTGCATGCATGCAAACATCTACTCCCTCCCATGCATGCGGGTCTTGCCAGTTGTACCTAAAACACATCAAAGCAAGAGTGAGCCCAAAGACTCAAAAGTACCAACAAGGCTAAGCAAGTTATCATTCATAGCATCAATAATCCAAGATAAACAATGCACCAAAGTATAGCCTTCATGCTCATGTGAATGCAACCAATGCAATGCACCTTTTCAACTTTATCTCTTTTCGCATTTTACCGGTAATGCGGGGTATACAACCGTCGCTGTATACCCTTGCCTATGCCCTCTGACACAGGGACCAAGAGCCTATACACCACATGTATAGGGACCTTTGCCCATCATCTTAATGATGGGGACCCCTTTTCTCATTGCCCACATTCCACGAATGTGGGGACCTCAAGCCCGTCATCTACATGACGGGGACCTCGAACATGCATAGTCACCACGTGACCAATCCTCCAACATGATTGCATGATGCACATAAACAAACTTTAAACCATCATACACATGGATTCACAACAACGACATACATGAATAAACTTATTCATACTTTTAGCATTCATCACCATTGACATTTGTAGCATTCCAGCATCCATGAATAGCACATATGTTCATTAAACTAGCAAACATGAACAATCCTTCATGAATAACATTTAATCATTTCTCAAGTATTCACTTAATCAGGGTTCTTGCATTCATCCAGATAAATTGAAACTCATCACACTAACATCAAGCTTAACCATAACTTGCATTCATCAAGATAAATGGAAACTCATCACATTAATATTCATACATGGCTATTGCAAGCAAAACACAACATTCTCAGCATACAAACATAAATATGCCATAACCCGAATACTTGCCTCAACTGTGCGAGAACGGTGGATGCGAAGAGGGCGCTGCCCCTGGGATCACGCTCCCACCTGAACATAAAGATATCCCAATCTAAGACCAACATACTGGACCCAAAAGCATAAAAACAACACAAACGAACTCGCTAAACTCCCAAGCGTTTCCAATCTTCCAATTTCTAGCGATCGTTTTGGTGTTCACTGCGGACAGTCAACTACTAAAATACATAACTTCCTGCTCTGGGGTCCAATTAAGATGTTCTTAGACTTTCTGAAAAGGTAATTGAATTACCTAAATAAACTTAGTTGGGGAGCCCTTTTGATTCTGCCATTTACTGCCCCTAGCAATCCAAACTATCAGACCTCAGAATTCACGTCGGGTTCTCTGGACAGTACACTAAAACCTTCATAACTTTTGCTACGAAGGTTCAAATCTCGCTTTCTTTATCTCTATGAAAAGGTATAGAAATTACCCACATGTTTCGTTATACTAAGATCCCCTGATTCTCCCTTTAATTAAAAGTGTTAATCAGTTTTCTACAGACTGTCCAAAAAGTGACAGATTAACCAGACAGCGGCACTAAACAATTCATAACTTTCTAACCGTTAATCGGATTTGGACGTTCTTGGCGGTCATTGAAAGCTAAGAACAAGACCTACATAACTCTAGGAGACCAAAACTCCTAATTCGGCATCTATGCACATGAAACTGGACGCGCAACAAACTGGACAGAACGCAATCTAATAGCAATCGGCGACCGATCCACAAAACGAATTCATAAACGCATCTAATACAAAAGATTCAGTGGGGAAGGGTCTTCGTTACCCTTGGTGCAGCTGAGGATCGCAAGGTCCGGTTGGTGATCCCTCTTCCTTCTCTTCTCTCCTCTCCCTTCCCTCTTTTCTTCCTTCTTGGCCGGCCACCCAAAAGGAGGTCACCTTCTTCTTCCCTTGGCCGGCTGCCATGGGGGACTAGGGGAGATAGTAGGGAGGGGCGCAAGGGGAGGTAGCCAGGGAGGGGAGGTGCTAGGGAGGGGCGCAAGATGGAGGAGGGGGGGTGAAGAGTGGCGGCCACAAGGTGGAGGGGAGCAGGAGTGGGGGAAGTGGGGGGGTGCTAGGGTTAGTGCCCCCCCTCCTTGGCCGGCCACCTATTGGGCCCTTGGGCCCCCCAAGCCCAAGTTGGGTTGGAAACAGCAAAATCCCCCCTCTTTAACTGTTGTACTGCGCAATTTCCAATTGATCCTTCCCGCAATTACGTTTAATTCTCTCCCGAACTTCTAATCTTTCCCGACTAATGCTTAACACACTTTCGAGGTATTACAGGGGCTGCTTGGGAGGGGTGATACTATAGCGGTGGCGGTACTGTAGCAGGTCGCATGCTACAGTAACCCTAGGGGTTTTGACTACCCCTAATGGGCCAAGACTATGGGCCGTTGGCCCAAGATTTAATCCCCTTCAAGAGAAATTCTAAAATCCCATTTAAAATCCTAAAAAAAACGGTTGAAATTCAAATAACTCTCTCCCGTTAATTCTTTCTAATACTTTTGGGGTAATACATTCTTCCCCCCTTAAACAGAATTCGACCCCGAATTCTAATCTTGCTTAACTTGCTAACGTCACCACTTACCTGTTGTGAACAATCCTGGATACTGCTCGCGCATGTGAGACTCCAATTCACAAGTTGCTTCCCTCTCGGACTTATGGGATCACATCACCTTGACGGATACCAACATTTTTCAACTCAACACTAGTCTCGATCTTTACTGGTACGCTCAACACACGGGTCTCGAAGGTAAGATCTTACTCGTTGGCCAACCGCTCTAACAAAATATCAAGCTCCGAACCTCTCATGTACTACCTCTGCACCGGAATATATAAGACATTGTGTACTCCGCGTATGTACTCGAGGCGGTCCTAGCGATGCGCAAACCTACAAATTCCCGCAACTATAAGGAACCTATCCAACACACCTTTGGTTATACTTCCTTTTTGGTACCGAAGTACACCGTCTGCACAAAATACATGAAACTCTTGTTCCAACTCTCAGTCGATCACTTTACCTATGCAAGCAGCATCTCCTTTAACAAGGGTCGCACAAAGAACTCATCTACCAGCTCACTTATCCAAAAAACTCAATCGAAATCAAAGGAGACATAATGCATCCAACTCAAAACCAACTTCTCTTTGAAGAGCCCAATCCAAAAACAATGGATTTATCATGAAAACTTTTCCACCTTTCAAGTAGGCAGTTTAGAAATAAATGCCACAAAAGCCAAAAGCGAAATCACTCGAATAACCACATTTTTTTAACTGTAAGGAACCACATATACCGACAAGAACCAACTCAATTTGTAATTGTCATCTGTCATAACACATAGTTCAAATAAGAACTAAGAGAATATCTCACTATCCAAGATCACACCCTTTTCCACAATTTTTCTTTTAAGAATTTAAGTTTCTCTTAAACCATAAGATCCCAAATCATCGGATAACACATTAACTCATTTCTCTTAAATTGGCAACCTCAAAGCGATGTTCACAAAATCTAGCCAACTTCTCTACCAAAGGAATTACTTTGATAAGTAAATCCCAACACATCTCAATATAGATTTCCGCCACAATCACATCACCCCAATCTTTTAAGGATCATCAACTTGAAATTCACCACATTCACTCTCATTTACTGCTTCCAAAGGATACTTTCAGAGATCACCATAACTCTTGGAACCTAATCCCGGGAAACCAAGATGCTAGCATAAAAATGCAAAGCCCAATTCAACCTCTAAGACTCTTACAATGAACTTCTGGTATACTTGAGAGGTAACCCTCAGATCTGATGAATAAATTTTCACACCGCTCAACCAAAACCTCAGTCGTTAATTTCAACATTCCTCACAAATCAAGTGACCACCTAAGGCGATTCGTTTCATCAATCTTAGACCTTATCTAACCCACACCAATCAAATGCGGCTACTCGACTACAATGTACCCATAATGACACAATACCCTCACTGATTGACCAAGATTCAAACATAATCAATTACTAACGTCGATTAATGAATATATTCTTGATCAAGCTATCCTTAGAGATAATCTAACTCCCATTGGGTTACTTATTGAGGCCGATTCACACTTGACAATAACTCAACAATCTCTACTATCCCATTAATTAACACGACTATTAGATTTCTCTATACTGCTACTCTCATTAACTACACCATCATGCTACTTCTACACAATCTTACCGAGTACCCAAATGCGATACCCTAATAATTTGATCAAAATTTCCATACTTGCTAATTCTAATGTTCTGTCAAAATGAACACAAAATCTTGGACCACATCTCGCTATAGGTCCTACTAGTTGTGACAACGAAATCTGTTAACTCCAAAGATAAATATTCTTTTTAACTCAAATCCTCTCCAAGGATTATTCTAATAAATCGATTTATTACTCAATGCCTCTCAGACTACCTGACACCTAAAGGTTCACCAAACCATCTACTAGACCACCACTATCTAGTTGGCAAAACACAACCGAAGAGACGTTGCAATACAGTTCGATTAACCCTTTCTTAGAAGAAGAGACAAATAAGAAAAGATTTCAGCACAAAAAAAATGTTACCACTCACAGTAGTTACAAGTTCACGAGAAACAATCAGATAATGATCTCGGAAAACAAAAGATAAGATCAAAGTTGAGGGCACACGTCCCACAAGCAGAGAACATCAAACCTCAAACGAGAATAAAACATTGCTTTTGGAAATTCGGGAAAAACTCTTATGGGCAAGAACAAAACTTTACTTCAACTCAAATACTTCTACTCTACTCGACTTTCATTGGTTACAGCATCACCATGCCAATTCCGACAAAAAGATATTTGAAGACCACAACCCATAAACCACTTAGGAACTAATAAAACTCTCAAAATGTCACTTTGCTCTAAATAAATTCGCTACCACATCAATATGAGGTCTGAAAGATCCCAAACGTGACCTAAAAACATATTCACTTAATTAACATCAGGCGAGCGATCCAATTCCTTTATACAGAACATTCAATATTATCATCATAATCCCTTACTGACAATCACACTAACAATAAAACAGTACACTCTTAGCGAGACTCATCCCTAGCCTCTTATCCCATCATAAACCTCTCCAAAAGAAACACAAGCCACAAGGATAGAACAAACCTCTTTTAACCAGATTATGCTATCACATAATAATTTCGTAAAGCACACTATGAGAGACCACTTATTCATTCATCCACTCAACCATAAGTGTTGCTCAACACCCACTTCAACTATCATTGATAATTGACAATTCTATTTTTCACGTATGCAAATGGAGTCCTGCTGCTATTTACTGTCACATGTCTATTTATAAACACAGAGTCAACATTCCACTTTATGCTCAGAGTTTAATTAAAGATTTAATAACATCATCTACTTTAATCATCGGGTTTCACAAGGTACTACCTCAACATCCATCTAATCAGATATACATGTTTCAATCTAGCAATTATGTATGATCATCAAGTAGCCAGTTTATGAAAATCTCCGGATTAATATCCTCTAAGTCATCGTTCAACCACATCCTTAACATAATCATCACTAAAGGGTAGACAAATCCCTTGAGATACTTTACTCCGAATTATCCGATAAATATATCAAATTCCACAATCTTAATGATCAGACCAAAGCATCAATATACCACACCTCTTAATAAGTCTTGGATTCCTAGTAGGAATGGTCATACCGTTTAAACAAGTTCATCTTGTAACGACTCTATGACAACATCAAGCTTATCAACTTCACTTCAATGATCTTGGTTAAGACCGATTCGCACCACATTATAAACCCAACTTGATAACTCATACATTATCAATCTATCCTTTATGCTTAAAACCTCTCACAAAATACAACAAAACATCTCAAAAGAGTTTTGATACTTTCCTTCTCAAAGAAGAGGCACTAAACTTCAATATTCCAACTACTCTAAAAGAAGTGCGTAAAGTCAAAACGTACTTCAAAGAAGTTTGTAAATGATACTTTCCATTATCTAAAACACCAAACAAATAAATGGGTCAAGTTTGCCAACAAAAAGGTAGAACTCCCATGACAAGGAACAATATTGCCAATGACAACGTTTACAAGTAGCAAGAATAGCTCAAGAGTCAAAAAAGACAACATTTGCTCTATAAAATAAATACAAACCAATTGAAATCCATCAACTGCATTGTAACCATTATCCAAAGAAGGTTCATCAACCGCATGCGGCTCAACAGTTGGAAAACAATATTTGCTTTAAGGATCAAATTAAATCAATGGAAGAGAACAACTCTTCTAAAGATACTCACTATTCTCATACTGCGAACGGTGGTGTAGCCTGGTAAAGACTAGGGCCACAACCACGGCCTCAACCTCTCAACATGGGTTATCCCCACACAATATAATCACAATCAATTAATGAGCAATAAAACTCAATTCATATCAGCAATCAATACTATGATAAAATGGAAACGTAAATGCAATGGTATGCCTATTCCCATCCTACTGTGCTTAGTGTGTCAAAATTAATATTTCATGAACCACGGACCTACAGCCCGCTCTAATACCAACTGTAACACCCCAGTCCAACACGACCCTGGAATGCTACTAAACTAACAACAAAGCAGATTAAAACCAAGACACTTTACAAAATTCCAGTAGAACCTTCTCTCTTTAGCTAACTTTACCAAGGGTTCCAACAATTACATTTATCCAAATTAAACAATCGAACATTCAGCATAATCAGTAGGCATTCATGACATACTAAGTGACTAGAGCATAATCACCAATATCCAAATATGCTAGTCTTCGTTATTACAAATACTCCAACACGAAAACATCATCATATTAAATCAATTAAGCAATTTGCTCATTTATTAAGGCATGATTTGAAATTTAATCAACTTTAGAAGGTTCATGGTAGTGTGCGTGTGAACATAGAGCTACTCCCTCCCATGCATGTCGTTCTTGGATTGGGTACCTAAAACAACAATAAAAGCAAGAGTGAGTCCACCGACTCAGCAAGTACAATTCATGGCATCAACAGCATACATAATGGTAAAGTTATTCTTGATGATGTGGTTTAATGAGAGTGGGGTTACAAAGTAATCAAATCGCCAAGTTAATTAATGGGATAATGGAAAATATTGAGTAACGTCAAGAGTGATTCGGCTTTAAATGAGTAACCTTCTGAGGGTTATAATCTTTGTAAAGGTAAACTGGTCAAGAAAATATTTTCATGATGATGTTAATGAGAGAGTATGTTGGAATTATGGGATTTTACGGATTTAATCTGAGGATTTCCCTATCTTTTATATGAGAAGTTCGTTGTAGGAATCTTGGAGTTTAATTTGGGCTTTGCAATTTTATGCTAGGACTTGGGGCACCCAATGATTATGTGTAGAGGAGGTAGATTAAGGGTGGGTTTGAATAGTGAGATAATCATTGATAGAGCCCTTTTAGAGAAAGTATATGATTGTGAGAGTGAATTCCAAGTTGTTTATTTCTAAAACATTGAGGAGATGTGATTGCGTGTGTAATCTATTTTGAGATGCATTGGAAGTCATCTGTCAAATTAATCATGTAGATAGAGGAGTTGTTGAGATAAAGTTTGGCGCGTCGATAGAGCCTTTATACGGAATTGTGGATGATGTATTTCAACATGAGTGTAACATTGAGAATGTAAAGTTAAGAAAGATGAGTTAGTGTGTTTTGTGATGAACTGAAACTCCAAAGTTGAGAGAGATTTTATTCTTAAAAGAGATCTTGAGAATTTGATACTTCCTCAAAGGAGTGAATTGTTTCCTCGATTCTCGTTTGAGTTTTGTGTTGTTGACCAATATCTTTCGTAAGTTGAGTTTGACTCGATTTTGGTATATATGATTCTTATCGGTTCGAAAGAATAAAAGAAATGATGGATTTGGGTAATTGAGTGGTTTCTCTTTTAGCGATCGTGGTGTTTATTTGCAAATTTTCTAATTGAAGGTGGAAAGATTTTCGTGATAAATCATCGATTTTGAATTTGACTCCTTTTAGTACCGAGTTGGTAACGTTTGGTTGCGTTGAGAGTTCTTCATTTTCAGTTGAGCTTTGCTTGGTAAAGAGTGTGTTTAGGAAGAGTATTGTTGTTGTGTGTTTCTGGTTAAAGGAGGTGATTTTTGCTTTAGTGAGGAGTATAATTGAGCGGTGGAACACGAGTTCTGTGTTCTATGTGCATGTCGTGTGGTTCGGTATCTTTGGGAGGTTTAACCCAAGATACATTGGGTTGTTTTCGCTAGTTGGCGTATCGCCAGGACTGTCTCGAGTCCGTGCGCGGAGTACGTAACGTCTTGTATGTTCGGGTGTTGAGTGAATACCTGGGAGATCCAGAGTTTGAGGTTTCGATTGCGCCGTTAACCATCGAGTGAGGTCTTACCTCGAGTCTTGTCGGTGAGTGTACCGGAATGTCGAGTGGAGCGTTAGTACGACGTCGATTTACGTCCTGGGGTTGTGGTCTCTTCTGTTGGAGAGAGAGGTCACTTGAGAGTTGAAGTCTCACATGAGCGAGTCTAGTAAGGGTTGATCGCATTGGTATCTGTTGTTAAGTTCTAGTCGTGGTTTTCTTTCGGGAAGATTGGCGTTTAGATTCGGGGTCGAATCCTGTTAAGGGGGGTAGAATGTAATATCCCGAAAGTGAGTTAAGATTTGAATCGAGGAAGAATAATTTTATTTCGGGAGAGATCGATTATTCGGGGAAGAATCAAACGGAACGACGGGAGGGACTATTTGGACTGTTGTCAGTGCTGCAGTTTTAGAGGGGGGAAAGAGCATTTTGGCGGCAACTTGGGCCTGGGCCAAGGCCCATCTAGGTGGCCGGCCAAGGGGGGGGCTCCCCTCCCCCAAAACCCTAGCCCCTTCCCCTCCCCTCCCCCTTTCCCCCTCCCACTCCCAACCGGCCGCCCCCTCTCCCCTCTCCCCACCTCTCCACCTCCCTTCCTCCCTCCCTTGTGCCCTCTCCATCTCCCCCATCACCTCCATTGCTGCTGTCCAAGGTGGAGTAGGAGCTCCCTTGCAGCCGGCCAAGGAGGAAGAAGAAGGAGAAAAGAAGAGAAAGAAGGGGAAGGAGAGAAGGGAAGAAGAGGGAGAAGAAGGGATCCGCAGCGGAAGCATGGTGGTCATCATCCCCGTTGCGTGCTCTTTTCGTTTCGGCAAGGGTAACCCGTGATTTGTTTTTTTGGGGTCGTTTTCTAGTTGTCTAATTTTCGGATGTCAGTTCGTCGATATTCTGCAGCAGTGAAGTTTGTCGGTTTTGAATAGGTTAGAACCATAATTGGGTCTGGGTGTCTCCTAGAAAGTTGTGGGTATCGTAGTTATCTTTCATTGCCGACAAGATTCAGGTCATTCGGACTTCGGTAGCCAAAGTTATGATTTTTTTAGTTCTATGATGTTTCTGTGGGTAGCAGAATTGACAGTGTCTGCTTAACCTGTTTTAAACATGCTGTTAGAGGGGTTTCCAGAGGGTCTCACCATAACGAAAAACGAGGCTAATCCTCTTAGCTTTCAGGAAAGCTAAAGATCACTGAATTTAGATGAACGTAGAGAAAGTTATGATAGTTTCTTTGTCGCTGTCCAGAAACCCGACGTGAAATATTTGCTCTGATTAAATAGATTGGTAGGTCTGGTAGATGGCCGAATCAGAGGGTCTCCCCAACTAAGTTTATTTAGACATTTCAATTACCTTTTCAGATTGTCCAAGATCATCCTATTTGGACTCCTGAGCAGAAAGTTATGAATTTTTGAAGTCTGCTGTCCGCAGTGACCGATCGCTAGAAATTAGAAAAGCTAGGCGTGATAAGAAGATTAGCGATTTCGATTGTAATGTGATGTATGATTTTGGTCCAGTATGTTATTCTTAGTTTGGGGTTATCTTCTTGTCCAGGTGGTAGCGAGATCCCAAGGGCAGCACCCACTTCGCGTCCGCGTTTTCACACGGTTGAGGCAAGTACTGGTTATAGCGTATTTTCGGTTGTATGATATGATTGTGGTGATTGCTTGTTGTAGCCTTGCACGAATGTTAGCGTAATGAGTTTTTCTTTTATCTTGATGAATGCAAGCTATGGTTAATGTTTCCCTTGGCGTTGCTAAATCATACATGTTGTTATGTACATGTTAAATTCGTGTATATGAAAGACGTGGGCATGGAGCAATTGCATGTTCCAATCGTGTTGGAGACTTGGTCTTACATGCATGTTTTTGATATATGATAGTGAAGTAAGGTTCTTGGCATGATGTTTATATTGAGATTGGTGAATGCTCCAAGTATGATTATGCTCTATTTATGTCCGTTGTTATTGTACTTGGTATATTGATGATGAATAGATGTTGTGCATGTGCATATTGAGATCATGCGAAGCTTGGTCACGTGGTGACCAAGCATGCATTCGTTGAGTCCCGTCATGTATTGACGGGCTTGAGGTCCCCACATTGGTGCAATGTGGGCTATGAGCAAAGAGGTCCCCATCATTCGGATGATGGGCAAGGTCCCTATACATGTGGTGTATAGGCTTTTGGTCCTCGTGCCGAGAGGCACGAGCAAGGGTCTGCTGGCGACGGTTGTATACCCGCATTCACGGTAAAATGCGAAAAGAGATAAAGATAAAAAAAAAGGTGCATTGCATTGGTTGCATTCACATGAGCATGAAGGCTTTACTCTGGTGCATCGTTTATCTTGGATTATTGATGCTATGAATGTTAACTTGCTTAGCCTTGTTGGTACTTGCTGAGTCTTTGGGCTCACTCTTGCTTTGATGTGTTTTAGGTACAACTGGCATGACTGGCATGCATGGGAGGGAGTAGATGAATTGGAAAGCACGCACTACCTCACAACATTAAAACAATTGTCATTTAGCTTCATATAAGAATAAATAGACTGCTGAGAAATACCCATGGTTGTTTTATGATTCTGATTATGGTTGTGAGAATAGTGTTAATTTGATTACATTCCTATGATTATCTCTTATGCATGAGTGAATTAGATTATGAAATTATTGTTAAATGTTATGTTTACCTGTTAGAAGCTATGGATAGTTTGAGTTTTAGGTTAACTGTAATAATGAGAATAGAAAGTTTTGGTTATGTTTATGATATTATTCTACACGCTTGATGGAACCTGATTATGATTATATTGATAAATGCCTTGATCAATTGTTGGAACCTCGGTATAGGCGACTATACAAAGGAGGTTTTGTCGAGATTTTGTAATTGGTCTTAGTTTAGCTTAGTTTAATTTAATTTTAGTAGCATTCCAGGCTCAATGTTGAGCTGGGGTGTTACAATTTATCAAACAATGGCATGCAATGCTTTCTATCATATCCATCACTATACTTGCCTTAACCGCGAGAGTACGAGGGACGTGCGATGAAGGGCTGCCTCCGGATCAAACCTCCACCCCTCCAAACATATTTATAATGCATGCTATGATAACATCTTTTGGGAAGAGCTAATAGGCCAAACAACTATAAGAGTAAACACGAACTCACAATAGTTCCTTTAGCGTAACCCAACCCCAATTTCTCTCAGTATAACGAAAAGGTATGGAAATTACCTACATTTTTGTTATAACGAGATCCTCGTTTCCACTTTAACTAACTGTTTTATCGATTTCCTACAATCTGCCCGAAAGTGGCGGATCAGCAGGACATCTATACTTAAAATTCATAACTCCCAGACCGTTAATCGGATTTGGGCGTTCTTGGCGCCACTGAAAGCTAAGAACATAAGCCAACTATCTCTAGGAGGGTGGATCCCAGATTCTACCTCTAAAAACATGAAAACTGTCGTCCAAACTACTGGACAGAACGCGATGTATTAAACCGACGAAATTCAATCTACCATACGACATCAACCGCAACTACTACGCAACAACCAACGAAGAACACGCGACGTTACCCTTGTAGAATCGCAGCAAGGTGAAGATTTGGCCCCGCGAAGATGATCTCCTCTCCTTTCTTCACTTGATCGGCAGCAAAGAGCACCGACGGAGAGGAAGGGAGGCACCAATGGAGGATGGGGCTGCTTGGGAGGGGTGATACTGTAGCGGTGGTGGTACTGTAGCAGGTCGCATGCTACAGTAACCCTAGGGGTTTTGACTACCCCTAATGGGCCAAGACTATGGGCCGTTGGCCCAAGATTTAATCCCCTTCAAGAGAAATTCTAAAATCCCATTTAAAATCCTGAAAAAACGGTTGAAATTCAAATAACTCTCTCCCGTTAATTCTTTCTAATACTTTTGGGGTATTACATTTATGTTTCTGGAAAATGTAAAGTGCTAGGTTTACAACTTAGAAAAATCATAAGTAATTCATTGTAACTTCAAATTTAGTAATCTCAACTTTGCTACAATTAGGATGTTATAACCTGCCTACTATAAAAATTTCAGAGTTTAGATCATTCTAGAAAATTTCGCCATGAACTGTACCAATAATTAATTTAGTGTAACACCCCAACTCAGAACGAGCCTGGAATGCTACCAAAGCTAAATACAACTAGAACGAATTTACAAATTTTCGACAGAGTCTCCTTTGTATATTCAATAAAACCAAGTTTCTAACAAGTAAACATAACATTTAACAATATTTCCAATATTCCAATTCAATCATGCATAAATGATAATCGTATGAGAATAAATAAGCAACACCAATCACACAATCCATAAATCATCCTACATCCATCATCATAAAAGCATCTATAGGTGGTTATAACATAGTTATTTATTCTTTTGTGTGGAACTAAGATAACAATTGCATAAAAGCTGTGAGGTAGTGCGTGCTCTCCAAAGTCTACTCCTCCCATGCATGACGTTTTGCCAAAGGTACCTAAATCAAAACAAAGTAAGGGTGAGCCATAAGACTCGTAAAGTATCAACAAGGTTACATGATCATAAAGACATAACAAAGATAAACAACTTTAATCAACATCATTCATGGCATTTGAATATTAAAAAATAATGATAATGTGTTCTGTAAATAATGATAATGCTATGCACTCTTGTTCTTTATCTCTTTACGCATTTTACCGTGCGGGGTATTCATCCGTCAATGGATACCCATGCACGTGCCCTCCGACACAGGGACCAAACCTATACATCAACTTGTATAGGGACCTTTGCCCGTCATCAAAATGACGGGACCTCAGTACATATTGCCCACATTTCATGAATGTAGGGACCTCAAGCTTGTCATTGTCGACGGGGACCTCAATCGATTCACTTGGTCACCTTATGACCAAGTTTCAATATGCTCAAAATATGCATGAATATAATATCTATACCTTCTCATTCATCGAGATTCAACATATACTTTAATCATGTAAATGTAGCATTATGATGTAACGCAATCATAATATGCAAACATCAACACCACTAGGGTCATCTCAACATCACTTTCATATGGCAACAATGAACATTACAACCCTCAATTATAGCATGCAACAAGAATTCTACTTAACCGAATACTTGCCTCAACCGTGCGAGCGGCGGACGCGAAGTGGGTGCTGCCCTTGGGATCTCGCCACTGACAAGAAGATAACCCCAAACTAAGACTAGCATACTGGACCAAAATCATACATAACATTACAATCGAAATCGCTAACTTCTTATCATTTCTAACTTTTCTAATTTCTAGCGATCGGTCACTGCAGACAGCAGACTTCAAAAATTCATAACTTTCTGTTCAGGAGTCCAAATAGGATAATCTTGGACATTCTGGAAAGGTAATTAAAATGTCTAAATAAACTTAGTTGGGGAGACCCTCTGATTCGGCCATCTACCAGTCCTACCAATCTATTTAATCAGAGCAAACATTTCACGTCGGGTTTCTAGACAGCGACAAAGAAACTATCATAACTTTCTCTACGTTCGTCCGCATTTAGTGATCTTTAGTTTTCCTGAAAGCTAAGAGGATTATCCTAGTTTTTCGTTATGGTGAGACCCTCTGGAAACCCCTCTAAATATGCGCTTCTATCAGGTTAACCAACACTAGCAATTCTGCTTCTCTCCAGAAACACAGAAATACTAAGAAATTCATAACTTTGGCTACCGAAGTCTGAATGACTTGATTCTTGTCGGCAATGAAAGGTAACTACGATATCTACAACTTTCTAGGAGACACCCAGACCCAATTCTGCATCTAACCTAATCAAAATCAACAATCTTCTCTGCTGCAGAAAACCGACGAACTGACAACCGAAAATGTACAACTAGAAAACGACCCCAAAACAAAGAATCACGGGTTACCCTTGCCGAAACGACGAAGGCACGCCGCGCGGATGATGATCACCATGAGTTCCCGGTTGCGGATCCTTCTTCCCTCTCCCTTTCTTCTCTTCCTTCTTCCCTTCTCTTCTTTTCTTCCCTTCTTTTCTCTTCCTCTTGGCCGGCCAACAAAGGAGTCCCCCTCCCTTCTTTGGTCCAGCAGCAAGGGTTATGGGGTGCAAGGAAGATGGAAGGGGCGCAAGGGGAGATGGAAGGGGGAGGGGCGCACGGGAAGGGGAGAGGAGGGGGCGGCAAGGAGGTGGGAGGGGGACCGGCGCAAGGGGGATGGGAGAAAGGGGCGCCTAGGGTTTGCCCCCCCTAAGTAGCCGGCCAAAGCTTCCCCCTCATGGGCCAAAAAAACAGTGGGCCGAAAGCCTCAACCCACGCTGCCCAGATTTTCATATTTTCCCCCGGATAAATCGCTAATTGGTCTTTTCTTTACAGTTCTTTTCTTAGTCCTTTGCACTGCACTCGACCGAAACCGGCAAAAGCTTTTCGGGATATTACATTTAGTTGATTTAAATAGGCTGAGAAAGAGTATTTTGGCTGTAACTTTTGCAGCCTAGATCCTAATTGCATGATTCTTGTTTCTAAAATTGTCTTAAATCGACCTCTAGCTGCTGTATAAATTTCATGAGATTTGGATGTCTTTTGCTGTTGAGTTTTATTTGGTGTTCTTGTTCTTATTGGTTTTATCGCCTTTTCGCGTTAGGTTCCGAAGAATTTATTGAACCCGAGGATCCTCCTCTACAGCAAGAACAATTGCAGCAAGGCAAGCAGTTTGATCATGTTAATCCCAGTATTTTAAGTATTTATGTTGATTACAAATTCTATGTATGCATTGCTACTTTGTGTTAAACTATTGTCGTTAGTTGGCCTAGTAGATGCATTTCCTTAGGTAAATGATTATCCTTTACTACCATGAGCCTAGGTATTGCTGTGATTTAGAGTTCGTGGATGAGCTCTTGTCACTTAGTAGTTCCGAATTAATT
Source organism: Ampelocalamus luodianensis (assembly GCA_036346255.1). Taxonomy (NCBI): domain Eukaryota; kingdom Viridiplantae; phylum Streptophyta; class Magnoliopsida; order Poales; family Poaceae; genus Ampelocalamus; species Ampelocalamus luodianensis. Next base: position 24,338,142 of record CM070637.1, read on the forward strand.
GCTTAGCCATGCTTAGCTTCCGGTAGAAATGCGCGGTTATCGACTTGTCGATAACCTTGATCACATAAAACTTATTATGATTTATGATTTCAGCCTTGTGCCATGTCTACTTATGAAAACTAAAACTGAAAACAAAATGATTTAGACTTGGGCACAATGGTATGATTGGTGTGCTTTTGGGTGTGACTGGAGTGGTGCCCGGGTCATTAAGGACCAAGTTAATTGCGCCACCGTACTGAGCATTTTGCGTGCTAACTACACTAGAGGGTATGAGACTTCTCTTGACTTAGTACTTTGGGGTGTATTGGCTTCGGGTCGCAGGGAGTCGCAGGAGGGATGGTGCTGGGAGCATTACAGTGTCCGAAAGGCTTCACCCGTGATGGGATTTGTTGTCTTTAAACTATTCGAATAGCCTCGTCCTAGGTTATGGACACGCTCGGATACGCCCCGTGAGAACTAGACTACAACCTTTTAATTAAAACTTGATGGGTGGTACGAATCGGGGGTTCGTGCTATGTTGTGGTGACTATTGGGATAGTCACTTCCAGGTGGTTACTTGTATGTATCTTTATTTCGCTGTTATTTTGACAACAAAACAGATTTGCAAACTTGCTTTTAAATGTATTACATTATTGCAAATAAAGTTAGCTTTATGCAAAATGAGACATACAACCTCCACCTAAATAAGCTTGCATGTAGTTTATGAATAGGTTTGCTATTCCACACGTCAGTCTTGCGAGTACCTTTGTGTACTCAGTTATCTTGCTTAAATGTAATTGTTGCAGAGGAAGAAGGTGAGCTTGAGGGGCCTCACTTCTGTGAGTTGTGCTGTGGTAGCCTGAGAGGCGTCTAGCTTGGCGGCCCGGTCGGTTGCCCTGTGGTTTGTGTGGCTAATCGGTCGAATTTTGTTCTAGCCATCTTATGGCGCTTTTGCTTCCGCTGTCATTCTTGTTATTGTTCTATTTGGCCGGTCGGCTCTCTTTTGTAATAACTTTACTTTATGGATGTCGTTGATGAACTTAGCGATGTATGTTGTATTGAAATGATGTGTAATTTTGTGATGATGTGCATATGCTGCAATTCTGGGAAGCATATGTCCATCGAGGCTTGGAGTGTTTAATTAGTAATGCTAGAACCATTTGGAGGTTAAGTGTTACTGGTTAAATATTTCGGGTCCTCACAGTCCTCTCTTGTAATCTTCCTTGTTAGGGCAAATGGAGGAGAGGTGACCCTTTTGATGACAATCAAAGCACTTGACATTCTTCGTGTGTCTTGCATTGTGCCTTGTCTTGCTATTCTCCCTTTTCTTGGGAGTGAAGCCAATTCCACTCTTGTCATTTGATTTTTGTTGCTTGCTCAAGATATCATCAAGAGTGGCTTTTCCCTTGTAGCTTCTATCCAAGTTATTTCTCAAATTTGAGACTTGGGCCTTGAGCTTTTTGTTTTCCTCTACAAGGTTAGTCTCACAAGACATAGAGGAAATAGAAATATTTTCATTAGAGCAACAAGGTATATCAATTAAATCATCACATGAAGTGGATATATTGACTTTAGATGAATTGCAAGAAGTAGGAGCTATGCATGACAAATCATCTATTAAATTACATGTAATTCCGATATCCACATTAGACTTTTTAAGCTCATTTAGAAGAAGAGTTTCATGTTCATCATTTAGCACATCATAATTATTTTGAAGAGAGATATGCTCTTTCTCTAAAACCTTGAATCTCTTCTTTTCTTTTCCAATATATTCATTTAATTCTTCTAGCATATTCATCAACTCATCATATGAAAGCTCATAATTATTTACCTCATTTTTACCTTTAGCCATAAAGCAATGAGGCGATGTTGATGGAGTTGATGTGTCATCATCATTGGAGCTAGAAGTTGAGCATTCTTCTCCCGACATCCATTCTTGTATGCAATCATCACTTGTGGAAGTGGACATTTCATAATGGCATTGTACTTGGGTCCACATCTCATGAGCATTCTTGAGATCGCATACTTCATTGAACACATCCACACTCAAAGCACTAAATAAAGCATTAATTGCTTGAGCGTCGAGATGTAAGCATTTCTCTTCCTCAATTGTTGGAGCAAGATGATCCAATGGAGGAGAAAAGCCTACATCTACAATCTGCCATATATTTAGGCCCATGGCCTTAAAATAACATGACATGCGGATTTTTCAATGAGCATAATTTGTGCCAACAAATTGAGGTGTTTCACCGAGGTGCACTATATCACTAGTCGCCATCCTTTACTCTCTAGACGGTTAAGTCTAATAAATGAGAGACCAAGCTCTGATACCACTTGTAAGATCGAGGAGGCCGACTAGAGGGGGGTGAATAGGCGTTTTAAAACTTCTATGCGCTAAAACCGATTTCTAATGCGGAAGCTTATATCAATACGGTTTTGCACAATTAAAGCCTAAATCAACTAGGTTCAACTAAGTGCACCAACAATACAAGTCTATTGATAATAATAAATCAAGCATGGACCTGTAAGCAATTCAATTTAAACAATGTAAATGATACTATTGCAATCATACACAATGAATAAGTAATTTAATACAAAGTATATAAATTGCACAATGTAAAGCAAGCATTCATACACAATGAATATAAATGCAATAGTAAGGCAATAGAGATCACACCACAAAGACACGTCGATGTTTTACCGTGGTGTTCGGAGACTTGCCGGTCTCCCCTAGTCCACGTTGAGGGAAACCCAAACCAATTGGGCCGGCTCCACAAATTAAGCCTTCCTCCGAGGTATCAACACCTCGCTCCACTAGGGTTGCTCGTACTCCACTCTGGAGATGGCAAGCACCAAGCCACTCACAAACACCGGGCCTTCTCACAAGCTTCACTTGAGAAGATCACCGGACCACGACGCCTCCATGCCGTCTAGGTGTCGGCAAACACCAAGAGTAATAAGCCAAGCCCCTTACTTGACTCTCACCAAGTGCAACACATGCACAATTGGATGCTCAATCCAATTCTAGTTGCAACACATGCAACTAGAACCTCTCCCTTTTGCTCACAAGGTGCAACACATGCACAATTGAGTGGAGAAGCTCACACTAGCTTAAGTGGGTGAAATGAGATGCCAAAGATTACCTCTCAACCGGCCAAGGGGGTATTTATAGCCCCCACAACAAAAACTAGCCGTTGGGAGCTGAAATCAGCAAAAACTAGCCGTTACAGCAATGGTGTGGTACTACCGCAGTTATAGGGTGGTACTACCGTTCTGCGGTACTACCACTGTTATAGGGCGGTACTACCGCAGCCCAATTTTCAGCACAGACGACACTCGGTAAAAAGTTCATAACTTTTGACTCCGATGTCGGAATTGAGTGATCTTGGACTCTATTGAAAGCTTATTCAGAGGTATACATAACCCACCAATTTGATTGATCTCAAACACATTTGATCAAATAAAAAAGCACAACTCAAAAGAGCCACTACCATGGTCTAAGTCCAAAGAATTAGCAACAAGCAATCTTAGACCATGTCAAGGGAATACACATGAATCTTAACCATTTGCAAAACACATTTGCAAACTTAGATCATGCCACAAGGAGTAGGTACATGGACTTCAATGATTTGCAAAACACATTTGCAAAGTATAGTCGCATGTTACAAGGATTAAATGCATGAGCCTCGACTATTTGCAAAGCACATTCGCAAATAATAGCATCATGCCACGGTGAGCTAGAGCAAGCAAGATTGAGTTATCAACACATGATGAGACTCAAGCTACTAGACAAGACCCCTCTTAATAGTACGGCAACCTATACTAGCAATCCGGTCTTCCAACCAAACACCAAGACCGGTAAAAGACTAGGAACACATCCTTAGCCCTAGCTAGTCATACCTTTGCCTTGACCATCCACTTGAAGCTTGATGACTCACATCCTTGCTTCATGTCTGGGTCATCGTCTTCATATGCATCAACCCATGATGCATCTTTTACTTGACCTTAATCAACACATGATGAGTCTTCTCTTGACTCGATGATCAACTCATGATCATCTCTTATTCGAGATCTTGATATGCATCAACATATGATGCATCATCTTCTTGAACCTTGACTTGATGACAATCAACTCATGATGCCATCCAAAAGTCTTAATCACCCTGGAACATAACCCATTCATCCAACTCATGGAAAATGTTAGTCCAACAATGATTAACATTAATTAACAAGATATACCTGCATAAATGCTTCTAAACAAGCCATTACTGACAGGTGCGGTATTACCACCAACTAGTATCCGGTAATACCGCTCTCTAGTAGTACCGTTTCTCAAATACGGTACTACCGATTTCCAAAGGCTCGAGAAATACAGAAAAACACCTTCTTTGGAATTTACATACCGCCAAATAACAAACGGAACAACCGGGTTGCGGTAGTTCCGCCAACATATTTGCGGTCATACCGCTACGCGGTAGTTCCACCACATGAACTCCGGTACTACCGCACATCGGTAGTACCGCTTACCAAATGCGGTCATACCGATTCCCACTGAACTTCTTCCAGAAGCTTTTCGAAATGCAATGCATGACTCCTTTGTCTTGAGCCATGTCAATCTTTTATCACGTTTGCATTTCCTTTTCATGTCATCATTCAAACTCCGGGACTAAGCCTTGAAAACATCTTAGCACACACATTAGTCCCACAACACAATTGCAAATAATTGAATATAAGGTAATATGAATATATATGAACTACACAAGTTATATATACCAAGAGTATATACGAACTACAAGTTGTATATACTAAATATGAGTGTATACGAACTACACAAGTTGTATATACTCATATGAATATATTAACTACACAAGTTAAATATATTCAAAGATATATTTCAAAGTAAAGATCTTTAATATATGTGGAAAGAGAATGTGGATCAATACTAATGAAACCACAAAATATAGAATGAACTCCCCCTAAATGTGTGCATACACAAATGTGTAATGGAAACATATGCACATATCCAAGTTAACCTTTTTGGTGGAGTTTAACCTATATTTTAGATCTAAGAAATGCAACAAGATATAATAAGAAGTAGAATGCATACCTCTTGTATTTTCATCTTTATATCCAAACGAGACTAAGCAATAGATAATCAATAGAATTGTTAGTCTCACAAATAGATTTGTCATTAATGAATACTTACCTGTTTGGATTTTTGCTTTTATATCCAAGCTGAGACTAAACATGATATAACAATAAGAGTGTTAGTCTCATAAGTGCATTTGTCATTAATCACCAAAATACTTTATTAACACATAATGGCGGGTCTAGATCCTTCATCCACCGGTAGATGTGCCAAGTTCAGTATGATTACAAGGCCCAAATTGGCCCAAACAAGTGATATGACATCTTCTTTTGATGATTGCGATCAGTCCAGAAGGAATTTGAAGGTGAGACTGGATCCGTTGGAAAGAGAACGAAATAAGCCTTCAATCAAGTACTCGTGGACCTCCAACGGACTCTGTATGTGAAAGTTATGCCCGTTTGAAGTTGGTGCTGTCAGGCTAATTCCGAACTGATCTGACCAAAACATCTCCAGCTTGGCACATGCAGTAGTACCATGGCTTGTAGACATAGTACCATGGCATGTAAACATAGCACCATGGCATGTAGACGTAGCTCGATCCAATTGGGTAATATGGTCTTGCATTAGCCGAAAGTCCTATTGGCGAAGATGTTGTTGAAGTAGAGGATGCAGTGCAGCAGATCGAAGTAGTGGTTGCATCATTAGGTTTGATGTCCTCATCATGACTCTACCACTTATCTTTTGCTTATTCCCTCTCATCTTTTAACCTTCAGTTTGCTCTTCAGATGGTTTAGACCCGCAACACCGCAAGCCAAGGTGAACCCATGGATCCCAACGCCAGTGGTTTTGCTTCTGTTCCTTTTGGAGAAGAGAGATGAACAGTGCTTGAGTTATCTAGTCTTCCTCCTCCATGCTTTGTACATGATCGGCTGCTTACTAATCTTGTTTAGATGCTTGCTATTCTTGTTTGGATGCATAGCCATTTTTGCTTATGGTTTGCTTCGGCTGAAGCTTAGCCATTCCTTCTGTTCGCTTATAAGAAGATGATGAACAGTGCGCTGCTAATAGTTTCATGCATACTACTTTGTACATGTCCATTTCATCCCTTCCAAAAATTTGTTCTCTCTCATGCAAGCTCCGAATCCAACGATTCTTTCTCTTAAATTCATCTAAATTCATCCTCTACTTCCAGTATTTATTTTGTAATTTTTAGATTTTATTTTTTTCTGTTATTTATTTATCTCGTTTTGCGCTTGTAGAGTCCGACATTTTCGAAACTTTCAAGGAGCATTCTGCCGAAGCATCTGCAAATTTCAACGAAGGCAAGTCGTAGACCTTTGATCATTTTATACACATTTTATAAAATTATATTGTTTTGTATCAACAAGCATTGCTAAGTTTATAATAAAGGCTTTCGGGAATAGTTAAACACGTATTTGACAGTATGGCTCCTTGAATAATTGTGAATGACATGTTGACATGTACCTTCGGATATCATAGGCTCGGTTAATTTTAGTTGGACATATTTTTATTACCAACATGGGTATCGTATTATGCTTAGTCATGCTTTAGTTGTACAATAGTTTCCTTCACCATGTAAATCATGAAAATTTGACTTAATGATATTGTAATACCCCATTTTCGTTTAGAAAGAATTATGTTCGAATTCATTTTTTATAAGAGAAAATTTCGGCGTTTCGTCTATTCTTCCGGTTTTGGGCCTGGGCCTTTGGCCAGCAGACCCAAGAGTGGGCTTGTGGGCCAAGGGGTGGTAGCCATGAAGCCCAAGGGGGGCAGCCGTGGGGCCCATGGCCCATAAGTGGCCGACCAATAGGGGGGGCAAACCCTAGCACCCCCCCACTTCCCCCACATCTCCTACTCCCTCCACCTTGTGGCCACCGCCCCATCCTCTCCCCTCTCCTCTTCACCTTGCGCCTCCCCCTGCTGGTTGCAGCCCCATCTCCACCTCCCTTGCTGTCGCCCCAGGTCCCTAGTGCAGCACCTCCACCTCCTGGAGCCGTCCCTTGGTGCCGATCTTCCCGTTGCCGACTTCTCGCGAAGATAGGAGTGGTGCTTCGTGGATTTTGCTGATCAAGAAGAAGGTGAACTTCTTCGCGGATCAACCTTCGTTTTCCTGGGTGCTCCAAGGGTAACGAATGTCGGTTGTTGTTGTGTGATTAGTCATAGAAGTGAAACCGATTAGTTTTGGTTGGATCAAAGTCTACCTGCTATAGATTCATTTATGTCCAGATTATTGCGCGGTCAGTTCCGTGTGTTTAGAGGCAGAATTAGGAGTTTTGATCTTGTAGAGTTATTTAGATTATGTTCTTAGATTTGGGTGGCCGCCGAGTTCACCTGATTCCGACGTACGGATCAAAAGTTATGATTTGTTTAGTGTCTCTGTCCTGCTAATCTGTCAGCATCCAGACAGTTGTAGAAAACTGGTTAAGCCATTAGTTAAAGAGGAAATCAGATGATCTCGATATAATGAAAAATGTAGGTATTTCCATACCTTTTCAGAGAGCTATAGAACGCAAGATTTGGACTTTGGTAGCAAAAGTTATGGTGGTTTTAGTGTACTGTCGAGAGAACCCGACGTGAATATTGATGTCTTTTAATTTGGATTGGTAGGGGTATTAGATGGCCGATTTAGAACGGCCCCGTAACTAGGTTTAGTTGGGGAATTTAATTACCTTTCCAGAAAGTCCAAGAACACCTTATTTGGACTCCTATGCCAACAGATATGGATTTTTGTATATAAATTTCCACCGAGGAGACAGATTGACGTTTAGGATTTGGGGTTGGGATCAGGTTAGACGCTTTTGCGAGTTAGTGATTGTTTTTATATAGTTTGTTTGGTCTACTACTGTTATCTTAGTGTGCGTTATAAATATATTGGGGTGGTGGTTTGATCCCGGAGGCAACACCTTCTGCACATCCCTCATTCTCTCGCGGTTAAGACAAGTATAATGATGGATATTATAGGTATCATTGAATGGCAATGTTTGATAAATACTAGGAGTATATGTGTTATCCATGATTGTTATGCTGGTATGTTTGGTAATGTTTATGGTTTCCAGTGAAATGAGTAAAGTGTTATTCTTGGATGTTTGAAGGTTATGAAGTCTTGATTATGAGCATTTGTAGTATGAATAGATTATTCATATGCAATGTTGTTGCGGATGCATGTTTATATTAATTTGAGATTTCATACATATGCATCATGATGGCTTATTGAAGTCTCAGTCTAGTGATGACCAAGCAATTGTTGAGGTCCCAGGCATGTTTATGACGGACTAAAGGTCCCCATGCTTGTAGAGCATGGGTTTAGGTCCCCATACTTGCGGAGTATGGGCAATGGTCCCTATGCCAGATGGCACAGGCATGGGTGTGCATTGACGGATGCACACTTTGTATTACTGGTAAAATGCAAAAGAGAAAGAGAAAGATAAAGAGCATGTTGAGCATATTGCATAGCATGTGTATGTAAAGTAATTGGTGTGTGGTTTGTGTAATACAGTTGATGAGATTACATGCATGTATGCTGTTTATACCATTTATTATATTTGCTGAGTCTTTGGACTCACCTCTTGTTGTTTGTTGTGTTTTAGGTACCCTTACGAGATCGGCATGCATGGGGGAAAAGAAGGATTAGCCTTGTTGCACTATCGCACGATCTACCCACAATGGAATGCAAAAGAACATTAATTAGTAGTTGAATGAATTACTTAAAGTACACTTTATGATTATTGCTTTGCTTGGAGTAAACTGTAATAAATGGATAGATGTTTTTGGATGCTCTTGATCTATATCCTAGATGTTTAGTTGCTATGGATGTTATAGTAACGAATAGCCGGTTTTGACTTGTCTTAATCAAATTGCAAGTTGGAATACTTATATATGCTATATCTGTTAGTTGGAACCTCCGGTATAGATAACTATACAAAGGAGGTTCTGCCGAAATTTTGTAAGGTATTTTTGTTTAACTTGTCTAAATTATTTAATTCAGTAGCATTCTAGGCCTTTGTCAGGCTGGGGTGTTAGAGTTGGTATCAGAGCGGGCTCTAGGTCCGTTGTTCATGAAATATTAATTTTGAGACACTAAACACAGTAGGATGGGAATGGACAAAGCATTGCTTTTTATGTTTCCGCTTTATCTTATTATTGATTGCTGACATGAACTGAGTATGATTGCTCATTAAGTGAATATATGAATATTATGTGTGGGGATAACCCATATCGAGAGGTTGAGGTCGTGGTTGTGGCTCTGGGCTTACCAGGCTACACCCCCGTTAGTAGTATTATAATAGTGTGTATCTCTAGAAGAGTTGTTCTCTTCCTTGAATTTGATTTGGTCAACTCTTATGTTGTGGTGATTGATAAGTTTTTCCTTGGGTTATCCCGGTTGATGGGTTGCTTTGAATTATGTTTCTATCGCTGTTTTCCCAACCGATGAGTTATTCTTGTGGCTGGTGAACTTGGTTGATTGTCAAGTTGACCTTTATATTGGAGTTTGTCTTTCTCATCGGAAAGCAAGACCCATTTATTCGCTTGATGTTTTTGGTTAATGAAAGTTTCGTTTTGCAAGTCCTTTAGTATGTGGAGGTTTCGACTCAATGTATCTCTCTTGGGTATTTTGAGTGATAAAGATTAATGGATCTCTTTTTATAAAAGAAGATGTTAAACCTTTTAGTGCTGTGTTGTCTTGGTTAAGTGAGAGGTTATAACCAAATCAATTAATGGATATGATATGAGTTATCATGTTAAATCTGTAGTGTGTGCATGATCGATCCTACGAAGATCCTTGAAAGGAAAGTGATTAATTTGAAAGTGTCTTGAAGTAGTTCTCGATGAGCTGTGATTAAGAGTATGGTTTGTAACACCCCAGCCCGACATGAGCCTGGAATGCTACTAAACAAACTCTAGTAACTCTAAAGTAGACAATCCTAATAAATTTCGGTAGAACCTCCGTTGTAAAGTTAATTACACGGAGGTTCCAACACACAGATTATACAAATAATAATTAAAACTTTCATCCAAAGACATCAAAAGATAAACAATGACATGCTAAGAATCCAACAAAACTAGAGAGATATGAAGATCCACTACTCATCATTATTACATCAATCCATTGCATAAGACAAAATATAATAATCTAAAATCAACTTCGTTCTGAAGATCATTCAACTTTATTTAGTTCATGTGGTATGTGTGTGTCTAGCAGTCTACTTCCCCCCATGCATGTCATTCTTGGCTCGGGTACCTAAAAACAACAATAAAAACAAGAGTGAGTCCACAGACTCAGCAAGTACATAAAGAAACTATAACATCAACATACATATAAAGGAGATCAACATCAAACATCTCATATGCAAATGCAATGCTCAAGGAACCTTTATCTTTAACTTTCTGTGTGCATTACACGATGTCATGCAGTATCGACGACGCCGCCGCATACCCATGCTGTCTTGCGCGCACGCACAGGACCAATTGCCGTTACTCACGCAAGTAGCGGGGACCTCAACCCACACTCCACGAGTGAGGGGATCTCGGGCCTGTCACATTCATGGCGGGGTTCTCAAAGGGAAACATACTTGGTCACCGCGTGACCAAGCCTCAATATGCTCTCAACATGCAAATGCTCATCTCCCATTCAATATCAATTTTGCAAAAGACAACAACATGGAACCATAGTAAGCATAAGCATCATTTGAGCAATAACCATACTTAAACATTCATCAAATATGCCATCTTGCTATGCAACCATATATCAAATAACACACAATATAGCCAGACAATCAATCAACAATGCACTTGCCTCAGCGTGCGAAGGTGGATGTCGGGAATAAGGTACTGCTCGGAGCCAAACCCACACTGGACATACAATTGAGACAAGCTAAGGCTACCATAAAGGTCTAATAACAAAATCATAAACACAAAATGAGTACATTGTCCACTAAACGCAATCCCCAACTCTAATGCTGGCTGTCAGATTTCTTTTCCAGAGAACAGCCCCCTTCGAAAAATCATAACTAAATGTACAGAAATCCAAATGGAGTGATCTTGGAAAATCTGGAAAGGTTATTGAATTCCCCTTCTAAACCTAGTTGGTGAGGTTCTCTGATTCGGCCCTTTACTAGCCCTACCAAACTAAACAACAGAGTATCCATTCTCGCGTCGGGTCTCTGGACAGCAATAATGAAATTATCATAACTTTCTCTACTTTCGTCCGAATTCCATGATCTTTAGTTTTCCTGAAAGCTCGAAGGATTATCTACAACTTTCGTTATACTGGGGTTCTCTGATTTCCACTTTAACCATCACTTTTAATCGGTTTTCTACAAACTGCCTAATTGCTGACAGAGCAGCGGAACAGAAATCTTAGAAAAATCATAACTCACTAACCGCTAATCGGATTTGGGTGAACTTGGCGGACACTGAAAGCTAAGACCATAACCTACAACTCTCTAGGAGACCAAAACCCCAGATTCATCCTCTAACCACATGAAATTTACCTCGCAAGCCGCTGGACAGAACTGCGATACAGCAGGCCGAATGCCATCTAACCAAAGATTAACCCAAAAACTCTTCCAAGACTAATTACCTACAAGAACATCTCGTTACCCTTGATGACGTGCTGAGCAGCGAAGATCAGCCCAGCAGCGATCCTCCTTCTCCTCTCTTCCTTCTCTTCTCCCTCTCCTTCTTCCTCCTTCTCTTCTTTTCTCCTTCTTCTTCCTTCTTGGCCTAGTGCAATGGAGCTCCTTCTCCTCCTTGGCCGAAACAATGGAGGTGGTGGGGAGGTGCGCAAGGGAGGGTGGAGGAGGTGGAGAGGTGGAGAGGAGGGTGGCGGCTGGTTGGGGAGTGGGGGAGGAAAGGGGGGAGGGGAGGGGGTCGGCTAGGGTTTGGGAAGGGGGAGTGGCGCCCCCCCTTAGGCTATGGCCGGCCACCCCTTGGGCCCCTCTTGGGCCATGGGTTCTAGCCCAAGTTGCCGCTAAATTGCTCTTTTCCTCCTCTACAAGCTGCAAAGACCTTGCAATCTTTCCAATTGGTCCCTCCCGACATTCCGTTAAATAATCTCCCGAACCGATTCTCCCTTCTGACTTCTAGTGCTTCACCCATCGGGATATTACATTCTACCCCCTTAACGAGTTCGACCCGAATCTAAACGCCCACTTCACGAGTTAAAGCGGCTGAAACTAAGCAACAAAGAACACACTGAGGTGAACAAGTGCGGATAAAGCTCGCGCATGCGAGACTCCATTCCCAAGTGGCCTCCTTTCGATCTGCTGCGACCAAAGCACCTTAACATACTTGGGGTTTTGTTGCTCAACTCTTTTCGATCTTTCTAGAATTACATGGGTTTGGACTCAAAGGACGAGTCTGCTCAATTGTTAGGGTTCTAATGCAATGAGATGTTCAGAGTCCCTCAAGTACTTCCTCAACATGGACACATGAAAAATATTGTGCACTCCACGCATAGACTCTGGCGGTCTAAGCGATAAGCCGACTTCAGATTCGAGCCAAGATCGTGAATGGTCCTATGTACCTTGGGCTAAGCTTCCCTCTGTGCAGAACCTCACCACACCTTTAGTGGGGACACTTTCAAGAGCACTGATCCCCACTTCAAATTCCAAGTCTCTTCTCCTCACGTCGCATAACTTTTACATGCGCTCAGAGTGCTAATAGGTTCTGTCTCACGAGCCACTCATTCTCTGATCTTTTGTACCCAATCCGGACCCAAAGCGCCTTCTCACCCGGCTTCCCGGCAAAGTGGTGACTGCACTACGCCCATACAAAACCTCGAGCGGAGCGGCTTTTATGCTTGAATGATAGCTGTTGTTGTCACATAAACTCTGCTAAAGGCAATTGATCCTCCATTACCCTTCCAAGGCGGGACACAGGACCGCAACATGTCCTCCAAGGTGCGAATAGTGCGCTCTGATGCCCATCTGTTTGAGGATGGAAAGCTGTACTTAGACGGAGTTGTGTGCCCAATGCACTCTGCAAACTCTCCCGAAACTTGAATACGAACTTGGCGTCCACATCATAAATGATGGTCTTTGGTACTCCATGCAATCTTACAATTTCGTACATAGATAGGAGCGGTCACTAGCCAGAATTGGTCGTGCGGATGGGAATAAAATGTGCGATTTGCTTGAATCGATCCACTATAACCCAAACCGCATCCTTACCTCGCGGTGAGCGAGGCAACGCAACAACAAAGTCCATAGAGATATCATCCCAAGGCCATTGGGGACCTCTAATGGCTGCAATAATCTGCGGGGCGCTTGTGCTCCGCCTTCACTTGCGACAAACTCCACGGAGGCTACATAGTTGGCAATGTCTACCTTCATCCTTTTCCACCAAAAATGCGCTTGGTCGCGGTACATCTTTGTCTCGCCGGATGTACCGTGTCACGAGTCGATGAGCCTCCTCAAATTTCACCTTTGACTTCCGCCTTTTGTGGCACACAAAGCGGCCTTTATCATAACACTCGGACCCATCAAACGAAATCCCGACTTTGCCCATGTCCAAACGCTTTCTGACCCTCTGCAAAAACTGATCACCCTGTTGTGCTTCCCGCACCCACTCTGGAATGGCCGACTCCAAGATCAGCTATGTTTCAACACGTGCGATCCCGCATAGCAAAATGATATACCCATACGGTCAAAGTCGGCAATGAGATAATCCAATGTTGCGGCGTCGCCTTGCGACTCGAGCATCGACCACTCGTTTGCCTTGCGAGATGGTGCTGAATAGATAGGTCATAATCTTTAATCGATTCTGACCACTGCGCGCCTTAAATTCAAATCTTTACGTGTGAAAATATAATTAAGACTCTTGTGGTGCAGTATAAACATCACAACCCTCACTATACGAGATAGTGTCTCCAAAGCTTGGGGCAAACACTACAGTTTGCCAACTCTAAATCATGAGTTGGGTAATTGCATTCATGCTTCTTGGTGCCTCGGCGCATAAGCTATCACCTTTCCTTCACGCATAAGGACACAACCCAACCCAATCAGAGACGCATCGAGTACATCAGTAAATCACTTCCCGGGCTCGGGAAGTGTAAGGGCAGGCGGTCACCAACTTTTCCTTAAGGGTTTGGAAGCTACGCTCACGATCATCGTCCCACCTAAACTTCACATCCTTTTGTGTGAGTGCGGATAAAGGTTTAGCAATAATGGAGAAATCACGCACAAAACGCCGATAGTATCTGCCATGCAGAAAGCTTCTCACTTCTTTGACATTGGTTGGCGTCTTCCATTCTACCATTTGTAGAAATCTTACTTGGATCAACTGTGATTCCCTTATCATTGATGACATGCCCGAAACCCCACTGGACATCAAAACTCGCACTTTTGGTTTGGCATAAAACTTATGCTCCTTAGCGTCTCAACACAAGCCTCGAGTGTCGCCCATGTTCACTTGATCTTTGAATATATCAAAATATCATCAATAAAGACAACCACAAAATCATCCAGTACTCATGCAACATCCTGTTCATAGTCTCCATGAAAGCAGCAGGGGCGTTCGTTAGTCCAAAAGACATAACTTTAAATTCAAAATGCCCATACCTTGTAGAGAATGTCGTCTTCTCAATATCCTCCTCTCGAGCAGGATTTGATTATAACCGATTGAAGGTCAATCTTTGAGAACACCTTGGCCCCTCTCAACTGATCAAATAAATCTTCTATGCGAGGCAGAGGATATTTATTCTTGATGGTTAGCTGGTTAAGAGCACGATAATCAATACACATGCGCCAACTACCATCCTTCTTCTTGGTAAAAAGAACAGGGGCTCCCCATGGAGACACACTGGGACGAATAAGATTCTTCGCTTTTAAATCATCCAACTGCTTCTTTAGTTCCTCCTGGAACGGACGGGCCAACCGATAAGGGGTCATAGAGACAGGTCGGGCGCCTGGTACCAAATCAATTCTGAACTCTACGGGACGAGGTGGTGGCATCCCTGGTAGCTCTGCTGGAAAAACATCCAGGAACTCCCGAACGACCGAAATATCTTCTGCTGCTACAGACGAACTCGGCTTCTCCACTAGAGACAAAAGAAACCCATTCTTCGCCGAACGGCCACCGGGAAAAAGGCTAGCCATCACAAAAAGTGAGTGAGATGGCGCGCTACATTGGAATACTATCTCTGCTCGACGCAGCTTGCGGGGTTATTGTCTTCCAAAACAGAAATGACAACCACGGTAATTATGCAACCATCCATCCCCAAGATAACGTCAAGCGGCTCTATCTTCATAACCATCAGTTAGCAATGAATTCTTCTCCATCTAACGAAATCACACAACCAGGACAAGCTGTAGAGCTAGAGAATTCCCCGGAGAATTAACTAGAATGATGAGCTATCGGTGCAAACTCAAATTAGCCTTACTAACAAAATCTAGTGATACAAAAGAAAAGGTAGCCCCAGATCAAATAGAACAAGTGCCTCTCTGAATCCACCAAGAGCGTGCTGTCACCACATCGGGACGACTCACCAGCTCTGCCGTCGGCATAGCGTGAGGAGGCTAGCTGCTTTGGGCGGTAGGGGCTCCAACACCACATGCGGTGGTACGGGGCTGCTGGAGGTCTTTGAAGGCGCCACTCTGGAAATGGGGCCACGGGAGGGGGCGGCCAAAAATACACTGGTGGTGGTGCTCCTCCAGGTGCAGGAAGGTAAGGCTGTGGCGGTGCCCAAGTAGGAGTAGGAGTAGCTGCTAACATCTGAACCGACCCTCGAGAAGAAGCTGCTCTTGCGCGGCACGACATTTGAGCAGTTCCCACTTGATGATACTGGCGGGATTCCGCCGACAAACCAATGCCTTATGGCCCTCCTGACCACAATGGCGGCAAGACCCGAACCAGCTGCACTCTGAAGCTCTATGCTCGCCGCCGCGCTTGAAGCACTTCATGCCACGCCAGGGCCGGACGTAACCTAGGTGCATTGCCGCCTCGCGAGGTGGAAGAAGCTGTGCCCCGTGAACTTGGTCTTGAATGATTTCTGCGGCCCTTTGAACCTCTTGGAAGTGGGCCTCTGTAAGGTCCCACCCCCACTGCCAAAACCCCTTTTCTGGCTGCCACCTGCACCCTCAGGAACCACAACGCCTTCCGCTCCTGGCAGTTCCTCACCAAGCTGCATCTCTAGTTCCATGCCCACAGCTTGTTCGACGAGAGAACTAAAATCCATAACTCAATGCTCCCAATACATGCCGGAACTCTTGCATGAGCCCCCTGCGAAACCTCTTGGCTTTTTCTTCATCATTTGTGGCCACAGCTGGAACAAAACGAACCAGGTTGTTAAAACCCGCTTCATACTCATCACTTTGTCATCTTACCACGCTTGAAGTTACGCAAAGAGACTTCTATTCGCTCCACATATGAAGTGGATAAAACCTCTTCTGAAATGCTTAACAAAATGTTCCCAGTAATCTGGTCCATGAGTCTTGTCACGCCATCGGGACTCTTTCCCACGGATATCCGCTTTGCCCCATCAATTGGAAAGCCACGAGCCGAGCCCTCATTTCAAGTCATCCCGAGCTCGAAGTGCCTCTCCATGTGTCGCACCAATTAGTGCATCAACCGGCGTGCCGACCCGTCGAAGGTGTCCGGCCTCAATCGTTCCAGGTGTAATCCCATGGCATACACGCGGTGCAGCTGCGAGGGCCACCACAGAGCAACAACGAGCGCGGTGGTTGGGCTGGTTCTCTGTCATCATGAAGCAACCTCTTCCTCGATTCCGCAGGCTAGCTTCTCCAACTACGGATTACGAACTGGCGGGCGAGGCTCGGCCTGCCGGCTCCCTGCCGGCCACGACCACGACCTCGGCCTCCACCCCTTGCCATATCTAAACATCACAGCAAAACAATCAAACAATAAGCACTTACAACAACTGGGACCACAAGTATAGCCTAACTAGCAGCTATCACACAAGAGAAATCAAAAACTCAATAGCAGTGTAATGCAATGCATTAACCCATTCCCACCTACTGTGCATAGTGTGTCAAATTTAACTTTTCATATACCACGGACCTACAACCTGGCTCTGATACCAACTGTAACACCCCAGCCCGACATGAGCCTGGAATGCTACTAAACAAACTCTAGTAACTCTAAAGTAGACAATCCTAATAAATTTCAGCAGAACCTCCCTTGTAAAGTTAATTACACGGAGGTTCCAACACACAGATTATACAAATAATAATTAAAACTTTCATCCAAAGACATCAAAAGATAAACAATGACATGCTAAGAATCCAACAAAACTAGAGAGATATGAAGATCCACTACTCATCATTATTACATCAATCCATTGCATAAGACAAAATATAATAATCTAAAATCAACTTCGTTCTGAAGATCATTCAACTTTATTTAGTTCATGTGGTATGTGTGTGTCTAGCAGTCTACTTCCCCCCATGCATGTCATTCTTGGCTCGGGTACCTAAAAACAACAATAAAAGCAAGAGTGAGTCCACAGACTCAGCAAGTACATAAAGAAACTATAACATCAACATACATATAAAGGAGATCAACATCAAACATCTCATATGCAAATGCAATGCTCAAGGAACCTTTATCTTTAACTTTCTGTGTGCATTACACCGATAATGCAGAGTATGCGACCGCCGCCGCATACCCATGCTGTGCTTGCGCCGCACAGGGGACCAATTGCCGTTACTCATAAGTAACGGGACCTCAAGCCCACACTCCACGAGTGAGGGGATCTCGGGCCTGTCACATTCATGGCGGGGTTCTCAAAGGGAAACATACTTGGTCACCGCGTGACCAAGCCTCAATATGCTCTCAACATGCAAATGCTCATCTCCCATTCAATATCAATTTTACCAAAAGACAACAACATGGAACCATAGTAAGCATAAGCATCATTTGAGCAATAACCATACTTAAACATTCATCAAATATGCCATCTTGCTATGCAACCATATATCAAATAACACACAATATAGCCAGACAATCAATCAACAATGCACTTGCCTCAACCGTGCGAAGGTGGATGTCGGGAATAAGGTACTGCTCCCGGAGCCAAACCCACACCTGGACATACAATTGAGACAAGCTAAGGCTACCATAAAGGTCTAATAACAAAATCATAAACACAAAATGAGTACATTGTCCACTAAACGCAATCCCCAACTCTAATGCTGGCTGTCAGATTTCTTTTCCAGAGAACAGCCCCATTCGAAAAATCATAACTAAATGTACAGAAATCCAAATGGAGTGATCTTGGATAATCTGGAAAGGTTATTGAATTCCCCTTCTAAACCTAGTTGGTGAGGTTCTCTGATTCGGCCCTTTACTAGCCCTACCAAACTAAACAACAGAGTATCCATTCTCGTGTCGGGTCTCTGGACAGCAATAATGAAATTATCATAACTTTCTCTACGTTCGTCCGAATTCCATGATCTTTAGTTTTCCTGAAAGCTGGAATGATTATCTACAACTTTCGTTATACTGGGGTTCTCTGCTTTCCACTTTAACCATCACTTTTAATCAGTTTTCTACAAACTGCCTAATTGCTGACAGAGCAGCGGAACAGCAATCTTAGAAAAATCATAACTCACTAACCGCTAATCGGATTTGGGTGAACTTGGCGGCCACTGAAAGCTAAGACCATAAACGACAACTCTCTAGGAGACCAAAACCCCAGATGCATCCTCTAACCACATGAAATTTACCTCGCAAGCCGCTGGACAGAACTGCGATACAGTAGGCCGAATGTCATCTAACCAAAGATTAACCCAAAAACACTTTCAAGACTAATTACCCTACAAGAACATCTCGTTACCCTTGACGACGTGCTGAACGACGAAGATCATCCCCGACGACGATCCTCCTTCTCCTCTCTTCCTTCTCTTCTCCTCTCTTCCTTCTCTTCTCCCTCTCCTTCTTCCTCCTTCTCTTCTTTTCTCCTTCTTCTTCCTCCTTGGCCGGCTGCAATGGAGCTCCTTCTCCTCCTTGGCCAGCAACAATGGAGGTGGTGGGGAGGTGGAGAGGTGCGCAAGGGAGGGTGGAGGGGAGGTGGAGAGGTGGAGAGGGGGGTGGCGGCCGGTTGGGGAGTGGGGGAGGAAAGGGGGGAGGGGAGGGGGTCGGCTAGGGTTTGGGAAGGGGGAGTGGCGCCCCCTTAGGCTATGGCCGGCCACCCCTTGGGCCCCTCTTGGGCCATGGGCTCTAGCCCAAGTTGCTGCTAAATTGCTCTTTTCCCCCTCTACAACTGCAGCACTGCAATCTTTCCAATTGGTCCCTCCCGACATTCCGTTAAATAATCTCCCGAACCGATTCTCCCTTCTGACTTCTAGTGCTTCACCCATCGGGATATTACATGGTTATACCTAGTTGTAATCAATAGAGTTAATAAGAGGTGTAGAACGTTGATGAAATTGAGTCGATGACTAATAGTAATCTAACCTTTTGGGATCGTTATGTTCATAAGGAGTTAGATTATTGTCTTAGTGGGTACTAATCTTGGAGTAACCTTTTTGTGGATACTTAGTGATTATAAGTAATTGCTAGGTGCAAATAATGTCTATTAATGTTTGGCGATGAGCATCACTAAGAGATAAATTGATGGGATTTAAGGGATGAACAATGTTTACATGATGGTTGAACTATCAGATAAAAGTATGTCTTTGATGAAAGGGTGTTGGAATAACCTTTTAATTCGTGCAGTAGTTTTCCTCTAAAATAAAGTGGTTGTAGTAGTGAGAATATAAGATTTTGGTATACATTCAATTGAGGATGAGATGATAAAGGGGACTGTAGCATTTTGTAAGCCTTTGGGGGCTTAATAAAAGGAAGAGTTGACGATAACGAGTCGTGTTAAGGGTAGATCATTCTTGATGTTAGTAAGTTTGTCCACAAGAGATTCTGACTCGTCGTAGTGGTGATGATTCTTCTAGAGAGAAAGTAAGTTAATTGCCTTTCGTAATATCAGTCAAATGAAATGTTTGGAGTTTTGTATTCGTGGACTTTTGGGAGTTCATGATTTAGGTAGTAGATGTGATACGGGGGAAGCCCGATCTTCTCAGTGAGAAACCGTGGATAGTTGATGCGAAGTAGACGATGTCACTAGCTGAACACTCGCGCCAATGCACGAACCCTCAACTCTTCGGAATACGCCCACAACACACCGGGTAGTTGTTCGTCGCGAGACCACGAACGACGAACGCCAAGTCCCCAATTCCCAATGGAACGATGACTTGACCTTGGATTGCAGAACAAAACAAATGGATCGCCTAATTCTCTCTCAAAGTCCTCGCATGAACTCTGGTGTCGAAAGAACAAGCAATAGCTATGTTTCAATCTTATGCATAAACTGGTCCGATGGATACAAGGGAGGGCAAGGGTATTTAAGGCGCCCTCCACGACTCACGCACGCGGCCTAGGGCCGCCACACATGCGAATCAAACTCTAACTCGGCTAAGACCTAAAAACACACAAAAGGAAAACCTAACTTAAGTCCGTCACATTGTTTCGGCCATAGCGGCACGACCGTAAGTCTTCTGAAGCTGGGGCCAAAACCATTGTGTGGGCCTTGGAATAAGCTTTCAAACAAGTCCAAGAACACCCCAATCGGACTCCGTATGCAAAAGTTATGGCCTTTTATTACAGCCCTGTTGGGCTGTCCCGAACCGAATCCGAATTGAATTATGAGTTGATTCGAGATGAATTTCGGTTGCACTTGTGGAAGATCCGAATTGGGCTTGAATTCTTGGGCTTTTCTCCTTGGTTGACCCACGTGAGCTTCTCCTCCATTGCTTTGACTCCGGCCTCCTCTTGGTTCCAAAGGCTTCACAATGTTCAAACACGAGAATGCACAAAACATTTGCATGAGGTAATACCCAATTCTCATCAATGACAATAGAAGATTCATTAACAAACAAAAGCACTGTTGATTTAGAAGTTTAGCTCTTGCTCGTCGGTGGACCAATATGCATACGTGCTTGAATTATTTGTAGCGTCACGTATGGCGTCCACCTCGGTATGTGTATGACCACCAATAGGGAAAGATGTATAAGTGTTAGGGATGCCCTCATCATCCTCCCCTCTTGAAAAGGCGTCGTCCTCGACGCCGGATCATCACCACCAAAGAAAGGTGATAAATCAGCGACATTGAAAGTAGAGCTCACACCATAGTCATCGCCGAAAGCTCTATCTTGTAGGCATTGTCGTTGATCTTCGCAAGCACCTTGAAAGGTCCATCACCTCGTGGCAGCAATTTAGACTTGCGGCGTTACGGAAAGCGATCCTTGCGGTAGTGCACCCAAACCAAATCACTGGTTGAAAAATCATCTTCTTAGTTTCTTATTCGCCTTCTCGGCATAGGACTTGACCTTGCGCTCTATCTCCTCTTTTGTTTTGAGATGCAATTTCTTCACATACTCACTCGCTTGGATGCCTCCATATGAACACGGTGTTGACTTGGAAGTGGCGAGCAAATCAAGCGGCGTAACGGTTTGAAACCATACACCACCTCAAAGGACACAATCTGCGTAGTGGAGTGCACATCCCGATTATAGCGAATTCCACGTCGGCAAACAATCCTCCCACTCGCGCAAATTCTTCTTGATCATGGTGCGAGTAGCATCGAAAGTGTGCGGTTCACCACCTCCGTTTGACCATCGGTTTGGGGATGACAAGTCGTCTTTGAATAACAAGCTGCGTCCCGATTTACCCCAAAGTGTCTTCCAAAAGTAGCTCATGAACTTCACGTCACGATCGACGCAATAGTGCGTGGCACGCCATGTAGCCTCACGATCTCCACTGAAAAACAAGTTAGCAATATCGACGCTGCGGAATAAAGTGTGACATCTTTGAAAACGATCCACAACGACAAAAACAGAATCACTCCCCTCTTAGTTCTAGGTAATCCTAAAACAAAATCCATACTAATATCCTCCCATGGTGCATTGGGAACAGGTAGAGGGTATACAAACCGTGTGGATTCAATTTTGATTTCGCTTTGTGGCAAGTAATGCATCGTTGCACATACCTCTCTTCATCTCGCCTCATCTTAGGCCAATAAAAGTGATCGCTCGGCATAGATAACGTCTTCTCACGTCCAAAATGTCTCATCAACCCACGCATGTGATTCTGCGATAATAGCAAACTCACGGAGAGTCGGAACGCATAATTTGTTAGTGCGAAACAAAACCCATCATGGATGTGAAATTTATCCCACCTTTTCCTCTTTGCAATGTGCATAAGGAACGGAAAAATCATGGTCATGAGCATATAAATCACGCAAACTCTCTAAACCAGAACTTGCACTCCTAATTGAGTTAAAGCACACTTTTCCTAGAGAGAGCATCGGCTACCACATTTTCCTTTCCCTTCTTATATTTTACAATGTAAGGAAACGACTCAATGAATTCGACCCATTTGGCATGTCTACGTTCAGTTTGCTTGGCCCTTTAAATACTTTAATGCCTCATGATCGAATGAATAATAAACTCTTTAGGCCATAAATAGTGTTGCCAAGTTTCTAACGCACGCACTAAAGCATAAAGCTCTTTGTCATAGACCGGATAATTCAATTGAGCACCATTCGGTTTCTCACTAAAATAAGCTACCGGTCTACCCTCTTGCATTAAAACACCGCCAATACCCAATCCACTAGCATCACACTCAATTTCAAAATTTTTAGTGAAATCAGTAAAACAAGCAACGGTGCTTGATCAAGCGTTTCTTAAGTTCGATAAAAGCATTGTCTTGCGCTACCCCTACACAAATTCAACACCCTTTTAGTAAGTTCATTCAAAGGGCAGCTATGGTGCTAAAATCCTTCACAAAGCGCAGATAAAAACCAGCGAGACCATGAAAGCTCCTAATCGACTTACATTCACGGAGTTGGCCAATTTTTAATCGCTTCAATTTTAGACTCATCTACTTCAACTCCACAATGCGAAACAACATAACCCAAAAGATGACACGATCTTTGCAAAGGTACACTTCTCTAAGTTACCGAATAACCTAGCCTCACATAAAACTTGTAGAACTTGTCTAAGATGGTCTATGTGTTCAGATTCGGTCATGTGTAAATCGAATATCATCAAAGTACACAACCACAAATTTACCAATCAAATGCCTTAAAACATGATTCATTAAGCGCATGAATGTACTAGGTGCATTAGTTAAACCAAAAGGCATGACTAACCACTCATACAACCCAAATTTTGTTTTAAATGCTGTTTTCCACTCATCCCCTTCATGCATCCTAATTTGATGGTAACCACTGCGCAAATCTATCTTAGAAAAATAACAGCACCACTCAATTCGTCTAGCATATCATCTAAGCAAGGTATAGGATGACGATATCGAATTGTGATATTATTAATCGCTCGACAATCTACGCATACGCCATGAACCATCTTTCTTAGGAACTAAAATAACAGGAACATCACAAGGGCTTAAACTTTCACGTACATACCCTTTGGAGAGAAGCTCTTGTACTTGTTTCTGAATTTCCTTTGTTTCCTCGGGATTGGTGCGGTGCGGTGGTCGGTTCGCGGCGACGCTCACGGAATCAAGTCGATCTTATGTTCTATCCCACGAATTGGTGGTAGCCCGGTTGGTACCTCGTTTGGAAAGACGTCAAAGTCCCGCAAAACACAAGCAACACCACTAGAAAGAGAAGACAAGTCGTTAGTCGAAAGCAAGGCGTCTTTGTACAATAGTACAAAGTGCACCAAATGGGATCTTCGCTGAATTCTCTCATTTCGATTTGGTGGCTAACATCACTAAATTCTTCTCTCGCTCTTTGGCGGTCTCAACGTGCATCTCAATTTTCGCATTGAAGAATTCACAATGCATTGCGGTGTAAGGGCTTCAAGATGATATCCATATTATTCCATCGAAATGTGTAGCGATTTGTACGCCCATCATGAACAATGAACGGTCATATTGCCATGGCCGTCCCAAGAGCAAGTGACACACCGTCATAGGCACAACATCGCGATCCACGATGTCGGTGTACTTCCCAATAAGCGTCACTCGCACCATATAGTTCACCTTCACTTCCTCTTTGTCGCTCAACCATTGCACATGATAAGGGCGTGGATGCGGCAAGTACTTCAAACCCAACTTATGACACATATCCTTGCTAGCCAAATTGTGACAACTTCCGCCATCAATGATCACTTTGCGGACCTTACCCTTATCAAGCTTCGCCAAGTCGAAACAAATTGCACCATGTTCGAGTGACGGCGATGGCATCACACTAAGCACCTTGGGCGTGCAAACAATGGAATCTTGCTCGGTGTTAGGAAACTCGGATCGCACTCACATTGTTCTATGTCATCGGTGTGCAAGACCGGTTGCGCATCGAGCGACTCGTCATCACTAGTGAAACATAACCGCCATCCTCGGTGATAAGCATAGTTACGACATTTGGGCGATCCCTCGAAAATGGCCAACACCCTTGCACTTGTGGCAAATGATGTCACGTGAGCGTCCTGTTGACCCCATAGGCGAGTCGCACTAGCGGCGGTGCCGCAGTCGGCGCTGCCGGTCTTGGGTGTACTCTCCGACTTCTTACTTGCGGAATGCGCATTGCCGAATTGCTTCCGCCGAGTGCTCTTGTTTGGTGGCTTGTTGTTATATGGCTGTCTGGGTGGTGAAGGGCGTGAGCGGGCGTGAACCGTGCATCTTCAATCACTTGTCGCTCGGCCGGCGTGCTTGGTGCGACAACTCAATCATATCATTATAGGGATGGTGATGACAATGCGCTGACACGCATGATTCATGCCGACTAGAAATCTCGCCATGGTGCATTCTTCATTCTCGCGGACATCCGCATGTATCATGATAGTTTCCATCTCCTTATGATATTCATCAATTGACCTCATACCTTGTCGCAGCCACATCAACTTCTCAAATAGTGGCGCTTGTAGTGGCGGTACAAAGCGTGCCCGCAAATCTTTGCTTCATCTGCTCCCGGTGATGTCGGCAACTCATGGCGCTCCATGCGCTACGAATGAACTGCTCCTACCAATGTGTAGCATAATCATCAAGCCATTGGAAGCAAGCAACGACTTCTTCTCATTGGAATAGTTGTTCATTCGAAACAACTTATCCACCTTCAGCTCCCAAGTGAGGTATTGCTCCACATCCGTACCACTTGAAAATATAGGAACAATAAATTTGGGCTTAGCGACAAAATCGTCGGCGTCGTTGTGTCGACGCGCGTTGTTGCGATGGTGGCGTTGTCGGTCATCGTGATCGTCGATGGAAATCGTCATCCCATTGCTCGGCCTCATCGGCCATGCTACGAGGTGCACGATGCACACCTCCTCCGTGGACACCACGTGGTGCGCCTCACCACGGCCGCCGTTGCCTCGGCCACACCCATGAGCCTGAGGGCGTGCCGCGGCTGCCATCCCGACGTTTGGAGCACCGCCATGCGGCGCTGCCGCCGCCGTCGCTCCTCATCCACCACGAATAACACGCTCATCCTCGGTCTCATTGTGCAAAACGGCCGGAGGGCGTGCACACTGTGTCATCGACTTGCGCACCCACGTGGGTGTGTTGGCGAACATGGCGCGTAGCTCCGGGAAGTTATTGTTGATGGCGTGCGCAATTGTGTGACCTCCTCCCCAAGGGTGTTTAGTCGATCGAACTTCCCGAGTTCATCGCGCACGCCATTGTCACCATCTTGAAGTTGTTTTTGTAGCATCTCGCGCAGCGAGTGTACTCTGTCCCACGTAGCAGGCGCCCCGGATTAGGTGGATCCTCCTCGTGACGACATAGCAACAACTCACAAACAAGAAACGAGGTTATATCTCGGGTTAGTAAAACAAAAGCTCTCGCTACTATGCTCGCAACTCACATCACGAAAACAAGACAAGCTTACTGTTCCAAAGTGAATCAAGGGCGGCAAAGCGGCGGTTGTGACAATGACGACCTTAACCCGTAATGTAGGAGCGTAACCAAGAGCAAGGGAGTACACAAGCGGGTGTAGGTGGAGCTTGGACAGTATGTGTATATCCTATGCAATCGATATTCAAGGTATTGTAAAGCTAAGTAATGATCCAAGCTAGAGTATTTTGCCTATGTCTGATCCAACGGGTTTAAGCGAAGTGTATGAACGCACACGCAAAGATAAATGAGACTTAATGCAAACAATCAGTAACACTGACTCAACATTGAGCACGGAATGCTACTAAAATTAAATTAAACTAAGCTAAACTAAGACCAATTACAAAATCTCGACAAAACCTCCTTTGTATAGTCGCCTATACCGAGGTTCCAACAATTGATCAAGGCATTTATCAATATAATCATAATCGAGTTCATTCAAGCGTGTAGAATAATATCATAAACATAACCAAAACTTTCTATTCTCATTATTACAGATTAACCCAAACTCAAACTATCCATAGCTTCTAACAGTAAACATAACATTTAACATTAATTTCATAATCCAATTCACTCATGCATAAGAGATAATCATAGGAATGTAATCAAATTAACACTATTCTCACAACCATAATCAGAATCATAAAACAACCATGGGTATTTCTCCGTAGTCTATTTATTCTTTTATGAAGCTAAATGACAATTGTTTTAATGTTGTGAGGTAGTGCGTGCTTTCAATTCATCTACTCCCTCCCATGCATGCCGTCTTGCGTTGTACCTAAAACACATCAAAGCAAGAGTGAGCCCAAAGACTCGACAAGTACCAACAAGGCTAAGCAAGTTAACATTCATAGCATCAATAATCCAAGATAAACAATGCACCGAGTAAAGCCTTCATGCTCATGTGAATGCAACCAATGCAATGCACTTTTTATCTTTATCTCTTTCGCATTTTACCAGTAATGCGGGTATACAACCGTCATTGTGTACCCTTGCACTGTGCCCTCGCACAGGGGACCAAAAGCTATACACCACATGTATAGGGACCTTTGCCCATCATCCGAATGATGGGGACCTCTTTGCTCAAGCCCACATTGCACCAATGTGGGGACCTCGAGCCGTCAATACATGACGGGACCTCAACGAATGCATGCTTGGTCACCACGTGACCAAGCTTCAAGATGATCTCAATATGCACATGCACAACATCTATTCATCACCAATATACCAAGTACAATAACAATGGACATAAATAGAGCATAATCATACTTGGAGCATTCACTAATCTCAATATAAACATCATGTCAACAACCTTACTTCGCTATCATATATCAAAAACATGCATGTAAGACCAAGTCTCCAACACGATTGGAACATGCAATTGTTCCATGCCCACGTCTTTCATATACACAATTTAACATGTACATAACAACAAGTATGATTTAGCAATGCTCAAGGAAACATTAACTATAGCTTGCATTCATCAAGATAAAGGGAAAACTCATTACGCTAACATTCGTGCAAGACTACAACAAGCAATCACCACAATCATATCATACAACCAAAATACGCTATAACCCGAATACTTGCCTCAACCGTGCGAAAATGGCGGACGCAAAGTGGGTGCTGCCCTTGGGATCTCGCTGCCACCTGGACAAGAAGATAACCCCAAACTAAGAATAACATACTGGACCAAAATCATACATCACATTACAATCGAAATCGCTAATCTTCTTATCACGTCTAGCTTTTCTAATTTCTAGCGATCGGTCACTGCGGACAGCAGACTTCAAAAATTCATAACTTTCTGCTCAGGAGTCCAAATAGGATGATCTTGGACAATCTGAAAAGGTAATTGAATTACCTAAATAAACCTATTTGGGAGCCCTTTTGATTCTGTCATTAACTTCCCCTATCAAACCAATAATCAGACAACAGAATTCTCGTCGGGTTCTCTGGACAGTACGCTAAAACCACCATAACTTTTGCTACGAAAGTCCAAATCTCGTGTTCTTTATCTCTATGAAAAGGTATAGAAATTACCCACATTTTTCGTTATATTGAGGTCCTCTGATTTCGACCTTAACTAGCAGATTCTTTCCATTTTGTACAGACTGTTCAAAACTGACAGAATAACAGAGCAGCGATACTAAAAAATTCATAACTTCCTGACCGTTAATCGGATTTGGGTGATCTTGGTGGCCACTGAAAGCTAAGAACATAACCTACAACTCTCTAGGAGATCAAACTCCTAATTCTGCCTCTAACCACATGAAATCGGCCGCGCAAGCTACTGGACAAAATTGGACAGAGAACGAGAAATTAACCGATGCAATCGATCTACTAGCAAACTCTTCTAATGACTATCAAACCTCACGAGAAACCCGTCGTTACCCTTGATGGCGTGCTGGACGACGACGAACAAACCCCCAAGAAGGTCCTCCTTTTCCTCTCTTCCTTCTCTTCTTCCTTTTCTCCTCCTTCTCTTCTTTTCCCCTTCTTCTTCCTCCTTGGCCGGCTGCAAAGTGCTTCCTCTTCTCTTTGGCCAGCAGAAATGGTGGTGGAGGGAGTTTGGAGTGGTGCGCAAGGGGGTGGAGGGGAGGTGTGGAGGAGGTGGGAGGAGGTGGTGGCCGAAAGGGGTGGGGAGTGGAGGAGGGGAGATAGGGAGGCGGCTAGGGTTTGGAGGTGGAAGTGGCAGCCCCCTCTCCCTGGCCGGCCACCCTTGGTCCCTCTTGGGCCAAGGCCCAAGCCAGGTTGCCCACTAAACGCGGAAAACCCCCTCTCAAATCCTGATTTGGTGATTTTCTAAAGAACCCTCCTCCGATTAATTAATCTCTCCGAATAAACAATCTCTCCATTCAAATGATTTTCACACTATCGGGTATTACATTCTACCCCCTTAACAGATTCGACCGAATCTAAACACGCTTAAGCGAAAGAACAACCACGATTGAGAACGAACAACGGTAACCACGTACCCGTTGGGAACAACACCGGTTAAAGCTCAAGCACGCAAAACTCCAACTTCCCAAGTGGTCTCTCTCTTGGACTGAGGACCACAACACAAAGACGGAATACGACGTCTGATCTAACACTCGACCCAACCTTCGGTACACTCACCGGACAAGACTCAAGGTAAGATCTCACTCGATGGTCAACGGCGCAACCGAAGCTTCAAACTCTGGATCTCCCAGGTACCCACTCATCACCAAAACATACATGACGTTACGTACTTCGCGCACGGACTCGAGACAGTCATGGCGGTACGCCATTTAGCGAGAACAACCCAATGTAACTTGGGTTAACCTTCCCAAAGATACCGAGCCACACGACATGCAGATAGAACACAGAACTCGTGTTCCACCGCTCAAATATACTCCTCACTAAAGCAAAAATCACCTCCTTTAACCAGAAACACAGAACAACAATACTCTTCCTAAACACACTCTTTTACCAAAGCTCAACTGAAAATGAAGAACTCTCAACGCAACCAAACGTTACCAACTCGGTACTAAAGGAGTCAAATTCAAAATCGAAGATTTATCACAAAATCTTTCCACCTTCAATTAGAAAATTTGCAAATAAACACCACGATCGCTAAAAGAGAAACCACTCAATTAGCCAAATCCATCATTTCTTTTATTCTTTCAACCGATAAGAATCATATATACCAAAATCGAGTCAAACTCAACTTACGAAAGATATTGGTCAACAACACAAAACTCAAGCGAGGATCGAGAACAATTCACTCCTTTGAGGAAGTATCAAATTCTCCGTATCTCTTTTAAGAATAAAATCTCTCTCAACTTTGGAGTTTCAGTTCATCACAAAACACACTAACTCATCTTTCTTAACTTTACATTCTCAATGTTACACTCAAGTTGAAATACATCATCCACAATTCAGTATAAAGGCTCTATCGGCCTTGCCAAACTTTATCTCAACAACTCCTCTATCTACAAGATTAATTTGACAGATGACTTCAATGCATCTCAAAATAGATTACACACAATCACATCTCCTCAATGTTTTAGAAATAAACAACTTGGAATTCACACTCTCACAGTCACATACTTTCTCTAAAAGGGCTCTATCAATGATCATCTCACTGCTTGAAACCCACACTTAATCTACCTCCTCTACACATAATCATTGGGTGCCCCATGTCCTAGCATAAAATGCCAAGCCCAAATTAAACTCCAAGACTCCTACAACGAACTTCTCATATAAAAGATAGGAAATCCTCGATTAAATCAGTAAATCCCACAATTCCAACATACTCACTCATTAACATCATCATGAAAATATTTTCTTGACCAGTTTACCTTTACAAAGATTATAACCCTCAAAAGGTTACTCATTTAAAGCCAAATCACTCTTGGCGTTACTCAATATTTTCCATTATCCCATTAATTAACTTGGCGATTTGATTACTTTGTAATCTCACTCTCATTAAACCACATCATCAAGAATAACTTTCATAACCTCGCAATACTACCAAATTGCGATACTCTAATAAATTGATCCGATTTCCATACTTGCTAATTCTAATGCTCGGTCAAAAGGACACCAAATCTTGGACTACATCTCGCTATAGGTCCTACTAGTTGCGACAACGAGATCTGTAGCTCCAAAGACAAATATTCTTTTAACTCAAATCCTCTCCAGGATTATTCTAATAAATCGATTTATTACTCGGGCCTCTCGGACAACTTTGACACCTAAGGGTTCACCAAACCATCTACTAGACCACCACTTTGTCTAGATGCCAAAACACCACCTCAGAGACTTTACAATACAGATCGGTTAACCCTTTCTTGGAAGAAGAGGCAAATAGAAATAAATCTCAAAGACAAAGGAAAACGTTACCACTTACGGTGAGTTACAAGATCAAGAGAAACAATCGAGATAAAACTGTTCTCAAAACCAAAAGATATAATTAAAGTTGAGGCGCACGTCCACAATCGAGAAATATCAAACCTCGGACGAGAATAAAACATCGCTTTTAGAATTCGGAAAACTCTTATGGGCAAGAACAAAAGTTTTAGACACACTTCAATATTATGCAAGTTATGAAACTTTACTTAAATCTCAAATACTTCCACTTTTCTCGATTTTCGTTGGTTATAGCATCACCATGGCATTTCCGACAAAGAGTAATTGAAGATCACAACACCTATTCCACTTAGGAACTAATAAAACCTCTCAACACGTCACTTTGCTCTAAACAAATTCAGCTATCACATCAACATGAGGTCTGAAAGATCACAAATGCGAACTAGAAACATATTCAATTAATTAACATCTGGCGAGCGATCCAGTCCCTTTATACAAAACATTCAATATTATCATCATAATCCCTTACTAACAATCACACTAGTAATGTAACAATACACTCTTAGCGAGACTCATCATAGCCTCTGATCCCATCATAAATTTCTCCAAAGGAAACACAAGCCACAAGGTTGAAACAAACCTATTTTAACTAGTTCATACTATCAAATGATACTTTATAAAGCACACTATCGAGGCCACTTACTCATTCATCCACTCAACCATTAGTGTTACTCACACCGCTCCAATCACATTAACAATTGTCAATTGTATGTATCATGTATACAAATAGGGTCCTACTTCTGTTTGTAGTCACATAACCATCTATAAACACAAAGTCAACATTTAATAATCTCATTGCCCGTACAACAGGGTTTCACAACATGCTACCTCAACGTTCGTCTAATCTAATATACATGTTTCAATCTAGCATTTAGGTATGATCATCAAGTAACCAGTTTAAGAAAAATTCCAAATTTGATATCCTCTAAAGCATCGTTCAAACACATACTTAACATAACCATCACTAATGGGTAGACTAATCCATAAAGATACATTACTACATGCTATCCAATAAATCTACCTGATTCCACAATCCTAACGATCAGACCAATTCATCAAAATTCCACACCTCTTAACAACTCCATTGATTCTAACTAAATATTGTCATACTCATAGTCATAACTCATCAAGAACCACTAAGGACAACCTCCACTTATTCAACTTTCTTTGATAAGGACCTTAGTTAAGATCGATCATGCACAAACTGCGAACTTAACTTGAAACTCATAACACAACCATTAATATTCAACGGTCAAAATATCCAAGAGAATCGTTGAGTCAAAACCTTCATGAACTAAAGGACTTGCAAAAGGAAACTTTCATTAACCAAAAACATCAAGCGAATAAATAGGTCAAGCTTTCCAATGAGAAAACAAAACCAACCCTACAAAAGTCAATCTTGACAATTAGCAAAGTTCACCAATCGCGAGAATAACTCAACGGTTGGGAAAAACAATAATTGATTTCTGAGGCAAATTAAGCCAAAGGAAACACACCAAAAATTTCAAAGAAGCCCATCAAACGCATAGCGGATAAGAGTTGTCCAAATTCAAATTCGGGAAGAGAACAACTCTTCTAAAGATTCTCGCTATCGACACTGCACTAAGATATTCGGGTAGCACTTCTCTATTCCCACTCCACGAACGGTGGTGTAACTGTAAAGCCGGGTCACAACCACGACCTTAACCTCTCCACAACGACTATTCCCACTCATAATAATCATAATAATTAATTAATAAGCAGCCAAACTTAATTCATATCAACAATAACCAAAACGATATGACGGAAACGTAAATGCAATGATTGGCCCATTCCCATCCCATCGTGCGCAGTGTGTCAAACTTTTAAGTTGATTAACATTAGCAATTTTTTTATATCTAGTCACCACGGACCTCTGACCGCTCACGATACCAATCAGTAACACTGACTCAACATTGAGCCTAGAATGCTACTAAAATTAAATTAAACTAAGCTAAACTAAGACCAATTACAAAATCTCGACAAAACCTCCTTTGTATAGTCGCCTATCTTAGAGGTTCCAACAATTGATCAAGGCATTTATCAATATAATCATAATCGAGTTCATTCAAGCGTGTAGAATAATATCATAAACATAACCAAAACTTTCTATTCTCATTATTACGATTAACCCAAACTCAAACTATCCATAGCTTCTAACAGTAAACATAACATTTAACATTAATTTCATAATCCAATTCACTCATGCATAAGAGATAATCATAGGAATGTAATCAAATTAACACTATTCTCACAACCATAATCGAATCATAAAACAACCATGGGTATTTCTCGTGATCTATTTATTCTTTTATGAAGCTAAATGACAATTGTTTTAATGTTGTGAGGTAGTGCGTGCTTTCCAATTCATCTACTCCTCCCATGCATGCAGTCTTGCAGTTGTACCTAAAACACATCAAAGCAAGAGTGAGCCCAAAGACTCAAAGCAAGTACCAACAAGGCTAAGCAAGTTAACATTCATAGCATCAATAATCCAAGATAAACAATGCACCGAGTAAAGCCTTCATGCTCATGTGAATGCAACCAATGCAATGCACTTTTTATCTTTATCTCTTTCCGCATTTTACGGTGTAATGCGGGGTATACAACCGTCATTGTGTACCCTTGCACGTGCCCTCCGCACAGGGGACCAAAAGCCTATACACCACATGTATAGGGACCTTTGCCCATCATCCGAATGATGGGGACCTCTTTGCTCATAGCCCACATTGCACCAATGTGGGGACCTCGAGCCCGTCAATACATGACGGGGACCTCAACGAATGCATGCTTGGTCACCACGTGACCAAGCTTCAAGATGATCTCAATATGCACATGCACAACATCTATTCATCACCAATATACCAAGTACAATAACAATGGACATAAATAGAGCATAATCATACTTGGAGCATTCACTAATCTCAATATAAACATCATGTCAAGAACCTTACTTCGCTATCATATATCAAAAACATGCATGTAAGACCAAGTCTCCAACACGATTGGAACATGCAATTGTTCCATGCCCACGTCTTTCATATACACGAATTTAACATGTACATAACAACAAGTATGATTTAGCAATGCTCAAGGGAAACATTAACTATAGCTTGCATTCATCAAGATAAAAGGAAAACTCATTACGCTAACATTCGTGCAAGACTACAACAAGCAATCACCACAATCATATCATACAACCGAAAATACGCTATAACCCGAATACTTGCCTCAACCGTGCGAAAATGGCGGACGCAAAGTGGGTGCTGCCCTTGGGATCTCGCTGCCACCTGGACAAGAAGATAACCCCAAACTAAGAATAACATACTGGACCAAAATCATACATCACATTACAATCGAAATCGCTAATCTTCTTATCACGTCTAGCTTTTCTAATTTCTAGCGATCGGTCACTGCGGACAGCAGACTTCAAAATTCATAACTTTCTGCTCAGGAGTCCAAATAGGATGATCTTGGACAATCTGAAAAGGTAATTGAATTACCTAAATAAACCTATTTGGGGAGCCCTTTGATTCTGTCATTAACTTCCCTATCAAACCAATAATCAGACAACAGAATTCTCGTCGGGTTCTCTGGACAGTACGCTAAAACCACCATAACTTTTGCTACGAAAGTCCAAATCTCGTGTTCTTTATCTCTATGAAAAGGTATAGAAATTACCCACATTTTTCGTTATATTGAGGTCCTCTGATTTCTACCTTAACTAGCAGATTCTTTCCATTTTGTACAGACTGTTCAAAACTGACAGAATAACAGAGCAGCGATACTAAAAAAATTCATAACTTCCTGACCGTTAATCGGATTTGGGTGATCTTGGTGGCCACTGAAAGCTAAGAACATAACCTACAACTCTCTAGGAGATCCAAACTCCTAATTCTGCCTCTAACCACATGAAATCGGCCGCGCAAGCTACTGGACAAAATTGGACAGAGAACGGAAATTAACCGATGCAATCGATCTACTAGCAAACTCTTCTAATGACTATCAAACCTCACGAGAAACCGTCGTTACCCTTGATGGCGTGCTGGACGACGACGAACAAACCCCAAGAAGGTCCTCCTTTTCCTCTCTTCCTTCTCTTCTTCCTTTTCTCCTCCTTCTCTTCTTTTCCCCTTCTTCTTCCTCCTTGGCAGTGCAAAGTGCTTCCTCTTCTCTTTGGCCAGCAGCAATGGAGGTGGAGGGAGTTGGAGAGGTGCGCAAGGGGTGGAGGAGGTGTGGAGGAGGTGGGAGGAGGTGGTGGCGAAAGGGGAGGTGGGGAGTGGAGAGGAGGGGAGATAGGGAGGGGCGGCTAGGGTTTGGAGGTGGAAGTGGCAGCCCCCTCTCCTTGGCCGGCCACCCTTGGTCCCTCTTGGGCCAAGGCCCAAGCCAGGTTGCCCACTAAACGCGGAAAACCCCCTCAAATCCTGATTTGGTGATTTTCTAAAAGAACCCTCCTCCCGATTAATTAATCTCTCCCGAATAAACAATCTCTCCAGATTCAAATGATTTTCACACTATCGGGGTATTACAACAAAGGACTGAGCTAGCGAGCAGAAAAAGAGATGAAACCAGCTCGTTTTGCACCAAGTACGGGGATAGACGCTAGCCAATTGCAAATGAATATATTAGGGCACAAGATTGCTCAATCAAAATTGAAAAACACAAGCTAAAAAGATGACCCGGTACTGTAGTAGCTAAAAGTATGCGCGGATCAACTCGAAAAGGGATGTCGTCGTCACGGGGTACCTTAGAATCACTGCAGAGGGCTCTGTCAATTTTGAGCGAAATCGAGAAATGGAATTTTTCTCGGTTTGCGGGCCCGTTTTGAGGCCCTAAACGACCTTTTGGGGTCGAAGTTTTCCGCCACGTATACACAGTGGCTTACGCGGATGTAAAACCCTAGATTTCCCGGACTATGCAAAAGTTAGCGGTTTTTTTTTTTTTTTTTTTTTTTTTTTTTATGCGCGCTCTTTCTATATCTTTGCCTTGCTCCCGTGGAATCTGCGCAACCCTCACAAAACGACAACGTGTAATCAACTTGAATGAGCAGCCCTAGGTGCAATATCAATAGCTAGTCTCAAGATGAAAGGATATAAAGGACACCAAATGTGGTTCGTAGGCTATGATGTAGTGGCGAAACTCAAGATGGAGCAATTGGACTCGGATTGTGTTTGAGCTAGAGGTTGATTAGGACTCTAGTCCCACCAAGGAGTTCGGATAAGGAAACAACACTGTCTCGGATTGTCTTTGGTAAGGCAGCGCGCAGACGAGTCGGATGATGGTTTTTGGGTGCTAATTGAGGAGTTCAATCAGCAATTTTTTTGATAAAGATTAAGCTACGCAATGGAAACACAAGGATCAGCACTAAAACAAAACTCTAATAGATGAAAACTTAACTAAGCGCACAAGAAATAACAGATTAAACTACGGTTTTGGTAATCGCAATTTTTGGTTTATTGTGCGATAGGAAAGAAAACGAATCTAACTACGGGTAAAGAAGTTCTCACCGAGTAAACCTAGAATCGATACCACATGATACGGGGAAGCCCGATCTTCTCGATGAGAAACCGTGGATAGTTGATGCGAAGTAGACGATGTCGCTAATTGAACACTCGCGCCAATGCACGAACCCTCAACTCTTCGAATACGCCCACAACACACCGGGTAGTTGTTCGTCGCGAGACCACGAGCGATTTAACGCCAAGTCCCCAATTCCCAATGGAGCGACGGCTTGACCTTGGATTGCGAACAAAACAAATGGATCGCCTAATTCTCTCTCAAAGTCCTCGCATGAACTCGGTGTCGAAAGAACAAGCAATAGCTATGTTTCAATCTTATGCATAAACTGGTGCGATGGATACAAGGGAGGGCAAGGGTATTTAAGGCGCCCTCCACGACTCACGCACGGCCTAGGGCCGCCACACATGCCGAATCAAACTCTAACTCGGCTAAGACCTAAAAACACACAAAAGGAAAACCTAACTTAAGTCCGTCACATTGTTTCGGCCATAGCAGCGCGACCGTAAGTCTTCTGAAGCTGGGGCCAAAACCATTGTGTGGGCCTTGGAATAAGCTTTCAAACAAGTCCAAGAACACCCCAATCGGACTCCATATGCAAAAGTTATGGCCTTTTATTACAGCCTGTTGGGCTGTCCCGAACCGAATCAAATTGAATTCGAGTTGATTCCGAGATGAATTTCAGGTTGCACTTGTGGAAGATCTGAATTGGGCTTGAATTCTTGGGCTTTTCTCCCTTGGTTGACCCACGTGAGCTTCTCCTCCATTGCTTTGACTCGGCCTCCCTCTTGGTTCCAAAGGCTTCACAATGTTCAAACACGAGAATGCACAAAACATTTGCATGAGGTAATACCCAATTCTCATCAATGACAATAGAAGATTCATTAACAAACAAAAGCACCTGTTGATTTAGAAGTTTAGCTCTTGCTCTCGTCAGTGGACCAATATGCACTTCTGTACTTGAATTATTTGTAGCATCACGTATGGCGTCCACCTTAGTATGTGTATGACCACCAATAGGGAAAGATGTATAAGTGTTAAGGATGCCCTCATCAAGATGGAATTAATTGAGCAATGTGACGTATGGAAAGGTTCTGATTGGTTCCTAGGTGGTTAATGTGATTTGGTTTTAAAGGGCATTTCTGGTCCGTGTTGGCAAGTAATGTTGTAATCAAAGAAAATTACTTTCTTTGTTAACGGAAAATGTGTACCATAAGTATTGGAGGTTTGAGTTAAGTATGGTAATTTGCAACCTTCCTGTTCTTACAGCTTAAGAGTTTCTTGGGTTTTCCATAGCAGTGTTTTATTTTGATTCTTGGAGGTTGAAAGTTTCTTCTTGTGGGACATGTGCCCTCATCATCAGACTTGTAATTTTGTTTTTAGAGATCATTTCGTTTTGACCATTTCTCTTGGTCTCGTGCTCACTCCGAGGGGCAACGTTTTCTTGTGTGTTGAAACTTATTTTAGTTTGTCTCTTCCTTCTTGAGAAAGGAATTAACCAACTTGTGTTGCCGAGTCTTCTAGCATGTAATTTGGCGACTGGTTGGTGGTGGACAAGTATATGATAGTGGTGAGATTTTGGGAACCAGGCTATGTGAAGAGCAATAGACAGTGGATTGGTTTTGACCTTTAACACCTGGAGAGGATTCGATGCAATGCTTTGGCGATGAAATAAAATTTGATTAGTGTTACAACTAGTGGAACCTATGGCGAGTTATGATCCAATAACATTTGTCCATGTTGGAATGTTGGAGTTAACGAAAGTATGGACTCTTGATGAAAATCTTTTAGAGTAACACAATTGGGTACTTAGTAATATTATGTAGAAGAGTTTTGATGGTGAAATTAATGAGAGTAGTAGTGTAGAGAAATCTTTTAGTCGTGCTAATTAATGGGATAACATTGACTGTTAAGTAATTGTCAAGTATGACTCGGTATCAATGAGTAACCCTATGGGAGTTAGACTATCTCTAAGGATAACTTGGTCAAGATTTTTTTTTTTTTTGAGGAAACACAGTAGGAAAGGCTCCTACTGCCAATAAATAATAACAAAAACCAACAGTACAACGAGAGAAGGGAAAAAAGAAGAGAAGGAGAGAGCTAAAAAACCGAAGTAGGACAAGAGGGAGCGGGGGGAGAAGAGGGGAGAAGTAAAGGTGAAAGTAAAGAAAGGAGGAGCATCTAGCCCAAATTAGATAGCCAATCCGTAAATAACGGTTTGAAAGGTGGTCTGGCGCGTTGTATGACCAATGCAAATTCTGCTGTGAAGACTGCCCGCCAGCCCAACAAGCTAGGTTCCTGATTCTTGAAGATCCTGTTGTTTCTTGTGATCCAAATCGCCCAAGCTGATAGCACAATGATTTCCATGGAGATACTTTGATTGTGGAAGTTCTTGAGATGGTGAAGGGCTTGATGAGTATTCGATAGAAATGCATGCTGAGGGTAGACAAGATCCCAACATTGTTGTGAAAACGGGCAATTCCAGAAGAGATGTTGTGCGGTTTCTTCAGTGCCCTGGTCACATAAGATGCAATTATAATCCTCTAGTGGGCACTTCTTGTGCTTAAGAAGGTTTCTGGTGTTGAGTCTGTCCTTGAGTAGCAGCCAGAAAAAGATTTTGTGTCGTCTTTGACATTTACAAGCCCATAGCCAATTGTAATAGTCCGGCGTCATGTCGGTGCCCATGAGATGCTTGTAGGTTTTAGTTGACGAATAGTGCGTTGAATTCCAAATGTAGTGCTAATGTAACATCCCAATTTTGGGCTTGTGTTTCAAATGTAAGAAAATGAGTAGAAATTAAAACTTTTTCTTACATCATGTATTTCCTATGTGTACTGAACAAGTATTGTACAAGAAGTTATGGAAATACAAAGTCACAAGTCTTTTGATCCAAATCTTGAGCTTTCAAAAACAATCTTGCCAAACCTCTTGATCATCTCCTGGAAATATTTTTCCTGAGTTCTTGGGATGGTATGCGACCCCTCTGAAAAATTTTATAATTTTTAGAAATTGTTTGAATAGTTTTGGAGGTCAGTCAAACCTATTCAAATTCTGGTCAAACTGTGGGCCAGCACCTTGTGGAATTTTTGGAGGAAAAAGTCTAGCACAAAAACCTTTGTAAAATTTATACAAGGTCGATAACTCAGCTTTATAAATTTCAGATTCGTTCAACCTTGATTCTTGATTTGGTGTTCTTGTTGTGTGCCTGAGGGTGTCTTTGCTGTGAAGTTCTTGCACACAAGGAGAAGTTGGAATTCGGGGGTCAATTCGCTGCAATCATTCAACCCCCCCCCTTCTGATTGCTATTACGATCCTACAAGTGGTATCAGAGCACGGTTGCAATGGCATATCGAGATCGATTCTCAGGTAAGCCACCATTTTTCGTTGGATCGGACTACATCTATTAGAAGACACGCATGGAGGTGTTTCTGCAAGCACAAGGTAATGTCATCTGGCAAATAGTTGAAAATCCTTATGAGGTGCCTGCTGTGATTACCAATAACAACACTGCTGATGTTGAAGCTAATGCTAAGGCTAGAAATATTTTGTTGCAAGGTTTGAGTAGAAACGAGTTCATTCGGATTGCTAATATTAAATCTGCTAATAAGATTTGGACTACACTTGGTGATTATCATGAAGGTTCTAAATCTGTTAAAGGTGTTCGTCAGAATCAATTTAAAAAGGAGTATTCTAAATTTGAGATGAAACTAGGAGAGTCTGTAGATGTTCTTTTTGATCGCTTCATTAAAATCATTGGTGATTTGCAATCTGTTGATTTGATCTACACTGATTGTGACATTGCACGTCAAATTTTGAATGCTTTGGATATGAATGTCTGGGAAGTGTTAGTTACTACTATAAATTAGTCTGTTAACATGGAAACACTCACCTTGGATAATCTTTATTCCAAGATGAAAACACATGAGATTGATATTTTGGCTAGGAAAAACAAGTCAAATTCTTTGGGTTTAGTGACTAACCAAACTGACAGTTCATCAAGTTCTTCTAGTTTCTCTTTGTCTGCCTTGAGTGCTATTTCAGATGATCAATTGGAGGAGATCCCAGAAGAACAGCTTATACTCTTCTCCAACAAGATAACTAAAGTAATCAATAATATCAGATCAAGGAGAAGAGGAGGTACAATCAGATGCTTTGAATGTGGTGAGCCAAACCACGTTAAGGTGAGTTGTCCCAAGCTGAGAGGTAAGGAAGCTAAAGATGACAAAGCACCAGCTCGGCGTTCAAAATTCAAGTTTGATTCAAGCAAAAAAGAAAAATTATCGTAAAGCTGTCAACAAGGTGCTCTCAGCACTTGAGGAGATTGAGCTGAGTGATGTTAATTCTGGAAGCGACAATGAGGATGATAAAAGGAAGGCAAAAGAGGTGGACTTCACAGGGATGTGCTTTATGGCAAGCAGTGAAGAAATTAATGATGATGATGATCTCTACAGTGACCCTGATGAGGTAAAACCCTCTTATGCTGATTTATCTCGTGCTGTGCTTAAATTGACAAATGAGCTTAAAAAGTACAAGAAGAAAGTAAAGAAACATGACCTTGTTGTTGATAGCTTGAACTTTGAAATTGATAGGCTTAAGGCTGCTATTCCTGATGATGAATCGTGTGAATCATGTCAAGTTTTGCATTCTGAACTGAAAATTGCTAGGTTAATACATGCTGAATTTGAAGAGCTAAAACTGGCTCATAACTGTTGTAATGATAAGCTGAAACTTGCACATGATGAAATTGAAAAACTGAAGTCTAGTTCAATTTGTTTAGAGTCAAGTACTGTGAATCCTCAAATTAAAACTTGCTCTAATTATGAACTGCTAGAAGCTAGACTAATATCATCTCAGGAATCTATAAAACAAATGCTTTATCATGAGACACTTTTTTGCACTAATTGTCCCAAACTCACAACTGAGATAGAAGCCTTGACTAGACAATTAAATGAATTTGCTGAAAAAGAAAAATTGGCTCAGTCTAGTGCTTCTAAGAAAATCTTGAATGGATTTGTTAAGTGCACAGTCTGTCCTAAACTAACTAAAGAAAATGAATATCTTAAGGACACTTTGGAGAGTTTCTCTTTTGGCAAGAAAAATCTGAACATGATTCTAGACAGATCAAAAGTGAGTACTAAAAGCAAGGTCTAGGATTTAATGCTATTGAACATGACAAGAATCATCCTCCCAAAAATGCTTAAGCTTCTTGAATCTGGAAAGTTTGAAATTGAATCTAAACCTAAACAAGTTTTGTTTAAATCTGCTGGTTTTGCAAAGGATTCAACTATCAAGATAAGTACTGTAACGGGAAAAACTGTTATTTCTCATCAAGACAAGTATCGGTGTACTTATTGTGAAAAAGAAGGGCACTTGGTTCAGTTTTGTTTTCAAAA
Organism: Ampelocalamus luodianensis; assembly: GCA_036346255.1. Taxonomy (NCBI): domain Eukaryota; kingdom Viridiplantae; phylum Streptophyta; class Magnoliopsida; order Poales; family Poaceae; genus Ampelocalamus; species Ampelocalamus luodianensis. The sequence continues at coordinate 24,379,920 of CM070637.1, forward strand.
AGCTAAGAAAGAAAAGAGAGATAGGCTATGAAAGGTTTTTCAAGCTTCTTTTGTTTCCACTAAACAAACTGCTGCAGATTTAGGAGTTTTTGCATAATCATCGGTCAGACCGGCTCCTAAACTACGGTTTGACCGACAGCATCCAGGAAAGAGAATTGCTTTTGTTGTTCCTACTCGTCGTGTATCATAGTATTAGGTTCCTAAATCATGTCTTACTAACCCCAGTACTGTGAGACCGATACTTGCTTAATTAAGGTACAACAGTTGAGGAAGGGGAACATTTGGCTAGTTGATTCAGGATGTTCACGACACATGACAGGTGATTCAAAATGGTTCTCCTCCCGTGATGAATTGATTACTTTTGGGGATGCTTCAACTGGAATTGTGATGGCAAAAGGTACTGTGCGTGTAAATGACAAGTTTATTCTCAAAGATGTTGCTTTGGTAAGTAAATTGAAATACAACTTGCTTTCAGTTTCACAATTGATAGAAGAAAATCTTGAGGTAAGCTTTAAGAAACATGCCTGCAGAGTTTTAGATGCTTCAGGTGATCTTGTGTTTAATATCTCTCGGTTAGAGAAGGTTTTTAAAGCTGATTTCAATCATTCCTTTTCACCTAATGTTATATGTTTGGTAGCTTCCGAATCCTGGGATCTATTCTTTTGGCATCGTAGGTTAGGACATATTGGTTTTGATCATCTTGTTCGAATCAGTGGAATGGATCTCATTAGGGAGTTACCTAAGCTTAAGGGTGAAAAAGATTTGGTTTGCTCTCCTTGTTGACATGGTAAGATGGTTGCTGCCCCACATTTCCCTATTTCTGTAATCATCACAGATGGCCCTGGACAATTGTTGCATATGGACACTGTAGGTCCCTCAAGAGTTCAATATGTTGGAGGTAAATGGTACATTCTTGTGATTGTTGATGATTTTTCTAGATACTCTTGGGTGTATTTTATGGTGTCTAAAGATGAGGCTTTTGGTCATTTCAAAGATTTATTTCTCAAACTTAATAATGAGTTGAATGGTGCTGTAAAAGTTATAAGAAGTGACAATGCTACTGAATTTAAGAATTCCTTATTTGCTTCCTTTTGTTATGAGAAAGGTTTGGAACATCAATTTTCTTCTCCACGGGTTCCACAACAGAATGGTGTTGTAGAGAGGGAAAATAGAACCTTGGTTGAGATGGCAAGAACCATGCTTGATGAACATGCTACTCCTAGGAAGTATTGGGCAAAGGCTATCTCAACTGCTTGTCATGTCTCTAATAGAGTATTTTTGAGAGCCTCACTGCACAAGACTTCTTATGAGTTGAGATTTGGTAAAAAAACCTAGTGTTTCTCACTTCAGAATCTTTGGTTGCAAATGCTTTATTCTTAAACATGGTAATCTGGATAAATTTGAATCTAGATCAACTGATGGCATTTTTTTTGGATATCCCCTTCACTCATGTGGTTATCGTGTACTTAACCTTGAAACTAACAAAATTATTGAGACTTGTGAGGTTACTTTTGATTAGGTCAGTTCTTGTTCTAGAACCGACATTTCAGGAACACAAGCTCAGGGGGAGTCCGAAAGCATATTCATTAATGAGGAAGATGATCTTGATGTTGTTAATAATTCATCTCCCATGCCATCACCTGCTGATCATGCACCCTCTACTTCCACTACAACTGGAGATACTGTTGTTGTGCCACCAGCAAGCAATGAACAAACTGCAGAAGATATTCATAATGTCGAAGTCATTTCAGAACCTTCTACGCCATTGAGGATTCAGCGGCATCATCCTCCAGAACTGATGATTGGTGACATTCATGAAAGGGTAACACGTTCTAAGTTTACCTCTCCTGACTCACATGCTCATTTTGCTTTTGTTGCCTCTTTCGAGCCTAATGATGTAAGTCACGCTTTATCTGATGAGTCTTGAATCAATGCCATGCATGAAGAATTAAAAAACTTTGAGAGAAATAAAGTATGGACCTTAGTTGAACCTCCTCATGGACATAATGTAATTGGAACTAAATGGGTTTTTAAAAATAAACAAAGTGAGGATGGTATTATTGTTAGAAATAAGGCTAGACTTGTTGCTCAAGGATTTTCTGAGGTGGAGGGTCTTGATTTTGGTGAAACTTTTGCTCATGTAACCAGACTAGAAGCTATTCAAATTCTCTTAGCTTTTGCTGCATCTAAAGGTTTTAAATTGTATCAAATGGATGTTAAAAGTGCTTTTCTTAATGGCTACATTGAGGAGGAAGTGTATGTTAAGCAACCACCTGGTTTTGAAAATCCTAAGTTTTCTAATCATGTCTTCAAATTGTCAAAAGCTTTGTATAGATTGAAACAAGCTCTCAGAGCTTGGTATGAGAGGCTCAAGCTTTTTTGTTAAAAATGATTTCCAAATGGGCAAGGTAGACAAATCTCTCTTCACATTTCGACATGGCAATGATCTATTACTTGTTCAGATTTATGTGGATGATATCATCTTTGGAGCTCCTCTCATGCCTTGGTTTCCAAGTTTTCAGATACTATGAGCAGGGAGTTCGAGATGAGTATGATGGGGGAGTTAACTTACTTCTTAGGCTTGCAAGTAAAACAGAACAAGCAAGGCAATTTCATTCATCAAACCAAATATACTAAAGACTTGCTTAGACGCTTTGACATGGCAACTTGCAAACCCATCTCTACACCAATGGGGTCTGCAACTGTTCTTGACACAGATGAAGAAGGTGAAGCAGTGGATCAAAAAGAATATAGGAGTATGATTGGGTCTCTACTCTATTTGACTGCTTCAATGCCGGATATACACTTTGTTGTATGCTTATGCGCTCGATTTCAAGCATCACCTCGTGCATCTCATCGACAGGCTGTGAAAAGAATTCTCAGGTATCTCCAATCAACCTTAGAATTTGGTCTTTTCTATTCATCTTCATCCTGTCTTACTTTGCGTGCATACTCAGATAGTGATTTTGCGGGTTGTAGAATTGATAGAAAAAGCACATCTGGCACATGTCACTTTTTAGGCACATCTTTAGTGTCCTCTAGAAAACAATCTTCTGTTGCTCAATCAACTGCTGAAGCTGAGTATGTTGTTGCTGCTGCTAGTTGCTCTCAAGTCTTTTGGATTTCTTCTACTCTCAAAGATTTTGGTTTAGAATTAGGCACTGTTCCACTTTATTGTGACAACACTAGTGGTATTCACATTGCTAAAAATCCAGTGCAACATTCTAGAATCAAACACGTTGATATTAGATTTCACTTTCTCAGAGATCATGTTGAAAAAGGTGATATTGTTCTCCACTTTATTGAAACTAATTTTCAGTTTGCTGATATTTTCACTAAGCCGCTTGATACTTCTCGTTTTGTTCGTCTACAGAGTGAACTGGGTGTTGTTCATCCTATGGGCTTATTTTGAGGGGGAGCTATTCTGTCAAAATTTCAGGAGCTTTGATTATCCTTTAAGTCCAAGCCATTGAATTCAAAAGAGTAGTAGAGCTCTCACTATCATATTTATTCATGTGCTATGTAGCTTTGTTCTTTACTGGTTTTAATAAATCTGCTACATAAAGAACTAAAACATGACTTGGCTGAAATCTTTGACTAGATTGATTATCGGTATCACTTTGTGTTGATTATTGAAAAGGATTAGCTTGTTTGTGAGTCTTATTTGAAGTCTTGGATTTGAAGCAGAAATGTCTCTCATTTCAATCCTCTGTTGCTCACTCAATTTGGCATGCTATAAAAGATAAAGGGTTTAGAAAAGGAATATGAAAAGATGTGTGCTTCAAGCATGCCATACATTGCTGTGTATATTCACAAAGAAAAATATGCACACAAGTGCTTATATAAAAAGAAGTGTGCTTCAAGCATGCCATACACAGCTATGTATTTTCTGTTAATATAAAAAAATGCACTAAAAGGTGCTTAAATCAAAAGAAGTATGCTTCAAGCATGCCACCCTTAAAAAGAAGTATGCTGCAAGCATGCCACATTCAAATAAGAATTGATAGTGAAGCACAAGGATGATACATGAGACTAATAGCTTAATCAGATTTAAAATTTGCCTCACTGTGTAGCTTTCACTTTTTGGTGACTTCTATTTTTGGTCTTATAATCTTTTTAGTCATAGTGTGATATGCTTGTCATGAATCTAAATTGACTCGTCACTTTGAAATACTTGTCTAAATATTGCTATGTGGTATATGCATTTATATGATCTTGTAAGCTCTACTGAACGAAATGGCTTGGTTCATCCATTAAATTGACTTGCATAATCTCCAAAGCTTCTGGATTCCTGCTCCTCTATTTTCGAAGTTTGAAGCTCTTGATGATCACATTGCCAAAGGGGGAGAAAAATGAGAGAAAATCTGCAAAAATTTGCTTTTCTAGTGTTAAAGGAAGTTTTTCCAACTGCTGGTTTTGAAATCTTCTTTGGCTTGGCAGCTTTTGAAACTTTGATACTTTCTGTCACACTGTTTCACTTCTTATTCCGAAAGTGTTGTCAATGTATTCATCAAGGGGGAGATTGTAAGACCAGGAGATTTTTGGTCATGTTATTTGATGATGAATACATTGACAATAAGGAAGACTTAGTTCTGGTGTTTAAATGTTGACTACATTGTCTCTGGAACATGCTTGTGATCTTAGTTGCTGAACTGCTTCTGAGTTCTGTTAAATTCTGTCAAAAATCAGCATTTGTGAGGTTTTGCGGTAGTACCAGCTTTGTGTCCGCGGAACTACCGCCGAGAGGAACAACCACACAATTGTTGGAGGTAGTACCGGCTCTTGTGTTTTAGTTTTGAATTTCTTCAGAACGGTAGTTCCGGCTTTATATCTGCGGAACTACCGGACGCTTGTGAAAGCGGAAGTACCGCGTTGTCCAGTAGTACTGTTGGTTTGCCAGCGGTAGTACTGCGCTTGGTTTTTGTTTCTGACAAGCACTGTTTGTCTCTGAGAAGCACTATTAAGTGAAAAACGGTAGTACCGTAGTTGAGGAACGGTACGACCGCAGGAAAGTAATACCGCAGTTTGAACGGCGGTAGTACCGCACAAAGGTAAGACCGCAAGGTGGCGGTATGGATTTTCCAGAGAGTATGTTTTTGGAAGTTTTATGATTTTCCGAGGAGCGGAAGTTCCGCAATGCTTTGAGCAGTACAACCGCGTGGTGTGGAAGTACCGGGGATAATATGGAGGAAGTTAAATTCATAAGTTTTAATGTGTTGCATGATGCATGATAGTGTTTATGGGTATGTGTGTGCAAATGGATGGTCAAGTTGGAGAACTTGTGTCATGGATTTGGTTTCGTTGGTCTTTGCATGTGCAGGTTGAGCGTAAGGACGAATCATAGTCGGTGATGAGGTGGACTCGGAGTAGGATGGGGAGAATCTGAGGTCTTAGAGGTCGTGGATGTCACGAGGTGGTTTGGATCGTGCTGGAGCACGTGGAGATCAAAGGTGGATCATGTTGGAGCTACGGGAGGCGGTTTCCTGGAGGCTTACGGCGTGGAAGTTCAGTTTTGGAAAGTTTTAGTAATTTTAGTAAAACTTGTGTTGGTAAAGGTTTCGGGTCTCTTATTTTTGGAGAGATTGATTTTGTGTTGGTTGCTAACACGGATAGAATCCTGCCTATAAGAGGAGGCAGAGGGGTGCGGCTTGCGCAGGAGCTTTTATGAGTGTTAGGGTTACGGGCTTTTGGTAGTTTCTTGACCGTAGCTTTCTTGCTGTTTTGCTGCGGTTTAGAGGTCCTTCGATTGGAGGCTTTGAGGGGTGCTTGCTGAGCGCTTTGTAGACACAAATCAAGTTTGGTATATAAAGTTCAGATTCGTTGAACCTTAATTCTTGATTTGGTGTTCTTGCTGTGCGCTTGAGGGTGTCTTTGTTGTGAAGTTCTTGCACAAAGGAGAAGTTGGAATTCGGGGGTCAATTCGCTGCAATCATTCAACCCCCCCCCTTCTGATTGCCATTACGATCCTATAGGAACACCCACAGGAACAAAGTGGAGATCACTAGCAGCAGCCAAAGATCGTGAAATAAAGGAATGCGAAGCACCTAAATCGAACAAAACTGCAGCAGGACGAGAGTTGACAAGAAGCGTACCCAACACAACGTCGGGTGCCTCCTGTGCCTCCTCAGCCGAGATGTGGTTGACTCGGCCACTTTCCATGCCCTGGGTCTTCTGGATAGTCTTCTGGTCAGGGGGGATGCCCGCTCCCTTGCCCGCATCCTCCATTAGGACGAGGGGCCACTCCAGTCTTCTTAGGGCAACTGTTAGTATAGTGGCCCTTCTGGTTGCAGGAGAAGCAAGTGACCTCGGCGGCCGGATTGTGGAGGCCACCTTGCTGGACCGCAGGTACACGTGGCTGAAACACGGCCTGCGGAGGACGAGGAACTGGCGCGGACGGCCTCGGCAGTGGTGAAGCCTGAGAATGGGCCACTGGTGCTGGCCCAACATGGGTACGAGAGAGGCTGGCCCATGCAGACTTCTGGGCCTCCCACTTGCACTTGCGGGACTCTCCCAGTGCTCTCGCCTTGTGCTCGGCAATGATGGCCTTGTCCACCAATGTCTGGAAGTCGATGATCGAGAGTTTGTCCTGCAGTTCTGTAATACCCCAAATGTATTCGAGAGAGAAGAAATAAATTAGAGACAAGGACCAATTAGAAAAGTGTTTTAACAGGAGATTAGAGGGGGATTTACGCATAATTTCGACAACTTGGGCTATGGGCTTCCATCCCACAGCATTTAGGCCCATGAGGGGCTGGCTACCAATAAAAAGAGGAAAGAAACCCTAGAAGTGGTACTGTAGCATAGCGTTCTACAGTACCCGCCAATAGCCTCCCCAATTGGAGGAAGAAGGCGATCACCCGGGAGATCGATTAGCCAAGAAGAAGGAGATCGCTGGAGGTGCCTGGCTGTTGGAGGAGGAAGAAGGTGAGGGGAACAGGACCATCTTTGGGGGGAGAGTTCGCTGGTGGGTGCTCATCGTGCCCGGCAATCGGTTCTTCAAGGGTAACCTCGTTTTCCCCTTGTTTAGATGTTTTAGCGCTTAATTGTTCTATATCGGTAATTCTGTCGCCTAAGGTCAGATCGTGTTAGAGGGATGTTTTGATATAGTTAAGTGTGGATTCAGTCTCAAATGTCTCATAGGAAGTTGTAGAGGACGTCAATAGCTTTCAATGAAGTGCTAGAACATAATTTTTGGACCTTTGTAGCAAAAGTTATGAATTTAATGGTGCGGCTGTTCTGCAACCCTGTCAGTTTCTGGACAGGTTTTAGTAATCTGACCTTTGCGATCAGTTAAATAGAGCATTAGAGGATCTCAGTATACCGAAAGTTGTAGATAATTGTCGTAGCTTTCAGGGAAGCACAAGAACGCGAAATTTGGATGAACTAGCTGAAAGTTATGATAGTTTTAGTGCTCTGTCCAGAAAGTCTGACGTGAAATCGATGTTTTGTGCGTAAAAGTTATTTTAGATGGCCGAATCAGGGAGGCTCACCAACTAGGTTTAGTTGTGTAATTTGATTACCTTTCAATGAAGTCCAAGAACACCTAATTTGGAGCATTGTACGGAAAGATATGAATTTTAGAACTTGACTGTTCACGAGGGCGATTCGATGCTTTAGGAAAGTGGGGTCGGGATCGCGTTGCAATCTGCTACTTGATGTGTTCGCTTATATAGTTCATGTTTTTCGTTGCTGTGGTCATAGTTTATATTCTTAATGTATTAGGTGGGGGATTGGTACCGGAGGCAGCACCGTCTTCACGTCCTCCATTCTCACGCGGTTAAGGCAAGTGCATTGTTTGATCCATGGTTGTGATTGATTGGTCATGTTTGTGTGATTTTTCGATGTGATAGCATAGTGAGATTGTTGGCATGCTTTGGTTTAAGATTGGTGGATGCTCCAAATATGTTTATGCTCTATTGTCGTATGATGTTATCGTCTTGTGGTAATTTGATGATGATTAAATGATGAGCATGTGCATATTGAGATCATGTTGAGGCTTGGTCACGTGGTGACCAAGTATGTTTACCTTTGAGATCCCCGTCATGAATGTGATGGGCCCGAGATCCCCACACTCGTGGAGTGTGGGCTTGAGGTCCCCATTACTTGCGGAGTAATGGGCAATTGGTCCCTGTGCTTGCGAACACAGGCATGGGTATGAGGTGACGGTTGCATACTTTGCATTACCGGTAAAATGCAAAAAGAGATATAGAGAAAGGATCCTTGAGTATTGCATTTGCATGTGAGATGTTCTATTATTGCATTTCTAGCTTTGGATGCTGATGTTATAATTGTTAATATGTACTTGCTTAGTCTATGTGCTCACTCTTGCTTTTATTGTTGTTTTAGGTACTCGATCCAAGAACGACATGCATGGGGGGAAATAGATTGATAGTCACACACTCACATCATGAACTAAATAAAGATGAATAAACTTGATCAGTGTTTCCTATTCTCAAGCGAGTTGCTCAAAGATTTATTATGTTTTATCTCATGCAGTGGGTTAAGTGTAATAATGATGAGTAGTGGAACTTTATACTTCTCTAGTTATGTTAGACACTTAGCATGATTTGATTATCTATTGAGGAATAGAGTTGATGGCTTGATTATTTGTGATTTACTTGTCTGTTGGAATCCCCTGTGTAATTGATTTTACAGGGGAGGTTCTGCCGAAATTTATTAAAATTGCCTTGGTTAGAGTTATTTAAGGTTAGTTCAAGTAGCATTCCGTGCTCATGTCGGTGGGGTGTTCCAGCTTGGTATCGAGCGGTCAGAGGTCCGTGGTTAATAAAACATTAATTTTGACACACTAAGCACGATGAGGTGGGATTGGGTTATTGCATTGTATTTACGTTTTCGCATGTTGTATTGATGATTCCTGTTATGATATACATACATATATATATATATATATATATATATATATATATTAATGCTATAGTTAATATGTGTGGGGATAACCCATGTTGAGAGGTTGAGGTCGAGGTTGTGGCCCCGTGTCTTTGTGCAGTTAAACCACTGTCGTGGTATAGCAATAGTGAAGTGCCCACATTGGATATCGTAGTTCGAGCTTTAATAGTAAGTATATTTAGAAGAGTTGTTCTCTTCTTTGAAATTTGAATTTGGTCAACTCTTGTCTAGTTGGGGTTGATGAGCTTCTCTTGGGTTATTAGTTTATTACGGTTGATGGGTTGCTTTGAAAAGGATTGATTTGTTTCCATTGGTTTAATTTTGTCCTATAAAGCAATCATTGTTTTCCCAATCGTTGAGTTATTTTTTGCTACGGTGAACTTGGTTGATTGTCAAGCTTGACCTTTATAATGGAGTTTTGTCTTTCTCATTGGAAAACCTTGACCCATTTATTCGCTTGATGTTTTTAGCTAATGAAAGTTTCCTTTGCAAGTCCTTTAGTACGTGGAGGCTTTGACGCAAGGTATCTCTTTTGGGTATTTTGAGTGTGGAAGTTGAATGTTTCTCTTTTATGAAAGGAAACGTTAAACCTTTAGCGATGTCTTGTCATGGTTAAACTAGAGGTTATAACCAAGAAATTAATAGTTGTGATATGGGTTATCAAGTTGAGTGCAGAGTGTGGTGCATATTGGATCTTAACTAAGATCCTTGGAAGGGAAGTTGTTTAATTTGATGGTGTCTTGTAGTAGTTCTTGTCGAATCGTGTTTAAGGGTATGGTTGTACCCAATTGAGGTTAAAGGATTTATTAATAATTGTGAGATATTGGTGATTTGGTCGAGCATTAAGATTGTGGAATTTGTTAAATTTATTGGATAATTCGTGTAATGGGTCCCAATGGATTAATCTATCAATAGTGATGATTATGTTAAGGATATGTTTGACGTTGCCTTAGAGGATTTTAATCCAGAAATTTTCATAAGTTGACTACTTGATGATTATACTTAATTGCTAGATTGAAACATGTATACCGGATTGGATGAATGTTGAGGTAGTACTTTGTGAAACCCGGTGATTTAAGGAGATGATGTTATTAAATCCTTAATTAAACTCTGAGCATAAAGTGGAATATTGACACGGTGTATATAGATGGTTCAGGTGATTACAAATAGACGTATGATCCTATTTGCATACGTGATAGTTACAATTGTCAATTGTTGATGATAGATGAGGTGGGTGTTGAGCACCATTTATGGATTAGTGGATGAATGATTATGTGGTTTCTGATAGTGTGCCTAGCGAAATTATTATTTGATAGCTTGATCTGATCAATAGAGGTTTGTTTCAACCTTGTGGCTTGTGTTTCTTTTGGGTAGGTTTATGAGGGGATAAGAGGCTATGATGAGTCTCGCTAAAAGTGTATTATGTCATTGTTCTGGCGATGGTCAGTAAGGGATTATGATCATAATATTGAATGTTTTGTGTAAAGGAATTGGATTGCTCACCTAATATTGATTAAATGAAAATGTTTCTAGTTACGTGTTTGTGATCTTTCAGACCTCAGGTTGGTGTGGTAGCTGAAATTGTTTTGAGCAAAGTGAAGTGTTGAGAGGTTTTATAAGTTCCTAGGTGGTTTATGTGTTGTGGTCTTCAAATCCCTTTTTGTTGGAGTTGGTATGGTGATGTTGTAACCAACGAAGTCATTTTCTTTGTAAAAGGAAAGAGTGAAGTAGAAGTATTTGAGATTGAAGTCAAGTTCTGTAATTTGCAGGTTATTGAAGTTTATCTAAAACTGTTGTTCTTGCCCACAAGAGGTTTTTTTTCTTCGAATTTCCAAAGCAATATTTTATTCTCGTTTGAGGCTTGATATTCTCTGCTTGTGGAACGTGTGCCCTCAATTATGATCTCATCTTTTGTTTTCCAAGATCATTGTTATTTAATTGTTCTCTTGATCTTGTAACGACTGTAAGTGGTAACGTTTCCCTTTGTGCTGAAATTTTCTTCTAAGAAAGGGTTAGCTGAACTGTATTGCAAAGTCTTGTCGGATGTGAATTGGCAACTAGATAGTGGTGGTCTAGTAGATGGTCTGGTGAACCTTTAGGTGTCAGGTTGTCTGAGGGGCATTGAGTAATAAATCAATTTATTAGAATAATCCTTGCAGAGGATTTGATTTAAAAAGAATGCTTGTCTTTGGAGCTAACAGGTTTTGTTGCTGCAACTAGTAGGACCTATAGCGAGATGTGGTCCAAGATTTTGTGTTCATTTTGACAGAACATTAGAATTAACAAGTATGGAAATCTTGACCAGTTTATTAGAGTATCGCATTTGGGTACTCGATAAGATTGTGTAGAAGAAGTATGATGGAGTAGTTCAAGGAGAGTAGCAGTGTAGAGAAATCTAATAGTCGTGTTAATTAATGAGATAGCAGGGATTGTTGAGTTATTGTCAAGTATGACTCGGCCTCAGTGAGTAACCCTATGGGAGTTAGATTATCTCTAAGGGTAACTTGATCAAGAATATATTTATTTATTGACGTTAGTGATTGAGTATGTTTGAATCTTGGTCAATCAGTTAGGGTGTTGTGACAATATGTGTTTATTGTGGTTGAGTAACTGCATTTGATTGGTGTGGGTTAGAGAAGGGCTAAGATTGATGAAACGAATAGCCTTGGGCGGTTACTTGACTAGTGAGGAATGTTGATACTAAGGACTGAGGTTATTGTTGGGCTGTGTGAAATTTTAGTCATCGACACGAGGGTTACCTATCAAATTTACCAGAAGTTCAGTGTAGGAGTCTTAGAGATTAAATTCGGGCTTGCATTTTTATGCTAGCACCTTGGTTTCCCATGATTAGGTTCTAAGAGTTATGGTGATCTTTGATAGAATCCCTTGAATGTAGTAAATGAGTGTGTATGCGGTGAATTTCAAGTTGATTATCCTTACAAGATTGAGGTAACGTGATTGTGGCTGAAATCTATATTGAGGTGTGTTGGGAATTATTTGTCAAAGTAATTCTTTTGGTAGGAAGTTGATCGAGTATGTTATGGTGGATTGAAAGAGTCTCGCTACATAGGTGTAGATTTTGTGTTCGATTTGAGCATAACTTTGAGGTTGCCAAGTTTAAAGAAATGAATTATTGGGTTATGCGATGGTTTGAGACTTCATGATTTAAGAGGAAGTTGAATTCTTAATGAAAAGTTTGGGAAAAGGTGGTATTCTCGGTTAATGAGAAGTACTCTTGGTTTTATTTGAGCTTTGTCTCCAAGACATATGCCAATTATAAACTGTGTTGATTCTTCTTGATATGCGTGATTCTTTTTGGTTAAGAAAAGAAAGGAAATGGCTATTTTGGGCATTTGAGTGATTTCACCTCTAGCTTATGTGGTGTTTGTTGGCAAACTGCCTACTTGGAAAGTGGAGGAGTTTCATGATGAATATTTTGGTTTTGGATTTAACTCTCTTTGGTGGGGAGTTGGTAATGCGTGTTTGCAATGAGAATCCTTTATTTTTAGTCGAGTTCTGTTGTGTAGGAGATAGCGTAACACCAGGACCATTTGGAGTCCTGGCTTGTAGCATGGAATGTGTTGTATGACCTATTGTCGAGGGAGTATCGGAGAAATCTGGAGGGTAAAGTTTCCTTAGAATAGTTGATCCATGGGTAAGACTGTACCTTCGAGATATGTCCGTCGAGTGACTCTTGAAAGGTTGGGACAAGTAGTATGGCGTAACGCGTCAGTACGTCAAGGTGTTTTTGTCGCAGTAGTCCGAGAGAGAGACCACTTGGGGACTGCAGCCTCGCATGCGCGAGCTATATCTAGACCTTTTCACATCAGGTGTGTTCTTGTTGCTAAGTTCCAATCTCGGATTTATCTTGTGAAGTTTGGCGTTTAGATTTGGGGACGAATCCTGTTAAGGGGGGTAGAATGTGATACCCCGAAAGTGAGACGAGCAAATGGTCGGGAGAGATCAAATGTTCGGGAGGGAAATAAATGAAATCGGGAAGGACCAATTGGAGAAAAAATGCGCAATTTTAACAGGAAAAAGGGGGGAATACGCTGTTCTAGCCAAACCTGGGCTTGGGCCCCGGCCCATGTGGGCTCTTGGGGTGGCTGGCCAAAAAGGGGGCACCACTCCCCCCAACCCTATCCGCACCCCTCCCCTCCCCTCCCCTCCACTCCCCACCTCTCCCCCCTTTGTGGCCGCCACCTTCCCTCACCTCCCCTCCACCCCCATTGCTGCTGGCCAAAGGGAAGAGGAAGCCCCATTGCAGCCGGCCAAGGAGGAAGAAGAAGGGGAAAAGAAGAGAAGAGAGAAGAAAAGGGAGAAGAGAAGGAAGAGAGGAGAAGGAGGATCTTCTTCTGGGCCTGTTCTTCGTCGTCCAGCACATCTTCAAGAGTAACGACAGGTTTCTTGTGATGTGTGATAGTCATTAGAAGCGATTGCTATTAGATCGATTGGATCGGATTAATTCTGTTCAATGTTCAATTCTGTCCAGAATGTTGTGCTGCCAGTTTCTTGTGTTTAGAGGCCGAATTAGGAGTTTTGGTCTCCTAGATATATGTATATTATGTCCTTAGCTTTCAGTGGCCACCAAGATCACCCAAATCCGATTGACGGTCAGGAAGTTATGAATTTTTTAGTATCGCTGCCTGGCAAATCTGTCAACATCCTGACAGTCTATAGAAAACTGAGTTAATCTATTAGTTAAAGATGAAATCAGAGGGTCTCAATATAACGAAAAATGTGGGTAATTTCTATACCTTTTCATATAGATAAAGAACGTAAGATTTGGACTTTCTTAGCAAAAGTTATGGAGGTTTTAGTGTACTGTCCAGAGAACCCGACGTGAATTCTGAGGTATGATAGTTTGGCTTGCTAGGGGCAGTAAATGGCAGAATCAAAGGGGCTCCCCAACTAATTTTATTTAGTTAATTTAATTAAATTTTCAGAAAGTCTAAGATCATCTTATTTGGATTCCTGAGCAGAAAGTTATGTATTTTAGAAGTTGACTGTCCGTAGTGAACACCAAATTGATCGCTAGAAACTATAAGATTGGGAACACTTGGGAGATTAGCGAGTTCAATTGTGTTGTTCTTATGTTCTTGGTTCAGTATGTTGGTCTTATATTGGGGTTATCTTATGTTCAGGTGGGAGCGTGAACCCAGAGGCAGCACCCTCTTCGCGTCCACCGTTCTCGCCCGGTTGAGGCAAGTATTCAGGCTATTGCACCTTTATGTTTGCATGATGGAAATTGTGATGTGTCTTGTTGGTATTAGCCATGCATACCTGTTAATGAGATGAGTTTCCATGTATCTTGATGACTGCTTGTTATGGTTAAAGAATTCTTATGCATGTTGTTAATGCTTACATGTTTATGTGAACACGTTGATTTCTTACATGTGAAAGGTGTTATCATGGTGCATATGCATGTTTTGAGCATGTTGATACTTGGTTATGTGGTAACCAAGTTTATATAGTTGAGGTCCCCGTCATGCAATGACGGGCTTGAGGTCCCCACATTCGTGGAATGTGGGCTATGAGCAAAGAGGTCCCCATCATTAAGATGATGGGCAAAGGTCCCTATACATGTGGTGTATTGGCTCTTGGTCCCTGTGCCAGAGGGCACAGGCAAGGGTATTCATTGATGGATGAATACCCCGCATTACCGGTAAAATGCGAAAAGAGATAAAGTTCAAAAGAAGCATTGCAATGGTTGCATTTCTTAAGTTTAAAGATTATGTTAGTGTAATGTTTTTGTGGATTATTGATGCTATGCTTGTGTTCTTGTTTATAGCCTTGTTGACACTTGCTGAGTCTTTGGGCTCACTCTTGCTTTAAATGTGTTTTAGGTACCAATGGCAGGAACGACACGCATGGGAGGGAATAGATGTTTAAAACACTCACTACCTCACACTCATAAGGCGTCCACTTAGCTTCAATTTAGAAATAAATAAACTGTTGATTATCTCCCATAGACGGTTTTGATTTGAGTAACTGTTTATTTGTAATAATGAGATTGCCAGGTCTTGGTATGTTTATGTAACATCCCCATTTTGGCTTGTGTTTCAAATGTAATAAAATGAGGATAATTTAAAACTTTTCTTACATCCTTGTGCTTTTGAGCTTTTCTGAGATTCTTGTAAAAGGATTTTGGGAAATCCAAAATCAAAACCCTCCAATATATCAATTCAAAAACATCCTTGGGGAAATCTTGTGTCAAACCCTTGGAAATAATTTTCCCTGGGTTCTAAGGTTGCTTGGTGACACCTCTGAATTAGTTCCTAATTTTTGGAAATTATTTGAATATTTTAGAGGCAAGTCAAACCTTGGTCAAACCTCTGATTTAACCTTCTGGAATTTCTTAAGAAAATTCCAGTGCACAAAAAATCTCTGAAAATTTTATGGAAGGTTAAACCCAAGGTAAGCAAGCCCCAGTTAAAATTTCATAAATTTTGGAGTTGATTTGATGCCTCAATTAAATCCCCAAAGTTTGAGTTCAAAAATAAAACCTAAACTGGTCTGCACTGTTCATCGGGCTCGAGTCAGTTGGCTGGGTCCAACCACCTAACTGTACCGGCTCAGGTTTGGACCCGTCGGCGTGGCTCGTTTGTGTACGTCGGATCTCCATCGCGCGGTCCCTGTTCGGCCAACGAGGTGGTGACGCGTTCTCTTGTCCGCCGTTGGATCAAGATCGGGCGGCCACCCCTCGTCGTCCTCCTCGCGCTCGCTCGCCAGCCCACTCGCGCTCGCTCTGCGCCATGGCAGAGAGGCTCGTGGGCAGTAGCGTCGCGTCCACTCGCCCTCGACGCCAACGGGCAGGTGCATTAAATGCGCGTCAGCAGCCCATGCCCGAAAGTCCACCTTCTACCTGCTCCCTCGCTTTCTCTCGGCTGCGGCAGCAGTAGGGATCCGAGGCGGAGCAACGGGTCTTCTCGCTCTTCCTGGCTACTTAAGCCCCCTTGCTCCCTCCTTGACCTCTCTTTCACCTTTCCGCAGCTCTTGTGTGCACTGTTGTGCATGTTTGAGCTCCAAAACCCCGAAACCACTCGCGCCGCCATTGCCGAGCTTCGGGCTTCTCGGTGAAGGCGGTACCATAGTGGCTCTCCCTCTCTTTTTCTTGCTCCCTCTGCTCCCTACTTACTCCCTGAAGCTTAACCCTCAATTAATTTTGGGTTTATCGTTGCAGGGGAGGCTAATTTCGGAGTTCCCCCAATTCGGCCGCGAGCGCCCTCTTCGTCTCCAGTGCCGGTGAGTCTATCTCCCCTCCATTCCTTTCTCTGGGAGCATCAGTGTGGCACGTGGGACCTATTTTGATGATGCGCTCGCTCTCTAGTTGTCCAGGACAACTTCCCCTTGTTGCCGCCATTGTTGCCGTCGCGGAGCTTCGTCGCGGAGCTGCTCAGTCGTCCTCTGCACCTCCGCGTCACTCAGGTAGCATCGCCGTAGTCCCTAGATGCTTGGGCACCGCTTGGTTGAACCGCTGCGGAGCCTTTGGCTGCTAGTCGTCGTTGTCCTCTTTCCCGCGCCGCCCTTCGCCGTCGCGTCGCCGCTCTGGTCCACCACCGCCGGTGTGAGTGGTGCCAGAGGGTGCGCAATGCTATTGCGCACCCGTTGCTAGCATCCTCTCGTGCCGCCGTGCCTTTGGTCGCCGGCGATTGGCCGACGAAGCTCTCGGTCGCGTTGTCGGACGCGTCAGCGCAGTGCGCGACGTGGCCCAACGTGTGCCGTCCATCCTTAGATCTGCGGTTGAGATTTCGTGTGTTCTGTGCGGTGTGCTGTGTAGCGTTGATTGTGAGCCGTCCATCTCGCGATCGACGGTCCACAGCCGCTGTTCCCCCGCGCGCGCGCGTTTTCAAACGCGTCGGCGTGGTTCAATCTGGATCGTTGGATCGAAGATCAACGGCTGGGATTGCGAAGGCATTCGTTCAGTCCGAATGCCATCATCATTTGGACCGTTGGATCTTGATCCAACGGTGAGCCTCGGTGGGCGCTGTGGGTGTGTGCTGTGCGCGCCGTGCACGTGGGCCGTCCGATCCAGGATCGACGGTCCCTATTCAGCCACGTCGTAATAGCCGTTATGAGTTTCCCGAAAGCTTTATTTGCAAACTGGAAAAAGGTATTAAACCTCAAAAATGCATAACTAATTCATTTTAAACCCAAATCGGTTGATTCAAATTTTGTTAGCTTTAGTTTGAGCTGTACTTTAATCTAAAAATGAATGGGAGTTTAGTTCGGCTCCAGAAAACAGATTTTGAAATTTGTTTAGAAATAGGTTCCACTTATTATTCTAAAATTTGCAATTAACTTGTAAATGGCATGACTAATTCTCTGGAAATCAAATTTTAGTGAAACCAATTTTGTTAGCTTCCTCTAATAAAGTACTAAATGATAAAATTGGTTTTAAGCATGTTACTGTTTTTAACAAGATTTCACATGCAATTTAATTCTATTCATTTTCATGACTTGAAAAATCATAACTCTTTCAATATAACTCCAATTGACCTGAAATTTTATATGTCTTATCACTATACCAGTAGGTAGCTACCATAAAAGTTTCAGCTTCAAAATCTTTCTAGAAAATATTTTTGCTACAGTACCTAATTATGGCCGAAAATAGGTTTTTAGGGAATATCTTTTGCACCACAAATCCAAATTAGGTTTTTCCAGTTTCTATGGCTATGTTTATTCCTATTTTACCTTGTGTATAAATTTCGTCGCATTTGGATAATTTTTGCTTGCTCTTTTGGTTAAGTGTTGCTCGTCTTATTGGTTGTTTTCGTTCTTTCGCTTAGGCTTCGACATTTGCGGTAACCCCGAGAACGACCCTCCGCAACAATTTGAACAACAGCAAGCAGGCAAGCAGTTTGATCATTTTCCATTGATCCCATTACTTTTAAAGTCTAATATTTTGTTTAACTTCTATGTATGCATTGCTATTTTGTTGTTAAATTGATTAGTTAGACCTCTAGTTGCATAATCTGTAGGTAAATGGTTATCCTCTACTACCTGAGCCTAGGTTATTTGCTGTGGTTAGAGTTCGATGGATGAACTCTTATCACTTATTAGATTACGAATGAATATTGCTTAGCCATGCCTAGTTATCGGTAGTATTGGGCGATCATCGACTTAGTCGATGATCTTGATCACACAAATACTTATACTACTCCATTATGTCCAACCCTTGTGTTTTATTGATTTACAAATCAAAAACTGAAAACAAAACTATATCTTGACTTGGGCACAATGGTATGTTGATGTGATCTGTTGGGTGTGTTGGAATGGTGCCTAAGTCCCCAAGGACCGAGTTACTTGTGTCACTAAGCCAAGCGCTTATTGCGTGCTAACCACACGAGGGGGATATAGAACCTCTCTTGACTAAGTACTTTGGGAGGTGTTAATTATGAGCTGGTCGGTGGGTGTGTTCTTGTGTGTGTGTTTTGGAGGGGAGCATTAGCAGACCGGTTAGGCTGTCTAATGTGTTTTTCTCCCGTGGGTTGCGGCTCTTAATTAGCATCGTCCATTGGAAAACGTCTTGTTAGACTTAGCCATGCACGCATACCAAAGGAAGTGTGCAACCGTGGTGGTGGAAAGGCGGTCTATCGTGTGGGTACATTGGTACACCCTGCAGGTTAAAACTATTCGAATAGCCTCGTCCTAGGTTATGGACATGCTTGGTAAGGTCGTGCAAGAACTAGACTACAACCTTTTAAAAACTTAAACTTGACATGGGTGGTATGAAGGGGTACTTCATGCTATTGTTGTGGTGACTATGGGTTAGTCACTTCTAGGTTGGTGTTGTCATCTATCTATTGTTATAATTGTCTCTCTTTTATTTGAACAATAAAAGTTAATTGCAAACTTGCTTTGAATCTATTACCCTATTGCAAATGAAAACTTGCTTTATGCTGAAAATAAGTCCAGAGCCTCATACACTTAAATAAAACTTGCATGTAGTTAATTATAGTTCTCGTTATCTCACACGTCGGTCTTGCGAGTACAAAACAAGTTTTGTACTCATCGCTTGCTTAATATTAATCATTGCAGAGGAAGAAGGTGAGCCCCAAGGGCCTCACTTTTGTGGTAGTGTTGTTATGCGCTGTTTGGGACGATTAGCTTAGCGGTCCGGTTGGTTGCCTTGTGGGTGAAGGCACACCGATTGGCTTTTGTTTATCGCCATCTTATGGCCATTTTGCTTCATTGTTTAAATTAGTTACTTATGTGTTATTTGGCCTCGGCCTCTCTTTTATAATAACTCTCTTTATATTATCTATGTCTTTCGCTTGTTGCTTTTGCTTGGCTCTATGTGTATGAATGGAATTGATGCATAATTTTGTAACGGGTGTGTATACTGCAGTGCAGGAAGTATACATATCTCGAGGCTTGGTTTATTTGATTTGTACTGTTAGGACCAAGTGGATGGTTAAACAGTACAAGCCGAATAAACCGGGGTCCTCACAGTTTATTTGATTATCATGCATGATTATGAGAATTTTGTTAAATGCTATGAGTTATTGTTGAACTCTCGGAATAGCTGATTAAACAAAGGAGACTCTGTCGAAAAATTTGTAGAATTGTGCTAGATTAGTTTATTGTCCGTAGCATTCCAGGCTCTTTGAGAGTTGGGGTGTTACAACATCCTCTTCGAATCAAATGTCCTCCATGTGCTTTTCACATCGTTGTCAGATCACTGTTCGCTTCTCATGAGCAGCAACGGCCTGAACAGACCAAAAACTTTCCACTTCGAAAACTACTAGACAAAGCTATCGGGCTTCGTGGACGCAATCCTTAATGCTTGGCACGCAACCAACCCACATTTGGAGCCAATGCATCGCCTGAACCTTAAACCAGCAACCGTAGCCTCCAAATTAAAATCTTGGAGCAAAACTTTTTTCCTCAACCTAAACTGTAGCTCCACCTGTCCATGGAGCTAATCCTTAGACTTGACATAGCTTAGGAGTCAAGGGACCTATCGCCTCGAGAGAGGCCTAAGTTCTGGCTTAAAGAAGAGGGTTCTAGGATAAAGCGATATAGGAAAAGACAAAGCTCTCGGGTCACTGATCTCAAAGAGAGTGACGCAAACACAAAAATATCATCTCAAAGTGAATGCTAGAAGGTGCAAAAACAACATCGAAAGGCTACAAAAGGATCAAGGTTGGACCATCTCGCACGAAGAGAAACAAGACACAATTCAACATCACTTCTAGACCATGCTATGTAGGCCAAGCACCCGAACGCTCGACCTTCAGTGGGAAGCACTGCACCTCCCTGTGCAAAACCTCCAATGTCTGGATGGGTTCTTCATGGAGGAGGAAGTGCTAAACACACTGAACCAGATGACAAGTGAAAAAGCACCCGGCCTGGATGGCTTCACATTCAAATTCTAAAAATCCTCTTGACCCATTATTAGACCAGACGTTATGCGCCGTTCAAAAGTTTTCACAGCCTCTGTACGTCGAGCCTACACCTCATTAACATTGCAAAACTAACTCTGATCCCGAAAAAGGATGGGGCTGACAAGGTAAAAGACTACAGACCAATCAACCTAATTCACGGAGTCAGGAAATGGATCTCAAAGACTCTGGCCCTGAGATTGGAGCCGCACCTATAAAACCTAGTCTCACCTAATCAGAGCGCTTTCGTCAAAACTATAAGCATCCAAGATAATTTCCTTTATGTGCATAACCTGATAAGACGATTCCACCGAACAAAAAATTCGACGCTTTTTCTCAAGCTAGACATAGCAAAAGCGTTCGACATGGTGCGATGGGACTACCTGTTAGATCTGCTACAGAGATGGGGCTTTCCACACAGATGGAGAGATTGGCTATCAACCCTCCTAGCAACTATCTCCTCCAAAGTGCTCCTCAACGGCGTCCCAGGCACATTCATCGCCCATGAAAGGGGCCTGAAGCAAGGGGACCCACTTTCCCCATTCCCCTTCATCCTGGCAATCAACCCCCTATAACGGCTATTAACAATGGCAATAGAGCTAGGCCTTTTGGACCCCCCTGCGATCAATTTCAATTTGCCAGGCTAAGAACCTTCCTATACGCAGACGATGCGGCTATTTTCTTCTCCCCAACTAGGGATGATATCACAACAATGACCCAACTGCTCCAGAGTTTCGGGACCATCACGGGACTACAAACAAACTTCCAAAAAAGCACAGTGCTCGCAATTAGCTACGACCACATTGACCTAGACACGGTCCTCCACTCCTCCTAGACTTCCCTGTCATCCGATAAATTTCCCTATCAAATACCTAGGGTTACCGCTTTTGTGTAGAAGACTCCACAGGGTTGATTTCTAGCCACTATTAGACAAAGTGGGAGGGAGGCTAGCAGGATGGAAAGGAAAGCTTCTAACTATGGTGGGCCGGATGACCCTAGTTAAATCAGTGCTCTCCTCGATACCAACCTATTTTCTCAAGGCCCGAAAAGCATCAAAAGGACTTCTCCATGCCCTAGACCACAGTCAACATTGTTTCCTTTGGGCCGGCCACAAAGATATTTCAGGAGGAAAATCTAAAGCCAGCTAGACAAAGGTCTGCTGTAACATCCCTAACTTAGGGTTTGTATTTCAAATGTAAAATTTTGAGGAGAAATAAAAACTTTTGTTGTCTCTTCAAATCATTTGAAAGTTTCTACAATTTTCCCTAGCAATTTCCAATTTTTAGAATTTAATTCTTGTGATTGGAAATTGTTGTTATCAGATTCTTAGCTTTCAAACTTATGATCATCCTCTGAAATTATTTTTCCTATCATCTTGATCATCCTATCTACCTCCTGAATTATTTCACAATTTTTAGATTTTATTTGCTATTTTAAATGGCCAAGTCAAACTAGTTGAAAATCTGGTCAAATCCTTGTACAGCAGCTTGTGAATTTTCTAGAACAATGCAGTGCATAAAAGTTCTGGAAAAATTATACAAGGTTGTCCTCTGTCTCTAGTAGCTACTATAAATTTGGAAATTTTTAGAGCTCAGGAGCTACCTCTAAAAATTCCCAAAACCTTCTCTGTCTTTTAAATCAAATTCCAAAGGTACTGTTCTCGCCCGAACCCAACTCAGCTCGAGTCCGACTTCGCACCACTTGGCTCGGTCGCCAACTAAACGTATCGCCCGAGTCCAATCAATCGTGACCGTCCGATGAAGATCGAACGATCCACGCCGCGCGCAACCGACCGTCCAATGCATACACCAATCCCACCCGCCCATTTCGATCCAACGGCCGGTCGTCGCCGATCAAATCAAACCACCGGTTCGCACCACTTCGATCGTCGCCGACATATGGGTCCCACCTGTCAGTTCTTCCTCGCCGACTCGCGCCACCGGAGCTCGCCGGGCGATCGCAAGATGCGCGCCACGCACTTCGTCCGCCGCCGCCGGGGACGCGTGGTCCGCCTCCGCAGGATCGCTCAAGTCCATCTACCTCATAGGGTCGCCCATTCCTTCTCGCAGCCATTCTGCGCCTCTCCGCCCATTTCTTAGCTTCGCCGAGAAAACTCGAGCGTAGCGCCGCTGCCGAGCGGCCCTTGAGCCAGCCGATCGCACCATCGTGTTCCTCTTGCCTCGCCGCCCCATTTTGCCTATTCCAGTGTCCTTGGCGCCCAAAGTGGATCACCAAGAGCGGTATTGTCGTCTCCGCCTCGGCGATCTCGATCCCGTGAGCTCGCTTTGCACCGGTGAGTTTCAGCCGTCACTTAGTCCCTTAGGATCGCATTGATGCACCGAGTCTAACGGTGGGCTTGTTTCGCTTTTGTGCATCGCAAGCGGGCGTATGACCAATTCTTCTCCAAGCTCGCTTTCACGCCGTGGAAATTCCGGCCACCTCGCTTTCTTCGTCGGCGTTATCGCAGCTTCTTGCTCCCGGTGTTGAGGCGGCTTAAGCACACCTTCCGAGTCTTCTAGAAGTCCGTGACGCCTTCTCCGCGTGGCCGTGCTTTCTCCGCCTCCGGCCGCCGTGAGCTCAACTCCGTGACCATCGGACCGCGCCGCCACCACCGGGTTCGCCGAGTCTCGTGGAACCCGGCGTATCACTCGCCGCTTTGAAACCCACTAGTTCGCGAGATCCATCCGCGCGCCGCCGCCCCCCCGCGCTGCCGCGAGCCGCCGGTGGCGCGCTCGCTAGCACTAATATTTGTTTAGTTATGTCACCGATTTGTGGGCCCTCTCTCGTAATCGTGTTTAGTAAACTCTAATCCAACCGCTATATTTCTCGAGTCACCGCCATGTGGGCCCATGATGTCGCTTAGTGGGTGTGTAACCCTTGGCGATATGTTTTCCGCTTGAAAGCGTATTTCTCGGAGTATGTGTTAGAAGTACACTTTGATGTGTCAAAGACGTATTCTCGAATACGCCGACGCCACCTTCGCGGCGTGGTGTCCCCGGTCAAGACTTTCGCGGGCCGCTCGTCGTTGTCCGGGGCTAGATAGCTGTGGGTAGAAAAAGGATTAAATGCTTTAGTAAATCAGAATGCTTTTCATTGTAATCGTTAATTCAATTAAACTTGTAAAATGCATAACTAATTCAATTTTTATCCAAATTGTATGAAACCAGTGCTGTTAATTTTCATTTTAAGTGTACTATTTGATAAAATTAACTTCACCCATGTCTCTGTAGCAAAAATCTGTTAGCTAATAAAATGATGTCTTATGTATCTTCTAAATTAGAAAATGCATATCTCTTCCAATAATTGTCCAAATTAAATGAATCCAATTCAGAAAATTTCATTTTCAGTATACTAACTATTAGGATAGATTTTATACACTGGTTCTGTTCATGAAAATTTGTTAAGTAATTAACTAGTGACTTGTTGTGTTTTTAGCTTAGAAAATTCATAGAAAATTGCTAATAACTTAAAATGATTGGTTCTCTGCTTTCTAAAATTCTGTTATTTCATACTTAGGCTCTGTGTGAGTTTTGTCGGTGTTTTTCGCTCTTATTTGCTGTTATGTTCGATCGTTAGGCTTCGATATTTATGCAACCCCGAGGACGATCCTCCGCACCATATTGAGCAACAGCAGCCTGCAAGCAGCTTTGATCATGATAATCCCAAGACTTTAAATTCTAATATTTTGTTTCAAATTGTATGTATGCATTGCTTAATTTGTGTTAAAATGGATTAGTTAAATCAGAGTCGCATATCCTGTAGACAAATATTGATCTCTACTACCGAGCCTAGGTTATTTGCTGTGATTAGAGATCGGATGATTTCTTGTCACTTAGTAGATACGATTTCACCGCTTAGACATGCTTAGTATCGGTAGAATCTGGCGGTTATCGACTTTAGTCGGAACCTTGATCACACAAAATTTACTACAACTTTATGTTTCAAAGATTTCGCTATGTTTAATTGCAAAACTAAAAGAAAACAAAAATGATTTGGACGCCGCACAATGGTAAGCTTGGTGTGATCTTTTGGGTGTGATCGAAAGGTGCCCGGTCAATTAAGGACCGAACATCTTGTGAGTGAATTTTTATCCAGCATTTCGCGCAAAACCACACTAGAGTATATGGACCTCTCTTGACCTAGTACTTTGGCGTGTATTGGCCCGGTCGCAGGAGGTCGCAGGAGGGATGGAGGTGGGAGCATGGTAGTTGTCCGAAAAGCTTTATCCTGAGTGGGTAGTTGTCTTTTCGGCTTTACCATGTAAGCGTATGGGTTTCTATCCATACGAGCGGCTCGTAGTTAATACATAATATTGGAAAAAGTCTCAGAGGACTTAGCTGTACAAAGATACCTTCTAAGTGTGCTTTGGCTTAAAGGCGGTCTCAAGTGTGGTATGATGGTACACCCTCGCAGGTTAAAAACTATTCGAATAGCCTCGTCCTAGGTGATGGACACGCTTGGGTAAGCTTTTCAAGAGTTAGACTACAACATTTAAATTAAAACTTGATGGGTGGTACGAATCTGGGATTCGTGCTATTGTTGGGGTGACTATTGGGATAGTCACTTCTAGGTTGTTTATCTTTCGCTTTTGTTATTAATATCCGTACTGTATTTCAATCTTAAAAATGAATTGCAAACTTGCCTTTAAAATCAGATACCTTATTGCAAACAAAATTGGCTTTGTGCAAATAAAACATATGGCCTCCACTAAACAAGCCTGCATGTAGCATATGAACAGGTCTGCTAGTTCACACGTCAGTCTTGCGGGTACAAAGACAATCTTTGTACTCAGGTGCTTTGCTTAATGTTTTTGTTGCAGGAAGAAGGTGAGCCTCGTGGTCCTCACTTCGTGTCAGGCTGCCGCCGTGGGTGACGACTAGTCTTGGCGGTCCGGTCGATGCCTTGTGGTGAAGGCACACCGATTGGCTTTGTTTATAGCCATCTTATGGCACTTTTGCTTCACTGCTCTCTTTGTTATTTGTGCATCTTGTGGCGATCGGCCATTGTCCATAATAACTATACTATTTGTTTATCTTCCGCTTGTAGTGTAATGTTTGGACTCTATGTTTTGAATGGAGTTGATGTCTAATTTGTAACGAGGTGCGATATCGCTTTCTGGAAGTATACATATCTCGAGGATCGCTTTATTTGATTTGTGATGCTAGGACCGGTGGTTGGTTAAGCATTACAAGCCAAATAAACTGGGTCCTCACAAAGTTGGTATCGTGAGCCATTCTCGACCGTAGTAACCCAAGCATAGTCGTCCTTAGGATATTTTGAAAGTCTTATTTTCAAATTATAAAAGGGTTTGTGAAAACCTAGGCATTCTCGATTTTATTCCTTATCTATCTTAGCTTTCTACTCATCTTACTCTAATTTAAGTTTTGAAACTTGGTTTCTCTCTTTACCTTTCAAAAGATAGTTACTACTGGTGGAATTAGTTTGGGGAGAACCATGAAGTTTAATCCAACTAAAACTTGTGGGGATAATAGGTAAGATGTAAAGGAGTAGTTATGTGTCCGATTTTCTGCTGGTCGAACTTTATCCCGCTTGTGTTTGTTTCTCGATCGCTTTCATGAATTTTGGGTTTTCTTGCTCTCAAATTTGTTGCTAACTTGTCTTAGTAAAACAGATGGCCGGAGAACGCGTGGCAGTCAAGCAAGCTGGTCATGATGAGGAGCTTCCTCCTCCGACCATGGTCGAGGTGCTCGCCGCATCGAGCTAAACCGCATGGACCGACGCGCATCTTGGAGGTTATTGCTAGGAATACCTCCACTCCTGCCGTGGTGGCGCCACCGACTCGCGGGGACTTGCAGAGTTCCTCCGCACGCAGCCACCGACTTTCTCCCGCTCGAGGACCCTCTCGATGCGGATGATTGGTCGCGCATGGTTGAGCGGAAGCTCAACATAGCTCGCCCAGCGCAGACAAGGCACTCTTCGCGTCCCACCGCCTGAGGGCGCGGCACTCTCATGGTGGGAGAACTATCTCGCCATGCAGCCCGCGAGCCATGTGGTCGCGTGGGAGGAGTTCGGCCGCTTTTCGTCGGCCCACATCCCGCATGGCCTGATGAAGTCAAGAAAAAGGAGTTCTCGCGCCAAGCAAGGGCGCAAATCGTGACGAGTACCTTTACGAGTTCAATCATCCGCCCGTTATGCTCAGGGAGGTGGCCTCGATGAGGCTAAGCAGAGAAGTTTATGGATGGCTTGTCCGAGGAGCCGCAGGACAAGCTATCTATTGTGGACTTTTTCCGACTTTCGTGCCTTGTAGATAAGGCCATTGTTGCCGAGCATAAGGCAAAGGCGCTGGCGAGTCCCGCAAGCGCAAATGGGAGGCGATCGCCTACTCACACCACCTCACTGTTTTCGGCCGGGCCAGAGCTGGCCTGTTCTTTTGCTCCACCGGCGCCGAGACCATCTGCACCACTCCGCCCACCGCAGCCGTGAGCCACCCGCGCGCCGCGATCCAAGACAGAGCGGCCTCCGCAATCCGGCGCCGAGGTGACTTGTTTTATTTGCCACAACAAGGGCCATTATGCGAATGCTCGCCTCGTGTGTTGCAGCCCTCGCCCTAATGGAGGACGCGGCAGGGGAGTGGTCACCCACCGACCGTAAGATTATCCGTAAGACCTGGTGCGAGCAGCGGCCGAGTCAACCACCTTCACCGAGGAGGCTCGGAGGCGCCGGATGTCGTGATTGGTACACTTCTTGTTAATTCCCGCCCCGCTGCAGATTATTTGATTCTGGAGCATCGCATTCTTTTATTTCAAGATCATTTGCTGCTGTTAGTGGTCTTCGTTGTGTTCCTTTGGGAGTTCCTTTGCTCATCCGCTCTCCGGGGTCGGAAATGAGAGCTGATTTACAGTGTCGGGATGTTCCTATCATGGTCAAAGGAGTGGGATTTTTGGCAAATCTTATTCTGCTCAGTTCAGCGAGTCTGGATGTGATTCTTGGCATGGATTGGTTGTCCCAACACTTGGGGCGATCGACAGCCAGAAGATTGTCTATCTCACCAGCCCTTCAGGCGAGCAGGTCGGATTTTCGCCACAGCTTCAGGGGCCACATCTATGTGTATTAGAGGCAAAGCCAGCCTTGCAGATTCATGATGTTCCCATAGTATCTGACTTTGTGGATGTCTTTCCTGAAGATTTGCCCGGGATGCCTCCGGTTCGAGACCTGGAGTTTGTCATCGAGTTGCTGCCCGGTACCGCCCCGATTTCGAAGGCGCCGTATCGGATGCCTCCCAATGAGCTAGAAGAATTGAAGAAGCAGCTTGGTGAGCTCCAAGCAAAGGGTTTCATCCGTCCCGCCATCTCCTTGGGGTTGTCCGGTGATCTTTGTGAAGAAGAAGGACAAGACTTTGCGTATGTGTGTTGATTACCGTCCTCTCAATGAAGTGACGGTGAAGAACAAATATCCTCTGCCCCGCATTGATGATCTTTTTGACCAGTTGTCCGGAGCTCAGGTGTTCTCCAAGATTGATCCGAGATCGCTATCATCAAGTCCGATCGGGTGAGGATATTCGAAGACGGCTTTCACTACTCGTTATGGCTGCACGAGTACACCGTCATGTCTTTCGGATTAACCAATGCTCCACTTTGTTCATGAACTTGATGAATTCGTGATTCATGGAGTTTTTGGACAAATTTGTGGTGGTTTTTATTGATGACATTCTTATCTATTCCAAGATCAAGCAGAGCATGCCGAGCATCCAAGATTGTTTTGGGCAAGTTATGGAGCATCACCGTATGCAAGTTCAAAGAAATGTGAGTTCGTTGAAGGAAGTGGCATTTTTGGGCCATGTTCTTTCACCGGAGTAATAGTCGAGATCCCAAAGAAAGTCGCGATGTTCTATCTTGGGCCACCAAGTCGATCCACCGATGTGCGGAGTTTTCTTGGTTTAGCGGGCTACTATCGCCGCTTTATCGAGAACTTCTCCAAGATCGCAGCCGATGACCGAATTGCTCAAGAAGGACAAGAAGTTTGTGTGGTCCTCTGCTTGCGATGAGAGCTTTCAGAGCTCAAACAACATTGACTTCACCCTCACCTCACTCCCCGATATCCACAAGAGCTTCGATATTTATTGCGATGCCTCTCGTCGTGACTCGGATGTGTTCTTATGCAGAAGGCAAGGCGCTTGCCTATGCATCCAGCAATTGAGGCCTCATGAGCTCAACTATCCCACCCATGATTTAGAGCTTGTCGCAGAGTTCATGCACTCAAGATTTGGCGGCATTATTTGATCTGAAACCACGTGAGGTGTATTCGATCATAAGAGTTTGAAATACTTATTTACTCAAATGATTTGAACCTCGAGCAGAGGAGATGGTTGGAATTAATCAAAGATTATGACATGGGTATTCAAGATCACCGCAAGGCCAATGTGGTTGCCGATGCACTTAGTCGAAAAGTGTATTGCAATACTTTGATGATCCAAGAGCAAAGAACTCCGCGCTTCTTGCAGAAATTCCAGCCTCAACTTGGGTTTGGTTGAGCATGGTTCCTTGTCGCCTTGGTTGTGCAACCAACCTTGGTGGATCGGATCAAGGCAAGACAAAGAATCGATGATGGTGTGGGTAAAATCAAGCGTAACATCGAATGGATCACCAAGTGTTTCACGTAAGATGAGCACGGTGTTGTGTGGTTTGGGCAGCGCCTTGTGGTCCCAAAGGTCCCGAGTTGCGGGATTTGATTCTTCAGAGGCCCATGATTCGCCTTTGTCCATCCATCCCGGCCACTAAAATGTACCAAGATCTGCGCGAGATTCTCGTGGACTCGCATGAAGCGCGAGATTGCCGTGTTCGTGGCCGATGTGACATATGTTGTCGCGTCAAGGCCGAGCATCGGCCCAAAGCAGTCTCCTCCACCCTTGCCTATACCAGAGTGGAAGTGGGATTCAGAGGCATGGATTTTATCACCGGTCCGCCTGCATTTCTTCGGGAAGGATGCTATCCGGTTGTTATCGATCGATTGACGAAGGTAGCGCACTTCCGCCAAGATTACCACTCTCGGTCACGATCGATTGGCGATCTCTATATCTCCCGCATTGTGAGCTTGCATGGTGTGCCACGAACGATTGTGTCGATCGTGGCTCTCTTTTCACTTCTCGGCTATGGCACGCTTTACGTGAAGCCATGGGGACCCGTCTTTCTTTCACCACCTATCATCCTCGGATCGATGGTCGACGGAGCGGTCAACCAAGTTCTTGAAGATATGCTCCGTGCTTGTGTTCTTTCCTATGGGAAGAATTGGGAGAAGTGCCTACCGCTTGCCGAAGTTCTCCTACAACAACAGCTTCCAGCTAGTCTCGGCATGGCACCGCTTGAGGCTTTGTATGGACGGCGCGCAGAACACCATTGAACTAGTCGAACCGTGAAAGGCGCTTGGTCCGATTCCATCAATGAGGCCGAAAGTCAAGTGCGCTTGATTCGTGAGCACTTGCGCCGTAGCTCACCCGTGCGTAAGAGCTATGCGGATCGGCGTCGCCGTGAGTTGAGTTTCCACCAATGACTTTGTGTATCTCAAAGTCTCACCTCTGAGGGACATCGCTGTTTGGTGTCAAGGGCAACCGCTCTCGATATGTCGGGCCGTATCGCATCATCGATGAGTGGGAGCTGTTGCATACAAGTTAGAATTGCCGGCTACACTCGAAGGGTGCATGATGTTTTCCACGTGTCGCAATTGAAGAAGTGCCTCCGTATTCCAGCTTGAGGAAACACCATTGGAAAATATCGATGTGCAGAAGATCTGCCTTATCGTGAGCGCCCGCTCGTATCCTCGAAGAAGTCAACGCAGAACAAGGAACCGTGTGATCAAGTTCCTTAAAGTTCAGTGGTCAAACCACTCCGAGGATGAAGCCACTTGGGAGCGGGAAGATCGCCTCCGAGCAGACACCCGCCCTTCTTCTCCCAGTGATCGTAATCTCGGGCGAGATTCCCTGTAAGGGGGAGATTTGTAACATCCTAACTTAGGTTTGTATTTCAAATGTAAAATTTTGAGGAGAAATAAAAACTTTTGTTGTCTCTTCAAATCATTTGAAAGTTTCTACAATTTTCCCTAGCAATTTCCAATTTTTAGAATTTAATTCTTGTGATTGGAAATTGTTGTTATCAGATTCTTAGCTTTCAAACTTATGATCATCCTCTGAAATTATTTTTCCTATCATCTTGATCATCCTATCTACCTCCCTGAATTATTTCACAATTTTTAGATTTTATTTGCTATTTTAAATGGCCAAGTCAAACTAGTTGAAAATCTGGTCAAATCCTTGTACAGCAGCTTGTGAATTTTCTCTAGAACAATGCAGTGCATAAAAAGTTCTGGAAAAATTATACAAGGTTGTCCTCTGTCTCTAGTAGCTACCATAAAAATTTCTGAAATTTTAGAGCTCAGGAGCTACCTCTAAAATTCCCAAAACCTTCTCTATCTTTTAAATCAAATTCCAAAGGTATCGTTCTCGCCCGAACCCAACTCGTGCTCGAGTCCGACTCGCACCACTTGGCTCGGTCGCACAACTAAACGCATCGCCCGAGTCCAATCAATCGTGACCGTCCGATGAAGATCGAACGATCCACGCCGCGCGGCGCAACCGACTGTCCGAATGCATACACCAATCCCACCGCCCATTTCAGATCCAACGGTCGGCAAGTCGTCGATCAAATCAAACCACCGGTTCGCACCACTTCGATCGTCGCCGACATATGGGTCCCACCTGTCGTTCTTCCTCGGCGACTCCGCGCCTCTGGGAGCTCGGCGGCGATCGCGCATGCGTGCGCACGCAGCTCGCCGCCGCCACGCCGGACGCGCGTGTCCGCCTCCGCAGGATCGCTCAAGTCCATCTACCTCATAGGGTCGTCCATTCCTTCTCGCAGCCATTCTTGCGCCTCTCCGCCCATTTCTTAGCTTCGCCGAGAAAACTCGAGCGTAGCGCCGCCGTTCGAGCGGCCTTGAGCCGCCGACCGCACCATCGTGTTCCTCTTGCCTCGCCACCACCATTTTGCCTATTCCGTGTCCTTGGCGCCCAAAGGATCACCCAGAGCAGTATTGTCGTCTCCGCCTCGGCGATCTCGATCCGTGAGCTCGTTTGCGACTGGTGAGTTTCCACCCGCCACTTAGTCCCTTAGGATCGCATTGATGCACCGAGTCTAACGGTGGGCTTGTTTAGCCGCCTTTTGTGCATCGTTGCGCGCGTGCGACCAATTCTTCTCCAAGCTCGGTTTTCCGCGCGTGGAAATTCCGGTCACCTCGGCTTTCGCCGGCGTTATCGTGTGCTTCTTGCTCGTGTTGAGGCGGCTTAAGCACACCTTCCGAGTCTTCTAGAAGTCCGTACGCCTTCTCCGCGTGGCGCGTGCTTTCTCCGCCTCCGGCCGCCGTGAGCTCAACTCCGTGACCATCGGACCGCGCCGCCACCACTGGTTCGCCGAGTCTCGTGGAACCCGGCGGTATCACTCGCCGCTTGAAACCCACTAGTTCGCGAGATCCACTGCGCGCGCCGCCGCCGCCGCCCCGTCGGCGCGCGGCGAGCCGGTGGCGTTCAGTTAGCACTAATATTTGTTTAGTTATGTCACTGATTTGTGGGCCCTCTCTGGTAATCGTGTTTAGTAAACTCTAATCCAACCGTTATATTTCCCTCTGAGTCACTGCCATGTGGGCCCATGATGTCAGTTAGTGGGTGTGTAACCCTTGGCGATATGTTTTCTCTGTTTGAAAGCGTATTTCTCTGTGAGTATGTGTTAGAAGTACACTTTGATGTGTCAAAGACGTATTCTCAGAATACGCCTTCGACGTCACCTTCGGCGGGCGGGCTGTCCTGGTCAGCACTTTCGCGCGGGCCCGCCTGTCAGTGTCTGGGGCTAGATAGCTGTGGGTAGAAAAAGGATTAAATGCTTTAGTAAATCTGTAATGCTTTTACATTTGTAATCGTTAATTCAATTAAACTTGTAAATGCATAACTAATTCAATTTTTATCCAAATTGTATGAAACCAGTGCTGTTAATTTTCATTTTAAGTGTACTATTTGATAAAATTAACTTCACCCATGTCTCTGTAGCAAAAATCTGTTAGCTAATAAAATGATGTCTTATGTATCTTCTAAATTAGAAAATGCATATCTCTTCCAATAATTGTCCAAATTAAATGAATCCAATTCTGTAAAATTTCATTTTCAGTATACTAACTATTAGGATAGATTTTATACACTGGTTCTGTTCATGAAAATTTGTTAAGTAATTAACTAGTGACTTGTTGTGTTTTTAGCTTAGAAAATTCATAGAAAATTGCTAATAACTTAAAATGATTGGTTCTCTGTTTCTAAAATTCTGTTATTTCATACTTAGGCTGCTGTGTGAGTTTTGGCTTGTTTGATGTTGTTGAATGTTTGAGTTTTGTCGGTGTCTTTCGTTCTTATTTGCCGTTATGTTCGATCGTTAGGCTTCGATATTTGCGGCAACCCTGAGGACGATCCTCCGCACCATATTGAGCAACAGCACTGTGCAAGCGCTTTGATCATGATAATCCCAAGATTTTAAATTCTAATATTTTGTTTCAAATTGTATGTATGCATTGCTTAATTTGTGTTAAAATGGATTAGTTAAATCAGTAGTCGCATATCCTCGTAGACAAATATTGATCTCTACTACCGAGCCTAGGTTATTTGTCGTGATTAGAGATCATTGGATGATTTCTTGTCACTTAGTAGATACGATTTCACCGCTTAGACATGCTTAGTATCGGTAGAATCAAGCGATTATCGACTTTAGTCGGTAACCTTGATCACACAAAATTTACTACAACTTTATGTTTCAAATTTTCTGCTATGTTTAATTGCAAAACTAAAAATGAAAACAAAAATGATTTGGACGCGCACAATGGTAAGCTTGGTGTGATCTTTTGGGTGTGATCGAAAGGTGCCCGGTCAATTAAGGACCGAACATCTTGTGAGTGAATTTTTATCCAGCATTTCGGCGTGCTAACCACACTAGAGTATATGGGACCTCTCTTGACCTAGTACTTTGGCGTGTATTGGCTCCGGGTCGCAGGAGGTCGCAGGAGGGATGGAGGTGGGAGCATGGTAGTTGTCCGAAAAGCTTTATCCTGAGTGGGTAGTTGTCTTTTCGGCTTTACCATGTAAGCGTATGGGTTTCTATCCATACGAGCGGCTCGTAGTTAATACATAATATTGGAAAAAGTCTCAGAGGACTTAGTGTGCCAAAGATACCTTGTATGTGCTTTGGCTTAAAGCGATGCAAGTGTGGGTACAGTGGTACACCCCTGCAGGGTTAAAAACTATTCGAATAGCCTCGTCCTAGGTGATGGACACGCTTGGGTAAGCTTTTCAAGAGTTAGACTACAACATTTAAATTAAAACTTGATGGGTGGTACGAATCTGGGATTCGTGCTATTGTTGGGGTGACTATTGGGATAGTCACTTCTAGGTTGTTTATCTTTCGCTTTTGTTATTAATATCCGTACTGTATTTCAATCTTAAAAATGAATTGCAAACTTGCCTTTAAAATCAGATTACCTTATTGCAAACAAAAATTGGCTTTGTGCAAATAAAACATATGGCCTCCACTAAACAAGCATGCATGTAGCATATGAACAGTGCGCTAGTTCACACGTCGATCTTGCGGGTACAAAGACAATCTTTGTACTCGTGTGCTTTGCTTAATGTTTTGTTGCGAGAGGAAGAAGGTGAGCCTCGTGGTCCTCACTGTGAGTCAGGCCGTCGCTCGTGGGTGACGACTAGTCTTGGCGATCCGGTCCGATGCCTTGTGGGTGAAGGCACACCGATTGGCTTTGTTTATAGCCATCTTATGGCACTTTGCTTCATTGTCTCTCTTTTGTTATTTGTGCATCTTGTGGCGATCGGCCATTGTCTGTAATAACTATACTATTTGTTTATCTTCCGCTTGTAGTGTAATGTTTGGACTCTATGTTTTGAATGGAGTTGATGTCTAATTTTGTAACGAGGTGCGATATCGCTTTCGAAGTATACATATCTCGAGGATCGCTTTATTTGATTTGTGATGCTAGGACCAGGTGGTTGGTTAAGCATTACAAGCCAAATAAACTGGGGTCCTCACATCTGCCGCCCAACTCAGTTGGGGGGTCTCAGCATCCCCAATCTTCAAAAGTTTGCCTCGGCTCTTAGACTAAGATGGCTATGGCAAGAGTGAAAAGCTCCGTAGAAACCTTGGGTAGGCATGGAAATACCGTGTGACAATGCTGACCGCCGCATTTTCGCATCAGCCACAACAATCACTCTTTGAGATGGCAACAAAGCAAAATTCTGGTCCTCCGCATGGATACATGGAGCTGCTCCTATAGACCTGGCCCCACAGATTTTTCAAGCATCTAGGAGGAAAAACCAATTGGTGAGTGCGGCATTACAGAACGGACGGTGGGTCCAACACATCAACACTCCCCTGGAACTCACATTCCCAACATGTCCAACAATTCCTTGAATTGTGGTCCAGAGTCAGCCAAATCCACTTGGATCCAGACACCTCGAATGAGATCACTTGGAAGCTAACGCCCGGGAGGAGGGTACTCAACAAAATCCGCTTACGCGTTACAGTTCCTCTGCTCAACAATGACGAGCAATCAAAAAATCATCTGGAAAACCACTATCCCGCTAAATGCAAATTCTTCGCTTGGATAGCTATTCAAAACCGACTATGGACCTCAGATAGGCTACAACACAAGGGTTGGCCAAACTAGCACATCTACCCGCTATGCAGACAATCACCGGAAATAGCTCTACATCTTTTCACCCAGTGCAGATACTCCACCCAAATCTGGAATTCCATGGCAGACAGGCTAGGCTCGCCACGACTTAGGCCTCCAAACTAGCCTGACAGCTGGAATATTACAGACTGGTGGACGAAACTTGGCAGGAGGCAGGGCCTACCGAGAAGGGCGACTGTAATAGCCCCAATTTTATGAATAGTAAAAAATGTCTTATGAATAGTAATGATGTACTGTTCATAACAGTAATGAGATGATTTTCATAGCATCACTGTTCATTTTTACAAATTGGACATTGTGTTACAAATTAAAACCTTCCTTTTCTAGCCAAAATCCAAAACCTATTCGAAGTTTCAAAGGAAATACAAGCCAATGCTTGTATTATGACTATGAAGTATTTTTATCAAAGCCTAAATAAATTATCTTGCCTAAAAATAATTTTTGTTGAAGTTTTAGAAATTATTTTGCCTTGGAGAAAAATATTTATCTTTAAACAAACCTATTCGGGTTAAGGTAATTATTTAGGAATTTTAAAAATGAAACAGTGGTTTTCGAAATTTATTTGGGAAACATATCATCCCAGTAGTCTCCTTGCAAAATTTCATGATTTTATAAATTTATTTACTATTTCTAAAGCCCGGTCAAACTTTTAAACATTTGAATTAGGGTTGGTCAAACCTTCCGGTCTAAACCTAAACCCTAGCACTGTAGCGACTCGAATCCAATAAGGTTGGGTCCAACCGGTGCAATTGGTCCAACTCGGTCACGCTCGGGCGCGAGCCCAACCCCGCACGTGACGCAAGCCGTTGATCTCCAATCGAACGGACGAGATTTGCGAAGCCGCGTAGGCTATCCACGTATGCGAAGCAATCTCCACCGTTGGATCTTCATCCAGCAGCATCCAGCTTTAGATCAAAATCTTAACGCACTTCCAATTGTGGCCGTTGATTTCCAAACCAATGCGCCAGATCCTTTGTGTCGTTTGGACCATCCCGTAGGGCTCATTCAATCCTGGCCGTAGGATCTTGATCGTGCGGCGCTCACTTTTTGGGCTAGACCATTTTCTTATGGTAAAGGTCAAATTAAACGTGAGCCGTTGGATTCTCAATAAGCGGGCCAGATCTAGTGGGCCGTTTGGATCACCGAATGCCACAGTGAATCTGAGCCCTTGAATCTAGATAAGGCGATCGAGAGGGGTTGTGACATTCGGACCCTCGAACTCCCCACTTGGTCTCCACCGTTGATCTTAGATACAACCGCGCCGCCCTTTTCATTTTTGAACTTAAAGGCGTGCATTTATTTTGACCGTCGGATTCAAATCCTACGGTGCCCTTTTGACCGTGTGCGTTTAGGGCCCGATTTTCATAGAGCCGTTGGATTTTGATCGTAGGGTCTATAACGATGTGACATTCGGACCGCCGAATCTCCCATCAATCTCGACCGTAGAAAACAAATCTAACGGTGCCACGTCATCTCATTTAAAGTGACGTGTATCTTTTTGAGATCGATCGTTGGATTCAAATCCAACACTCCTCTTTGAATATAACCTTCGGACTTCCTTAAGGCTCCATTAAATCTCAATCGTCCGTTTAAGATCGCACGGCCCATATTAAACGATATCGATTAGAATCTCTTAACACCTATTTTCATCGCAGCCGCCCATTTCTAATCGGACGGTCGATGTTCTTTTGAGTTTTAGGAGGCGCGCGCGACTGCGGCTGACAGCGAGGCCCGCATGTCAGGGAGTCGCCTCTCCTCCTGCTTGCCTCTGTGCGCCGCCGCCGGCTTCGTGACCGGAGTGGAGGCGTTATCCAGTGATCGTGCACTATTTTTCGGATATTTAGCATCAATTGGACACCTCATCAGCTCTAAACACTTCTCCTTACTCCTGTAGCTCAACCTCTATATATATACCCTAGCTTTTTGCTACTGCCATTGTTGACCAAAGGAGCTCTCCATCTTCCTTTTCATTCCAGTGGAGTTTCTTGCTCTTACATCTTGCTTATCCATCCTAGATGCTTGATTCACCTTGTAATATGGGTTTAGCATCTTTTGTAGGTTGAAACCGGGGACTTTTTCTCTATTGATCAGAGCCGGTTTTAGGAACCTTCGGTGTTTTTCATGCCCTGGTAAGCTAAAACCCTAGTTCTTGTCATCTTGAGCACCTTAAGGACCTCAGAAGCTCATATGAACCATTCACTTGTACATGTAATACTCCCACCTTCTTTAAACTGAAAAGTTGTTTTCATAACTTTTCGGTCTTTCATGTCGTTTTCCAGTTCTAGGGTTTCCCATGCTATCTTTTCAGCTTAGTCAGTTCTTAGCTGAACCCTAGTAGCATAAGCAGTGGTTCTTTTGATTCTTGTTGTCTTCTACTTGGCTTTGTAGCAAAGATCTACCTCTCTCATTTGTTGTCGGCCAAACCGACAACTTTTGAAATTTTGATAGTTTCTGTAATATGACCGATTAGGGTTAGTCTAGGGTATTATCTACTCTAAAGATCATGTTAAGCTTTAATTTAGAATATTTTACTTGGTACACTTTCACTTAAACTAAAATCTACAATCTGCCCTGTTTTCAATTCTTTTCAGAACCTGAAAACTGTAACTTTAACCTAAACCCTATTTCCTGTCAACTGAAGGCAGTAGATGATAATTTGGGTTATTATCTTTATTGGGGTAGCTGTAACTTAAGCATACTATTAATTATGCATTACTATCTTGATCATACCTTTTCTTTTCATTTTTACTTGCTGTCAGTTTTCATATTCATTGGATCTTATTGTTTCTTTTTAGAATCTGGTTCTTCTGAAGTATTTGATTCTATTTCTGAGCAACCAGAGCCTGCACAAGAAGTGTATTACTATCAAGGCAAGCATCCTCTCTGCATCATGTTGATCCCAAAGTTTTATACAATAGATTTTCAAAATACAGTGATAACTGTTGCATGCTAATGTTCTGAAAATACAATTGTGATCTGTTAGTAGGTAGTTATGACCTAACATTGTGTATTACCTTAAATCAAACCATACACTCAAACTTAGAGTAGTGATGTATACTACGACATGTAATTTTAGAAATTGCTTAGCCATGCAGTCTATAGAACGCTAGAGTTTAGCAAGACTATCTTGTCAAACATGGGAACAACAAATGAATTTCAGACATTTTAAACTCCTTGTCCAGTTTATTTAAACCAGAAGTGAATTTAAATTGTAATTGATATGGATAAGAGGATGCTAGTGATGGTGCCTTCGTGCACGAGATTGGGAATTATGGTGGACTTGTCTGGACCAATTAAGGACTAAACTCTGATTATTCAATTCAAGTCCCCCACGTACTTCCACACGCGGTGTTTGGGCGCTGTTTGGTTAAGTAAAGGGTTAATGCTATTGAGTTGGAAACAGGAGAGTAAGGACATGTGTATTGATCTTGTATGGCATAGATGCTTAGGTCTTCGGGCTGTGTCTTATGCCATGTGAGTTTTATATCAGTATCAGATGTTCTTGGGAGGGTGAGGGCGTATATGTGTTCTATCGCATGTACGTACCTTAAAGGTGCCGATTGCAATCTAGTATGTGTAGCGAACACAACCTGTATTTCTTTTGATTAGCTCGGCATTCCCGACGCAACATGTGTGCCCCGGTTAAGCAGATGCTATCAGTCGTTGTTTAAGCGAGATCAGTTCACACATGGATTATTCAACTCAATAGCGTCAACTTGTTGTAAAATACCAAATCTTAGTTTACCCAGCCGGCATACCAAAGGTTGTGTGCTATTATTCCGGAGGCTTACGGGCTAACTAAGTCATGTGGGTAAAGATGTACACCCCTGCAGGGTATCGAAACTATTCGAATAGGCGTGTCCATGGTCATGGACGATAACTTGAGTTAATGTCACCTGTATAGAATTTTGTTTTCAAATACTGTTTGGGTTCAGGTTCAGCACGAGGGAATTCATGCAATGTACTGTTTATATTTACTTTCATTTACTTACTGTTTTAGTCCAATTTGATTTATTAAATTGCTTTATCATAATTTAACAATTGTAGATTAAGATGTATTGCTTTATGCAAAATTGAACCATTCAACCTTCCTGTTGACAACCTTATGCATGTACACGTTCTAATCCTTTGATTAGGTTCTATTAAACACTTTCTTTTAGTAGTTTGTATTAAGTCTTGCGAGTACCTTCCGTACTCAGGTGGTTTCACCAATTGTTACAGGTGAGGATAGTTATTTGTATGAGGTTCCCGTTAGCGTCGATCAGGGTGACGCTAACGAATGAAGCTATTTCTTTCCTCCATGCAATAGCCTGCGGGTGATGGGGTCATTGGTGGTTTTAGTCGTTTACACTTTTGCTTCCGCTGTCAGATTTTGTTAGTGACCCGGAGTCACTTGATATTGTAGTACTAAACCGAAAATTGTAAACTTATGTTTAATTATGTAAATGTATAACTTATATGTGTATGATGCAATGTTGTTTAAGGATATATGTGCAATGGTCACTGATCCTGGAACTCTTCAGAAGACATATATCCGAATCTGAATATTGGATTTGTTACTTGTTAAATTTATACTTCTAGCATGATCTTTAATAAAGGGGCAGTACTGTTCCTTAATTAAGAATTGTGCTACAGTATAATTTTAATTAAGCACATTTCTAATATTCTGGGGTCCTCACAGCGACAGCGACGATTCTCATCCTCATCTCTTGGGAGATTTGGAAGGAATGGAATGCTAGAATATTCAACAAAAAGTCTTCCTCCGCTGTGGATCTACAAGCAAAGATAAAGGAGGAGAGTCGAGCTTGGTCCCTGGTAGGAGCGAAATGTCTGGAGCAATTTTATTTTTGTAATTAACATCCTCTCTTAAACTGGTTACTTTAACGGTTCTGTACTGTACAACTTTCTTTATTAATATAATAGACAGCTCTCCTGCCTGTTTCTTCAAAAGAAGACAGGTTTGGAGAGCTACGATCAGGATATGTCTAGACTAGTTCTTTTCAGGGAGGCTAAATATCAGTTGTTATGTAATTTTCAGTCTTGTAGGATCTTCTGTTGTCCCCGTGCCTGTAACGGAGTAGCTCATGAGTTGGCCAACTATGGCAACAAAAAAAAAACTAAACTTGATCTGGGCGCCGAAATATCATGCCATGATTCGGCCCCAGAATGTGTAACCGACCATGTGGCCAGCAATTTAGCTGTTGCCTCGATTTAATGGAACATTAAATATTTCATATTAAAAAAAAAGAGCCCAATTTTGCCCAAATCTGAAGAACACAGGGGTTACACCCTGTCCAAATTGTTGGAACCTTGTACTACTCTGTTAACAACATGCATAAGGCAAGCTAGCCCAGCGAGATATCGACCAAGTAATTATCTTCCTCAATCCCTCGGCATGTCTTTTCCATCGATTTCCTTCTGACGGCCCTTGAGTGGGAGGAAGAGGTGACGAACAGGGGTGGCAGTGGCGGTGGAGATGTGTCAGCATGGTAGAGACGGCGACAAGGCAAGGCAGCAGCCACGGCGGGCGACGAAAGCTAGACAAAGAACAGGCGCTACGATTTGGAATGGAGAGGGACTTAACTAATACGGGTGTCCGATCTTCTCGATATACGATTTTTTGGTACATCGTACAATCACACGAACCGATAACGCCAACCACTATTAATATAACAACCTGCAACAAAAGAATTCGTCCAACCATACACTTTGATCAATGTCTACCAAACCACGTGAATGCAGATGTGCAATCGCTCCTTTAATGACCGAAGAAATCACAAGAATAGCAGCGGAAAGAGATAACTTAGAGATACTTCTAATTCCCAAGGAGGCAGCTCACGGCTTTGCACAAACATAAGAACATGACCAATTTGTTTATCCAAAAAATATCTTTATAATTCATAGCTAAACAAAAAGGCACGAATGCATGGGCTTATGTAGCCATATTGGATCGGTCACAATGTGCCCAAACCGATTCCAACTCATCCCTATATTATTTTAGACTCAAACTCAAAGAAAAAGGAAACTCTAATTTTACAACCATCATATTTTTTTTGGACATAGCAGTGCACACATGTCGAATTTGAGGCTGAGTGTGGATGCATTGCATCGGAGTTGAAATACAAAACACTCAAATCTTTCCAACAAGTATAGGAACACCCAAATTGTGCCCCGTTTGTGAAAGTTATAGTATTTTTAATGTGGGTTGTGCTGGATGTGCCGAACGGAATCCAAATTGAATTCTATCATTTTTATCTCCAATTTTATTATTTGAAACGACTTAAATTGGTGAGAGATATGTAAAAGTAACCCTTTAAACCTTTGGAATGTCTTACGATAGTAGGAGATCACTCATAGATGCCCCCACAGGCCACAGACTCCCCTCATTTAGTAATCCTTGCATGACGCCCAGATAACCTATGCAGCCTCCAATCAATTTGCCATAATTTTGTGTGCAAAGCTCGAAATCACATGCTATTTGATCTATTAGAAAATAGACTTGATAAATTTTCTAAATGTATTTATTGTGCACGTTTGAACCTTCTGATTTCTTGCAGATATCGTCGTGAACTTCATGGATAATACTACACCATCTTGGGTTCATCTCATGGGTCCTTGCCTCTCACAGGCCGCATGCTATGTTTGTGAGCATCAAAAGACACTGAGAATCATCAAGTTTTTTATCTTTCCATGAACCTTCTCCTTTGAACCTAACAACAAACAATGATCCGCTATTAGGTAGTATAAAACTTATTAAAATAAAAAAATATTAAGGGGTAGATTCACCTGTTCTTATCTCCAATTTCCTCATTTAGTGAGCTCATGTTGTTTTGGTGTGCTTGATGGATTAAAAACACTATATGAAACAACATAACTAAGGATGTTGGTATCATTAAGAGAACCACTCTCCAACATGGCAAGGTGATCCAGGGTGCCATGTACATGAGTACATGCGTGAACAATTAGTGCACGGTCCTTTTAGATTTATTTTCTCTATCATGAACTGGGTCAAGAACTTACACAAAATCTGAAAAAAATCGAACAAAGTATTGTGTATATATGGGCTATTCATATGTCAACAAAGTTTCTTTTTTCTTTTGCGAATATATGTGAACAGAGTTTCACAACAGGTCACAACACACATGTAATCACAATCTCGATCGAGTACATAAATCATATATCCTCATAAGTCTTGTGTGTATATGGGCTATTCATATGACAATAAAGTTTCTTTTTCCTTTTGCGAATAAATGTGAACAGAGTTTCACAGCAGGTCACAACACACGTAATCACAATCTCGATAGAGTACATAACTACAGTGGTTCGACAGCTGCCTTCTCAAGATCTTCCCGGCTGGTGATTCGGGTATGGAGTCAACAAACACGACCTTGTGGATCTTCTTGTACGGTGCTACCCGCTTCGCAACGTGGTCCATGACTTCTGCCTCAGTAACCTTGCTTCCGGCCTGCCTCACGACAAGCGCCATGGGTATCTACCCTGCCTCTTCATGAGGAAACCTAAAGTTCATTAGAATGGTCATTGCTGCAGTGTACATGAGCTGCATCCCAGTCATTGGGTAAATTCTATGTACTAGTTTGGGTCCGCCCACATAATCTAACGATAGAGCACAAGATTGTGATGTTTACAAGCTCATTATCCTTCAAAAATAAGATACAATGCTCCTTCTAGGTATTTCCTTTTTTTACCGAACGGTACCTAACATTTCAGGGACCCTCTGCTAAAAAAATACAGTGAGACCTTATAATAGAAAATATCAACATCAGTGCTATTAATGTTACCGCTAAGTTTAGCTAGCATATTCAATATACTCATCAATATTATTGTCAAAGTTAATTTCTATATAACATGGTTGAAAAATAAAACACCACATATATGCACAAATACAAAAAAGAATTACAACAATAAGTAGACCGTTGTTAAAATTTAGGAATAGCAGCTAACACAACCGCAACCGGGCACATATGACTCCCGGAGACCCCAAAGCGGCACGAAAAGCCCACTGCAGTGGCAAAGCGGCATAGTACCAGTGCCCAACGATTGTGATGCACAAAGATGAAAAGTACAAGACATCAACAAAAGATTGAGAGGAATAATTATATGCTTGAGGCATTGAACTCACAAAGAAACCCAAAGTAATTGACACCAACATCGAAATGAGAATTAAGAAGGAAAGAGTTAATTTTGATTGTGAGAATTAGTAGACATTAGTGGTTGTCTTTGTTAGACAACATAAGGAAGTGAAGCTAGAAAGGGAAAGGTTAGGGGACATGGATGGATTCCAAGTTTTGCTTACTTAACTCTTACTAATTATAAGATTAATCAATTGATAATCAAAGGCTAATAAGAAAATAGAGCCCATGAATTAGTTGGGACCTATGCAGTTGATCGAACTTTTTTTATTAATTAATTCTTTTTTAAATTTAATTTTAAAGTTAACCTCCGGCGCACTTTATTTCCAATTCTGATCCTTTAATCACGTCGCAATCCATGACGTGACAAAACAACATTTTCACGCCAAAGGATAAGCTACAAAAACGCACTTTTTGTCACGCCACGGGTGGTGGCGTGACTAAACAACACTGTCACGCCACCACTCATAGCGTGACAAGAGTTTGCCTAGAAATGGGTTGGCGTGAAAGTGTTATTTTGTCACGCCACGAATGATGATGTTACCAAAGGGGTCAGAATTGGAAATAAAGTGCGTCGGGGGTTAACTATAAAATTAAATTTTTTTAAAAAAATTAATAAAAAAAATTCCAGTTGATCATGTTGCACACCCTTGCCATCCAGGCCTGTTTTTTACGTACCAGTCTAT
Source organism: Ampelocalamus luodianensis (assembly GCA_036346255.1). Taxonomy (NCBI): domain Eukaryota; kingdom Viridiplantae; phylum Streptophyta; class Magnoliopsida; order Poales; family Poaceae; genus Ampelocalamus; species Ampelocalamus luodianensis. Next base: position 24,423,795 of record CM070637.1, read on the forward strand.
GCACTCTGTGTTGTAATATTTCATGCTCCATTGCAAAATTTAAAACAGATGGTGTGCAGAAAACTATCACGAGTTTGATTTAGAGTATGGGCAGTTCTTTTTGCAGCTATTGCATAGCAATGATCAGTGTATTACTGGACTTACGGCATAACTGCAGCATCAACAATTTCTGGCATTGACTGCAGGACAAGCTCCAGCTCTGCAGGTGGAACCTGCAGTGTTTAATTTACCCAGCAAAAGATTGACGAAGAATAACTGCAAATGTGCTACATGGCACTTTGTTCAGAAGCTAAGAGCAGACCTGATAGGCCTTGTATTTGATCAGCTCCTTCAGCCTATCTACTACGAACAGAAACCCATCCTGATCAATGTAGCAAAGGTCACCGGTCTTAAACCAGCCTTCGGAATCGAAAGCATTTGCATTCGCCTCATCGTCACCAACATAACCTGCAATAGATGAACTGAAAAGTATAAGTGATCTCAACAAGGCTATGCAACCCTATGATAATAACCGAAGAAAATGTACATATGTATTGCAAGATCATGTTGTTTTGTTACCTGTCATGATGGCAGGTCCTCTCACAAATAGCTCCCCTTTCTGCCCGACTGACAAGGGCTCGCTAGTGACATGGCATATGTGAGTTAAATCTAGTCAAAATCTAGCCAAAATCTCCAAGACTTGTACAGATTTGACACAGTAATTAGATCTTAAGACTGGAAGTTGCTATATTTGTGAGAAATTCCACACAATTTTTCACTCTTTGGTGCTTAATCTCAGGCGCCACAACATAGATTTGAATAAAGAAAATGCACATAATCAACGAAATGAAGAAATGTAACTACAAATTGAATGGCCGGTTTGGTGTTTGGTCAACTTGTGGCGGTAATTTTTCCATCATGTCCAACCATTATAGCCCATCTTTTAACATTATTTTGAATTGAGTTGAGTTGGCAAGATATTTCTTATTTCTTGACGAATTTTGTGACAAGAACAGGGCCTACTCATATGACCTGCCCAAATGAGGTTGCTAACAAAATTCAGATCTGGTCTACACCCGGATGCTGCCCAAATTTGTAGCACACCAAACATTTGGCTAAGGAGAGATTTTAACAAGGCAACATTATAGAGGCCAGAACACAACAACAACTATATTGAGGAACAACACAGCAGTCCTCGGCAAGCGTGCAAGATCATGATCGAGACCGGTCACGCGCCAGAGATCTGGACGCCTTCCGTGCGATCCCATCACATGATTTCATCATATCCATCATTGATTCCGGCAATGGCTGGAACAAAATCATACAGGGAAGGCATCGGACGGGAGTAATTATCCTTGTACAACACCGTTGTCGCAGGAACATAGCACCGACCGATAGAGATTCTTTTATCATTGAGTACACGTTTGCGGAGCTCGTAAAGTAAACCTGCAGGGGTGCTACACGACGCACCCGTGACTACTGGCAAGCAGCCAGGCAGAACCGCTCGGCGCGGATCTGGTCGCAGCAACCGATGACCAGAACTGGAATTCTAGACAATTGTTACAGTGATAAAAACCAGCCAATAAATCGATCAGAGGTTCGCAAATCACATGTCACAACCAACCACCACCACCATGGGAGTTCTGTTGCACAGTGCCACTTGCATGAAGCCTCAAAAGATCACGCGGAATGAACCCAGGCCTAAGTGGAGTGGGCCCTTGAGTGGGAGGAATAGGTGACGAACAGGGGTGGCAGTGGCAGCGGAGATGTGTCAGCATGGTAGAGATGGCGACAAGGCAAGGCGGCAGCCACTACGATTCGGGATGGAGAGGGACTTAACTAATATGGGTGTCCGATCTTCTCGATATACGATTTACATCGTACAATCATACGAACCGATGGTGTCAACTACTATCGATATAACAATCTGCGACAAAAGAATACGTCCAACCACACATTTTGATCAATGTCTACCAAACCACGCGAATGCAAATGTGCAATCGCTCCTTTAATGACTGAAGAAATCACAAGAATAACGGCGGAAAAAGAAAACTTAGAGATACTCCTAATTCCCAAGGAGGCAGCTCACGGCTTTACACAAACATAAGAACAAGACCAATTTGTTTATCCAGAAAATATCTTTATAATTCGTATCTAAACAAAAAGGCACGAATATGGGCTTATGTAGTCATCTTGGATCGGTCACAATGTGCCTAAACCGATTCCAACTCATCCCTACATTGTTTTAGACTCAAACTCAAAGAAAAAGGAAACTCTGATTTTACAACCATCATATTTTTTCGGACATAGCAGTGCACACATGTCGAATTTGAGGCTGAGTGTGGATGCATTGCATCGGAGTTGAAATACAAAACACTCAAATCTTTCCAACAAGTACAAGAACACCCAAATTATGCCCCGTTTGTGAAAGTTATAGGATTTTTAATGTGGGTTGTGCTGGATGTGCCGAACGGAAACCTTTGGAAAGTCTTACGATAGTATGTGAACAGAGTTTCACAACAGATCACAACACACATGTAATCACAATCTCGATCAGTACATAAATCATATATCCTCGTAAGTCTTGTGTATATATGGGCTATTCATATGACAACAAAGTTTCTTTTTCCTTTTGCGAATATATGTGAACAGTGTTTCACACCAGGTCACAACACACGTAATCACAATCTCGATAGAGTACATAACTGCAGATGGTTCGACAGCTGCCTTCTCAAGATCTTCCCGGTTGGTGATTTGGGTATGGAGTCGACAAACACGACCTTACGGATCTTCTTGTACGGTGCTACCCGCTTCGCAACGTGGTCCATGACTTCTGCCTCGGTAACCTTGCTTCCGGCCTGCCTCACGACAAGCGCCATGGGTATCTGCCCTGCCTCTTCATGAGGATACCTAAAATTCATTAGAATGGTCATTGCTGTAGTGTAGATGAGCTGCATCCCAATCATTGGGTAAATTCTATGTACTAGTTTGGGTCCGCCCACATAATCTAACGGTAGAGCACAAGATTGTGATGTTTACAAGCTCATTATCCTTCAAAAATAAGAGCCTTCTAGGTATTTCCTTTTTTACTGAACGGTACCTAATATTTCAGGGACCCTCTGCTAAAAAAAATACAATGAGACCTTATAATAGAAAATGTCAACATCAATGCTATTAATGTTACCGCTAAGTTTAGCTAGCATATTCAATATACTCATCAATATTATTGTCAAAGTTAATTTCCATAAAACATGGTTGAAAAATAGAACACCACATATATGCACAAATACAAAAAAGAATTGCAACAATAAGTAGACTGTTGTTAAAATTTAGGAACAACAGCTAACACAACAGCAACTGGGCACATATGACGCCCGGAGAGCCCAAAGTGGCCCGAAAAGCCCACTGCAGTGGCAAAGCGGCATAGTACCAAAGCCCAACAATTGTGATGCACAAAGATGAAAAGTACGAGACATCAACAAAAGATTGAGAGGAATAATTGTGTGCTTGAGGCGTTGAACTCACAAAGAATCCCAAAGTAATTGACACCAACATCCAAATGAGAATTAAGAAGGGAAGAGTTAATTTTGATTGTGAGAATTAGTAGACATTAGTGGTTGTCTTTGTTAGACAACATAAGGAAGTGAAGAGAGAAAGAGAAAGGTTAGGGAACATGGATGGATTCCAAGTTTTACTCACTTAACTCTTACTAATTCTAAGATTAATCAATTGATAATCAAAGGCTAATCAGAAAATAGGGCCCTTGAATTAGTTGGGGCCTGTGCAGTTGATCATGTTGCACACCCTTGCCATCCAGGCCTGTTTTCTTACGTACCAGTCTATGTACTCTGTGTCGTAATATTTCATGCTCCATTGCAAAATTTAAAACAGATGGTGTGCAGAAAACTATCACGAGTTTGATTTAGAGTATGGGCAGTTCTTTTTGCAGCTATTGCACAGCAATGATCAGTGTATTACTGGACTTACGGCATAACTGCAGCATCAACAATTTCTGGCATTGACTGCAGGACAAGCTCCAGCTCTGCAGGTGGAACCTGCAGTGTTTAATTTACCCAGCAAAAGATTAACGAAGAATAACTGCAAATGTGCTACATGGCACTTTGTTCAGAAGCTAAGAGCAGACCTGATAGGCCTTGTATTTGATCAGCTCCTTCAGCCTATCTACTACGAACAGAAACCCATCCTGATCAATGTAGCAAAGGTCACCGGTCTTCAGCCAGCCTTCGGAATCGAAAGCATTTGCATTCGCCTCATCGTCACCAACATAACCTGCAATAGATGAACTGAATAGTATAAGTGATCTCAACAAGGCTATGCAACCCTATGATAATAAGCGAAGAAAATGTACATATGTATTGCAAGATCATGTTGTTTTGTTACCTGTCATGATGGCAGGCCCTCTCACAAATAGCTCCCCTTTCTGCCCGATTGACAAGGGTTCGCCAGTGACATGGTCGACAATCTTCACCTGGATGTTCCCGTTGACACGTCCGGCGGAGCCTTCGTGGGAGCACTCGTCCCGGCCGATCATCCTTGATATGCCTCCAGCCTCTGTTGAACCGTAACCCTGAAAGGAATTTACACCACAAAGTTTCAGTCCAGAAGAAAACTGCAAAATTTTGTGTATGAGACTAAATGTCACAATCATGTCCATTGGCGAATCTTGCCAATTGCTTGATTTAGTGCTTGCTGGATAGCCATCCGTTAAGCACCAAAGAGATACAGTAGGCATTAACACTTTCTTTTTAGGGAAGTAGGCACTAACACTTGCCTAGTATCGATCTTTCAAAAAAAAAAAAAACACTTGACTAGTATCCCAATACAAAAATTCTTGTGGTCTGGCATCTCTGTTCTACTGCCAGTGCCATGTAACTAAACAAACTAGTAAGTTCGTGAACAGCTGGAGAAAATTTTTCATTTGCTCTTGGAATTCAGATTATAGTCAGACACTAGATAGAATATCACAGCAAATGACTTCCTAATATGTGAGTTAAATCTAGTCAAAATCTCCAAGACTTGTAGAGATTTGACACAGTAATTAGATCTTAAGACTGGAAGTTGCTATTTTTGTGAGAAATTCCACACAATTTTTCACTCTTTGGTGCTTAATCTCAGGCGTTGATTGCAGAGTCGGCAACCACAACCTAGATTTGAATAAAGAAAATGCACATAATCAACGAAATGGAGAAATGTAACTAGAAATTGAATGGCCGGTTTGGTGTTTGGTCAACTCGTGGCGGTAATTTTTCCATCATGTCCAACCATTATAGCCCATCTTTTAACATTATTTTGCGCTACGAGTTGAGTTGGCAAGATATTTCTTATTTCTTGACGAATTTTGTGACAAGAACAGGGCCTACTCATATGACCTGCCCAAATGAGGTTGCTAACAAAATTCAGATCTGGTCTACTCCCGGATGCTGCCCAAATTTGTAGCACACCAAACATTTGGCTAAGGAGAGATTTTAACAAGGCAACATTATAGAGGCCAGAACACAACAACTACTGTATTGAGGAACAACACAGCAGTCCTCGGCAAGCGTGCAAGATCATGATCGAGACCGGTCACGCGCCAGAGATCTGGACGCCTTCCGTGCGATCCCATCACATGATTTCATCATATCCATCATTGATTCCGGCAATGGCTGGAACAAAATCATACAGGGAAGGCATCGGACGGGAGTAATTATCCTGCCAGTCCGATCAAATCGTAAATCTTGTCACTCTGTGTTCCAGACCGCATGAATAAGTGTTGAAAAGTTTACTAACGTGGTCTACCTTACATGGGAGTCTCGGTGACCCATCAGTCAGCAAACCAAACCAGCAGACGGCCTGCTAAGATTCTTTTATCGTTGAGTACAACAGTACAAGTTTGCAGAGCTCGTAAAGTAAAGCTGCAGGCGGCGCTACACGACGCACCCGTGACTACTGGCAGGCAGGCAGGCAGGCAGAACCGCTCGGCGCGGATCTGGTCGCAGCAACCAATGACCAGAACTGGAATTCTAGACAATTGTTACAGTGATAAAAAACCAGCCAATAAATCGATCAGAGGTTCGCAAATCACATGTCACAATCAACCACCACCACCAGGGGAGTTCTGTTGCACAGTGCCACTTGCATGAAGCCTCAAAAGATCACGCGGAATGAACCCAGGCCTAAGTGGAGTGGGCACGACTTCAGAATTTCTGCACGGCTAATGGTGAGGCGCGGCTAAGGGGCGCATGTCAGGGTAGGAGAGAGAGAAGACAGATAGGGCCAACTTAACCGTCAGCTCACGGTCAAGGGACCGAAGTGGCAAGAAAAGGCGGAGAAAAGAGAGCCAGTGATAGATAAGGAAAGGTCAAATTTTGGATGGCAGATCAGGAAAATAAGGATTTTCTCTTTTAGGAAACTAATGCATGTAGATTGTTATAACTGGGCATCACATGGAATCAACACCTTGACCAAGCACAGTACAACCATGGAGGTATTTTAGGTCATCCATCACACTGTCTTTCCCTTTCGCCTCTAATTTAACATGATAAGTACCAATTTGGTAGAATACCAGAAATAGATTGGGACGGTACAACTTACATAGTACCTTAATAGTCCAACATATGTTTCTCTTGCACTGCTGATAATAAATGGGGGTAACATTGTCAAGTTAGAATGTTAACATCTTACGGCTAAATATGTGACGACAATTTAAAAAATACCACCTCCATTACACAAATAGATAACATTTCAGTAAGTTGGTTTTTTATTTGCAAATACTTGCTGCTTGTTTTTTAACACGACATTTTCTGCAAAATGAATTTATGATTAATTATTTGTAGTAGTGTTAGAGATATACAATTAATACGGACCAACTATGTCAAAAAAAACTAAATTTTAACACTTTCGTTGTTCTATGTTCATAGAAATAAAACAAAATGTTTTTTTGAGGTGGAACAAAACAATTGTAATTTAGACCGGAGGGAGATTATGGCTATAGGTTAGAATCCATCCCATCAATCCTTTCTTTTATACAAACTAGTGGAATTTTTTGCGCAATTGTGCAGCTAGATTTTGCAACATAATACATTTGTTATATAACTCTATTGCCTTTCGAAAAAAATAGTTGTATCAGTTATACAATTGTGGTAGTTGTAATATATGTGTCTGATTAATCTAATATGGCCCTCACCAAAATAAGTGGTAGTGTAGATATTCTCTTTTTCTCTTGATTAAAGACAAAAAATTTTAAGAATTTTGGCTTCTCTAATTTAAGGATTATTGCGAGATTTTTTAAACCTCCAAAGCAAAGGAGATACCTTGAATATCATCAGTTGTTTCTAGATACGTAGATATTAAGGGATGTGATTCAATGTTTTTATAAAATGAAATGCATAATTTTCTAAGTAAATTGAAGGCTCCACAACAACCACTACTTGTTTTTATAATTGTTTTGTGCAATCAAATACCCGAATAGTTTATGAAAATGTTGATTTTTTTCCGAGGCCATTATATCTGAAAAAAGGGAAGTCTTTAAATAACATACATGGAATTATATAAAGATTCGTGCAAATTAGTCGCTGAAAAGATGGAAATACTAACAAAAATTAGCGTGAATTTGAATTTTCAAAATGGGTTGGGCCGAACATGATTGAATGACCCCTCGCAGGAAAAAAAAAACACACACACACACATCATTGAAATGACTAGAGAACGTTTGGCAAAAGTATATACAAAATCCAAAGCAGATCGATGTAAAGTTCTCTACTATCTAGATGTTATTCCCCTTAGCTTGGCGGGAAATACAAGTCAAGAACAACTCGTGATGGCATTTATCCTAAATTTTTTAAGGAGTTTTGCGTGTTGTGCTGCGTGTAGTGTCAGGGTTTCATCTTCCTTGACCATAATCCATAAATCATAACATCTGATAACAATATCAGCTTGATTAATTACTCATAACATATTTGTCAATGAGCTCAATATATATACTAATCCGGTCAAGCCCAAATGTTGCCCACAAACCAAGTAGGCACAGGTATCCCTTTTTAGATGAACGAGTTTTTAACAGGATTGACATCCTCTATCATTCTATTAGGAATGTTATAGGTAAGCAGTGCTATGACATTCGATAGATCTGAGCTGCCTGATCCGGAAAAAACCGGTCAAATCAACGGCTACAGTGTTTGTGAAATGCTACAATGATAGATCTCGATCTTATCCGTTGTTTTATAGTCTAACAGATGTTACGCTATAGTACTGTAGCACTATAACATTGCATAGCAACCGTCGGTGTCTGGTAGCAACGTCAGATGCGTATCCTTTTCGACGGGATACCTGACAACCCAAATTACCTAACCCTTCACGGTGTTCCCACGTGCTTGCCTCGTGACTCCGGCTACTTCTACTTTACGTATTTGGCCACATCACGCGCTTTGATGTCTCACCACGTTTTCCGCCGAAATTGTTACAGGTCCATCCTTACAGAGGATTTGATCCTCCACTATTGATTGTTCAATGCTCCACTATGGTCCATAAGAACACAACGAATACTATGGAGTGTTCGGGAATTAATCCTGTTCTCACGTGTCTCATGGTACGAACCTCAGCTACAGTAAGTTTTCTTAGACTTCAGGTAAAGTGAGTTTTTTTTTCTTCTTATTTAAGCTCAGTTGAAGTGACTAGCTCTCCCCATCTAAAAATACCTAGAGCTTTATTTTATTCTGGTCCCTTTAAATATGTAAAAATTGTGACTGAGGTCCCCATAGCAGCTTTTGCTAGAACTTTCATATAAATACTGCGCCCAGTGGTTAGAACATGCTTCATTTTTAGTTTTTGTCGCCTCCCAAGTTGTTTTGTGCTTATTCCCCCCGAATAAACAAGGTGATGTCATGAAAGAACTTCTCCAACAAACTCGTGCTACTTAAAATAAAACATGCTAGCATGCAAACAAACAAGCAAGTCCGACGGCTAGTGAATAAGGTGAAAGGACTACATCATGCAATACTGCCTTTCTAGATTACGCAAAATTGGAACCATGATACTAATTATATACTGGCACGCAAAATTTTCAATACTGGGGGCAAAATCCAACGCTGCCAGAGACGTCAGCCAAATAGAGACTTCACAGAAGTCGTACCTTTGATTGAGAGATTTTATACTAGTACTATCACTTCCCAAAAAAATCATGATACTAATTATATTTAAGGAAAAAATTGTATGTTACCGTAAAATTTTGAATCCCTGATCTGTTATTAGAAAAGATAAATTGGAACCATACTCTTTTATGTCATGGTTGACCCTGTGAAGTGTGTGCAAAACAATTTTCATATCACCAAACATAAGAGCCCAACCATTTAGTTCTGGGGAGCAATTGCATCAGGAAATCAAAATGTAAGGGGGAAGCAATTGGACCTCGGCGAGGGTCCCGTTGAAGCAAATGTGGTGGCCGTCCTTCTCGGTGTCCACCAGCATGCCATCGCAATCGAAGAGAAGAGCCGTTGGTAGGGCGGCGGCACCCCGGCGCCGCAGACGCGCGAATGGCCTCTGCTCGTCGCCTTCTTTCGGTGGGTGGCACAGACGCTCGAAAAGGTTATTGCTGGTATCAGCGTGGACGAGGCGTCGACGGCCGTGGCGTTTTGCGTTCTTTGGGTGGGAAATGATGACAGGTTGCATGTCTTGTGGTTGGTGATGCGCGGCGAGTGTGGAGGTCGAGCGACGGGCGCCGTAGATGGGCAGTGCGGCACAGTCCAGCTCTTCCCAGATGGCGTCGTCTGTAGATCCGCATGAGAGAGACAGGGAATGGGAAAGAAGAGGAGTGGAGCAGAAAGAAGACGAGGAGAGGACAACATAGGCATTTTGGAAAAAGTTAACAGATAAAATCTAACGGAGGGAGTTAACAAGAGTGATATAAAAGGGTAAGGTTTTGAAAATGTAATGGTATGCAAAAGAGATGTCATTTTGCAATAACAGATTTGGTGATTTGAAATATTTGCTATTTAAATCGATGTGGTGACCTTACAAGCACTTTTTTATATAGTGGGTGAAAACTGACATCACCGACTAGGTTCATAGACAAAGTTTGCCACGGCCAGCTCAATTCAAAAAAACACTGAACAAGTTTTAGTTTTTCCTTATGATGTTTACTTGTTAGGCTTTAAAATTGCCCAGGTTACTAAGTAATGTTCTGTCCCTTTAAGATTGGCTCCATCAGGATTTGATTGAAGATTACTAACATCTCATTGCTCTTCTTTTCCCACAAATTAAAACAGAGCACGCTACACAAGCTTCGACTTAAAAATTGTTTGGAATTAAAAATTCTGAAATAATCTTACTAACATCTCATTGCTCTTCTTTTCCCACAAATTAAAACAGAGCACGCTACACAAGCTTCGACTTAAAAATTGTTTGGAATTAAAATTTCTGAAATAATCTTTCTCCCAAAAACAAGTTGATCACATCCGTCGTTTTCAGAGTGCAGTGTTTATCTTTATACGACACATTCATCACTATTTTTTAGGAAATAGTAAAAATTAGTAACACCGACAGTTTAAACAGAAGAACGAAGCATCAAAAAAGCGCACCGGGAATAACACAAAGAAAGCGGCGTGCAGACGTAGAAAACTCGGTTATTAGCTTATTTTGTAACGGAATAATAAATTATTTTTCAAATGACAAAAATAGCCATCTACTATGCTTTCTATGCCTGACACCCTTCCTACCGCACTGCCCAAATGCGGCAACCACCTTCAGTGATCCCCTGCACCACATGTCACCTGCCCGTGGTGTTCATCTACGCATGTTATCATAAAATCTGCTGCGAACTATGAGTACCTGTCACGTACGAATCACGGAAGATGCCTGTCCAGCATGAGTAGCGCGATAATGTTTGCTACCGTGTTATCAATTTTATCATAGAGAGGTCTAGAAAACTAACCACGGACAGATCCACGTGCGGGAACCGTCGCCGGAACCTCTCCGCCGCCGCCCTCGGCAGCGGGGCGCCGCCGCAGATCACCCGCTCCAACATCGCAAGCCTGCACCTCTCCTTCGCCATTCCCACCACCACCGGCGGCGACGCCGTCATTTCCGTGACCTCCCACCGCTCCGCCGCCTCCACCACTCCCCTTAACCCGGCCTGTGCCTCCGTCATCACCACCATCGTCAGCCCCAGAGCCACCACCTTCAGCGCGAAGAAGAACCCCATGGAGTGGAACATCGGCGCACCCAGCAGCGTCCTCTCGTGACCCTTCCTTGGCTTAGCGCACATCGCGTGGAAGCCCGCCGCCATGGCGATGAAGCTCCGGTGCGACAGCGCCGCCGCCTTCACCCGCCCCGTCGTCCCCGATGAGTACTGGATCGCCGCCGTCTCCGACTGGTGCACCACCTCCGTCCCCAGCGCCGACTCCTCTCCTTGGTCGTTCTCCAAGAGGGAGTGGAACTGTGGGGAGTCGAGGAGGACGATCGGGAGGGCGGCGGGGAGCTTGTCAGAGGTGGAGGAGACGGCGAAGGCGACGGATGCGCCGGAAAGGGACACGAGGCGGGAGACCTCGGCGGCGGTGAGGGCCGGGTTGGCGGGGGACACGACCGCGCCGACGGAGAGGAGCGCGAAGTAGAGCACGGGCACGTCGAGCCGCGCGGGGACGAGGACGAACGCTACGTCGCCACGGCCAAGCCGGAGTCGCGAGTGTAGGGCGCCGGCGAGCGCGCGCACCTGGGACAGGAACGCCGGGTAGGAGACGGACTCGCCGGTGGCGGCGTCGAGGAGGGCTGGGTGTGCGGGGAGAGGTGACGGTAGGAGCGAGAACGCGAACGCCGGAAACGAGAGCGGGACCTCCGGCGGAGGCAGCGACACCTGCGGGCGGAGGCTGCGGAACGACTTGGTCATCGCGCAGTAGCCGGTGCGGGCGTCAACAACTCCGCTACTTCCGCCGTCGGCCTTGGCCGCGGAGGTGGGAGTGGCCATTTTTCTATTAACTCGTAATAGAGGGGAGTTGGAAGGCGCAGAGGTGGTGAGGCTAAGTTGTTTGTTAATTTGTTTGGTTTCTTTAGGACTTTATAGAGGCTGCGGGAAAAGACGGGAATACTAAATTGTTTCGGAGGTACACTCTCGTCAGGGAATAAGTCGGGAACAATTCGTGGTGGCATTTTGTAACAAATTGGCTCACTGAGTCTAGAATATTACTAAACTATAGTAACTATCGTTTTTAACATCAATTAACAGTAAATTACAGTAAACATATCAACGATAAAACCCATCCACAGATCATATTAACACAAGCACAACTATATGACTATCATAGATTATTAATTCATAGAAGCATGATAAGATAATAAACCAAAATCAAAACAAAACCAATCGAATCAAGTCTATTGAATGAATAATCAATACTAGCCTATCAACTAAGGCTAAGAAATAATATCAAATCCTAATTATAAATCAACATGCTAATAAAATGTCTCGTGATCAATGTTTCAAGTATTTAAATAAGTGGTTCCAAGTGCGCTTGCACTTCCCAAGTGCAATGTCATCAACAGTCACCTAAAAGCAATAATAGAGCAAGACCGGGTCCACGACTTAGCAACCATAATAATAAACAATGAAAAATAATTAATTGTCACATCCTATTTTTGGAGCTCTGTGTGTAAAGTTCATCTAAAATTTGAATTCAAAAGTGCAACTCAAAGTTTTCTCAAGCTTTCAAAAGTTCAAAGTTTAAAACTCCCTAGGCTCAGCCCATCCCCTACCTCTCCTAGCCCCACGCCAGCCTAGAACGCGCCGTGCGCACCCATGCCCACGCCGCAGGCGCCCCAAGCATGCGCCCCTGGCCTGGCTCCACTGCTCTCGCCGCGCCGCCTTGGGGACTTTGTGCACCATCAAGCACCAACAGCATCCTCCTTCCCCCTCGGATATAGAAGCCCCATCGCCTTGCCTTGCTTCCCTCCAAGCCTCGCGGCCAACTGAGCTCCGACGATGAAGAATTCGTCATCTTCCCGAGCCCCAGCCATCACCCCCGTTTAGTGCATTCGTCACTCTGGTAAGTTTTTCAAACCCCGAACCGTGTCACGCCGTGTTCCCTAGCACCGTGAACATTTCCCCTCAAAATTTTTTGGTTTTCGTGCAGTGAATCACTGGATTGCTTCGCCTTCCTCGTTGCCGACCGAAAGGCCTCCACCGCCCGATCTTCTTCTCCAGCAACCCTCCGACCAATTGGACCACGTCACAGCGTGTTCCCAGTAATCTCCTTCTCATCCCCCACCTCCTTTTCCTTTCTCCCATTGTCGGAGTATGCCGCCACCATAGCTCCCCGTTCTCTGTTGCCAGCCGTCGTGGCCATGCCTCCTCGGGCCACCTCTGGCCTCTCTGCTCGTCTCTGGACCTCCCCCATGCCCGTGTGCAACTCGGGCTTGCGTCATTTTCTCCGGAGCTCCACCACATCTCCGCCGCCACCGCAGGCCCATGTGCTGCTGCTGTCTTTAGCCGCGTCGGACTCCTCTGGTGACGTCACCGCCACACGTGGGATCCCCATCCCCGCAACCCATGGGATCCCTGTCCCTGCAGGGTTCCAGTTTTGCCATTTGCTGGCCGCCCCGCAGCCTGCCCTGCCGCCGCTCTCCACGCTCCCAAGCCTCCCCTGTTTTGCTCTCTGTGGTTGCTCTCTGAGAGAAGCATTGGCTCAATGACATTTGGATCCCACATGTCATACTCACTTTCTTTCCTTCTTTCTCTCTTTCTTTCTCTAGCAAGTGGACCCAACATGTCATTCCCTCAATGGCTTTGTTGTAAAATGTCACAACAGTGTATCCTAGAATAGTCCATTTTCAGATTTTCATCATTTCATGTGAAAACCAAACTTCCGGATGTTCGTTCTCTCTCGTATGAACTCTGATTCCATCGATTATTGTTTCTAAAATTTTCTAATTTCAAGAGCTATTTGTTGGCAATAGTTTTGTTCAATTTGGAGTTCATTTGAATATTCTTTTGTATTTATTTGCTTTACTTGTTGTTTGTTTATTTTCCGGCGCGGTCGTCCGAGTAGAGTATGAAGACACAGGAGAGCCTTAGTTCGAGCAAGCTCAAGACTTTGAAGACCCACTTGCTTTTGACCCAGGTGAGTCAATACTTTGATCATATTGAACCTACATTTTATGCAAGTTTATATTCTTTTCAAATATCAAATTGCATGCGAAATTCATTATGCAAATGTATGTCAAATCTTAAGATAGTTAAATGCTAATATGATACTTTAGTATTATTGTACCATCCTTTGACATTTGAATCACTGAATCCTTGTCACCCTAGATAATTATGTGGTAACCTTACTAGCTATAGGTCGTACTTAAGCATTATGCTAGTCTTGCTTAAGTACTATGACATTAATTGCCCTAATCATCATCTTTTAATCATGAAATTTGTTTTGAGCAGTCATTAGAGGGAAATGACTGGTATATTTGAGATAATTTAATTTATGCTTCTCAAACCCTAATAACTTGTTGTTACCACATCTCGGCGGATGGTATGATGGTTGGTGCGGATGTAACATGAGAATTGGAGGTATGTGGTATGTACCTTCCAGATAACTTTAAGGACTTAATCATGTGATGACCTCGTAATGTAAAACAGTGCAACCATAAGTCTATAATGGTGTCGACCTAGCTAAATAATTTGTATCCACTAGTGCGAATTGCACCATTGGAGTGACCCACTAGTCGTGTCGCTGGTGTAAGCTATCGTAGACACGGGTCGTGTCACTGGTGTAAACCGTCGTGTGGTGCAAGAGGGGGTCTGGGTGTGGTTGACATAGCCACCCTCAAGTGAAACCTTAGCGGGTGTAACTTACACTTGGGGATGCATTGTAAAGGCCTTATGATGATCTCTTTGATCCACATGTCTAAGGAAACGTGTGTACATATCAAGATGATTATCTCTTGTGAGTAAAATGTACAATCTCTGCAGAGTATAAACTGTTCGAACAGCCATGCCCACGGTCGAGGGCGGGCATGGGAACTTACTCGAGTTAGTTTGTATTTAAAAACATTTGTGGGTGGGATGAAAACTCGTCGGGTCGATGTAACCCTGAATTTGGATTTTTCCTAGGTGCACTTAACCCAGTGTTGTTAATAGGGTGGATGTAACCCTAGTAATAAAAATTAAGCATATGGTGGATGGAGCCATATAACAGGTGGATGGAACCTACACCGTTATAAATATTGCACAACTTCTTTTTTTCATAAAATATGGTTTGGTTAAAATGCTAAGTCATAGGATTTTCTAATTATTGTAATTGAAAATGTTGCCTTTAGCAAATAAAAGGACCCGAGCCATCCTTGATAAACCTTGTATGTATAAATATTTCATTCTATGTGTTGGCTCACGAGCACGGTTGTTGTACTCACCCTCGCTTTCCCCCATACCTCAGAAACTATGGATCAAGGACACTATGCATTCTAAGAGGATCCAGAAGTTGATGGCCACGAAGATGGTGGAGAGTACTTTAGGCTCTAGTAGTCCGGGTCTTGTCCCAGTCTGGCCGACTAAGTCATTGCTTGTGTGCATCCGTATTATCCAAGTCCTTGGATAACATCAGTTGTACAAAGGTTACCGTAGTCGTTTGCCTGTGGCGAGATGTGCCTTCCCTTTTTTGCTTTCGCTACCGCTTCCGCTTTTTATGTATTGTATCCATTTGACCTGAACGGCCCTAGTGTAAAACTTGACCCGATGTGGTTTATTTGACTCTGATGTGTTGTAATAAATGAATGGTACAATTTACATCTTGTATGAAATGATTTTAGTGATGTACCTATGAGCACTATCTATTGATCCTGGGAATAGTGAAGCGGATTCACATAAGATTCTGGATTGCCTAAATCAGGGTCCGACATTAATCAACTATAAATGATACAACCATCAACATCAATCGTTTTCTTTTCTTTATTCTTGTAACATCCCAATTCTCAACTCGTGTTTTCAAATGTAAGAAAATGAGTAGAAATTAAAACTTTTTTTTACATCATGAAGTTTTTGAACTTTTCTGTAATTCTTGTAAAGGGATTGTGGGAAATCAAAAACCCAAACCTCTAAATTGACTAAAGTCATGACCCTTCTTTCCCAAACCCTTGTCAAATCTTGTGATCATCCTCTGGAAATAATTTTCCTGGGTTCTAAGGTTGTTGTGTGACACCTCTGAAAAATTTCATAATTTTTAGAAATTATTTGAATATTTTTAAGAGGCGGTCAAACCAGTTTGACCTTTGGTCAAACCCTAGAACAAACCTTCTGGAATTTCTTGAGAAGAATCCAGTGCATAAAAATCTCTAGAAATTTTATTTATGGCTAATCCTGAAGTCAGTAACCTCCAATTAAAATTTTAGAATTTTTGGAGTTAGTTTGCTGTCCCTAAAAACTCCCCAAAGTTTTTAGCCTATTTTCTAAAACCCAAAGTCAAAACTGTTGGACTCGAGTCGGACTCGAGCCCAACTTCCTTTTCGGGTGCGACCCAACCAATCCCGAGCCCCTTTAAATGTGCACTCTATATCAGCCGTTGGATTTCCTCTCCACGGCCTAGATCTTGGTGACTTTCGGGTCACCCGAACGTGCCAACGCTTCTCAGCCGTTGGATCCCTATCGGGCGGTCCACGTTGTCGTGAACTTTCGGACCCCCCGATCGCGCGAGTGATTCTCAGGCATTGGATTTTGATCCAACCGTCGTGGAGCGTACCCCTTCGCGCTCGGTTGCTTTTTAACCCCTGGCTCGGGCCACTTGGTTGGACCTAACCAACTAAATGCACCGGGCTCATTCTAAAGCGGTGCGCGTGTTTTAACCCTTAGATCTTAATCGAACGCTCTAGCTTTCTTTGAATTGTGTAGACCTCAGAGTTGGAGGATCAATCTCGACCGTCCATTTCTAATCCAACAGTCTAAAGCTTTGACTCAAGTTAATGGGTTCGGCTCAACCCATTTGTGAGTTAGCCCTGAGCCACTTTGAATTGTGTCACTTCCAGGTGGGACCCCTGTGAACCTGGTCATCCCCTACCTCTCGCTCGCGCCATTGCCAGTACACAAACGTGGAGAGGCAGTGCCTTGTCACGTCCATAGAAGCTTTAAACGGCTCTTTGCTACAAGCATTCAATGTGCCTCAGAGTCCTCCTCCAAAAGTCGTGGTCTTCACCTGCTCCCATCTTTCACGGCGTGTCCATAGCAGAGCCATGAACCGAGAGCATGTAAAACCCTAGTCTTTGCTCCTCCTTGCTTGTCCGGCTATACAATTCAAATAGCCTTAGAGCTCCATCCTTATTCATTTTCAGCACCCTATACACCTCCCTTAGCCTTACCCCTACCCATTTGAGCTCAATACACCCGTGAGCCCAAATCGCCATTGTTGGACCTTGAAGCTCCTCAGTGGCGACAATGCTCCAAGGGTCCTTTTGCAATTATTTTTGCACCACTTCGTGCCTCTTTTCTTATTGAGAAAAACCCCTAACTTAATTGGGTTTGACATTCACAGGAATTGTCAAATTTGGGGTTTGTTCAATTTCGGCCGAAATCGCCCCTTTTCTTCCTCAGCTCCGGTGAGTGCCTCATTTCTCAATTGTTTGCTCCTCGACTTTCTATGAGCTATTGTGAAGCTATATTGATGACGCAGTCTTTCTCATTTTGCTTAAGCCGTCGTCTCCACTACATCTTCTTCGTTGTCGGCAAGCCTCTCCGCCGCCAGAGCAACTCTGGCCACCTCTGTTCCTCTCCAGCGATAAGGTAGCTCCTATGTAGTCCATAGAGGCTTGGCACTAGCTTCCTTGAACTGCGGCAGAGCTATTTGCTATTTCCCATTTTGGTCGTGCTTTGCACCGCCGCTCAACTCCGGCTAGCCGCCGTTATGGTCTTTCCCCGTAGTCACCACCGCCACCAGCGTGTGCGTCGTGCTATTGCGGTTCCAATTTGGCACTTGGTCCACACCGGCAAGGCCTGCATTGCCGGCGACCACCCCAGCAGCGCTGTCGGGTTTTGTCGAACGAGCACGGCACTGTGCCGTGTCACGTTAGGACAAAGCCCAGCAATTAATTGCTTTATCATTAGTTAGTGATAATTATGTCTTAAGTCGGCTTTTGTGGCCACTGACAGGTGGGCCCCGCATCTTAAACACCCCATCTCGCACAGTGCGGAAGCATTAGGACATCATTAATGCTAATCATTGGCTAATCACTATTAATCATTGACTATTGATTAATGGCGATCTTAATTGAACTTTTGAATCACTGCCGGGTGGGCCCGCGTGCACTGTGCGCGTGCGTTAAAACCTCATGGACGTGACTCTAAGTCGCTGACAGCGGGCCC
The DNA here is from genome assembly GCA_036346255.1 of Ampelocalamus luodianensis. NCBI lineage: Eukaryota > Viridiplantae > Streptophyta > Magnoliopsida > Poales > Poaceae > Ampelocalamus > Ampelocalamus luodianensis. The sequence continues at coordinate 24,442,096 of CM070637.1, forward strand.
CGCTTGTCAGAGCTTCTGTTCACGTCGCGATCGGCCCAATCATTAGCAGCCGTCCATTTCCAGATCAGCGACCTTGATCTATTGGGCCGTTCGGTTCACCCGATCTTCCCAATCCTTGTGGACCGTTCATCGTTAGATCAACGGCCCAGATCTGGGGAGCGTTCGCGAGGTCCGAACGTCGCCTTGATCTGGACCGATGATCTTAAATCCAACGGTGGTCTTTTGTGGGCTGTGCGCGTGTGCGCTGTTTTCCAGTGCGCGTGGGTCGTTTGATTTGATCTCAACGGCCCACGTTTGCCCACATCTATTCTTTTCGGTAAATGGTTATTAATTCCCGATAAGCTTTATTTCACAACTAAAAAATGCATTAAACTTTAGAAATTGATATCTAATTCATTTTAAGTCATTTTCGGTTGATTCAAATTTTGATAATTTTGTTTTTAACTAAACTTTAATATGAAAATGGTTTTAAGCTTAGTATTAGCTCCAGAACAATATGATAATAGTTTTAATTCCTGTTAGGGTTATTTTGTGCATTAAAAATTCATTTAATTTGGAAAATGCAAAACTAAATCTCTGTAGATCCTTTTTGGGCGAATCCAACTGTGTTAAATTCCTGTTTAGCTAAAGTTTAATCTAAAAATACATGTAGGCACTGATTCTTTACCAGAAAATTATATAGGTTGAACTGACTTGATTGGGTATAAACATTGCCTAGAAATTTATTTAAAATTTGTAAAAGACACAAGTAATTCCCTCTAACCCCAAATGTAGCAAACTAAAATCTGTTAAATTCCTCTGATAATGTACTTCAATATAGGATAGGTTTTGTTCATTTATTTGACTCTGAAAAATGATATGTTCCAGTTTTACAAATTAGAAAAATCATAAGTAATTTATTATAACTCCAAATTTAGTAAACTCAGTATTGCTAACCTTAGGATGTCAATATCTACCTACCATAAAAATTTCAAGTTCTAGATCTTTCTAGAAATTTATGCCATGAACTGTAACAGATAGCAATTAATTTTGAATTTTCCAACGGATTGAAATTGATTTAGCTATAACTTTTGCATCCTTAATCCAAATCAAATGGTTCTTGTTGCTAATTTTGTCTAAAATCATGCTCTACTTGCTGTATAAATTTCATGGATTTTGGATGATTTTGGCTTTTGAGTTTCTTTCGGTGTTCTTCGTTTTTATTGGATTTTCTCGTTCTTTCGATAGGTTCCGACGATCGTGTTGATTGCGTGAGTGATCCTCTGCAGCAAACAAGTGACCTACAACAAGGCAAGTAGTGTAATATCATTTGATCATATTGCTCCTATTACTTTTAAAGTCTAATATCTTGTTTGCAAAACCTAAGTATGCATGCTTCTTTGTGTCAAGATTTATTTTATCGATTAGAGGTAGCTAATCCCATTGCATAGTTTCCCTGAAATTGTTCACCCCTGCCACTACCCTTGGTTATTATCCTCACTGGTGAATTAGAGCCCGGTGGATGATTTATGGTCTTTTTATAGTCTTTACGATATGATGCCTAGCAATGCTTAGTTACCGGTAGAATTGGGCGGTTATCGACTTAGTGGATGACCTTGATCACACAAACTTGTTATGACTTTATGATTCAGTCTTTGTGTTATGTTTACTTATAAAAACAAAAAAAACTGGAAACAAAATGATTTGGACTTGGGCACAATGGTATGTTGGTGTGCTTTTGGGTGTGACTGGAATGGTGCTCGAGTCATTTAAGGACCAAGTTACTTACGATACCGTACTGAGCAATTTGCGTGCTAACCACACTAGAGGGTATGGGATCTCTCTTGACTTAGTACTCTGGCGTGTGTTGGCTACGAGTTGCAGGAGGGCGTGTGTGTGTTGTGTTGTGGTAAAATGAGGTGGTTTATGTGTGGGAGGATTGTAGTTGTCCGGAAGCTTTACCCCTATAGGGTAGTTGACTTTCGGCTTTACAATGTAAGCGTATGGGCTTCGGTCCATACGAGCGACTCGTAGTTGATACACAATATTGGAAATGTCTCGTAGGACTTAGCCGTACCGGCATACCTTCGGAAGTGTGCTTCATCTAGTGGCAAAAAGGCGGTCTGAAGTGTGGGTACATTAGTACACCCCTGTAGGGTTAAAACTATTCGAATAGCCTCGTCTTAGGTTATGGACACGCTCGGATACGCCCCGTGAGAACTAGACTACAACCTTTTAAATTAAAACTTGACATGGGTGGTACGAATGGGTAATTCGTGCTATGGTTGTGATGGCTAATGGGTTAGTCATCTCCAGGTGGTTGTTATGTTATTACTTATTGTCTCGCTGTTATTTATGCAAATAAATTTTGGATTGTTGAAACTGCCTTCAAACTATTACTTATTGCAAATAAAACTTGCTTTATGCTGAAAATTAACCTTAAGCCTTCTCCTTTGATTAAAGCCTGCATGTAGTAGTAACTAGCTTTGTTACCCGTAAGTCTTGCGAGTATATTTTTGTACTCATTTGCTTTGCTTAATTGTTGCAGAGGAAGGAGGTTGATCCCCAAGGGATCAACTTTGGTGAGTTTTGCTGTGGTGTGGACGACTAGCTTGGCGGCCCGGTCAGTTGCCTTGTGGGTTATGGCTAACCGGTCGTATTTTGGTTAAAGCCATCTTATAGCACCTTTTGCTTCCGCTGTTATTTGATACTTAATGTCATTTGGCCGGTCGACTCTTTTGTAATCACTTCATATTATGTATGTCGTTGCTAGACTTGTTATTATGTGTTGTATAGAATTGATGCATGATTTTGTAACAGGGTGTGTATACTGCATTTCTGGGAAGTATACATATCTCGAGGCTTGGTTTATTTGATTTGTGATGCTAGGGCCAATGGAAGGCTAAGCATTACAAGCCGAATAAACCGGGGTCTCACAATTCTCATACCCAATCATCAAATTCTCTTTTCCTTAAATGCAAGGTTTCCCTACACTATATGTCCACATGCAACTCTTTCGCGTATACCGGTATAGTTTGAGCGAACACTGGTGACAATAATCACTCTAAAGCCTATCCTCCAACAGGATCGTGGACATCTTCCACTCCTGTGGAGTCTCTACCAACAAGGTACATATGTGATCACTATGACCACCTTTGTTCATGCAATGATGCTTATGAATGCTCAATTTAACACAAGTTCATCAATAATACCATTATCCAACCTTCTTAAATTCATCAACACAATTAATATCATGACCCCGCAAGATGAAAGCAGAAACAATATAATGGTAACAAGTGATAAAGAATACAATGATCCACCATCGATCACTATCTACCATGCACTTGCCTCTTAATCCCCTTGGAGCTGGATAGTGAAGCGGCAGCAAGGCACTAGAGGCCACACTCCCTGGACAAACATTGAAAGACACAACTGAAAATCACAACATCATAGCACTCACACTTTACACTTATCATCAACGCACATCTATGCTAAACTGACCGAATTAACCCAAAAAATCCGGACGCACTACCCGCTGTCCCAGTAGTAAAATGACTCTAACTTATACATTTGTACTCGATATCTCCACATCCACTACATTTTGGAATCCTCATGAAAAAGCCTACAACTTCATAGTTATGATGAACTTCTAATTCTACCGTTCTCTGCCCTGTTTCCTTCTGCGAAGACCGTCCCAGAATTAATCAAGATAGTACACTTCATAATTTTATATCTTTAATTCTAAAACTTGAAATATATATGAATGATACCAGTTCTAGACACTACACAAAATTTCCTAACTTATTCAGTTATCACCACATTTTTATTTTTCCATCTACTAGATGAAACTGACCCATCTTCACAACATCTGCTAGCCACGTCCAAATTCTGGACAACAAAATTCTTGAGGCCGTAACTTTTGGGTCACTACTCCGATTCTAATGATCTAGACTTTCTTGTAAAGCTAACGAGATTATCTAACTTTTCTCTAACTGGACCAACCTCTGAGAGCGAGCCTAAATTCCTCGAATCGCCCCCGCAAGGTTCTGCATCTAACCTTGACAAACTAGGGCATGCTGAAAATTAAACATTTCCTAAGTAAAACAATCTACGACCTTAACAATGACTAAACCTAGGTAAGTCCTAGGGATTAATAGATGTTATCCTTGGAGATCATGGCGGATCACGAAACCCCATGAATTTCCTCTCTTTCTCTCTTTTCTCCTTCTCTCCTCTTCTCTCCTCTTCTCTCCTCTTTGCTATCCTTGCTTCTTCCTTTGCAGCACAAGCAATAGAAGCAACATAGTCTTTCAGCACAGATAATCATCCGCATGCATTTTTTCTTTCTTTCTCTCTTTTGCACATAAAAGGCAGCAGCAGACCATGCTACCTTAGGCCAAATGCAAGCGGCAGCAGAAGGTAGCTAGGGCAGGAACTAGCAGCATGCAGAGCAGGAAAAAGGCAGCGGCAGCAGTGCAGACTGGCACACTGCGTAGAGGGAAAGCATGAGCTGCATGCAGGACAATAGGAGGCCGACGACATGTAGAAGGCGAGGCACAGCAAGTGCATGCGGCTCAGCAAGGCAGGCGATGTTCGGCGGATTCGAGGATAGGGGTTGGGGGGGGCAGCCCCTCCCCTCCTTTTATGCAATGCACATGGGCCTCCCTTTGCCAAGTCCGACTTGGATTCGGTTAGGCCCATGGCTGGCCCACTCCCTTTCTTTTTTTCTATTTAACCCACCTATTAATCCTTTCAATTAAATAGGATATTACATACTACACCCTTTAAACAGAATTTGATCTCAAATTCTACTCGTCGTTCTACTCAAAAGAATACAAAAAAATAAATTAACAACAATTGTCATGTACCCATCGTGAACAACTCTAGATATTGTTCGCCCATGTGAGACTCCAACTCCCAAGACGTCTACCTCTCGAACTGATGCGACCACAACACCTTGATGTATGCCAACGTCCTAAGCCTCAACACACTCTCTGACCTCTCCAGTACATGTACTGGATGGGCCTCGAAGATGAGGTCTAACTCATTGGTCAATAGCTCTAACGAAACCTCAAACTCCATATTTAACTGATACTTTCTCAATGTCAAAACATAAAAGACGTTGTGTACCCCACGTATGAACTTGAGACGGTCCTAGCGATATGCCAACTTCCGAACACCTTTTTCGACCCGGGAGTAACACCCCCAAATCCTCTATGTATTTCTAAACTAGTCCCATGATCAATAGGTAGTTCACACAGTAAACAGATATGGTAACATCCATAATTCACACAACTTTATTAATAATCAGAGTTTATTACAAGAAAGGCTTACAAGCCAACAATAAAGAACATAGCGAAAGACGAAGAAGAAGAAGTGGAGTCCAGCTGATCTACCACAGGCAATCGACTGGGGAAGCGGCCAAGTCGTCGAGATCCATACTGGTAGCAAAGTCCTTCTCCTTTGAAATTTATTTGCATTAAGTAAGGGTGAGCAGAACTTCCGTGCTCGCACGTTACACCCAATAACAGAGTTAATGCATACATGGATATTATCAAAGGAAGGCTTATAGGATTATTTGTGCAAAAGCAATATTTGACATTTTAAATACAATACTAAGTTCACAAGCTTAAGTTTTACAATATCTAAAATCAAATTTTATTTTTATTCATCATTTCTCAAGTGTAGGATAATTCCCCTTGCACCAGGCTTCCTGCCCAAATTTTCCAGTTGGATAAGATATCCAAAACATTTGAGTTTTAAAAACAAAAACCAAGTCTAATCTGCGAAAGGCTTTGCTCAACAAATCCATGACTGTGGACACGGCTATTCGAATAGATTTAACACTCTGCAGAGGTTGTACAACTTTACCCACAAGAGACAATCAACTTTTACTGTCCGTTCACACACTTTCGTAGGTGTGTGACTAAGTGATTATCATAAGGCATTTACAATGCGCCATCCCAATGTAGTTATACCCGCTAAGGTTTCTCTACCGTAGACTTCGCACCAAACGATAACCCCGTCTTGTGCCATGTGAGTATTAACAATAAGTCTTCGTGACAGCCACACAACCGAATGGCACAACCACATTGAAATATTGCAAATTAGTTAGCCAGGTCTGTCCCATACCAAAATTGTGGTAGTATGGAAGGGCTTTACAATCCGTAGCTTAGAACCGGTCCTTAATTAACTGGGCGACTTCCAAAATAATCCCTGGGCCTCAACCATTCACTGCATTGAGCCTGTGCATAAACCTGCAGCCACCAACTATCCAGTTCACCCATGTCCAAACCAGTTTTTCATTTTGTTTTTCATGTTAAAATATTTTCTAAAATCTCTATGGTAAAAACATTACCATAGTCTCATTTGTAAATTCACATTGTTACTTTGGCTAAAATTCTCCAAATCAAAGGTTTTCTAAATCAAAGATTTTCCAAATCAAAGATTTTCTAGAATTCTCCAAATCAAAGATTTTCTAGATTTATTTTTCTAAAGGAAATTCAATTTATTGCGCATGCTGATGCGTGGCTGAGGAATCCATTTTTGGCCAGGATTTATTTCTCTAAAGAAAAACTCTTTGAGCCTATGGCATGTGGGCCCTAAGCACGGAAAGTCCGAACGTTCACAGGCTAAGTCCGAACGTTCAGTCTGAACATATACGTAGGCTGACTCAGCTTTTAGGGCCTACATTGTGCCCAGGTGGCAGCGACGTGGCAGAGACATGGCTAAGCCACGTCAACCCGTGACCGACGGAGCTACGGTGATGAGCTCGCCGGCGCTTCGCGCTACGGCGAGCCGAATGGGTGTGCACAAGAGAGATGGTGCGATGCTGAACCTAGTGCGCACCTTTGTGACGTGGGAGCGTGCGGAAATCACCGGCGACGAGGACGATGTAACCATAGCGAGGGTGTTATAGACGAAGGTGTCGAAGATGTTCGGGTCTCGATAGTGACGGGGTTCCGGTGACCTTTTGATGGCGTTGAGGAGCGCCTTGGGTAGCCCACGATGCGGCGATGACGATGGTGCGGTCGAATACGGCTGAGCGACGTCGACGGTGTGTTAATCGACCATAGAAGCTTCGGCGACCGACGAACTAAACCTCTAATTTCAGTGGCTAGAAGCGGTGGGGGCCTACGAGGGCTAGGGGGATGGAATGATGGGGGTAGAGGCGCACCCGGGGTGCGCTTTTATAGTGCACAGGGGTGGCTGAATCGTCGACAAGCCATTGAGAGTCCGTTTAGGTTACACGACGAAAACAGAGTTCGTCGGCGCTACGAGATAAAATTGAGTTTGCTTCGGATGCGGGGAGATAAAAGGATAAGAATGGTGGGGATTGCACAAGAAAATCGGGTTGTTATGCCCATTTTCGGAAACGAGCTTAAAGCTCTGGCCATGGCGGCTGTGTGCACTAGAGAAGAAAACGAGCAGGGACGAAGGCCCTAACAAGGCGGGCCCACAAGCCAGTGAGAGAGGGACGATCAAACCAGGTGAAGGTGGAAGGGTGACGTTTGGGCCGTTCGATTTAGATTGGACGGTCCACATGGTTGGGACGTTCGGACCGTCTGCACCTACAATCTAGATTGGGACGTCCAATTTTGATTGGACGGTCCACAAAAGGGGAAGGCGAGGGTGCGCGGGAGAAGCAGGTTGAGCGGGCCGTGTGTGCGTGAGAAGTGGGTTGGGCTGAGGCAGTTTCAGCCCAAAACGAGAAAAGAAGATTTATATTGGTTTTCAAATTTTTGAAATTGAAATAATTGATTTAGCCTTTTAGAAAATAACAAAAAGAGATAAAAAAATTCTAGAAAACTTCAGAGAAATTTTCAGAGTTATTTTGAACTTAATAAAATTATTTCTAACTTAAAGCTGTCTTTTAATTTAGCACATAAATTATTTTTAATTTATAGAAAAATAGGAAAAGCCTTTTTAAAATCCAGAAAATTAGTTAAATTTTTATTTTTAACTTTAAAGCCAATAATATACATGAAAACTCTATAAATTTTATTTTTTACTTTTAGAGTTTAGGAAATTCAAGAAAAGCAATAAAACTCTTTTCAATTTCAGAAAATCCAATAATAACTTTATTAATTTTTATTTTGGTAAGATAACTTGGGATGTTACAACCTTGCAACTATCGAAGATAAACCAATGTACCTTGGGCTAACCTTTCTTTTGGTACCGAACCACACAACCTGCACATAGCACACAAAACTCTTGTTTTATCTCTCAATTGATCACCTCACCTTAACGAGGAGCATCTCCTTTAACGAGGGACACACAAAAGAACTCACCTTAAACCAACCCCCTTACAAAAAGAACCCTATTGAAAACAAAGGATTCACAATGCAACGAACTTATAACCAACTTTCCTCCAAAAGACTCTAACCCAAAACCAAAAGATTCATCATGAAAACTTTTCATCTTCCCAAGTAAACATCTTGCTAATAAACACCATATAAGTCAACAGAGAAATCACTCGAATATCCAAATTTAACCCTTTTTTCTTTTTGTTTGAACCAGAAAGAACCACACATATCCACATAAAGCCAACTCAAATTTCAAATAACCTTCGTCATAAACACACCGCTCAAACAAGAATCAAGAGGACATTTCACTACCTGAGAAAATATATTTTTCATCAATCTTCATTTTAGAAATAAACTTTCTTTTAAATCCTGGGATTCCAAATCATCACGCTTCACACTAACTCATTTATCTTAAATTTGGCAATCTGAGAGCTTTGCTCAAACCAAAAACAACATCCATACCCATGTAGAGGGCTCTACTAATCCACAAAAAGATAATATAGTCCACTCCACGAAAGAAATTACTTTGATATAATTCCCAGTGCACCTCAATATAGATTTCACATAGAATCACATCATCTCAATCCTTTAAGGATAATCAACTTGAAATTCACAGCATACACACTCATTTACTACATCTAACTGATTTTATCAATGATCATCACACTATTCGGAATCTACTTTTATTCTACTACTACTACTACATAAAATCATTGGGCAACCAAGGTTCTAGCATAAAACACAAGCCCAAGTTAAACCTCCAAGACTCCTCCAATGCAATTTTGCTATAATTGATAGGGAAATTCTCAGATTCAATAACCAAAATCCCCACAATCCAAATAATATCATCAATCATTAATATCCACAATCCTCACTAATCAATTAACTACCCAAAATGATTAAATTACTTCACCAATCTTAGTCTATAACACCCCAGCCAAACAAAGGCCTGGAATGCTACTAAATAAACATGATAACTAATTAAAAAGTAATACACAAGTCGAAATTTCGGCAGAACCTCCTTTGTATATAGCTAAGTATACCGGAAATTCCAACAGTTGCATATAATATAATCAATACTCTAACATCCAAATTTCATCAAAGCACTAAAAAATAATCTATTCAGCTAAGGCATAAACAAGCATAACCAAAATATGCTACTCTCATTGTTACAAATAATCCAATGCATTAAGGCACAACCATAACTAAGTCCTTAAGAAGTTTGCTTATTATTATAGCATGATCTAAATGTTATTCAGCTTGTAGGGTTGTGTGGTAGTGAGTGCATCCAATACAAGTCTATTCCCTCCCATGCATGTCGTTCTTGCAAGTGGTACCTAAAAACACAACAAAAACAAGAGTGAGTCAAAAGACTCAGCAAGTACCAATAAATAAACATTAACTCGCAGTTATCGCAACAACATCCCATAAGAAATCATTACACTAAAACGACTCACATGCTTGCGTAATGCAAATGATCAATGCCTCATTTTCTCTTTTACTCCTTTTGCATTTTGCCGGTAATGCGGGGTATACAACCGTCGATGTATACCTTGTCTGTGCTCTCTGGCCCAGGGACCAAGAGCCTATACTCCACAAGTATAGGGACCATGGTCCATCATCTTCATGATGGGGACCTCTACTCAATACCCACATTCCACGAATGTGGGGACCACAAGCCCGTCAGCTACATGACGGGGACCTTAAATATACATACTTAGTCATCACGTGACCAAGTCTCAGGTATGCTCTCAACATGCACATAAGCTAGTACCCTATCTCTCAATGACATGTGAATGGACAATTATATACCAAAATCTCCAAGTTTAAATAACATGTATTGTATCATCAACATACATGAAAAACCTTTAGCCATAACTCAAGCATTCGCCAATCTTATTCATACATATCACGCTGTCATTCATGCGTAGCTAGTATGTATAAAACACAAGCACTCACTGACAAACATTTATAACTATATCGACAACCAGAATACTTGCCTCAACCGTGCGGGAACGAAGGACACGAAGAGGGCGCTGCCCCCGAAACCAATACACGAAGAGGGCGCTGCCCCCGGAACCAATCTCCCACCTGAATATAATTATAAAGCATGCTAAGACAATCATACTGGACCAAAAGTATAAACAATTGCACAACCGCACTCGCTATACTCTCAAGCGCATTCCCAATTCCAACTCCTAAAGATTGATCTGTCACTTCTGTGGACAGCCATATTCTAAAATTCATATCTTTTTATATAGGAGACCAAATGAGGTGTTCTTGGACTTCCTTGAAATATTAACAAATTGTACAACTAAGTCTAGATGGTGAACCATCCAGACTCGGCCATCTAGTACCCCCACTAAGGCTATTAACAAAACATCAAATTCACGTCGGGTTCTCTGGATAGTATACTAAAACTACCATAACATTTAGTACGATTGTCCAAATTTTGTATTCTTGAGCTTCCCTGAAAGCTAAGATAATTATCTATAACTTTCGTTGTATTGAGCTCCTCTAAGTTTCCCTTTAACTGATCGCTTAAATCATATTACTAAAACCTATCAGAATACCGACAGATTTGCAAAACAGTCACACTAATAAATTCATAGCTTCGGCTACAGAGGTCCAAATAACGCGATCTAGCACTTCATCGAAAGATGACGACATCCTCTACACTACTCTAAGAGATGTCTAGGACTGATTCCACTTTTAAGCCCATCAAAGCAGACCTAAATATCGACATTGCTAAATAATCAATTAATCATCTAATCAAAAGGAGATCGGATCTTACCCTTGAAGAACTGCTAAAGATCACGAACCTAGCCCATGATCTCTCCCCTTCCCTCTCTTCTCCCTTCTCCCCTTCTTCCTCTTCCTTTCTCTTTCCTTCTTCCTTGGCTAGCAGTAAGGGGCGACATGGCTTGGCCAAGGAGGACGACATGGAGGGGGCGGCGGCATCAATGGGGAGGGCATGCTACAGTGCTACAGGTACCAGCGCAACACTATAGCACATAATTACTATAGCAATACCTAGGGTTTCTTCCTCCTCCTTTTGTTGGTGGTTGATTTCCTCATGGGCCATCGGCCACTATGGCTAATTTCCTCCCTTATGGCCGGCCACCACCTCCCACCTTTGGGCCAAATACCAATGGGCCTGAGGCCCTGGCCCAGGTTGTCTAAATTTTGCTGTAAACCCCCTCTTTAACTGCTTAAATAATTATTTTCTAATTGGTCCTTCCTTCAATTCAATTTCTAAATAGTCTTTCTCTTTAAATAACTTAATTCTCTCTCGATAATCTTTTCGAAAACTTTTGGGGTATTACATTCTACCCCCCTTAAACTGAATTCGACCTCGAATTCTAACCATGCTTACGTCAAAGTATAATCACAACTAAAACTTACTAACATTGCTACGTACCTGCTGTGAATAATTTCCAGATTTTGCTCACGCATGCAAGACTCCACTCCCAAGTCGCTGTAACACCCCAGCCCGATATGAGCCTGGAATGCTACTAAGAAAAACACTAATAATTCTAATCAAGGCAATTTTAGTAAATTTCGGCAGAACCTCCCTTGTAAAGTTAATTACACGGAGATTCCAACATACAGATAATTCATAATTTAACTAACTATCATCTAGAGACATCAAAAGATAATCAACGATATGCTAAGTATCTCGCAATCCAATGAAGCATAAAGTTCCACTACTCATCATTATTACACTTAGACCACTGGAAGAAACAAGACAAAATAAACCTTGAGCATCTTGCCCAAATAACTAAAAACAATTACGATCTGAAGATCATTCAACTTTATTTAGTTCAAGTGGCATGTGTGTGACTAATAGACTACTTCCCCCCATGCATGTCGTTCTTGGCTCGGGTACCTAAAACAACAATAAAAGCAAGAGTGAGTCCACAGACTCAGCAAGTACAGAATAAAAGTTATAACATCAGCATCTATATATAGGAGATCAACAATAACACGTCTCACATGCAAATGCAATGCTCAAGGATCATTCCTCTTTATCTTTCTTTGTGCATTACACCGGTAATGCAAAGTATGCAACCGTCGCCGCATACCCATGCTCATGCGGCGCACGCACGACAGACCAATTGCCCAATACTCCGCAAGTATTAGGGACCTCAAGCCCACACTCCACGAGTGTGGGGATCTCGGGCCCGTCACCTTCATGACGGGGATCTCAAAGGAAAATATACCTGATCACCACGTGACCAAGCCTCAACATGATCTCAATATGCACATGCTCATCATTTATTCATCATCAAATTACTAAAAGACGATATCAACATACATCAATAGAGCATAGACATATTTGGTGCATCCACCAATCTTAAACATTCACCATGCCAACAATCTCGCTATGCTATCTCATATCAAAAGCACACAAGCATGATCAATCAATCACAACCATGAATCAAACACTGCACTTGCCTTAGCCGTGTGAGAATGGAGGACGTGAAGACGGCGCTGCCTCTGGAACCAAATCCCCACCTAATACATTAGGAACATAAACTAAGACCATAGTAACGAAAAACATGAATTAAATAAGCGAACTCATCAAGTAGTAGATTGCAACGCGATCCCAACCCCACAATCCTAAGTGCTGAACTGCCCTCTGTGAACAGTCAAGTTCTAAAATTCATATCTTTCTGTACAGGGGTCCAAATTAGGTTTTCTTGGACTTCATTGAAAGGTTATCAAATTTCCCAACTAAACCTAGTTGGTGAGCTCCCCTGATTCGGCCATCTAAAATCACTTTTAAGCCGATTAACAAGACATCGATTTCACGTCAACTTTCTGGACAGAGCACTAAAACTATCATAACTTTCAGCTCGTTTATCCACATTTCGCGTTCTTGTGCTTCCCTGAAAGCTACGACAATTATCTACAACTTTCGTTATACTAGGGTTCTCAGATTTTCCCTTTAACCGATCGCTCAAGTCAAATTACTAAAACCTGTCATAATACCGACAGATTTGCATAACAGTCACACTAAAAAAATCATAACTTCTGTTACAGAGATCCAAATGACGCGATCTAGCACTTCATTGAAAGGTGATGACATCCTCTACAATACTCTAGGAGATTCCCAGGACTGAATCCGCACTTAACTATATCAAAACGACTGTCTAACGAAATCTATCCTGCGTAGACCATAATTTTGACATTGCTACAACAATTATATGTGCAACAACCAGCTAATCCCGATCCTAACTAATCCAATTAAATACTCAAATTAATTAGTACGCCAATAATTAGTCCCCACAACTCAGCCGATGCATGCCTAAATGTCCAATAAAATAACCGATCGATGCATCCAGATCCTAGTAAAATAATTCTAGCAGTGCTCCAAACCAATCAACTACTAACACAATACTAATAGTTTAATGCTAGCACTAGTAGACAATCTGGAAAGGTCTTGGCCACTAAATACATATATGCATGCGTACTAGACAAATCCTCTCTCTCCTCAACACTTCAATTAATAGAAACACACAACACTGCCAATTAGTGAAACGTACAGCACACCCACATTAATTAGTCTCCCCTACTAATCACGTATGCATGAATCACCTCATATCTAACGCAGCAGTGCAAGAAAATCTGAAAGAAGACAAACCGTGACGGATGGGAACCGGGCCGGCTGGAATATCCACCCTCGGGCAGGCGGCTACGCACGAGGTGGGTGACGCGCTACGGCAACAGAGGGCGGGAAGGTGCGAGCGAGCAGCAATGGCCAGGCGAACGGGAGATGGCGGCGCACGGAGGGGAAATACTTTAGGGTTGTTTTTTTTTAGAACTTCTCTTCCCCACGATCTATTTAAAAGACAAACTCAACTCCTCTCTAAAAACTGTAAAGTAACCCGTTTTCATGTATCTCTTTTTACCTAATTACATATAGACCCTTAAGGGTAAATTTCAGGATATTACAGTCGCTTTCCCCTCAGACTTATGGGACCACCGCACCTTGATGCACCTTGATGCAACTCATACCGTTCTAACCAGAACCACTCAACGGACAGGGCTCAAAGAGACGGTTTTACTCGCTGGTCAACGGCTGTTACGAAACCTCGCACTCCAAATACCTCAAGCATCCTCTCAGCACCGGTTCATCTAAAATGTTATATACAACTCGAGACAATTCTAGCGAATAGCTATCTTCCAAAATCCCTGCAACTTCCAGAACAAACCAAATATACTCTGGGCTATCTATCTCTTCGTCCCCAAACCACATAACTCGCACGTAAACATACGAAACTCTTGTTCCCTCTCAGTTCACCATAACAAGGAGATCCTCCATTAAGCAGGGACGCGCAACACAACTTATTTTAATCAAATTTTAATAATTAGATTCAATTAAAAACAAAGGATTCACAAAGCAATTCCAACTTTCCTCCAAAACACTCAAATCCAAATCAGAGATTCTTCACGAAAACCTTCCATCCTTCCAACTTGGCAGTTTGCAACTAAACACCACATAAGCTGTGAGAACCCCAGTGTATTTAGCTTGTAATACTTAGTCTTCCCTTGACTCTAACATCACAAACAAAATATACCGTGCCTCGTGGACATGTGCTTCCCAGAATTGCAGCACACATACATCTTTACAAAATCATGCATCATTTCTATACAACACATAAGAGCAAGTCTAGCAAAAGACATACAAAATATAGAGTTATTACAAAAGAGCCGACCGGCCAAATGACATCAAAGTAACAATAACAGTGGAAGCAAAAGTGTCATAAGATAGCTATAAACAGAAGACGACCGGTTAGCCATAACCCACAATGCAACCGACCGGGCCGCCAAGCTAGTCGCACCTACCGCAGCACAACTCACAGAAGTAGACCCCTAGGGAATCCTCTTTCTCCTCTACACACAACAAGCAATGCAGATGAGTACAAAAATGTACTCGCAAGACTTACGAGTAACAAGCCTATACATAGCTACATAGAATATGTAACAAAGGAGATGATTATATGGTTAATTGGACGCATAAAGCAATTTTCATTTGCAATAATGTAATAGATTGAAAGCAATTTATCAAATCTGTTTTTAAGCATTGAAATAACAGCGAGGTAACCATAAATAGCATAAGTACCAACCTAGAGGTGACTAACCCAATAGCCACAACATAGCACGAATCCCAGATTCGTACCACCCATCAAGTTTTAATTTAAAAGGTTGTAGTCTAACTCTTGAAAGACCTTGCCAAGCGTGTTCATAACCTAGGACGAGGCTATTCGAACAGTTTTAACCCTGCAGGGGTGTACCAATGTACCCACACTTCAGACCGCCTTTTAGCCACAAGATTAGCACACTTCCAAAGGTATGCCGGCACGGCTAAGTCCTACGAGATGTTTCCAATCTTATGTATCAACTACGAGCCGCTCGTATGGATGGAAACCCATACGCTTACATTGTAAAGCCGAAAGACAACTACCCACCCGTGGTAAAGCTTTCGGACAACTACAATGCTCCCAACATCTTCCTTCCTACAACCTCCTGCGACTCGGAGCTAACACATGCCAAAATACTAAGTCAAGAGAGGTCCCATACCCTCTAGTGTGGTTAGCACGCAAGAATGCTTGGTTTAGTGTAACAAGATGTTCGGTCCTTGTTGACTCGGGCACCATTCTAGTTACACCAAAAAACACACCAACATACCATTGTGCCCAAGTCCAAATCATTTTATTTTTATTTTTAGTTTTCACAATTAAGCATAGCACAAAGGCTGAATCATAAATTCATAATAAGTTTGTGTGACCAAGGTTATTGACTAAGTCGACAACCGCCTATTTCTACCGGTAGCTAAGCATGACTAAGCAACATTAACTCGTAAACTACTAAGTGACAAGGGTTCATCCAACGAACCCTAAATCACAGCAAGATACTCCTAGGCTCAGTAGTAGAGGATAAACATTTGTCTACAGATTATGCATCTAATGGGTCAACTAATCGACAATAGTTTAAAACAAGATAGCAATGCATATGTAGAATTTGCAAACAACATATTAGACTTTGAAAATAATAGAAGCAATATGATCAAATGATGCTACATCTTCTTGCCTTGCTGGATGTCCTCTTGCTGCAGAGAGGTGCTCTCAGGTTCAACAAATTCTTCGGAACCTAACGCAAGAACGCAAAAATCCAATAAGAATGAAGAACACCGAAAAAGACTCAAAAACCAAAGGCATCCAAATTCCATGAAATTTACACATCAGCAATGTTATGATTTTAAATGAATTTAGCAACAAGAATCAAGTCATTTAGACTAAGCATGCAAAAGTTATAGCCTAAATAATTTCTTTCAGCCTAAAAAATCCAATTAAATTAATTTTGGTTACTGTTCATAGCACAATTTTCCAGAAAGGTCTAGAATCTGAAATTTTTATGGTAGGTAGAACATGACATTCTAAGAACAACAAAACTGGATTTACTTCATTTGAAGTTAAAATGAATTACTTATGATTTTTCTAAGTTATGAAACTAGAGTATATCATTTTTCAGGAGCAAAGACATAGTTGAAACCTATTCCACATTAGAGTACATTATCAGAGGAATTTAACAAACTAGAGTTTGCCCAAATTGGAGTTATACAGAAAAAGTTATGCATTTTAAAAGTTTTAATTGAATTTTTGGAATATCAATAATTGCTAAACCGAGTTAATACCATTTGAACAATTTTCTAGTACAGAACAGTGTCTACTTACATTTTCAGATTAATCTTTCGTTAAATATAAATTTAACACAGTTTGACGAGGGCATCCCTAACACTTATACATCTTTCCCTATTGGTGGTCATGCACATACTGAGATGGACGCCATAAGTGAAGCTACAAATAATACAAGTGCAGAAGTGCATATTTTTTTTGACTGAAAACAGGAGGGGATTGACCCCTACTGTAAATATATATATATTAAGAGATAAAATATGTACAGAGCGAGACAGCTAAAATACAAAGGGAGGAAAACAAACAACAAAAAGAGCTAGCTAAACTTTAACCAAAATCTCGCAAGCAATCAGCAAACGTCGAACGGAGAGAGGGCTTGACCCGATGGATAATCATGGTGAAGACCTCTCTAAATTCCCTCTTCCAGGCTAACAACGACACTGCACCATTATTAAAGATGACCTTGTTCCTAATAATCCAAATAGACCAACAGACCGTAATTACTATCTCCTTGAAACACTTGCAAGCAAAGGAAGTCCTGTCTACTTGAATGAGCTCATGAACTGGAAGAGACAAATCCTAATGAAAACCAATAAATCACCAACACCATTGGCTGAAGGAACAACTAAAGAAAAGGTGTTTGACTGTCTCCAGATGCTGCCCTGAACACAAAATACAATCATAACTGTCAATAGAGAAGCTTGCGCTATAAGAGAGCTCTAGTAGTTAGCCTATCCCGCAAGAGAAGCCAAAAAAAGAATTTCTACTTGCTTAAACAAAAAGACTTCCAAAGCCAGATTAAAGGTGGTGGTGGGGGGGGGGGCAGGATTGTGACCCATCAGCTGAGTATAGGCTTGGTGAGGAGTGAAGATAGAAGACCCCCAGATATAAGACCACTCATCTGAACACTCTGGAGGCAGAACCAAAGATCGAATTGAATTGCAAAAATTCTGAAATTGCAACAATGCCGTTGGTGAGAGAGGTAACTGGAAGTGACTCAAAAAATCCGTGCTATCCAAGAACTGCGCCACTGTAATATCATGGTTTTTTGCAAAGGAAAACAAATGTGGCCAATTCAAAGTTGGATAACCCAAATCCCACAAATCTTTCTAGAAAATACAAGAGTGTCCATCCAAGACAATACATCTTGAGAATCCCTTGAATTCCTCCACCAGATGCAGTAAATCCCCCACCAGAAGAAACCACGCATGTTTTTCATTCTTAAATCCAACTGGTTAGGGTAGAGAGCTTGCCAGGTCAAGCGAACCCAATGGACATCAACTTTGTTAAAGAACTTATGAAGGTGCTTCATCAACATGGCCTTGTTCTATAGACTAAGATTTAGAATTCCAAGCCCCCCTTGTTGCTTTGGTCTGCAAACATGCTTCCATGCCACCAAATATCCATCTTTCCTATTGATATCTGAACCATGCCACAATGTGTGCTTTCTTAAATTATCAATATGGTTGATAACTTTGGCTAGAATTTTTAGGGTTGCCATGTGATAGACTGCTTGAGAGGAAAACACTGAATTGACCAAGAACAGCCTCCCCCCAAAAGAAAGAAAAGAAGATAATCCTGAAAGACGTCGACTAATTCTATCAATTAAAGGCATAAAACTCTCAAATTTAGGTTTTCATAGACCCAAGGGCAAACCCAAGTAAGTAAAAGGGGTGGTCCCAACCTGGCAGCCAAAGGTGTTTGCCAAATGATTCATTTTTGAGGCCTCCACATTGACTGGAATCAAAGCAGATTTATGGAAGTTCACCGATAAGCCTGTAGAGTCAGCAAAAGCATGAAGCAGCCCTTTTTACCTAAATAGTTGAGGAGCATCTGCAGGCATAAACAAGAGTGTATCGTCGGCATATTGAACTATAGGGTAATCTTGATCAAAGTCCGAGGCCAAAGAGCATTCTAATAAACCCCTACGAGCAGAAGTGCATGTTGGTCCACTGACTAGAGCAAGAGCTAAACTTCTAAATCAACAGGTACTTTTGTTTCTTAATGAATTTTCTATTGTCATTGATGAGAATTGGGTACTACCTCATGCAAATGTTTTGTGCATTCTCAGGTTTGAACATTGTGAAGCTTTTGGAACCGAGAGGGAGGCCGGAGCCAAAGCAATGGAGGAGAAGCTCACGTGGGTCAAGCAAGAGGAGAAAAGCCCACGAATTCAAGCCCAATTCGGATCTTCCACAAGTCCAACTGGAATTCATCTCAGAATCAATTCAGAATTCAATTCGGATTCGGTTCGGGACAGCCCAATAGGCCTATAATAAAAAGGTCATAACTTTTGCATACGGAGTCCGATTGGGGTGTTTTTGGACTTGTTTGAAAGCTTATTCCAAGGCCCACACAGTGGGTATGGCCCTAGCTTCAGAAGACTTACGGTCACACCGCTATGGCCGAAACAATTACGTTCTGAAGATCATTCATCTTTATTTAGTTCATGTGGCAAGTGTGTGACTAGCAGACTACTTCCCCCCATGCATGTCGTTCTTGGCTCGGGTACCTAAAACAACAATAAAAGCAAGAGTGAGTCCACAGACTCAGCAAGTACATAAAGAAACTATATCATCAGCATCCATGTAAAGGAGATCAACAATAGAACATCTCATATGCAAATGCAATGTTCAAGGGTGCTTTCTCTTTATCTTTCTTTGTGCATTACACCGGTAATGCAAAGTATGCAACCGTCGCCGCATACCCATGCCTGTGCGCGCACGCACAGGGACCAATTGCCCAATACTCCGCAAGTATTGGGGACCTCATGCCCACACTCCACGAGTGTGGGGATCTCGGGCCCGTCACATTCATGACGGGGATCTCAAAGTGAAACATACTTGGTCACCACGTGACCAAGCCTCAACATGATCTCAATATGCACATGCTCATCATTTAATCATCATCAATTTACCACAAAACGATAACATCATACCACAACAGAGCATAAACATATTTGGAGCATCCACCAATCTTAAACCAACATCATGCCATCAATCTCACTATACTATCACATATCGAAAAAGCACACAAACACCAATCAATCGCAACCACGAATCAAACAATGCACTTGCCTTAACCGCGTGCGAATGGAGAACGTGAAGACGGTGCTGCCTCCGGTACCAATCCCCCACCTAATACATTATGAATAAAAACTAAGACCATAGTAACGAAAAACATGAATTAAATAAGCGAACTCATCAAGTAGCAAATTGCAACGCGATCCCGACTCCGCTTTCTTAAGTACTGAAATGCCCTCTGTGAACAGTCAAGTTCTAAAATTCATATCTTTCCGTACAGTGGTCCAAATTAGGTGTTCTTGGACTTCATTGAAAGGTAATCCAATTTCCCAACTAAACCTAGTTGGTGAGCCTCCCTGATTCGGCCATCTAAAAACACTTTTAAGCTGATTAACAAAACATCGATTTCACGTCACCCTTTCTGGACAGAGCACTAAAACTAACATAACTTTCAGCTCGTTTGTCCCAATGTCGCGTTCTTGGGTTTCCCTGAAAGCTACGACAATTATCTACAACTTTCATTATACTGAGATCCTCTAATTCTCCCTTTAACTGATCTCTAAAGTCAGATTACTAAAACCTGTCAGAATACTGACAGATTCGCAGAACAATCGCACTAAAAATTTCATAACTTTTGCTACAGAGGTCCAAATAATATGATCTAGCACTTCATCGAAAGATATATTGACGTCATCTACAACTCTCTAGGAGAAGCCCAAGACCGAATCCACACTTAACTATATCAAATCGTCTGTCTAACGCGATCTGTCCTGAGGAGACAAATACCGACATTGCTACAACAATCAAATATGCATCTATTCGGGGCAAACCGGGTTACCCTTGACGAACCGCTGTAGACCGCGATGCAATCCATGAATCTTCCCTTCCTCTCTTCTTCCCTTCTCCTTTCTTCCTTCTTCTTCCTTTTTCTTGGCGGCCACCACAATGAAGAGGCATCGGAGGAGAGGGCACCACCATGGAGGAGATGGGTTGCTACGATGCAGTGCTACAAGTGGCAGCGCGGCATCTGTAGCACCCTAGGGTTCCCCCTCCTTCTTTAGTTGGTTTCTGGTTTCCTCATGGGCCATGGGCCACTAAGCCTGTTTTTCCTCCACTTGACTATGGGCTGCGTGGCCCATTTCTCTCTCAATTTCTGATTTTTTTCTCTTTTAATTATCTTAATTCCCTATCTAATTTTTTTTATTACATCCACTAACGACAAACGGGATATTACAGTGTTCTTGGACTTGTTTGAAAGCTTATTCCAAGGCCCACACAATGGGTATGACCCCAGCTTCATAGGACTTATGGTCGCACAGCTATGGCCAAAACAATGTGACAGATTTAAGTTAGGTTTTCCTTTTTGTGTGTTCTTGAGTCTTAGCCGAATTGGAGTTTGATTCGGCATGTATAGCCGGCCCTAGGCCATGCGTGAGTCGTGGAGGGCGCCTTAAGTGCCCTTGCCCCTCCTTTGTATTCATTAGACTAGTTTATGCATAAGAATTGAAACATAGCTATTGTTTGTTCTTTCTAAAACCAGAGTTCATGCGAGGACTTTGAGAGAGGACTAGGCGATCCATTGGTTCGTTCTGCAATTCAAGGTCAAGCCATCGTTCCACTGGGAATCAGGGACTTGGCGTTCGTCGTTCGTGGTCTCGCGACGAACAACTATCCGGTGTGTTTTGGGCATATTCCGAAGAGTTGAGTGTTCGTGCATTGGCGCGAGTGTTTAGCTAGCGATATCGTCTACTTCGCATCAACTATCCACAGTTCCTCACTAAGAAGATCGGGCCTTCCCCGTATCACAGTTGGAATCATCTAAAAAGGAATCAAAACAAATTAGTTATGACATTTCCATGTTTAATAAATTTTTAGTTTACAAATAAAAGGTTTCGGGAATAACTTATTACTAAACCAAAGAGAAAAACCCTGGGCCGTTGATTTGGAATCAAACGGCCCAAATGCGCGGCCGATCGGTGCGCACCCCGCGCATAAAGGGGGCCGACCGTTGGATTAGATCGAACGGTCCTCAAGAGGTGGGCCGCTCGGACTTCACGAACGCCCCCTCAAATCTGGGCCGAGGATCTAAAAAGGAACGGCTCAGATCAAGGATTCCTTCGGAGGGCCGAACGCAACAGAGATCTGGTCCGCAGATCTCAAAATGAATGGTAAAAGAGGACTTGACTCGCTTGAACACCTAATATGCTGAGGAGGTCTAGGCCGCTGGATCAAGATTTAATGGCCCAGAACTGAAGGGAGGTCCTAAAGCTAAGGATTTAACAGAGGGAGATCCCGACGGCTAAGATCTCACAGGGGGAGGTCTTAACGGTCAAGATCTATGCGAGGGAGGTCCTAGCGGTAGAGGTCTAAATAGAGGGAGGTCTTAACGGCTCAGATCTCCACTAGGAGGTCCTGAACGGCCAAGATCTGCCTGGGGTGGTCTTAAGGGTTAAGACTTGCAAGAAGGGGAGGTCCTGAGGTTTTCTTTGCAAAGACCAAGGGGTGATCTTTTGCAAAGAGGACCCCAAGGATGGTCCCGAGGGTAGTTTTTACAAAAACGACTACGGGGTGGTCTTTTTGCACGGGGGTGATCTTAACGGTTAAGATTAAACTAGGGAGGTCCTACATGGCTAGGATCTAACCTAGGGAGAGGTCCTGGCACTAAGGTTTACAAAGAAAGATCTAACGGCTAAGAGCTAACCTTCAGAGATCAATCGACGGCTAAGATTAACTCAAGAGGTCCTAGGACTTGTTGAATTAACAGTAACAGTACAGAGCACCGCACTTTGCCCGCCGACTCGCCGCCGGCGACTCTGGCCACGACGGTGCAAGCTAACGATGCCAAAACGTGCACAATACTATTGCGAACCAAATGAGGGTACTCTCGACGACGGAGCTGGCCTAGAACGCCGGCAAGCCAGAGAGGGGCGGAGGAGCAACTACGGCAAAATACGAAAACGCGAAAAACTCCGCTACGATCTAATCTAACCGATTCTCGAGCACTAGGGGACTATTGCGAACATACCTGGACGCAGGGGAGGTCGGAAGGAGCTCGGAGAAGTCCTTACGGCGGAGATCGACACCGGAACTGAGGAAGAACCCGGTGAGGTGCGGCCTGAGCAAAAATAAAGGCCACAAGGTGTCAAAAGAGCTCCATTAGGACCCACAGGAGGTCCACGAGCACTTAAATTTACTAGGGAGACACTCACCGGAGTTGGAGATGAAGGGGACTGCCTACGACCGAAATCCGCGCAAACTCAATTCAAGCTGCTCCTGTGAAATCAACCCAAAATGGAGTTAGGGACAAGCTTTACGACGAAGGGAGGTCCAAAATGGAACGAAATGCTGGGAGAGAGGACCACTGGAGCACCAATGCCACCACCGAGCTTCACAGCTAAAAATGGCGGTTTTGGGCGGTTTTGAGGTTCTGAGCTCCAGGAACAAGGAATGAGCTAGGGGTGTTGGAAAGGATCACCAGAAGGGGCTCTGGGGGCTTTTTATAGTCGGAGGGCCACAGTTTGAGCTAGGGCACACTCCAAAGATGAGCTCGTTTCACGGCTCTGCCATGGACGAGCTGAAATGACGGGAGCAGCTCGCAGCACGACTTTGGGCCGAAAGCACTGGAGCACATTTAATGCCCACAACAGAGAGACGTTGACGAGGACAAGCTTGAGGTGACAAGGCACAACTAACCACTGCCATGGTGCACGACGCAAGGAAGAAGAAGAACAGAAAAGGTCAAGAAGGTCGTGAGCGCTCAGATTAGAGATGGACGGTTAGGATTGCTCAAGGGCTTCGGAGGCTTAGAACAGTAGGGGAGGTCATGAGCATTGGATGGAGATCCAACGGCTCAGGTTTGATGCGGCTCTCGGGAGGTCCGAAAGATCCTACGAACGCGGGCCGCCCGATGGAGATCTAACGGCCGAAACGCACGTGCCCAAACGCCGAGCCCTAGTGCGGCTTGACGACCTGGTTTGACCGAGTCAAATTGTCTTTGACTCGGGTCTGACTCGAGCCCGAGTCTGACTCAGCCCTAGGGTTGAATTAGGACAGGGACCTTTGGGAAATTATTTGAGATAGCAAACTAACTCCAAAAATTCTAAAATTTTTATAGGAGGTTGCTAACTTAGATATTGACCTTGTGTAAAATTTTCAGAGGCTTTCATGTTGTACATTTTTCCCCAAAAATACTGTAAGGTGCTGAGCTAGGGTTTGACTAACAATCAAACTAGTTTGACTAACCTCCAAAAATGTTCAAACAATTTCTAAAAATTATGAAATTTTTCAGAGGGGTCACATACCATCCCTAGAACTTAGAAAAAATATTTTCAGAGAATGATCACAAGATTTAACAAGAAAGTTTTTGAAGGGCAAGGTATAGGTCAAAGAAGACTTGTGATTTGTATTTCCATAATTCTTTTACAAGAAATTTTCAGAACATACAAGAGATACAAGATGTAAGAAAAGTTTTTAATTTCTACATATTTTCTTACATTTGAAATACAAACCTAAACTTGGGATGTTACAAATCTCCCCCCTTATAAGAATCTTGTCTCGATATTCCGTTTACTCGGAGAAGAAAGACGGGTAGTCCGCACGAAGACGATCTTCCCGCTCCCAAGTTGCCTCATCCTCGGAGTGATTCGACCACTGAACTTTAAGGAACTTGATGACACGATTCCTTGTTCTTCGTTCAGATTCTTCAAGAATACGAACAGGATGCTCGCAATAGGTCAAATCTTCTTGCACATCGAGATTTTCCAACGGAATTTCCTCGGCTGGAACACGGAGGCACTTCTTCAAATGGGACACATGCAACACATCATGTACCCCCTCAAGTGTAGCTGGCAACTCCAACTTGTAGGCAACAGCTCGCACCTTCTCGATAATGCGATAAGGCCCAACATATCGAGGAGCTAACTTGCCCTTGACGCCGAAACGCTGATGGCCCTTCAGAGGAGAGACCATGAGATAAACAAAGTCATTGGGCTCAAAGCTCAACCCACGACGACGGCGATCAGCATAGCTCTTTTGCCTAGACTGGGCCATGCGCAAATGATCGCGAATCAGCTGAACTTGACTTTCGGCCTCATTGATCGAATCTGGACCGAAGAACTACCTCTCACCAGTCTCTGACCAGTTCAATGGGGTTCTGCACTTTCTCCCATATAAGGCCTCAAAAGGTGTCATGCCAAGACTGGCTTGGAAACTGTTATTGTAGGAGAATTCGGTAAACAGCAGATACTTCTCCCACTTCTTCCCATAGGAAAGAGCACAAGCACGGAGCATATCTTCCAAGACTTGGTTGATTCTCTCCGTCTGACCATCAGTTTGAGGATGGAAAGCTGTGCTAAAGGAAAGACGAGTCCCCATTGCTTCTTGCAAACTATGCCAAAACCGGGAGGTAAAGAGCGCACCACGATCAGAAACAATCGTCTTTGGCACACCATGCAAACTCATGATCCTTGAAACATAGAGCTTGGTTAAGGGTCCCACTTGAAGATGAGTCTTGACAGGGAGGAAATGAGCCACCTTAGTCAACCGATCAATGACAACCCAAATGGCATCATTCCCTTTTGACGAGTGGGGTAGACTGGTGATGAAATCTATGCCAACGGAATCCCACATCCACTCAGGCACTGGCAAAGGCTGAAGGAGACCTGCCAAACGCTGATGCTCGGCCTTTAGACGACAACACACATCTCACTCGGCAACGAACTTTGTGATTTCACGCTTCATTCGGGTCCACCAGAATCTCTGACGAAGGTCTTGATACATCTTTGTGGCCCCGAGATGAATGGACAAGGGGGAATCATGGGCTTCACGGAAGATCAATTCCCGCAATTCCATGAATTTTGGAATCACAAGGCGCTGCCCAAACCACACAACACCATGCTTATCTTCTGAGAAGCAATTGGCTTTCCCGTTTTTTATGTTCTGCCTGATTTGGTCCACACCAACATCCGATTGCTGCGCAGCCTTAATTTGATCCACCAAGGTTGGTTGCACAACCAAGGTAGCGAGCGAACCATGCTCAATCAAACCCAAATTGAGCCACTGAAATTCTTCATCGAGGGCGGACTGCTGCTCTTGGAGCATCAAAGCATTGCAATACACCTTTCCGACTAAGTGCATCGGCAACAACATTAGCCTTGCCCGGATAATACTGGATACCCATGTCATAGTCTTTGATCAATTCCAACCATCTTCTTTGATGAGGTTCAGATCTGGTTGGGTGAACAAATACTTCAACCTCTTGTGATCCGAATACACTTCACAACAGTTACTGATCAGGTAATCACGCCAAATCTTGAGTGCATGAACCACAGCAACTAACTCCAAGTCCTGGGTAGGATAGTTGAGTTCATGAGGCCTCAACTGCCTCGATGCATAGGCCACAACCTTGCCTTCTTGCATAAGAACACAACCGAGTCCCTGACGAGAGGCATCGCAAAAGATATCGAAGCTCTTGTGGACATCGAAAAGAACAAGAACTGGGGCTGAAGTCAAACGCTTCTTGAGTTTCAGAAAACTCTCATCACAAGCAGAGGACCACACAAATTTCTTGTCCTTCATGAGCAACTCAGTCATCGGCTTCGCGATCTTGGAGAAGTTCTCGATAAAGCGACGGTAGTAACCTGCTAAACCAAGAAAACTTCGCACATCGGTGACCGACTTGGGCTGACCCCAAGATAGCACATCACTAACCTTGCTAGGATCCACGGCCACGCCTCCGGCTGAAAGAACATGGCCCAAGAATGCCACCTCTTTCAATCAGAACTCGCACTTGCTGAACTTTGCATACAGCTGGTGCTCACGCAGCTTTCCCAACACAAGCTTCAGGTGCTCAGCATGCTCTTTATCACTCTTGGAGTAGATAAGAATATTATAAATGAACACCACAACGAACTTATCCAGATACTCCATGAACACCAAGTTCATAAGATTCATGAATAAAGCAGGAGCATTGATTAAGCCAAAAGACATGACGGTGTATTCGTAAAGACCATAACAAGTAGTGATAGCCTTCTTCGGAATATTTGCAGACGTAGGGGAGGTCCGAAGGAGCTCAGAGAAGTCCTGGCGGCGGAGACCGACACTGGAACTGAGGAAGAACCCGGTGAGGTGCGGCCTGAGCAAAAATAAAGCCAACAAGGTGTCAAAAGAGCTCCATTATGACCCACAGGAGGTCCACGAGCACTTAAATTGACTAGGGAGACACTCACCGGAGTTGGAGAAGAAGGGGACCGCCTACGGCCGAAATCTGCACAAACTCAATTCAAGCTGCTCTTGTGAAAGCAACCCAAAATGGAGTTAGGGACAAGCTTTACGACGAAGGGAGGTCCAAAATGGAACGAAATGCTGGGCAAGAGGACCACTGGAGCACCAATGCCACCACCGAGCTTCACGGCCAAAAATGGTGGTTTTGGGGGGTTTTGAGGTTCTGAGCTCCAGGAACAAGGAACGAGCTAGGGGTGTTGGAAAGGATCACCAGAAGGGGCTCTAGGGGCTTTTTATAGCCGGAGGGCCACGGTTTGAGCTAGGGCACGCTCCAAAGATGAGCTCGGTTCACGGCTCTGCCATGGATGAGCTGAAATGATGGGAGCAGCTTGGAGCACGACTTTGGGCCAAAAGCACTGGCGCGCATTTAATGCCAAGAACAGAGAGACGTTAACGAGGACGAGCTTGAGGTGACAAGGCACAACTACCCACTACCATGGCGCACGGCGCAAGGAAGAAGAAGAACAGAAAAGGTCAGGGAGGTCATGAGCGCTCAGATTAGAGATGGACGGTTAGGATTGCTCAAGAGCTCCGGAGGCTTAGAACGGTAGGGGAGGTCGTGAGCGTTGGATGGAGATCCAACGGCCCAAGTTTGAGGCGGCTCTCGGGAGGTTCGAAAGTCCCTGCGAACGCGGACTGCCTGATGGAGATCCAACGGCCGAAACGCATGCGCCCAAACACCGAACCCGAGTGCGGCTTGACGACCTGGTTCGACCGAGTCAATTGGTTTGGGCTCGGGTCTGACTCAGCCCTAGGGTTGAATTAGGACAGGGACCTTTGGGAAATTATTTTAGGTAGCAAACTAACTTCAAAAATTCTAAAATTTGTACAGGAGCTTGCTAACTAAGATATTGACCTTGTGTAAAATTTTCAGAGGCTTTCATGCTGTACATTTCCCCCCCAAAATTCTGCAAGGTGCTGAGCTAGGGTTTGACTAATAGTCAAACTGGATTGACTGACCTCCAAAATGTTCAAACAATTTTTAAAAATTGTGAAATTTTTCAGAGGGGTCACATACCATCCCTAGAACTTAGGGAAAATATTTCCAGAGAATGATCACAACATTTAACAAGAATGTTTTTGAAGGGCAAGGTTTAGGTCAAAGAAGACTTGTGATTTGTATTTCCATAATTCTTTTACAAGAATTTTTCAGAACATACAAGAGATACAAGATGTAAGATTTTTTTTTTAATTTCCACTCATTTTCTTACATTTGAAACACAAGCCTAAACTTGGGATGTTACATAAGCTAAAAGAGAATTCGCTCTAATGCCCAAATCAATTACTTCATTTATTTTCCTGAACCGGACAGAACCACCTTATCAACATAAGTGAATTTTGATGGTACATGATCTCCATCATAATACCCAACTCAAACAAGAGCCAATAGAGCACTTCTCTACTCGAGAAAATATTTTTTTCTCTCAGATGTTCTTTTAAGAAATAATCCTTTTCTCAACTCATGAGTTTCCAAATCATCACACTAACTCCTTCCTCTTAACTAACAATTCTAAAACGATCCATACTTATATAGAGGGACTCTACTAATCCACAAGAGGATTCTCTAGTCCACTCCTATAACAAAGGAATTATTTTGACAAATGGTTTTCCAATACCTTAACAAAGATTGTTCACCCGCAACCACATCATCTCATTCGGTTAAAGATAATCAATTTCAAATTCTCAGCACACATACTCCTTTAATTTACCAAATTACTCTGTCAAAGATCGACACACTATTCAAAATTCGCTTCTGTTCATCTACCTCTGCACATAATATTGGGTGTAACATCCCAAAACTCGCTTTCTTTAAAATTTAATTTCAAATCTCCAGAAAATTCTTCGTTCCTATTTCTTGGTCCAATTTATTAATTTATTGCACTTCTCTCTTTTTCTAAAAAAAAATTTAAAAAAATAAAATAAATTCCCATCGGGTCACCCATCTCAAATTGCTCCCACACATGGCTCACTTAACTTCAAGCTATGCATGCATGCACTGCCAACGTGAGCTTTGTTTTCAATTGTTTATTCTCCATCTCCTATTCTTTTAACCTTTATACTCTTCTCTCTCTTCCAACAGCTTTCTTCCTCACGGGAGTCCCTCTCTCTGTTACTTCTTTTCGCTAACACATCTCCATGGCTGAGCTGCCTCCCTGGTCGCCACCCTCGCCACCTCCGGCCATCGACGCCACCCTCACCGCCGGCCACCTCTACCACCGCGCCGTCCCTTCCCTCTCCTTGTTCCCAGCCGAGCCTAGAGCTTCAAACTGCCATTAATGGCTGTCGTTTCTTCTTTACCCATTCCTCTCCATTCAAAGCCTTTATCTTGATTTGATTTGATAAGAAACGGTTGCATTAAGGTCTCCCACGTTGTCTTGCCATCTTTGAGCAGCCCATCAGTGCACCGTGCATTTTCATCCGTTTCTATTTTGAACCGACGCCGTAGCTCTTCGCCTTCCCAACGTTTCGGCTCCCGGTTGAGGCTTTATAAGGGCATGCTATCTCTTCATCATCTTCTTTGCGCTCTCTCCAAGTTGTAGAAGCACCTTAGCACAACCACCTTATCATTTCTGTTTTCTCCCACTTGACAATTGCTTGGCCGGCCACCACCAGTTCGGTCCCCACCTTCGCCACCTCCGAGCTTCACCGCCGACACCGCCGTCTAGCCCTCTGCTACCTTGTAATGCCATAGCCATGAGCTTTTTCATGTGGTTACATGCTGACTTGCTTGCTATTCATGGCTGCATGTTGTCTGCTTGTAGCATGGAAGATGAACAGTGCCATGTAATTGTAGTTCATGGTCGCTGGCCCTTTGTTCAGTGCTCGAATATCCAGTCTTCATTTTGAGCCTCTTCTTGTTTGGGCTGCATACTATTTCGTTGGCTGTAGCTTTGCATAGTTGTTGTTTGCCTTCTGTCGTAGTGGAGAAGAACATGAACGTGCTGCTACTAGTTAGTCTTGTTAGATGCTTTGTACATCTCTCCTCCGTTCTCTCTCCTCGGTCAGTCATTTCCCGAACCGACTACGTCGCCGCGTGCCCCTCGGCTTCCTCTTCACGTCCCTGGATTTCGCTCCCCAAATATCGCCATTTTATTTTGTTCACTGTTCATGAACATACATGGTTTTAGTTTTTTTGGAGAATTGATTTTCTAGATTTTCGTTCATTCACATACGAACTCCGAATCCAACGATTCTTTCTCCTAAATTCATCTAAATTCATTCTCTACTTCCAATATTTATTTTGTAATTTTTGAATTTTATTTATTTTGTGCTATTTATTTGGTCCGTTGCGCGTGTGTAGAATCCGACGTCACCGACGCGAGTTTGGATCAATAGGAAGCGCTTACCTCCAACGTCACCGAAGGCGAGTCTCCTTTGACCACTTTGAACCTATGATTTTTAAATTGTGTTTTCAGTTTTCAAAGAATTATGCATTGCTAATTCCTATATAATAATAAGTTCAAAGTGTAGTTGTTAGTTAAACCTAAAGTTTGCTACTACAATCCTTGATATTTGATGTCCTGCACCTTTGTAACCCTAGTGTAGAAATTCTGCATTATTGAATAACAATTTGCGAGAATAGTTTATTACTGAGAGAATTGCTTAGACATGCTTTACGACTTTATTTAACTTGTGGGGAGAAAACCATTATTACCCTTTATGCTTTCTTTGAAAAAAATTGTGTGACATTAGGTAATGTCAGTGTTTGGAAAATAAAATATAATGATGAAAGTATGTTTTAGACTTGGGTGGATGGTAAGATCAGGCAGGTGCAGCTAGAGCACGAGATCATGTATTGTGTTAGTCCCGCCCAAGTCATATTAAGGACCGACGCTTGTGACTATTCAAACTGAGCACTACCGTACAACCACATGTCCAAAATGGGAACGGACCTGGCCAATTAATTAGCAAAATTTTGAGTCGGTTCTGTCATGGTTGTGTGTGCTGATTCAATTGGCGCAAGAGGGGGCCAAGAAGGCGAAACCTTAGCGGGCAGAACCGAGTCAACAGGAAGCTTTGTAAAAGCCTTGTGATGGTCTCTCCTTGATTCACACGTCAAAGGAAACGTGTGGTGTATCAGGCGATCATCTCTTGTGGGTCAAGCTGTATAACCTCTGCAGAGTGTTAAAAACTATTCGAATACCCGTGCCCACGGTCAAGGGCGAGCAAGGTGCGTTTTCACATGGTAGATTTTGGTTTTGATTTTAAAAGAGTAATTTTGAGAACCGAGAGCAGTTGGGACTCTCGGGTAGTTTCTGGCAGCTAGAGCCAGTTGGGCAGCTAGAGCCTTGATGCTAGTGGTTGGTAGCTAGAACCTCCACTAGTAGTACAATTAATTTATTTATTGAAACTATGTTTGTCAAATGTGCTTTATGAAAATTGTTTTAAACTTAAAATATTGCTTTGTGCAAAAGAACCATATAAGCCTCGTTTGTTAAAGCTATGCATATGCATGTTTCCCAAGACTCGCAGAGTACTTTATGTACTCACATGCTACACTCATAATTAAATCTCAGAAGCCTTCATCGACACGGAGGACTACGACTACTTCGCCTGTGGCTTTGACGAACGATACCCGGAGTACTAGGTTGCGCTCCCCAGTCGAATGCCGGTGGGCAATTTGATGGGCCATCACTTGGAGTTTATCATTTGTTGTTTCTGCTGCTGTAAGACTAAAGGTCTTCCGACCTCTTTTGTAATAAGTGGCCATAAGGCCGGTACTCAGTTGTTTAATAATGTTATTCCTGATTTGTATTTGTTATCAACAATGTTTCCACTGTGTGCACTAGCTACTGATCATGGGACTGGTGCGGAAATACACAAAGGGGTTCGGATTCAGAAATCCGGTCCCGACATTGGGCCTCCAAGGTCTTAGCATTAAAAAAATGCAAAACCCAAAATCAACCTCCAATTCTCCTACCATGAACTTCTAGTATAATTGATAGGAAATCCCCAAATTTGTTTACTAAAATCTTACACGGCTCCACAATATCCTTAGTCATTAATATCAACATTCCTCACTAATCAAGTATCTGCTCCAAGGCGATTTATTTCATCAATATTAGACTTCTCTAATCCACACCATTACAATTCAGTTACACAACCACAAAATACCCATTCGCAATACTCTAACTGATTGACCAAGATTCCAACACTCTCAATCATTAACATCAATAATAAATATATTCTTGACCAGGTTATCCTTAGAGATACTCTAACTCCCATATGGTTACTCACTGAGCCCGAGTCATACTTGACAATAACTCAACCATATATGCTACCCCATTAATTAACATGACTAATAGATTTCTCTACACTGTTATTCTCATTAACTTCACCATCATAACCCTTCTACACACTATTACTAGGTATCCAATTGTGATACTCTATTAAATTTATCAAGAGTCCATAGACAAAGGTTATTGGATTATAATTCGCTATGGATTCCACTAGTTGTAACACTAATCTGTTTTATTTCAACGACATTCATTCCATTTAAATCCTATTCTTTCCAAGAGTTATAGGACAAAACCAAATCATTTTCTACTAATCTTCAAATAGCTTGGCCCCCATATTTCTCACTGCAATCATTTACTTGACCACCAATCAATCGCCACATTACACTCATTACACTCTATAAGACCTTGCAACCCAAGTCAGTTAATCTTTTCTCAATTGGAAAGAGCAAACAAATACAAGTTTTAACACATGAGGAAACACTACTCCTCACAGTGAGCACGAGACCAAGAGAAATAGTCAAATAGCATTGATGTCGAAAAACAAAAGACAAGACCACAATTGAGGGCACATGTTCCACAAGAAAAGAGTTTCAAACATCAATAAATCACAATAAAACATTGCTTTTGAAACTCAAGAAACACTTAAGCGGCAACGATAGAAAATTGCAGGTTACAATCCTGAACTTCAACCTCAAATACTTATGGTACACCTTTTTTTCCTTTAACAGAAAAAATAATTTTCTTTGATTACATCACCACTTGCCAACCCAAAGAAGAAGTAATTTTAAAATAATTCACATTAATCACTTAAGAACCCATTAAAATATTCTCATGTATCGCCTTTCTCAACAATTTTAGCTACCACCTTAAGCACGAACTACCAAAAGCTCACCAATGCATAACCCCAAACTTTCCATTTAACCGATGTTACGGGAGGCGGTCAAATTACCTTCTTTCTAAAAGAATCATCACCATTCCCACAAGTCACAATCCCTTGAGGACAATTTTGCTAACATCAAGAATAATACATTCTTAACACAAATCGCCATCGTCTACTCTTCCATTATAAAGCCCCCAAAGGCTCACCAAACTATTACATACCGCTTTATCATCTCATCCTCAATTGAGAGTATACTAAAATCTTCAACCTCACTACAACAACCACTTTATTTTTTAGAGGGAATCTACTACCCAACTTTAAAGGTTATACCAAGACCCTTTCATCAAAGGCATACTATAATCTGACAACTTCACCATCATGCAAACACGGGTCACCTATTAAAATCTCATCATAAATCTCTCCAAAAGAAACACAAACTACGAAGGTCATGCTATCAGAGATTACTTATTCACTCATCCACTTGACCACTAGTGTTGCTCAACACCTACTCCAACTATCATTAACAATTGACAATTGTACTTATCACGTATGCAAATAGGGTTCTACTTCTATTTGCAGTCACATAACCATCTATAAACACAAAGTCAACATTCCACTTTATGCTCAGAGTTTAGGGCAAAGTATAATTAAACATTCAATAATATCATCTCCTGTAAAACAGGGTTTCACAAGATGCTACCTCAATATTCATCTAATCCGACATACATGTTTTAATCTAGCAATTATGTATACCCATCAAGTAACTAGTTTATGAAAATTTGTAGATTGATATCCTCTAAGGCATCGTTCAAACACATCCCTAACATAACCATCACTAATGGGTAGACTAATGCATATCCATAACTAAGTCTTTAAGCAGTTTGCTTATTATTATAGCACGATCTAAATGTTATTCAGCTTGTAGGGTTGTGTGGTAGTGAATGTTGGGAAACAGGTAGGCTACACTAGCGCAAATTAAAAAATTCTACCCGTAAACCAAGATCACTGCAGTTATAGATCACGGTCTTACCACTAGACGCGCAGTGCGGAAGTTGATGCAACGACGTCGGGCGGTGTAGTCGTACTCGATTGATGCGAGACGTCGGGCGAGTAGTCGTACTACTTCCTCGTCCTCGTCGCGGCGTCCACGTACAGCTCCTTTCTTGCGGTTCGTCCCAACGCCACGATGCGCGCCTCAAAGGTATCCACACGCGGGAGGAAGCGACGCGCCGGACTACTAGATCCGCGGCGACTAGGGCGTGGGAGGGTGGCGGCGGGGTTTGAGGATGTCACGAAAACTCAACCTCAACCAGCGCCCCGGCCCTCCTTTTATAGACGTCCTTATAATGGGCTTCTACGAATAGAGGCCCATTAGGACTCAATGCCCGATCTAATTTA
The DNA here is from genome assembly GCA_036346255.1 of Ampelocalamus luodianensis. NCBI lineage: Eukaryota > Viridiplantae > Streptophyta > Magnoliopsida > Poales > Poaceae > Ampelocalamus > Ampelocalamus luodianensis. The sequence continues at coordinate 24,476,905 of CM070637.1, forward strand.
GATCCAATCCGAATTAGGCTTCACCCATAAGTGTGTGACCTATGGTTCACATATGTTTAGACATGACGCGAGTACACATACTTGGTCAATAGTTGGTAGCGGCCTCTAGCAAGACGTGCCAACTCCTAAACATACGTAAAGATCATATCGGACGAACCATCACAACGTTATGTACATGCCAATCCCTTTGCCTCACGATATTCAATCGAGCTCCAAGCTTACCACTCTTTCTCGATCCTCGTGATCGGAATCCCTTACTAGGTTAACTCTTAACCTTAAGTAGCATGGCCATGCATTTGGATCCGATCACTCGAGGGCCCAGAGATATCTCTCTCTAGAGAGGGCAAATCCCATCTCGACCGACCATGCCTCGCAAAGATGCTTCATGACAAACCCAAAGCTACCTTTATAACTACCCGATTCACGAGTAGCGTTTGATAGCCCCTAAGTAGGTCGATTCACATCTCAAGTACATACGACAATCTCGTGTCTAAGGACAAGGCGTACACATTGTGTAGAGAGAACCATAAGAATAATTACTATGTCTCATGTTGGGTCGGTCCAACCCCATGTTCTAAACATGTGTCCACATTATTGGTTTGACATCTCCATGTCTATGACCTGTGAAACATGGTCATCAACCGATACATGTGCTAATCCATCATTCACGTGTGTCCTCACATGAACACCGACTAGGGACAACTTTAGAATAACCATACAAGTAAAGAGTTTCACAAACAAGTCACATACTTGTTAATCAACACAAAGGCAATATTCAAGGAACATTTATTAAATCATGGATACAATGAGATATCATCATCAATATGATTGCCTCTAGGGCATATCTCCAACAGTGAATGCATCCAATACAAGCCTACTCCCTCCCATGCATGCTGGTCTTGCAAGTGGTACCTAAACATACAACAAAAACAAGAGTGAGTCCAAAGACTCAGTAAGTACCAATAAATAAACATTAACTCACAGTTATAGCAACAACATCCCATAAGAAAATATTACACTAAAACGACTCACATGCTTGCGTATGCAAATGAGCAATGCATCATTTTCTCTTTTACTCCTTTCACATTTTACTGGTAATGCAGGGTATACAACCGTCGATGTATACCCTTGCCTGTGCCCTCTAGCACAGGGACCAAGAGCCTATACTCCACAAGTATAGGGACCACAACCCATCATCTTCATGATAGGACCTCTACTCAATGCCCACATTCCACGAATGTGGGGACCACAAGCCCGTCATCTATATGATGGGGACCTCAAATATACATACTTGGTCACCACGTGACCAAGTCTCAGGTATGCTCTCAACATGCACATGCGCTAGTACTCTATCTCTCAATGACATGTGAATCGACAATTATATACAAAAATCTCCAACTTTAAATAACATGTATTGCATCATCAACATACATGAAAAACCTTTAGCCATAACTCAAACATTCGCCAATCTTATTCATACATATCACGCTATCATTCATGCGTAGCTAATATGTATAAAACACAAGCACTCACTGACAAACATTGATAACTGTATCAACAACTAGAATACTTGCCTCAACCGTACGGGAATGAAGAACGCGAAGAGGGCACTGCCCCCGTAACCAATACGCTAAGAGGGCACTGCCCCCGGAACCAATCTCCCACCTGAATATAATTATAAAGCATGCTAAGACAATCATACTGGACCAAAAGCATAAACAATAGCACAACCGCACTCGCTATACCCTCAAGCGCATTCCCAATTCCAACTCCTAAAGATCGATCTGTCCCTTCTGTGGACAGCCATATTCTAAAATTTATATCTTTTTGTACAAGAGTCCTGACTCGGCCATCTAGTACCCCCACTAAACCTAGTAACAAAACATCAAATTCATGTTGGGTTCTGTGGACAGTACACTAAAACTACCATAACGTTCAGTAGGATTGTCCCAATGTCGCGTTCTTGAGCTTCCCTGAAAGCTAAGACAATTATCTACAACTTTAGTTATATTGAGCTCCTCTAATTATCCCTTTAACTGATCACTTAAATCAAATTACTAAAACTTGTTAGAATACCAACAGATTTGCAGAACAGTCACACTAATTATAACACCTTGGCTATTCGGAACCCAAGATGTCACCTAAATATCTAACATACAACCATCAAGCAGAGGGTTTAAGCCATACTCATCTAAGGACGTTAGGAGTTCCAAATTTAATAGAACAGTGACAGGAATAAAGAATAAATCCATACTAGCATATCAAAAGAGATGACCAAGTATCACATGTAGAAATAATCAACCATATTTAACTTCATTTATTACAGTTCATCACAAAACGTATGAAAGGTAGAATCAAGTCTTATTATTGAAACTTGAATATCGTGAATAGTGTGTGACTACTCCCTCCCAATAGAGTCATCCTCAACGGTCACCTAAAATAAACAAATAAAGCAAGAGTGAGTCCAAGACTCAGCAAGTACAATGGATAATTAAACATACATCAGATATGAACAAGACCACAACGTTAAAGAAAATGAACAAAGCACTGAATGTTTAATGCACGAATGGAATGAATGGATCTTTTGAATTGAATGGACCGCACTCCTGATTATATCGGTATAGCAAGTGACACACCCGTCGGTGTTCACTTAAGCTCGTATTTAACAAAATACAGGGATCCAACTTACCGTATGAAGAACGTTTCATACGGGTGTCCAAAACTGCCCACACTGTAATGGTGGGACTCACATGTCCATACTGGAATTGATGGGACTTTAGACTCCACTCCCGTGTGTTGGAAATATGCCCTAGAGGCAATCATAGAGATGATTGTATTTCATTATGTTCATAACTTATGATAATATGTTATCTTGTTCCTTGAATGAATCATCACTTATATAGATCAATGAGTATGTGACTTGTTGGTGAAACTCTTTATCTTATATGATGTCGTTCTAAAAGTATCCCTAGTCGAATGTCACTGGTCGGAACACCAGTGACTCCACGACTAGTACATGTATTGATTGATGACCATGTTTCACCGGTCATGGATATAGAGATATCGAATCAATAATGTGGACACATGTTAGAGAACATAGAGTTGGATAAGACCCACCTTGAGACACTATTGAGATTGTTATGATTCTATGTGTCGTTAGTTGGTCTCAAGCAATGATGATGTATAATCCTTAGACACGAGATCGATGCGGTTTCCTACATGCGTAATAGCACTCTTAGGGTTGCCAAATGCTACTCCGTGAATCGGTAGTTATAAAGGTAGCTTTGGGTATGCTATGAAACATGTGGAGGAATGTGACCGATCGGATATGGATTTGCCCTCCTAATATAACGGGAGAGATGTCTCGGGCCCCTCGTTGTAGTCGAATAAAGAAAGTGCATGGCCATGCCACTAGTGGTCGAAGTGTCGACCACACGAAGTTATTCGACACTTGATCGAGAAAGTATTGAACAGTCCATGGATGACATATTATCTCACCTGGAGTTCAACCAGATGTTGTGAGGCAAAGGAGAATACATAAGCGGTCGTTCGGTTGCCGAGGTCGTAGACTGGTCGAAGTCGTATGGAGATACGACCTGGTAGAAGACTACTCGGACATAATCACCAACTGGTCGTAAGTAGTTGCAAACTGGTCGTAGTTAGATACTAATCGGTCGTAAGGAGTTACGAATGGTTGTAATCGATTATGAATGGTCGTGACTAAATACGAGCTGGTCGTAAGTGATAAGGACACAGTCGTAGATCATATTGCATTAAGGTTCGTCCGATATATTCGTGTGTGTTCGGGAATCGTTATGTGCTTTTAGGTACCGCTAACGACTCGTGATCGGAAAGAGTTTCCGAGTCACAACCGATTACACGAACCTATAGGGTCACACACTTAAAGGGCAAGGATTTGATTTGGATGGAGATCCGAATTCTTATAGGCCACGAGTTCCTAATGGGCCTTCGCTCGAACCCATTATGGATGCCTATATTTAGAGAGGTGGTGGCATGGGGTGAAGTGATCGATCGGAAAATCCCGAAACCCTAATAGCCACGCTCTCCTCAACCACGTTGTCGGCGCTAGCACTCCTGCGCGTGGTGTCCCTGCCCCGTACGTGTGGATGCCTTGGAGGTGTTGTTGCGAAGCATCAGCACTAAGGACGATCCGCAACTCACGACGACCTCAGGAGCTGGAGGAGAACTTGCGACGTTCGTCGGAGTAGGAGGAGAAGACGCGCAGCAAGTACGACTACGACTGCATCAACTCGCTACATCGACTCTTCTTCCGCTACGAGTCGGCGCGTCTAGTGGTAATCTCGTGATCTATTACTTGCGGTGGTTCCTTGGTTGCGCGGTAAAAATTTTGTTTGTGCTATCGTAGCCTTGCCGCGATCCAACAGTGGTATCAGAGCCATCCCGCTTAGTTTTAGATTCAGATTAGATGCATATGGTGATATGTGGGGAGTCATAGATGTGATCTACTTCTATTTCTACTGGTCGTTCTATATGATAGATAGTTCTTGGCGATGGTCGATATGATCGACCATGCGCGGTGGTCGTAAGGTAATTGATGATCGTTATTCTGTGATCGTGTATTCATGGTCATATCACGACTTGTCTCTACCGGTCGGGTTACCGCCATCGGGATAGACAGTGATCGTAAATCCATGGAGCACACGAAGATCAATCTGGTTGATCGAATCAGAGTTCCGATCGGAAAGGGTTAATATGATTAATCCAATGCGATTTACATGGACGGAACCGCCGAGCAGGACCTTGGAATATAGATAGGGTTTCCGCCCTTTTAGTGCGGGTTGCCACTCCTGTGGATTAGGACCTTAACTTGGTTTAAGTATTGCTATTTCACGCCATACGTTAGATAGAATGCGATTCTATGCCTAACTTGTTTTTGCAGGATTTTGTGAATAGTATGACTCGTAATGTATGAGATGCATGTATGTGTGTAATATTCATGACCTGCGTGTCATGCTTATTGCAGCCCAAGGCTGTCTATATTTGTATAACGGCCTGCGTGTCGACTTGTGATGCCTTTTCACCCTTTGTATTTTATCACTAGTACTATTAGCGTGAATGGTTTAGTGGGAGTACTTGGAGACATGGCGCACGAGGAAGCACGGCGATGGAGATCACCTTATGGAAGGGTCATACTATATCACAATACAATATGATTGTCTCAGGATGCTTTTCTTTTGTTTATTTATTTCTATGCATGTTATTTAATTGCTTTGTATGCTCTTAACATGGTAGAAGTAAAATTCCCTTACTTAATATTGAGTTAAAATTGATGCCCTCCCAATTTGTTTGCACCATCCAAAGTCTTGTATTTTAATGGTAGGTCTTGCCAAAGCAGAGTGCCATTAACTCTCCTTGACTAGATGGGTTTGTGTCGACACTTACATGCTTAGCATTGGTCTAACTTGACAAGGTCATCATAACGGTTGTGGACCTTGGGGCATAGGGTTGGGCATGGAGCATAGAGATGTTGCCCAACAACAAGAGTCATATAGAGATATGATTAGCAAAGGTTGCTTACCATATTCACTAATCTTCTAACATGATGCCAAAGCTCACTAGGAGATTAATTAATTATGGGTCTTGAATCACTAGAATGTCATAAGAGGGATATGGTATTTAGTGGGAGTATCTTTATTAAATTGTTTAATACAAGTTACTTTTGAACATATATCTTAGTTTTGCATATTTTATGTTGTAGATCATGGCACCAATCTGCTGTACCTACATCCAGCTTTTGCTTTATGCTCGATACTTGATAAGGAAAAACTGAATGGAACAAATTTTGCGGATTGGTCCCGCAACCTAAGAATTGTTCTTAGGCAAGACAAAAAGGAACATGTTCTAGAGGAACCAATTCCAGATGTGCCTACTGAAAATGCTGCTGCTACTCTTAAAAGCGCCTATAAAAAGGCATGTGATGAGTCCCTTGATGTCAGCTGTCTCATGCTTGCTGCTATGAACTCAGACCTTCAGAAGCAGTTTGAGAACATTGAGGCCTATGATATGATTGTGGCGCTCAAAGGCATGTTTGAGACACAAGCAAGAACTGAGAGATATGAGATCTCAAAGAACTTGTTTGGGTGTAAGCTAGCTGAGGGTAGTCCGGTGAGCCCACATGTGATCAAGATGGTTGGTTACACACAGAGCTTGGAAAAACTTGGTTTTCCACTTAGTCAAGAGTTGGCTACAGATTTGATTCTTGCTTCGCTTCACGCAAGCTATGGGCCGTTCATTCGAACTTCCATATGAATAGTTTAGACAAGAATCTCACCGAATCGCATATGATGCTCAAGACTGCAGAAGACAGCATTAAGAAAAGCAACAGTCATGTGATGATGGTGCAAAAGAGTACGAGCTTCAAGAAGAAGGCTAAGACTAACGTCAATGGAAAGGGCAAGGCTAAAACTTCGGATAAGATCCAAACCAACAAGCCTAAGCCCAAGACTAAGTCCGCCCGACTCAAGAGAATGAATGCTTTTCTCGCAAAGAGCTAGGACATTGGAAGAGGAACCGCAAGAAATACCGGCCGATCCGAAAAGAATGGTGGGACTAAACCTTCCACTTCGGTATTAATGTTATAGATGTTTTTCTTGCTGATTCTTCATTAACTCATGGGTATTTGATACCGGATCGCTTGCTCATATTTGCAATTCGATGCGAGTCTAACAAGGATTAGGAGAGTTGCAAGAGGCGAAATGGATCTTCACGTCGGGAATAAAGCAAGGGTTGTTTGCATTAGCCGTCGGGACCTTGCCATTACTTTTGCCTTCAGGATTTATTATGGAATTAAATAATTGTTATTACGTTCCAGCCATGAGTAGAAACATTATCTCTGCCTCATGTTTGATGGCAGAGGGTTATAAATTCATTATTGAGAACAATGGTTGTTCTATATTTTTGAATGAAGTGTTTTATGGCTATGCACCTGTCTTGAATGGGTTGTTTATTTTAAATCTTGATGTTGCACCCGTCTATAATATTAATGCGAAAAGGCTTAGGCCTAATAACATGAATTCCACTTTTATTTGGCATTGTCGTTTGGATCACATAAGTGAGAAACGTATGAAGAAGCTCCATGATGATGGAATTCTAAACTCATTTGATTTGGAATCATTTGAAACGTGCGAATCTTGGCTACTCGGAAAAATGACCAAGACCCCTTTCACCGGTCGAGTTGAGAGGCGTCCACCGCTTGGCACTCGTACATACCGATGTGCGTGGACCAATGAGCACGACGACTAGAGGTGGTTTTCAGTACTTCATTACCTTCACCGATGACTATAGTAGATATGGATATGTCTACTTAATGAGGCATAAGTCGGAATCCTTTGAAAAGTTCAAGGAGTTCCAGAGTGAGGTACAAAATCAACTTGGCAAGACAATCAAATCCCTACGATCCGATCGTGGAGGTGAATTTTGAGCCATGAATTTGGTGATCATTTGAAACAATGTGGAATTGTTCCACGACTTACACCACCGTGCACTCCACAATGGAATGGGGTGTCCGAGCGGCGAATCGGACTTTGTTGGACATGGTTCGATCGATGATGAGCCAATCGATCCGCCATAGTATTTTTGGGGTTACGCTCTTGAAACCGCCGCTTTCACTTTAAATAAATTACCATCAAAATCGTAGATAAGACACCATATGAGATGTGGACTGGAAGAGTCCTAGTTTGTCTTTTCTAAGGATTTGGGGATGTGATGTCTATGTTAAACGCTTGACGCCGATAAACTCACACCCAATTCGATAAATGCTTCTTTATAGGATATCCTAGGGAAACCAAAGGATACTACTTCTACAACAGGAAGAGGGCAAAGTTTTTGTTGCCCAAATGGTGTCTTTTGGAGAAAGAGTTTCTTTCAAAAGAAGTCGATGGGAGAAAGGTGCAACTCGAAGAAATTCGAGAAACATCCGAAAATGTTTCAACTCCTACCGAACCTCTACAGATGAACAAATTGTTATTGAAATCAGAGATGAGGCATCACCCACGTAGATCTAAAAGGCCACGTCAATTACCTATAAGGTATGGGCATGATGTATTATTGTTGAATAATGATGAGCCTAAGTCGTATGAGGAAGCGATGATGGACCCAGACTCTGAGAGATGGCTTGAAGCCATGAAGTCCGAGATAGACTCCATGAGTGACAATCAGGTTTGGAACCTGGTCGATCCTCTTGATGGTGTTAAAACCATTGAGTGCAAATGGATCTATAAGAAAAAGATTGATATGGATGGAAATGTTTACATTCATAAAGCTCGACTAGTCGCAAAAGGGTTTCGACAAGTTCAAGGGGTTGACTACGATGAGACTTTCTCACCGGTAGCGATGCTTAAATCTATACGGATCATTCTATCTATTGCTGCATATTTCAACTATGAGATATGGCAAATGGATGTCAAAACGGCTTTCCTTAATGGAAACCTAAGTGAAGATGTGTACATGACACAGCCTGAAGGTTTTGTCGATCCAAAGAATGCTAGTAAAGTATGCAAACTTCAAAAGTCCATTTATGGGTTGAAGCAAGCATCTCGGAGTTGGAATATACGTTTTGATGAGGAGATCAAAAGGTTTGGTTTCGTCAAGAACAAAGAAGAACCTTGTGTTTACATGAAGGTTAGTGGGAGCGCACTCGTTATTCTGATCCTATATGTAGATGACATATTATTGATCGGGAATGACATTCCAATGCTGGAATCTGTTAAGGTATCATTGAAAAATAGTTTTTTCTATGAAGGACCTAGGAGAGGCAAAGATATATCTTAGGATAAAGATCTATAGAGATAGGTCAAGAAGGCTAATTGGATTATGCCAAAGTACTTATATTGACAAGATGTTGATTCGGTTCAGCATGCAGGATGCCAAGAAAGTGTTCTTGCCTATGTCACATGGCATAAGTCTTAGCAAGAGTCAGTGTCCTTCGACAACTGATGAGCGAGACCGTATGAATGGTATTCCATAAGCTTCAGCTATTGGATCCATCATGTACGCCATGATATGTACTCGACTAGATGTATCATATGCTCTAAGTGTTACGAATAGATACCAAGCTGATCCCGGTGAAGGTCACTGGATAGCTGTGAAAAACATTCTTAAGTACTTGAGAAGGACTAAGGATGCGTTCCTAGTTTATGGCGGTAATGAAGAGCTCGTTGTAAATGGTTACACCGATGCAAGCTTCCAAACCGACCAAGATGATTATCGTTCGCAATCTGATTATGTGTTCATTTTGAATGGAGGAGCAGTAAGCTGGAAAAGTTCCAAGCAAGGGACGGTTGCTGATTCTACGACGGAGGCCGAGTACATTGCGGCTTCTGAAGCTGCGAAGGAAGGTGTTTGGATAAGGAACTTCATTACTGAATTGGGTATGGTTCCGAGTGCCTCGGGCCCAATGGATCTCTATTGTGACAATAATGGAGCCATTGCGCAGGCTAAGGAGCCTAGATCCCATCAGAAGTCCAAGCGTATACTCAGGCGTTTCCACCTTATTCGCGAATTGGTGGATAGAGGAGATGTTAAGATATGCAAAATTCATACGGATTTAAATGTTGCTGATCCGTTGACTAAGCCTCTCACACAGCCAAAGCATGAGGCGCACACAAGAGCTATCGGTATTAGATACTTAAATGATTGACTCTAGTGCAAGTGGGAGATCGTGGAAATATGCCTAGAGGCAATCATAGAGATGATTGTATTTCATTATGTTCATAACTTTTGATAATATGTTATCTTGTTCCTTGAATGAATCATCACTTATATAGATCAATGAGTATGTGACTTGTTGGTGAAACTCTTTATCTTATATGATGTCGTTCTAAAAGTATCCCTAGTCGAATGTCACTGGTCGGAACACCAGTGAATCCACGACTAGTACATGTATTGATTGATGACCATGTTTCACCGGTCATGGATATAGAGATATCGAATCAATAATGTGGACACATGTTAGAGAACATAGTGTTGGATAAGACCCACCTTGAGACACTATTGAGATTGTTATGATTCTATTTGTCGTTAGTTGGTCTCAAGCAATGATGATGTATAATCCTTAGACCTGAGATCAGCATGGTTTCCTACATGCGTAATAGCACTCTTAGGGGTTGCCAAACGCTACTCCGTAACTGGGTAGTTATAAAGGTAGCTTTTGGGTATGCTATGAAACATGTGGAGGAATGTGACTGATCGGATATGGGATTTGCCCCTCCTAACATAACGGGAGTGATGTCTCTGGGCCCCTCGTTGTAGTCGAATAAGGAAAGTGCATGGCCATGCCACTAGTGGTCGAAGTGTCGACCACACGGTTATTCGACACTTGATCGAAAGTATTGAACAGTCCATGGATGACATATTATCTCACCGAGTTCAACCGGATGTCGTGAGGCAAAGGGAGAATACATAAGCGGTCGTTCGGTTGCCGAGGTCGTGATCGGTCGAAGTCGTATGGAGATACGACCTAGTCGAAGACTACTCGGACATAATCACCAATCGTCGTAAGGAGTTGCAAACGGTCGTAGTTAGATACTAATCGGTCGTGAGGAGTTACGAATCGTTGTAATCGATTATGAACTGGTCGTGACTAAGTACGAGCTGGTCGTAAGTGATAAGGACACGTCGTAGATCATATTGCATTAAGGTTCGTCCGATATATTCGTGTGTGTTCGGGAATCATTATGTGCTGCTAGGTACCGCTAACGACTCGTGATCGGAAAGAGTTTCAGTCACAACCGATTACACACGAACCTATAGGGTCACACACTTAAAGGGCAAGGATTTGATTTGGATGGAGATCCAATTCTTATAGGCCACGAGTTCCTAATGGGCCTTCGCTCGAACCCATTATGGATGCCTATATTTAGAGAGGTGGTGGCATGGGGTGAAGTGATCGATCGGAAAATCCGAAACCCTAATAGCCACGCTCTCCTCAACCACGCCGTCGGCGCTAGCTCTCCGCGCGTGGTGTCCCCGCCCGCACGTGTGGATACCTTGGAGGTGTTGTTGCGGCATCGGCACTAAGGGACGATCCGCAACTCACGACGACCTCAGGAGCTGGAGGAGAACTTGCGACGTTCGTCGGAGTAGGAGGAGAAGACGCGCAGCAAGTACGACTACGACTGCATCAACTCGCTACATCGACTCTACTTCCGCTACGAGTCGGCGCGTCTAGTGGTAATCTCGTGATCTATTACTTGCGGTGGTTCCTTGGTTGCGCGGTAAAAATTTTGTTTGTGCTATCGTAGCCTTGTCGCGATCCTTCACTAGTCGCCGTCATCTTCTTCACCTCCGACGTCGGTCTCCGCCGCTGGGTCTCCTCCGACCTCCCCTAGACCTCCCCTGCACCTTGGTGAGTTCACTTTAGTTCCTTTTTGCTCTAAGGCCTATTAGAAAGACTCGTAGCGAAGCTTTTTGCTGTTTTCGGATTTTGCCAAAAACTATCCTCTACCTCTCTCCGGCTCGCCGGCGTTACCGGCTAGCTCCGCCGTCGAGTGTGGTCCCATCTTGTTCGCGATAGTATTGCACTTTTTCTGGTGACCTTGGTTCGCGCCGCCGTGGCTTTGGTCGCCGGCGACATGCCGGCGAGTTCGTCATCGTGCTCTGTACTGTTGTCGCGATTTTGTCAAGTCCTCAGACCTCCTCGGGCTAATCCTAGCCGTTCACGACCTCTCTAGAATAGATCTGAGCCTTAGGTCCTTTCCTGTAAAGTTCTAGTCTTAGGACCTCCCCCTCGTTTGATCTCAACCGTTGAGAGCACCCCGTGTTAGATCTGTGCAGTAGAACCTTTCTCGCGAAAACCATAAGTCTCAGGACCTCCTAGAGTTGATCTTGATCGTAAAAGACCGCTCTGGATTAGCTCTTAGCCATTAGATCCTCCCTCTGTAAAGTCTTTAGCCGCAGGACCTCCCCTAGCTTCATCCTAGCCGTTGAAGACCTCTCTAGGCCAAATCTCAGTCGTTTAAGATCACCTCGGGTTAGATCTGTGCCGTAGGACCCTTTCTACGAAAACGTTAAGTTGCTGGACCTCCACCGAGGTCCTCTTTGCAAAAAGACCACCCGGGTCATTTTCCAAAGACCACCCCAGAACCTCCCTCGGGGTCCTCTTTGCAAAAGACTTCCCTCTGGTCCTTTGTGCGGAGGAGCTAAGGACCTCTCTAAAGCAGATCTGGATCATTCAAGACCTCCCCATGGAGATCTTAACCGTCCAGACCTCTCTTTGTAAAACCTTATCGCTTAAGACCTCCCCCATTTCGATCTGGACCGTTCAGGACCTCCCAGATCCATCTGAGCCGTCCAGATCTCCTCCAGCTAAAACACTGTCGCGTAGGACCTCTCCGTTTAAATCTTGGCCATCCATGACCTCCTGAGATCCCACCGTCTGTGTCCTTCGGTTAACTTACCGCCCAGTACCTCCTTCGCTTGATCGTGACCGTTAAGACCTCCCTTGCGAGATCTTAGCCGTCGGAACCTCCTTAGGTGAACCTTAGCCGTAGTACCTCCTCGGGAAAATCCTGACCGCTGAGAACCTCCCCCGCGAGATCTTGGCTGTCCAGGACCTCCCCGGTTAAATCTGCACCGTCTAAGACCTCCATCAGACCTGTTACTGTAGGACCTCCTCGTGGAGTTCTAGACCGCCAAATCCAGATCTGACGGTCACGACCTCCTAGGTGTGCGAGGAGCTCCTTTCCCGTGCGCTGTGCTTCTACTCGTCGGGACCGTTTGATTCAATCTCAACGGTCTAGACCTCCCCTGGGCGCGCCGTGTGGTGCGCTATGTTTCGAGGTCCGTAGCTGTGTGATGCAAGATCGACAGCCACAACCTCCCGTTTATCTCTGGATCTGTTGGACCTCCCCGAGGGTTGTGTTGTCGAATCTTTTAAGTGTTCAAATGTTCAAGTATGCATAACTTTGTCATTTTAGCTCCTTTTTGAGTGATTCAAGTTGCAGTAGCTCTGTGGTAGGATAAATTTTAATTTAAGAATAGATGTAGTCACTTTTCTAGGCTGGAATTTAAGAATAGATGCAGTAGAAGTTTGAATGAAATAAGGGTTAGGAAAATCACTTCAAAATTTGTAGAATATATAACTTTATGTGTGTAACCCTAATTTGAGCAAACCCAAGTCTGTAAAATCCCTCTGGTAATGTACTTTAACTTAGCATAGGTTTTGTTCATGTTTATATTCCTGTAGAGTGGTATATGCTAGTTTTACAACTTAAGAAAATCATAACTAATTCATTTTAACTCCAAATTGTGCAAACTCAGTTTTGCTAACCTTAGGATGACATATTCTACCCACCATAAAAATTTCAGACTTTAGATCATTCTAGAAATTTATGTCATGAACAGTAACAGATAGGAATTAATCTGGATTTAACGGGCTGAGAAAAATAGTTTTAGCCATAACTTTTGCATGCTAAGTCCAAATAAAGTAATTCTTGTTCTTAAAATTGTCTTAAATCAACCTCTAGCTGCTGTGTAAATTTCTTGGGATTTGGAGAACTTTTGGTGTTGAGTTTTATTTGGAGTTCTTGTTCTTATTTGATTATCGCCTTTTCGCGTTAGGTTCCGAAGGAATTATTGTTTACGTGAGTGAATCCTCTGCAGCAAGAAAGTGATCTACAGCAAGGCAAGCAGTGTAACATCATTTGATCATATTGCTCCTACTACTTTTAAATTCTAATATCTTGTTTGCAAAACCTAATTATGCATGCTTCTCGTGTCAAGATTTATTTTACCGGTTAGAGGTAGCTAATCCCATTGCATGGTTGCCTTTAAATTGTTCATCCCCTGCCACAAAACATAAGTTATTAATATCGCTGGTGAATTAGAGCCCGGTGATTTAATTATGCTCTTCTATTTGTCTTTACGGTGTGATGCTTAGCAATGCTTAGTTACCGGTAGAATTGGGCGGTTATCGACTTAGTCGATGACCTTGATCACACAAACTTATTATGCTACTTATGTTCTAGCTTTCAGGCTATGTTTATTTGTGAAAACTAAAAATAAAAACAAAATGATTTCGACTTGGGCACAATGGTAAGATGGTGTGCTTTTGGGTGTGACTGGAATGGTGCCCGAGTCAATTAAGGACCGAACTACTTGTGAGTTCCTGTTATCCGAGCATTTTTGGTGCGTGCTAACCACACTAGAGGGAAATGGGACCTCTCTTGACTTAGTACCTTGGGAGGCATTAATTAATGAGTCGCTGGCTGTAGTTTATAGAGAAAAAGGATCACAAAGGCGTGACCGGGGTGGTTCCTTTCTAGGTCCTCCACCCCGACCGGGGTCTTGCAAATGTCCGGCTAGCTTTACCCTAAATGGCTAATGACTCCCGGCTTTGCCTGACTCCACCACAACGTATGGTCCTGGTAGCCCATTTCGCCGGCTGGCTACTGAGGGTCAACCCCATACGTGCGACTCTTAATTAACGCATTCCATTGGAAATGTCTCGTAGGACTTAGCCATGCCTACATACCAAAGGAAGTATGCTAGCCGTGGCTGGTGGAAAGGCGGTCTGAAGTGTGGGTACATTGGTACACCCCTGCAGGGTTAAAACTATTCGAATAGCCTCGTCCTAGGTTATGGACACGCTTAGGTAAGCTTTTCAAGAGTTAGACTACAACCTTTTAAATTAAAACTTGACATGGGTGGTACGAATGGGTAATTCGTGCTATGGTTGTGATGGCTATAGGGTTAGTCATCTCCAGGTTGTGTCAGGTTACTACTTATTGTATCGCTATTATTTATGCAAATAAAATTCAGATTGTCAAAATTGCCTTCAACATATTATCTATTGCAAATAAAACTTGTTTTATGATGAAAATTAACCTTGAGCCTTCTCCTTTGATTAAAGCCTACATATAGTAGTAACTAGGCTTTGTTACCCGTAAGTATTGCGAGTACATTTTTGTACTCATTTGCTTTGCTTAATTGTTGCAGAGGAAGAAGGTTAATGTAACACCCCAGCCCCACATGAGCCAGGAATGCTACTAAACCAACACAATAACATTTTTAACATTGAAACAAATCTCCAAAATCTGACAGAACCTTCTTTGCTTAGTTACTAAACGAAAGGTCCCAACATTTAAATATAACATAATTAATTCATCCAACCTCCAGCATAGACAAGAGATAACCAAAACTATGCTAATCGTCACTACAACTTCCATAGCATGCTAAACAGCTAAAACATAAACAAAATGACAATCATAATCCTCTAATCAACTCTATTACAAATTATAGCATGCATAGTGAGTAATCATAAGAAATCCTTTATGCAATTAATCAACTACTAATCTATCAATCTATTAGTCCAAATGTGAGTAGTTCGTGCCATTGTGCAACCACTTCTATTCCCTCCCATGCATGCCGTTCTTGTAAAGGGGTACCTAAAAAAACACAACAACAAAGAAGAGTGAGTCCAAAGACCCAGCAAGTACATTAAATGGCAATAATAACATAGACTACTGTAATCATCAACATCCATATACCATTTCAAATAAAAACATGTCTTATGCTCATGCGATGCAAGATGCTCAGGTGCACTTTCTCTTTCTCTTTAACTTTTGCATTTTACCGGTAATGCGAAGTATGCAACCGTCCGCCAGATACCCATGCTCGTGCCTTCCGCACAGGGACCAAAAGCCTATACACCACATGTATAGGGACCTTTGCCCATCACTTTAATGATGGGGACCTCTTATATTCATAGCCCACATTCCACGAATGTGGGATTCAAGCCCGTCATCTACATGACGGGACTCAATCAGATGTGCTTGGTCACCACGTGACCGTGGCACCTTATGCTCTCAACATGCATATGCACCATGATAACATATGCATAAGCAGAATACATCATATTCTCATTATCATGTAAGCAATAACATCATGCGGTAGAACCATTTAACCATAACTAATATCATCAAGATAAAACAGAATTCATCTCATTAACAGCAAGCAAGGCTATACTTGTCAAGATACATCACAATCCCATCTTGCAAGCTTACATATATAATAGCCCGAATACCCGCAACCCGGATCATTCCTCATAATCATTTCATCAAATAAGTTCTTCAAAGTTGTGCATACTTGGTCCTCACAAGACCAGTCTCCACATGATATCAATATGCACATGTACCTATACTATTCATCATCAAAGTACCAAAACCAGTAACGACATTTATGGGTAATGCAAAGCCATTCTTTGAACATTCACCATACTTGTTATGCACGCTTGTTCACAGCCATACGATACTAACATGCATCAACACACATTCATATCCAAGCAAATCACAACAAAAATACAACCGATGCACTTGCCTCAACCGTGCGAGAATGGTGGACGCGAAGCGAAGAGGGTGCTGCCCCTGGAACCACGCTCCCACCTGAACATAAAGGTATCCCAATCTAAGACCAACACGCTGGACCAAGAGCATAAATAATAACACAACAAAACTCGCTAACTCTCAAGTGTTAACAAAATCCCCAATTTCTAGCGATCGTTTTGGTGCTTCTGAAACAGCCAAATTCTAAAATACATAACTTCCTGCTCAGGAGTCCAATTGAGATGCTCTTAGACTTTCTGAAAAGGTAATTGAATTACCTAAATAAACCTAGTTGGAGAGCCCTCTTGATTCTGCCCTTAACTTCCCCTACCAAACCAAACATCAGACGACAGAATTCTCGTCAGGTTCTCTGGATAGTACGCTTAAACCACCATAACTTTTGCTACAAAAGTCCAAATCTTGTGTTCTTTATCTCTATCAAATGGTATGGAAATTACCTACATTTTTCGTTATATTTAGGTCCTCTGATTTCGACCGTAACTAGCAGATTCATCTCATTTTCTACAGACTGTTCTAAACTGACACATTAACAAAGCAGCGATACTAAAAAATTCATAACTTCCTGACCGTTAATCGGATCTGGGTGATCTTGGTGGCCACTGAAAGCTAAGAACAAAATCTACATTTATCTAGGAGATTAGATCCTCTGATTCGGCTTCTAAGGTCTCGGAAACAGCCGCGCAACCTACTGGTCAGAACGCGATCTAATCGCAGCAGAGTTTCGATCCAATAAACGTAATCAATTTCGCATCTATTCTTAACCAAACCTCAAGAAACAGCGGGTGTTACCCTCGTAGAACCCCAGGAAGACGCTGAGCACAACCCCACGAAGTGGATCTCCTTCTTCGTGGATCTCCTTCTTCTCTTCTCCCTTTTCTTCTCCCTTCTCTTCTTTCCCCTTCTTCTTCCTCCTTGGCCGGCTACATTGAAGCTTCCCCCTTTTTCTTTGGCCAGCAGCAAAGGGATGGAGGGAGGTGAGGAGGTGCAAGGGGGTGGAGGAGGGGTGAGGAGGTGGCGCCAAAGGGTGGAGGGAGGTGAGTAGGGGCGGCTAGGGTTTGGGGAGGGTGGCGCCTCTCCCCCCCTTGCTGGCCGGCCAGCCCACATGGGCCAAGGCCCAGGCCCGAGTTGCCAAACAAACGCGAAAACCCCCTCTTATTTTCTCGATTTGGTGATTCATTGAAAGAAACACTCTCCGATTCAATTTATTCTCTCCGATTAATTAAATCTCTCCGCGATTCGCTTATCTCACTTTCGGATATTACACTCTACCCCTTAAACAGAATTCGACCGAATTCTAACCATGCTTACACCAAGAACTAAAATCACCGCTAAAATCTTACTAACATTGCTACGAACCTGCACAAACACATAAACTTCTGATCTTTGTATCAGTCGATCTCTTCACTTTGACAATGAGCACAACTTAACCAGGGACGCACAAAAATTCCCGACGGAAACCATAAGAGTCTTAATGCAACCAACTCAAAACCATCTTCCTTAGAAGGACTAATCCAAAGTCAATGGATTTAACAAGAAAACTTTTCCACTTTTCAAGTAGGCAGATAGAAATAAATGCCACAAAAGACAAAAGCGAAACACTCGAATAACCAAATTAACCATCCCCTTTCTTTTTCTTAATCGGAAAGATTCACACTTACTGACAAGAACCAACTCAAATTGAAATTGACATCAGTCATCAACACAAAGTTCAAGTAAGAACTAAGAAAACATCTCACTATCCATGATCACGCCCTTTACCACAATCTTTCTTTTAAGAAATCAACTTTCTCTTAAACCATAGGTTCCCAAATCATCGCATAACGCATTAACTCATTTCTCTTAAATTGGCAATCCCAAACCTATGCTCTACCGAACACAAAATCCACAATTATGCAGGTAGACTCTTCTAATCCACAATATCGTACTCTAGCCAACTTCCCCACCGAATGAATTACTTGTCAAAATAATTTCCAACACAACTCAATAGGTTTCACCCACCATCACATCCCTTAATTCGTTAAGGATGAGCAATTTGAAATTCACATCACACACTTTCATATACTAGCCTCAAAGGATACTATCAATGATCATCCCACTACTCGGAATCCACTCTTATTCTACCATGTCTACACATAATCATTGGCATCCTGTGTTCTAACATGAGAATGCAAATCCTAAAATCAACCTCGAAGTCTCCTACAATGAATTTCTGGTATGATTGATAGGAAATCTTCCAATTCATTTACTAAAATTTTACATAGCTCAACAATAACCTCAATCATTAACATTCACGTTCCTCACTAATCCAGTAACCGCTCAAGGCGTTTCATGTCACCAATCTTGGTCCTTCACTAAACCACACTAATCAAAATTCAACTACTTGTCCACAATATACCCACTCACAATATCCTAACTGATTGATCAGGTTTCAAACATACTCAATCACTAACATCAATAAAAGAATATATAATTTCTTGACCAAGCTATCCTTAGTGATAATCTAACTCCCATAGAGTTACTCTCTGGACCGAGACATACTTGACACTACTCACTATTCCTGCTATCCCATTGATTAGCACAACGCTTAGGTTTCTCCACACCGCTATTCTCATTAGACTTCACCATCAAAACTCTTTTACACAATCTTACTAGGTATCCAATTGCGATACTCTAATAAATTTATCAAGAGCCCATACTTTCGAAAATCCCCAAATTCCAACATGGACAAAGGTTAATGATCAAAACCAACTCACTTTCTACTGTTCTTCAAATAGCTTGGTTCCCAAAATCTCACCACTACCAAAAACTTGTCCACCATATTGCATTCTATAAGATTCTGGCAACACAAGATAGTTAATTCCTTTCTTAAAAGGAAGAAACAAACAAAAACTAATCTCAACACACAAGAACAACGTTGCTCTTCGGAGTGAGCAAAAGAACAAGAGAGACAGTCAAATAATAACGAAATCGGAAAACAAAATACAAGTCTGCTGATGAGGGCACATGTCCCACAAGAAGGAACTTTCAACCTCCAATACTTATGGTACACACTTTCTGTTAACAAAGGAAGCAATTTTCTTTGATTACAACATTACATGCCAACACAAACCAGAAATACCCTTTAAAACCAAATCACATAAATCACTTAAGATCCAATAGAACTTTCTAACACACCGCTTTGCTCCACAAATTTTCAGATACCACATAAATCGTGAACTCCAAAAGATCACGAATGCAAAGCTCAAAATATTTCATTTGGGGTGATACCCCGAAAGACGATCCAGACACTCTCTTTCTATAAGAGTCAACAACACCCTCACAAGTCCCAATCCTTTGCAGGCAGTCTTACTAATTTCAAGAATAACACACTCTTAACAAGAATCACCATATTCTACTCTTCCACTATAAAGCTCTCCAGAAACTCACCAAATTGTTCTATACTATTTTATCATCCCATCCTCAATTGACCGGTTTACCAAAATCTTATTTTCTACTACAACAACCGCGTTATATTAGAAAAAACTAATGCACGAATTAAAAGGTTATTCCAACATCCTTTCATCAAAGACATACTTTTACTCGATAATTCTACCATCATGTAAACCTTGTTCATCCGTTAAATCCCATCAACTTATCTCTTGGTGATGCTCATCACCAAACATTATTAGACATTACTAGCACCTAGCAATTACTTATAATCACTAAGTATCCACAAAAAGGTTACTCCAAGATTAGTACCCACTAAGACAAAAATCTAACTCCTTTTGAACTTAACCATCCCAAAAGGTTAGATTAAACAGTTGAGACACGTTAATCCAATTGACCAAACAAGTTTACCAAACGTATCACTCTTAGTGGTCGACTCAACTTCATGGACGTTCTACACCCCTTATTAACTCTATTGATTAGAACTAGGTATAACCATACTATTAATAACAGCTCCTCGAGAACTACTACAAGACACGTTCAAATTAATCACCTTCCTTTCAAGGATATTCGTTAGGTTCGATCATACACACACTGCAGATTTAACATGATAACCCGTATCATATCCATTAATTACTTTGGTTATAACCTCTCACTTAACCAAGACAAAACATCGCTAACGGGTTTAACATCTTTTTTTATAAAAGAGAACCATCAATCTTCATCACTCAAAATACCCAAGAGAGATACATTGAGTCGAAGCCCCCACGCCCAAAGGACTTGCAAAGAAAACTTTCATTAGGCAAAAACATCAACCGGATAAATGGGTCAAGCTCTCCAATGAGAAAGACAAAACTCGAATAAAGGTCAAACTTGACAAACAACCAGTTCACCAACCGCAAGAATAACTCATCGGTTGGGAAAACAATATTTGCTTTACGGGACAAATTAAGCCAATAGAAACATAATTCAAAGCAACCCATCAACCGGAATGAACTAAAGCCCAAGGAAAAACTCATCAATCACCAAAAGATAGGAGTTGACCAAAACAAATTTCAAAAGAGAGAACAACTCTTCTATATAAACTCACCATCAACGCATGTACTACGATCTCCAGTGTGGGCACTTCGCTAGCACTATACCACGATCGGTGGTGTAACCTGGTATAGCCCAGGTGTAATACTCCGAAAGTGTTACAACGTCTAGTCGGGAAAGTTTAATCGATCGGGAGAGAATCAAATGGAGTATCGGGAAGGACCTTATAGAAGTTATTCAAATAATCAGCTTGAGAGGGGGTTTATGCAGCTGTCACCTCAACTCACCACAGGCTTGGCCCATAGAGGCCCAAGTGTGGCCGGCCAAGGGAGAGCACCCTTTTCTCCCCAAACCCTAGCCGCACCCTCCTCCCCTTTCCTCTCCCACCCCCAACCGGCCGCCACCCCCTCTCCCTCTCCACCTCCTCCACCCTCCCTTGCGCCTCTCCACTCCCCACCACCTCCATTGCTGCTGGCCAAGGAGGAGAAGGAGCTCCATTGCACCGGCCAAGGAGGAAGAAGAAGGAGAAAGGAAGAGAAGGAAGAAGAAGGAGAGGGAGAAGAGAAGAGAAGAAGAGGGAGAAGAAGGGATCCACAGCGGAAGCGTGGTGGTCATCATCCCCGCTGTATACTCTCTTCGTTTCGGCAAGGGTAACCCGTGGTTCTTTGCTTTAGGTCATTTTCTAGTTGTCTAATTTTCGGATGTCAGTTCGTCGATATTCTACAGCAGTGAAGTTTGTCGGTTTTGATTAGGTTAGACGCAGATTTGGGTCTGGGTGTCTCCTAGAAAGTTGTAGCTATCGTAGTTACCTTTCATTTCCGACAAGAATCAAGTCATTCGGACTTCGGTAGCCAAAGTTATGAATTTATTAGTACTTCTGTGTTTCTGGAGAGAAGCAGATTTGCTAGTGTTAGTTAACCTGATTGAAGCGCTTATTTAGAGGGGTTTCTAGAGGGTCTCACCATAACGAAAAATGAGGCTAATCCTCTTAGCTTTCAGGAAAGCTAAAGATCACTGAATTTGGACGAACGTAGAGAAAGTTATGATAGTTTCTTTGTCGCTGTCCAGAAACCCGACGTGAAATGTTTGCTCTGATTAAATAGATTGGTAGGTCTGGTAGATGGCCGAATCAGAGGGTCTCCCCAACTAAGTTTATTTAGACATTTCAATTACCTTTTCAGATTGTCCAAGATCATCCTATTTGGACTCCTGAGCAGAAAGGTATGAATTTTTGAAGTCTGCTGTCCGCAGTGACCGATCGCTTGATGTATGATTTTGGTCCAGTATGTTGGTCTTAGATTGGGGTTATCTTTATGTTCAGGTGGGAGCGTGATCCCAGGGGCAGCGCCCTCTTCGCGTCCACCGTTCTCGCACGGTTAAGGCAAGTATTCGGGCTATTGTATATTTATACTTGTATGCTGTGACTGTTTGTGTTTGGCTCATAATAGCTATGTATGGATGTTATGGTGATGAGTTCCAATTTATCTTGGTGTATGCAAGTACTGCTTTGAGTGAATATTTATGATGTTGATAGAGGATGCTAATACTTTGATGTGTAACAACCATGCCAGGTTGATAGTGTGATAAGTATGATTAAAGATGGTAAATACTAGAGAAATGATTAATTGATATTCATGAGTGATTGTTCAAGTTTGCTAGTATTATGATTAAATGTGCTATTCATGGGTGCTAGAATGCGATGAATATCAATGTTGTGGAATGCTAGAAGTATGAATAAGTTTATTCATGTATGATGTTGTTGTTCTTGCTTACATGTTAATGAGAATATGTTGAATTCCTGCATATGAAGAATGTTATCATGGTGCATATGCATGTTGAGAGCATACAGGTGCCTTGGTCACGTAGTGACCAAGCACATACAGTTGAGGTCCCTGTCATGAAGATGACGGGCTTGAGGTCCCCACATTCGTGGAAAGTGGGCTATGAAATAAAGAGGTCCCCATCATTAAGTGATGGGCAAAGGTCCCTATACCTGGTGTATAGGCTCTTGGTCCCCGTGCGGAGGGCACAGCAAGGGTATACAACGACGGTTGTATACCCCATTACACGGTAAAATGCGAAAAGGGATAACGTTCAAAAGAGCATTGCATAGTTTGCATATCATGAGATATTTGGCTATGATTAGTGTAATGAGATTGTGGTTTCTGATGCTATGTTTGTGTTCTGTTTATAGCCTTGTTGATACTTGCTTGAGTCTTTGGGCTCACTCTTGCTTTAATGTGTTTTAGGTACCAATGGCGGGAATGACATGCATAGGAGGAATAAATGATGGATGCACTCACTACCTCACACTCTTAAGGCGTTCACCACTTAGCTTCAATTTTAGAAATAAAATGAACTGGTGATTATCACTCATAGATCGTTTGGTTTGAGTAATCAGTATAATTGTGATAATGAGATTGCGTGTCTTGGTATGTTCAATTGATTATCATGATTGATCATGAGATTTTGGTTAAATGCTATGTTTTATCGTTGAACTCTCGGTATAGCTGATTAAATAAAGGAGACTCATTCGAAAAATTTGTAGTTTGTACTAGTTTAGTTTACTTCGGTAGCATTCTAGGTCCTTTGAGAGTCGGGTGTTACGCTTGGTATCGAGCGGTCAGAGGTCCGTGGTGACTAGATTATTTAAAATTGCTAATGTTAATCAACATAAAGTTTGACACACTGGTGCACAGTAGGATGGGGATGGGCCAATCATTGCATTTACGTTTCCGTTATATCGTTTTGATTATTGCTGATATGAGTTGAGTTTGGCTGCTTATTAATTAATTATTATAATTATTATGTGTGGGAATAACCCATGTTGAGAGGTGGAAGTAGTGGTTGTGGTCCCGGCTATACTGTGCTACACCACCGTTCGTGGTATAGGAATAGCGAAGTATCCCCACCGGAGATCGTAGTACAGGCGTTGGTAGCGAGTATACTGGAACGAGTGTTCTCTTCCTTGAATGTGATTTTGGTCAACTCTATCCAGTTGAAATTGATGAGTTTCTCTTGGGGTATTTATTCTTGTGGTTGATGGGTTGCTTTGGAAAATAATAATAATAATAATGTGTTTTCTTTGGCTTAATTGTCCCGTAAAGCAATCATTGTTCTCCCAACCGAAGGGTTATTCATGCAGCTGGTGAACTAGGTTGATTGTCAAGTTTGACCTTTATTTTGGAGTTTTATGTTTCTCATTGGAAAGCGTGACCCATTTATTCGGTTGATGTTTTGGTTAATGAAGGTTTCCTTTGCAAGTTTTTTAGAACGTGGAGGCTTTGACTCAATGTATCTCTCTTGGGTATTTGGAGTGTTGAAGCTTGATGGTTCTCTTTTATGAAGGAAGTTGTTAAACCTTTTAGTGGTGTTTTGGCTTGGTTAAGTGAGAGGTTATAATCAAAGCAATTAATGGATATAATATAAGTTATCAGGTTAGGTCTGCAATGTGTGCATGATCGATTCTAACAAAGATCCTTGAAAGGATAGTGATTAATTTGAAAGTGTCTTGTAGTAGTTCTCGAGGAGCTGTGATTAAGAGTATGGTTATACCTAGTTGTAAACAATAGAGTTAATAAGAGATGTAGAACATTGTTGTAATTGAGTCGATGATTAAGAGTAATACTTTTGATAAACTTTCTTGGTAAATTAGATTAACGTATCTCAATGGATTAATCTAACCTTTTGGAATGGTTAAGTTCAAAAGGAGTTAGATTATTATCTTAGTGGGTACTAATCTTGGAGTAATCTTTTTGTGGATACTTAATGATTATGAGTATTGCTAGGTGCAAATAATGTCTATTAATGTTTGGTGATGAGCATCACTAAGAGATAAACTGATAGGGTTTAATGGATGAACAATGTTTACATGATGGTAGGACTATCAGATAAAAGTATATCTTTGATGAAAGTGTATGGGATATGTAATGTTTTGGTAAGCCTTTGGGGGCTCAATAAAGGAAGAGTTGACGATATGAGTCTTGTAAAGGGTAGATCATTCTTGATGTTAGTAAGATTATCTGCAAGAGATTGTGACTTGTATGTGTGGTGATGAATCTTTTAGAAATAAAGTAACTGGATCGTCTTTCGTAATTTTGTTATAGTGAAAGTGTTTGAGTTTTACGTTTGTGATCAGTGGACCTCTTGTGTTATGTGGTGATTTAGGTGTTTGAGCAAAGCGATATGATGAAAGATTTTATTGGCTCTTAAGTGGTTCCTGTGATTTGGTTTTTAAGAATTATCATGTTTAAGTTGGCAAAGTGATGTAGTAATCACAGAGAATAATTTTCCTTGTTAAAGGAAGGAGTGAAGAATAAGTGTTTGAAATTTAAGTCATTTCGCATCTTGCGCTTTATTTGAGTGTGCTTGAACCTTATGCGCTTGTTCCATAAGAGTTTATCAATTTACAAAGGGCATTACCTTCTTCTCATTCGTGGTTTGGTATTCGCTTTGAGGGGCTTGAGCCTCGATCGTTGACTTTCCTTATGTTTTTTCAAGTTCTTGGCCTAAGTGACAGCTTTTCCTTGGTCTTGTGTTCACTGCGGTGGCACATGTTTTCCAAGTTGTTAAAAAAATTTGATTCCATTCGCTCTTTCTTTTGAGGAAGAATCAACCCATTCGCTTCACCCGAGTCTTACGAGGTGTTTATTAATTGTAGTTGTGAAACTTGGGTTTTAGGTAATTCGATGAGCATTAAAGGATGAAATAATTTCAGTAATATAGTTCTTTGAGAGAAGTCTATCTCAATGGAAGATTGTCTTATGGGGTTAAACTGATTGCATTGTTACAAACTAGTAGAACGTATAGTGATTGTGATCCAAGATCTATTGTTCACTTAGGGTGGAACATTAGAATTACTGAGAGTATGGAAATCTTGATCAATTTTATAGAGTATCGAAATTTGGTAGTAATGCGAGGTGGTGAATGGTTATTCTTGATGATGTGGTTTAATGAGAGTGGGATTACAAAGTAAACGAATCGTCATGTCAATTAATGGGATAATAGAAAATGTTGAGTAATGTCAAGAGTGATTTGGTTTTAAATGAGTAACCTTCTAGGAGTTGTAATATTTGTAAAGGTAAACGGGTCAAGAATTTTTTTTATGACGATGTTAATAAGCGAGTATGATGGAATTGTGGAATTTTAGGGATTTAATCTGAGGATTTTCTTATCTTTTATATGTTAATTTTGTTGCAAGAGTCTTGGAGGTTAAATTTGGGATTTGCATTGTTATGCTAGGACTTTTGAGTCGCCTAATGATTAGGTGTAGAAGAATTAGAAGGAGGGTGGATTGCGAACAGTGGGATGACCATTGATAACACCCTTCTGAGGTAGTACATGAGATTGTGTGATGTGAATTCTGAGTTGTTTGTTCTCAAAAGGGTTGAAGTGATATGATTGTGTGAGAGATCTAATTTGGGGATACTTTCTGAGTGCCACCCGTCAAATGAATTCTGTCAGTAAAGGAAATCGGTTAGAGAATATTTTATGAGATCATTAGAGTCCCTCTTCAAAGGTGTAGCCAAGGTGTTTCGATTTGGATGTGGTGCGGAGATTGCCAAGTTAAGAGTAAGAAGTCATTGTTTTGTGTGATGATTGGGATTCCATAGTTTGAGGGAAATTTTGGTCTTAAAAGAGAAACTGATAAATTGATACTTCCTCAAAGAAGTGAATCGTTTCCTCGATTCACGTTTGAGTTTTGTGCTGTTGACTAATATCTTTCGTAAGATGAGTTTGACTCAATTTTGGTATGTGTGGTTCTTATCAGTTCAGGAAGGATAAGGGATGTTTTTGATTCGGGCATTTAAAATGATTCCTCCTTTGGTTTTTCGTGATGCTTTTTCGCAAACTGCCACTTGGAAGACGGAAAGGTTTTCGTGATGAAATTCCGATTTCTAGATTTGACTCTTTAGCACCGAATTGGTAACGCTTAGTGCGATGTGAATCTTTCTTTTTCAAATGGGTTTTGTTGGTAAAGGAGTTTGCTTAAAGAGAGTTTTGTCGTACGTTTCTGGTTAAAGAAGGTGATCCTTGCTTTAGTGAAGAGTATAATTGAGAAGTGAAACACAAGTTCCTTGTTCTTTATGTGTCGTGTGGTTCGGTATCATTAGGAAAGTTAACCCAAGATACATTGGGTTGTTTTCGCTAGTTGGCGTATCGCCAGGACTGTCTCGAGTTTGTGCGCGTGTCCGTATCATCTTGTATGTTCCGTGTGAAGTGAGTACCGGAAGATCCAGAGGTTGAGGTTTCGTCTGCGCCATCGACCATCGAGTGAGATTTTACTTTCGAGTCTTGTCCGATGAGTGTACCTGGAAGTACCGGGTTGAGTGTTAGTTCAGTCGTCGTGGTGTTGTGGTAATTTCAGTCGAGGAGAGGCTACTTGGGAACTAGAGTCTCGCATGCGTGAGCTTTATCCGATTTGTTCATCTCAAAGCGCACTCAGTTGCTAAGTTTCCGATCTCGGTTTTATCTCTTGAAGTTTGGAGTTTAGATTCGAGGTCGAATCTGTTTAAGGGGTAGAATGTAATACTCGAAAGTGTTACAACGTCTAGTCGGAAAGTTTAATCGATCGGAGAGAATCAAATGGAGTATCGGAAGGACCTTATAGAAGTTACTCAAACAATCAGCTTGAGAGAGGGTTTATGCAATCACACCTCAACTGGCACAGGCTTGGCCCATAGAGGCCCAAGTGTGGCCGGCCAGGGGAGAGCACCCTTTCTCCCCCAAACCCTAGCCGCACCCTCCTCCCCTTTCCTCTCCCACCCCAACCGGCCGCCACCCCTCTCCCCTCTCCACCTCCCTCCACCCTCCCTTGCGCCTCTCCACTCCCCACCACCTCCATTGCTGCTGGCCAAGGAGGAGAAGGAGCTCCATTGCACCGGCCAAGGAGGAAGAAGAAGGAGAAAGAAAGAGAAGGAAGAAGAAGGAGAGGGAGAAGAGAAGAGAAGAAGAGGGAGAAGAAGGGATCCGCAGCGGAAGCGTGGTGGTCATCATCCCCGCTGTGTACTCTCTTCGTTTCGGCAAGGGTAACCCGTGGTTCTTTGCTTTAGGTCATTTTCTAGTTGTCTAATTTTCGGATGTCAGTTCGTCGATATTCTGCAGCAGTGAAGTTTGTCGGTTTTGATTAGGTTATATGCAGATTTGGGTCTGGGTGTCTCCTAGAAAGTTGTAACTATCGTAGTTACCTTTCATTTCCGACAAGAATCAAGTCATTCGGACTTCGGTAGCCAAAGTTATGAATTTATTAGTACTTCTGTGTTTCTGGAGAGAAGCAGATTTGCTAGTGTTAGTTAACCTGATTGAAGCGCTTATTTAGATGGGTTTCCAGAGGGTCTCACCATAACGAAAAATGAGGCTAATCCTCTTAGCTTTCAGGAAAGCTAAAGATCACTGAATTTGGACGAACGTAGAGAAAGTTATGATAGTTTCTTTGTCGCTGTCCAGAAACCCGACGTGAAATGTTTGCTCTGATTAAATAGATTGGTAGGTCTGGTAGATGGCCGAATCAGAGGGTCTCCGCAACTAAGTTTATTTAGACATTTCAATTACCTTTTCATATTGTCCAAGATCATCCTATTTGGACTCTTGAACAGAAAGTTATGAATTTTTGAAGTCTGCTGTCCGCAGTGACCGATCGCTAGAAATTAGAAAAAACTAGACGTGATAAGAAGATTAGCGATTTCGATTGTAATGTGATGTATGATTTTGGTCCAGTATGTTGGTCTTAGATTGGGGTTATCTTTATGTTCAGGTGGGAGCGTGATCCCAGGGGCAGCGCCCTCTTCGCGTCCACCGTTCGCACGCACGTTAAGGCAAGTATTCGGCTATTGTATATTTATACTTGTATGCTGTGACTGTTTGTGTTTGGCTCATAATAGCTATGTATGGATGTTATGGTGATGAGTTCCAATTTATCTTGGTGTATGCAAGTACTCTGTGTGAGGACCCGGAATATTTAACTAGTAACACTTAACCTCCAATTGGTTCTAGCATTACTAATTAAACATTCTAAGCCTCGATGGGCATATGCTTCCTGAATTGCAAGATATGCACATCATCACAAAATTACACATCATTTCCATACACATACATCACTAAGTTCAACCACGACATACATAAAGTAAAGTTATTACAAAAGAGAGCCGACCGCCAAATAGAACAATATACAAAAATGACAATGAAGCAAAGGTGCCATAAGATGGCTAGAACAAAAGTCGACCGGTTAGCCATACACCCACAAGGCAACCGACCGGGCCGCCAAGCTAGTCGCCCATAGCTACCACAACACAGCTCACAAAAGTGAGGCCCTCGTGCTCACCTTCTTCCTCTGCAACAAAACAATTAAGCATAGCAACCGAGTACAAAGATTGTCTTTGTACCCGCAAGATCGACGTGTGGAATAGCGGACCTATTCATAAACTACATGCAAGCTTATTTAGGTGGAGGTTGTATGTCTCATTTTGCATGAAGCCAACTTTATTTGCAATAATGTAATACATTTTAAAAGCAAGTTTGCAAATCTGTTTTGTTATCAAAGTAACATGAAGTAAAGATACAATACAAGTAACCACTGGAAGTGACTATCCCAATAGCCACCACAACATAGCACGAATCCCGATTCGTACCACCCATCAAGTTTTAATTTAAAAGGTTGTAGTCTAACTCTTGAAAGACCTTGCCAAGCGTGTCCATAACCTAGACGAGGCTATTCGAATAGTTTTAACCTGCAGGTGTACCAATGTAGCCACACTTGCATCGCCTTTAAGCCACAAAGCACACTCCAAGGTATGTTGCACGGCTAAGTCCTACGAGACTTTTTCCAATATTGTGTATCAACCATGAGCCGCTCGTATGGGTAGAAACACCATACGCTTACATTGCAAGTCGAAAGACAACAAATCCCATCACGGGTGAAGTCTTTCGGACACTACAATGCTCCCAACACCATCCCTCCTGCGACCTCCTGCGACCCGAGGGCAATACACGCCAAAGTACTAAGTCAAGAGAGGTCCCATACCCTCTAATGTGGTTAGCACGCTAAAATGCTTGGTTTAGTGTAACAAGATGTTCGGTCCTTGTTGACCCGGGCACCATTCCAGTCACACCCAAAATCACACCATCATACCATTGTGCCCAAGTCTAAATCATTTTGTTTTCAGTTTTAGTTTTCATAAGTAGACATAGCACAAGGTGGAAATCATAATCATAATAAGTTTGATGTGATCAAGGTTATCGACAAGTCGATAACCGCCCATTTCTACCGAAGCTAAGCATGGCTAAGCAATTAATTCGCAACTACTAAGTGACAAGAGCCCATCCATGCACTCTAAATCACAGCAAAGTAACATAGGCTCATGGTAGTAGAGAATAATCATTTGCTAAGGAAATGCATCTACTAGGCCAACTATTAACACAAAATAGCAATGCATACATAGAATTTGTAATCAACATAAATACTTAAAATACTGGGATTAACATGATCAAACTGCTTGCCTTCTTGCTGTTGCTCAAACTGTTGTGGAGGGTCGCTCTCGGGATTACCGCAAATGTCGAACCCTAAGCGCAAAGGCAAAAAGAACCAAGAACAACCAATAAGACTAGCAACACTCAACAAAAGAGCAAGCAAAAATTATCCAAATGCGACGAAACTTATACACATGGTGAAATACGAATATACCAAGACATAGAAACTGGAAAAACCTAATTTGGATTTGTGGTGCAAAAGATATTACCTAAAAACACATTTTCGGCCATAATTAGCACTGTAGCAAAAATATTTTCTAGAAAGATTTTGAAGCTGAAATTTTTATGGTAGCTACCTACTGGTATAGAGGTAACCCATATAAAATTTCAGGTCATTTGGAGTTAACATGATTTAGTTATGATTTTCCTAAGATGCAAAACTAGCATAATGCACTTTCCAGAAATAAAAACATGTGCAAAACCTATTTCACATTATAGCATGATAACAGAGGGATTTCCTACATCAAATTTCTATTTTTAGGATTTACAGGGAATTACTGGTGTCTATTACATCATTAAATGAATTTTTAAGTGCTACTAATAAGGTTAAATCTACTAACATATTTTTCTGGTGCTGATTTAGACCTATCACCATTTTTAGATTAAAGTTTAGTTAATAACAAATTTATCAAAGTTAAAATCATTCAATTTACAGATATCCAGAAAAAGATATGCATCTTCCAAGTTTTAATACAATTCGAATATATAAAATAGCGTAAAACAAGCTATTAAAGATTACAAATTTTCTACTACAGAAGCATAGCTAAAAGCATTTTTATATTAAACTTTAGTGGAATACAAATTTATTACATTTGGTTTCATGTAAAAAGGATTTATCTTGAATTAGTTATGAATTTCTAAAGTTTTGATACAATTTTCAGTTGATAAATAAATACTTACAGAAATAAAAACCAACCCAACCGGAGATAAATGACGTGGACGCTCGTGGGCCGTTGATGCAAAATCCAACGAGCCACACGCACGGAAAACAGCGCACGCGCGCGATTCATAACAGGAGCTCACCGTTGGATCAAGATCCAACGGCTCACGAGAAAGCATGCAACCGGAGGGTGCGATTTCCTCGACAAACCACGACCGCAGATCTAAAGATGAACGGCCGTAACCCGATCTAACCGGAAGGTCCGATTGCACACAAGATCCGGCGCAGACGCGAAATGGACGGTGGTCCAATATCGAAGTGCAAACAGGAATACTGACCCGTGGGGCCGCATGTCAGTGACTGAGAGTCACACATGCGAGATTTGACACACGTGCACAGTGCCCGTGGACCCACCTGGCAGTGACTTAAAGGAGGCTCTTAGGACAGCTAATTAATTACTAATGACCCATGATTAGTGATGATTAGCAATTAATGTGTCCTAAAGATTTTGAACAGAGGTGATTTAGGGACAGAGGGCCCACACGTTAGTGACCCAAAAAGGTAATTTCGGACACATTTATTGCTAACAATGATTAGCAATAAATAAACCCAAAATCACCATAACGACTTCGGTTTTCTCGATTTAGGCTTACGCCCACAAGTCGCTGACACAATAGGCCAGATTAAGACACCATTATTACTACTAATGATTGGGTATTAACTGTGTCTTAATCATTTGACGGCAACGGGAGCTACGGCCGGCAAAGTCCCGAATGGCTACCACGACTTGTCGCCGGCGACTCCGGTCGCGGCGGCGCCCACAAACTATCAAAATGGGTTCGCAATAGTGTTGCGGACCAATGATGATGACCGCGCACGCGGTGGAGGTTCTGGCACGCCACGAGCCGGAAAACAAAGAAAGAGGCCGACACGGCAAAACACGAAAATAGCAAGATGCTCCGCTGTGGTCCAAGGAAGCGGGTGCCATGACTTCTAGGGACTACATAGAAGCTACCTTAACCGAGAGGAGCTTCAAAGATGGCCGGGGAAGACTTGAACACGATGAAGTCCACCTGAGCCAAGAAGATGAAGTGGAAGATGAGGTTCGAGCAAAATGAGTGGAACCAAATCATTACCACACTTCATTATAGCTCAAAGAGGCTCCAAAAGCAATTAATTGCAAAAAGAACCACTTACCGGAGCTGGAGAAGAAAGGGGGTGAAACCAACCGAAAATCTCCAAACTTAAAATTGAGTGATTCCTGTGAATGCAACCCAAAATCAAGTTAGGGGAAATATAAAGGAGGTTGAGGAGTTCAAGAGGGTGCAAGAAAGGTTGAAGATGAACCATTGGACACCAAGGCCGCCATTGGAGCTCTACGGTCAACAATGGTGCCTTGAGGGTGTGAGGTGGTTTAACTGCTCAAAACACTGAGAGGAGCAAAGTGTGGTGTAAAGGAACACCAGGAGGAGCTAAGGGGCAATATAGGGAAAAGATTAGGGTTTGAGCAAGAACCCGAGTCCATGGTGGGCTCGGTTCATGCTACGCCATAGACCAAGAAATGATGGGAGCAAGTGAGCACGGTGACAACGGAGGAGAAAGCTCGTGCGCATTAAATGCCCCGCAGAGACGCGTTGACGAAAGCAAACTTGAGGTGACACATCAAAGCCGCCGCGCTCTCTCTCTTCGCCATTGCGCGCGCGCACGGAAAAGCCGAGGAGGAAGAAGAACAGAAAAGCGAACAGTGACCGTTGGATTGAAAATGGACGGTCACGATTAAACGAGTTCGCCGGACAGTACGATTGCCCTCAGGAATGTGGACGGTTGGATTGAGATCCAACGGTCCCAATTGGTTAACGCAACCGGAGGGTCCGAATGCTCACATGAACGTGGGCCGAGCGATTTGAATCCAACGGCTGATATCGCACGCGCGTTTTAAAACGCGGCTCGATGCAACTAGGTGGTTCAACCGAGTCAAGTGGCTCGGACTCGAGCCCGACTCGAACCCAATGAATAGTGAAATTGGTTTTTAGGTTTTAAATATGCTGAGACTTTTGAGGATTTATTTGGGGTAGCAAAATAACTCCAAAAATTCTGAAATTTTTACAGGAGCTTGTTGACTGGAACATTGACCTTGTGTAAAATTTTCAGAAGTTTTTATGCATTGTAGTTTTCTCCAAAAATTCCACAAGGTACTGATTTTAGGTTTGACTAAGAGTCAAACAGGTTTGACTGCCCTCTAAAATACTCAAACAATTTCTAAAAATTGTGAAATTTTTCAGAGGGGTCACATACCATCCCAAGAACTTAGGAAAATATTTCCAGAGGACGATCAAAAGGTTTGACAAGATTGTTTTTGAAGGAACAAGATTTGGATCAAAAGACTTGTGACTTTGTATTTCCATAAGTCTTGTACAATACTTGTCCAATACAACAGGAAACACATGATGTAAGAAAAAGTTTTAATTTCTACTCATTTTCTTACATTTGAAACACAAGCCCAAAATTGGGATGTTACACTCTGTTTGAGTGAATATTTATGACTGTTGATAGAGGATGCTAATACTTTGATGTGTAACAACCATGCCAGGTTGATAGTGTGATAAGTATGATTAAAGATGGTAAATACTAGAGAAATGATTAATTGATATTCATGAGTGATTGTTCAAGTTTGCTAGTATTATGATTAAATGTGCTATTAATGGGTGCTAGAATGCTATGAATATCAATGTTGTGGAATGCTAGAAGTATGAATAAGTTTATTCATGTATGATGTTGTTGTTCTTGCTTACATGTTAATGAGAATATGTTGAATTCCTGCATATGAAGAATGTTATCATGGTGCATATGCATGTTGAGAGCATACAGGTGCCTTGGTCACGTAGTGACCAAGCACATACAGTTGAGGTCCCCGTCATGAAGATGACGGGCTTGAGGTCCCCACATTCGTGGAAAGTGGGCTATGAAATAAAGAGGTCCCCATCATTAAGTGATGGGCAAAGGTCCCTATACCTGTGGTGTATAGGCTTTGGTCCCTGTGCGGAGGGCACAGGCAAGGGTATACAGCGACGGTTGTATACCCCGCATTACCGGTAAAATGCGAAAAGGGATAACGTTCAAAAGAGCATTGCATAGTTTGCATATCATGAGATATTTGGCTATGATTAGTGTAATGAGATTGTGGTTTACAGATGCTATGTTTGTGTTCCTGTTTATAGCCTTGTTGATACTTGCTGAGTCTTTGGGCTCACTCTTGCTTTAATGTGTTTTAGGTACCAATGGCAGGAATGACATGCATGGGAGGGAATAAATGATGGATGCACTCACTACCTCACACTCTTAAGGCGTTCACCACTTAGCTTCAATTTTAGAAATAAAATGAACTGGTGATTATCATCATAGATCGTTTGGTTTGAGTAATCAGATAATTGTGATAATGAGATTGCTGTGTCTTGGTATGTTCAATTGATTATCATGATTGATCATGAGATTTTGGTTAAATGCTATGTTTTATCGTTGAACTCTCGGTATAGCTGATTAAATAAAGGAGACTCATCGAAAAATTTGTAGTTTGTACTAGTTTAGTTTACTTCCAGTAGCATTCTAGGTCCTTTGAGAGCTGGGGTGTTACACCAGGACCACAACCACTACCTCCACATCTCAACATGGGTTACCCCCACACATAATAACCATAGTATTATACTATAGATAAATCAGATCATCTCATAACAGGAATCATTAATACAACTCAAAAGAAGCGTAAATGCAATGCTTAACCCATCCCATCCTACCGCACCAAGGTGTCGTTTATAAGTTCATTAACCATTGCAAACTTTTAGCAATTTTAAGTTGCCTAAGTTGTAAATCCAATCACCACGGACCTCTGCTCGCTCGATACCAATCAGAACACCCCACCCCACATGAGCCAGAATGCTACTAAACCAACACAATAACATTTTTAACATTGAAACAAATCTCCAAAATCGATGTAACCTTCTTTGCTTAGTTACTAAACGAAAGGTCCCAACATTTAAATATAACATAATTAATTCATCCAACCTCCAAGATAGACAAGAGATAACCAAAACTATGCTAATCGTCACTACAACTTCCATAGCATGCTAAACAACTAAAACATAAATGTAATGACAATCATAATCCTCTAATCAACTCTATTACAAATTATAGCATGCATAGTGAGTAATCATAAGAAATCCTTTATGCAATTAATCAACTACTAATCTATCAATCTATTAGTCCAAATGTGAGTAGTTCGTGCCATTGTGCAACCACTTCTATTCCCTCCCATGCATGCCGTTCTTGTAAAGGGGGTACCTAAAAAAACACAAGAATGAAGAAGAGTGAGTCCAAAGACCCAGCAAGTACATTAAATGGCAATAATAACATAGACTACTGTAATCATCAACATCCATATACCATTTCAAATAAAAACATGTCTTATGCTCATGCGATGCAAGATGCTCAGGTGCACTTTCTCTTTCTCTTTAACTTTTGCATTTTACCGGTAATGCGAAGTATGCAACCGTCATTGATACCCATGCACCGTGCCTTCCGCACAGGGACCAAAAGCTTATACACCACATGTATAGGGACCTTTGCCCATCACTTTAATGATGGGGACCTCTTATATTCATAGCCCACATTCCACGAATGTGGGATCTCAAGCCCGCCATCTACATGACGGGACTCAATCAGATGTGCTTGGTCACCACGTGACCAGGGCACCTTTATGCTCTCAACATGCATATGCACCATGATAACATATGCATAAGCAGGAATACATCATATTCTCATTATCATGTAAGCAATAACATCATGCGGTAGAACCATTTAACCATAACTAACAGTCATCAAGATAAAACAGTAATTCATCTCATTAACAGGCAAGCAAGGCTATACTGTCAAGATACATCACAATCCCATCTTGCAAGCTTACATATATAATAGCCCGAATACCCGCAACCCAGATCATTCCTCATAATCATTTCATCAAATAAGTTCTTCAAAGTTGTGCATACTTGGTCCTCACAAGACCAGGTCTCCACATGATATCAATATGCACATGTACCTATACTATTCATCATCAAAGTACCAAAACCAGTAACAACATTTATGGGTAATGCAAAGCCATTCTTTGAACATTCACCATACTTGTTATGCACGCTTGTTCACAGCCATACGATAATAACATGCATCAACACGCATTCCTATCCAAGCAAATCACAACCAAAATACAACTGATGCACTTGCCTCAACCGTGCGAGAATGGTGGACGCGAAGCGAAGAGGGTGCTGCCCCTGGAACCGCGCTCCCACCTGAACATAAAGGTATCCCAATCTAAGACCAACACGCTGGACCAAGAGCATAAATAATAACACAACAAAACTCGCTAACTCTCAAGTGTTAACAAAATCCCCAATTTCTAGCGATCGTTTTGGTGCTTACTGGAAACAGCCAAATTCTAAAATACATAACTTCCTGCTCAAGAGTCCAATTGAGATGCTCTTAGACTTTCTGAAAAGGTAATTGAATTACCTAAATAAACCTAGTTGGAGAGCCCTCTTGATTCTGCCCTTAACTTCCCCTACCAAACCAAACATCAGACGACAGAATTCTCATCGGGTTCTCTGGACAGTACGCTTAAACCACCATAACTTTTGCTACAAAAGTCCAAATCTTGTGTTCTTTATCTCTATCAAAAGGTATGGAAATTACCTACATTTTTCGTTATATTGAGGTCCTCTGATTTCGACCTTAACTAGCATATTCATCTCATTTTCTACAGACTGTTCTAAACTGACACATTAACAGAGCAGCGATACTAAAAAATTCATAACTTCCTGACCGTTAATCGGATTTGGGTGATCTTGGTGGCCACTGAAATCTAAGAACAAAAACTACATTTATCTAGGAGATGAGATCCTCTGATTCGGCCTCTAAGGTCGCGGAAACAGCCGCGCAACCTACTGGTCAGAACGCGATCTAATCGCAGCAGAGTTTCGATCAAATAAACGTAATCAATTTCGCATCTATTCTTAACCAAACCTCAAGAAACAGCGGGTGTTACCCTCGTAGAACCCCAGGAAGACGCTGAGCACAACCCCACGAAGTGGATCTCCTTCTTCTCTTCTCCCTTTTCTTCTCCCTTCTCTTCTTTCCCCTTCTTCTTCCTCCTTGGCCGGCTACATTGAAGCTTCCCCCTTTTTCTTTGGCCAGCAGCAAAGGGGTCGAGGGGAGGTGAGGAGGTGCGCAAGGGGGGTGGAGGGGAGGGGTGAGGGAGGTGGCGGCCAAAGGGTGGTGGGGAGGTGAGTAGGGGCGGCTAGGGTTTGGGGGAGGGGGTGGCGCCTCTCCCCCCCTTGCTGGCCGGCCAGCCCAGATGGGCCAAGGCCCAGGGCCCGAGTTGCCAAACAAACGCGGAAAACCCCCTCTTATTTTCTGATTTGGTGATTCGCTGAAAGAAACACTCTCCCGATTCAATTTATTCTCTCCCGATTAATTAAATCTCTCCCGGCGATTCGCTTATCTCACTTTCGGGATATTACAGTTAATCCCCAAGGGATTGACTTTGGTGAGTTTTGCTTCGGTGTGGACGACTAGCTTGGCGGCCCGGTCGGTTTGCGTTGTGGGTGTGTGGCAACCGATTTGCTTTTGTCTTAGCCATCTTATGGCATTTCGCTTTCGCTGTTCTTTTAGTTCTTGGCCAGTTGGCCTCTCTTTTGTAATAATTTTATCTATTGTACGTTTTTTGCTAGACTTGTTATATTGTGATGTATGGAATTGATGCATGATTTTGTAACGGGACGTGTATACTGCATTTCTGGGAAGTATACATATCTCGAGGCTTAGTTTATTTGATTTGTGATGCTAGGGTCAATGGAAGGTTAAGCATTACAAGTCAAATAAATCGGGGTCCTCACACTTTATGTGATGTAAGGGCAATCAGAGCACGAGGTGCTACAAAGGCATCTAGGGTTATAGGGTGGCCCTAATGGGCCAAGGCTATGGGCCTTTGGCCCAAGATTTAATCCCCCTTTTACAGAAACTCTAAAATTCTATTTTAAATCCCGATAAAATGGTTTGAAATTCAATTTTAATTCTTAGGATTGAACGGGTATTACATTCTACCCCCTTAAACAGAATTCGACCCCGAATTCTACTCAAAAGAATACCAACTAAACTTAATGACCATGAACACTTACCCGACGTTAAAAACTCTAGTTAAAGCTCGTGCATGCGAGTTTCCAAGTCCCATGTCACATCATACTCAGACCATAACATACACCAACATCTTACACCTCAATACTCGTCTCGACCTTTACAGGTTCTCTCAACACACTATACACAAAAGTAAGGTCTTACTCGTTGGCCAACGGCTCTATCAAAAGCTCAAGCTTTGGACCTCTCAAATACTCACTCAGCACTTAACTTACAAGACGTTGAGTACTCTGCACATGGGCTCGAGATAGTCCTGATGATACGCCAACCTTTATAATCAAATCAAGGTACCTTGGGCCAACCTTCCCTTCAGTACTAAACCAGACATCCTGCATACCTCGCACGGGGCTCTTGTTCCAACTCTCAATCGAACTCTTCACCGAAACAAGGATCACCTCCTTTAACAAGGGACACACAACAGAACTCGCTTTGAAGAAACTCTACTATAAACAGAGTCGACTTAAAGGAAAGGATTCTCATTGTAACCACGCAATACCAACTCCCCACCAAAAGGGTCAAATCCAAAATCGAAGATTCATCACGAAAACCATCCCACTTTCTAATTAGACAATTTGCAAATGAACACCACGAAAGCCAAAGGAGAAATCACTCGAATGTCCAACCTGTAATATTTTTTTTCTGAACTGGAAAGAACTACCCATGCCATCATAGCGCCAACTGAATTTACAGAAGACATGAGTCATAAACACATAGATCAAACGAGAATCAAGAGAGCGTTTCAATACTTGAGGAAATATTCTTTTCTCAATTTCTCTTTTAGAAATAAAATTTCTCTCAAATTTTTTTGGTATCCCGATTCTTCGCATAACACATTAATCCATCTCTCTTAACTTGGCATTCTCAACGCTATCTCAAACCGAAAAACATCATCCACACGTCTGTAGGGAGGCTCTATCGACCCCACCAAAACAATACTCTAGTCACCTCCTCTACCTACAGAATTACTTTGATCGATGACTTCTGATGCATCCCAAAATAGATCTTCACACGTAATCACGTTACCTCAATCATTTAAGGGTGAACAACTCGGAATTCACTTCACATATTCTCATGTATTTCATCAAAAGATTTCTATCAATAATCATTCCACTATTTAAAATCCACCCTTATACTACTTCTACACATTATCATTGGGCGATCAAAGTTCTAGCATAATAATGCAAAACCCAAATTTAACCTCCAAGACTCATACAACGAACTTCTCATATAAAAGATAGGGAAATCCTCAGATTAAATCTCTAAAATTCCACAATTCCAACATACTCACTCATTAACATTATCATGTAAATATTTTCTTGACCAGTTTACCTTTACAAAGATTATAACTCTAGGAGGTTACTCAATAAAGCCAAATCATTCTTGACATTAACTCAACATTTTCCATTATCCCAATAATTGACATGACGATTCGATTACTTTATAATCTCACTCCCATTAAACCACATCATTAAGAATAACCTTCACATCCTCGCCATACTACCAAATTGCGATACTCTATAAAATTGATCAAGGTTTCCATACTTTCAATAATTCTAATGTTCCATCCGAAGTGAACAAAAGATCTTGGATCACAATCACTATAGGTCCTACTAGGTGCAACAATGCAATCAGTTTAGTCCCTAAAGACAACATTCTATTTAGATGAAATTCTCCCCAAGAATTATAACATGAAATCAATTCATCCTCCAATGCTCCTCAACTAACTTGCAACCCAAGGTCTCACATCAACAATTAACAAACACCTTGAAAGACCCCTGTGAGACGAACGGTGGATCCTTCCTCAAAAAGAAAAGGCAAATGAAAACAATTTTGACCACACAGAAAAATATTTACCACTCGCAGTAAACACAGGACCAAGGGAAATAGTCAGTTAGGCAAAGAACTCGAAAAACATGGGGGGTCCACAGTTGAGGGCACAAGTCTCACAGAAAGAGAATATCAAACCACAAATGAGAAGAAGGTATTGCCGTTGAGAATCGAGAAACTATTATGGGGCAAAAACAAGAATTTCAGGCATACTCGAATAAACTACAAGTTACAAAACTTCACTCCAATCTCAAATACTTCTACTTTATTTTTTTTAACAAAGAAGGTTACTCTCTATGATTACTACATCACTTTGACAGCTCAAACAAGATAAGCTCTTAAGGCCAAACCACATGAACCACTTCAGAATCAAACAGAACATTCCAACACATCGTTTTGCTCAACAATTTCAGCTACGACATGAATCACAACTCCAAAAGATCACGACGGCAAAACTCCACCCTTTTTCATTTAACCGACCTTACAAAAGGTGATTAAATTACTTTCTTTCTCAAAGAATCATCACCATTTCCATAAGTCACAATCCCGTGTAGACAATCTTACTAACATCAACAATAATTCACTCTTAACTCGAATCACCAGTGTCTACTCTTCCATTGTAAAGCCCCAAAGGCTCACCAAATTGTTACACACCAGTTATCATCTCATCCTCAAATTGAGAGTATACCAAAAACTTACAACCTCAATACAACAACCACTTATTCTAGAGGGAATCTACTACACAATTTAAAAGGTTATAACAAAACATATCATGAACATGCTATCATCTGGCTATTCAACAATCATGTAAGCATAAGTCACCTATTAAATCATATCAGTTCAACTCTTATAAGTGCTCAACACCAAGGTCAACACAACAGTTGCACCCTCAACCAGTGTTGCTATCAATTGGCTTCATTATGAAGTCAAGTTGTTATCTACTTTACTTTGCGAATCACATGAATATTTATGAACACATATTCAACTGTTCTTCCTTATGTTTAGATTTCGGCAATGTCACATTAAAACTTCAAGAATCGAAATCTTCCATCGATCAAAAGTCTCAACAACACTACAACCAAATTCATTGCGTCATTCTGTTTAGAAGAACTATGCAGAAATCCTCCCATAAATTCTAGACCCACCGATATTCAATCCTTCAACCTTTTGTACACAATTCCAATAATTAATCATACTAAGGAATATGTAAATGTAGCATTTCCTCTAGTTTTCCTTTTCACACATTTAGATTAATCCATTGGGACCAAAGAACCCAACAAGTTTAGCAACTTAAACAATTTTAATGACCAGCCCAGATCATCAATGTTCCATACTTCTTAATAACTCGTTTGACTCCAATTAGGCATGGACAAGCTCTTAGTCACTATTCATATTTACAGTTCATCAAGAACTAGTAAAAGACATCATCAACTTAATCAATTTCACTCCCAAGGTTACTAATTAATATTGATCATGCACTACACCAATGACTCAACTTGTTACCCACCATATCGATTTATTTGATAACAAACTCTGAATTAACCACAACAAGGCATTACAAAAGAATTTTAATACTTTCCTTTAGAAAAGGGGTGCATTAAACTTCAATACTTGAAATAATCCAAAAGAAATGTATAGAGCCAAAACTTTCTCATGTTAACGAAGTTGCAACAGAAAACTTTTATTATCCAAAATATCAAACGAATAAATGAGTCATATTTTCCAATAAGAAATATGAAACCATCATGGAAATATCGATCTCGCCAATTAACAACGATCACAAGTAGCAAAGCAACTCAACAGTCGAGGAACAATAATTATTTCAGAGAACAATTAGAGACCTATTGAACCCCATCAATTATAAAGAACCACGAACCCAAGAGAAATTCATCAACCACCACTAGACAAGAATTGGACAAATTCAAAAATGAAGGAAGAGAACAACTTTTCTAGAGCAACTCACGCTCAACACCTATAACTATGGTACGCGGGGTATCTACTCCCCTATCTACATACCACGAACGGTGGTGTAACCTGGTGAATCCCAGGGCAACAACCACGACCTCAACTTCTTAACATCCATTATCAACACGCTTCAGCAAAATAATCAATCATGAATATACAGGATCATCTCATGACAATCGTAGTATTTGTTCATAGATATAGAATATCATAGCAGATCATAGATTAACAACAAGAATGATAGTATAGAAGCAATTAAAAAACAGTTCAACATGATGAAACATATCACTAGAAATATGCATACAATGGATTACCCAAACCACACCTACTGTGCACAGTGTATCATTTTAATAACCTTAATTACCACGGGCCTAAAGCCCGCTCTGATACCAACTGTAATACCTTGGCTATTCGGAAGCCAACGTGTCACCTAAATATCTAACATACAACCATTAAGCAGAGGGTTTAGGCCATACTCATCTAAGGACTTTAGGAGTTCCAAATTTAATATAATAGTGACAGGAATAAAGAATAAATCCATACTAGCATATCAAAAGAGATGACCAAGTATCACAGGTAGAAATAATCAACCATATTTAACTTCATTTATTACAGTTCATCACTAAACGTATGAAAGGTACAATCATGTCTTATTATGGAAACTGAAATATGGTGAATGAGTGAATAGTGTGTTCTACTCCATCCCAATAGTGTGTCATCCTCAACGATCACCTAAAATAAACAAACAAAGCAAGAGTGAGTCCAAGACTCAGCAAGTATAATGGATAATTAAACATACAACAGATACGAACAAGACCACAACGTTAAAGAAAATGAACATAGCACTGAATGTTTAATGCACGAATGGAATGAATGGATCTTTTGAATTGAATGGACTGCACTCCTGCTTATATCAGTATAGCTAGTGACACACCCGTCGGTGTTCACTTAAGCCCGTATTTAACAAAATACGGTATCCAAATTACCGTATAAAGAACGTTTCATACGGGTGTCCAAAACTGCCCACACTGGAATGGTGGGACTCACATGCCCATACTGGAATTGATAGGACTTTAGACTCCACTCCCGTTGAGCTCCACTCCCGTGGACGGAACATAAAAATGGATGCATGAAAGTACTTATGAATAATGACTAGCATCATCTCCGAACATATGAATTTCACATATGAAAGGAACATAATCATCGAAACTTCTCACGTATCAAATGAAAACACAATACGAACATCAAGCATCCAACATACACAAATCATACAAACGTTAGTGTACTTGCCTTTAGCGTTGCGATGCGTTAGGAGGCAACAACGATGCCGCTAACTCCGGAGCCTCACCTCCTACACCACTAGATTACTCAATAAGAACCATGATGTCAAGACACTACTCGCAACACATACCCCAACACCCCAACATTTCATTGCATACTTTACGCAAATTGAACTACATTCTAGCCGGAAGCCGTAATGGATAGCAGTAGTAAAAGTGACATAACGTTTACTCTGAAATTCATAAAAATGTAAAATTAGGTTTGCTTGAAAGGTAACGAAATTATCTACAACAACCTAGTTGGTGGAAATCCCAAATTCCGTATGCATCTAACGCCAAAAGACCGATGAACACCGTCTGTCAAAACTACTCGACAAAACCGGGTAGCAGCACGAAAATAGCCATAACT
This sequence comes from Ampelocalamus luodianensis, assembly GCA_036346255.1. Classification (NCBI taxonomy): domain Eukaryota; kingdom Viridiplantae; phylum Streptophyta; class Magnoliopsida; order Poales; family Poaceae; genus Ampelocalamus; species Ampelocalamus luodianensis. The sequence goes on from CM070637.1 coordinate 24,520,867, forward strand.
TCTAATTGACTGATCCAAACATAGTGTTCTTTATAAATATCGAAATCTAAGACCAAGGCCTACAATAACCTAGTTGGGTGAAAGTCCTGAATTTTCCATTAACATAATCATATTTCAAAAGACAACTTGACAGATCATTCTCGTTAGGATTCTGAACAGCAGAGACGAAAACTATCATGACTTTTGAACCGTACGTCAGAATTAAGCGATCTTTACATCCACTGAAAGCTAAGAACGAACCCCACATAACTCTAGGAGATGGGATCCTCTAATTCAGCTTCTAAGATCGCCAAATTGGCCACACAACAATATGGACAGAACCGACTTTCTAATCACAGCAATTCGATCCAATCAATTCTAAGCAATTTCACATCTACTACTAATCAAACAACAAAGATTGACATTCGTTACCCTTGCCGCACCCAGGAGGATGATGAAGAAATCCTGCGAAGACCATCTCTCCTCTTCTCCTCCTCCTCTCGTCCTCTTGCTCCTCTTTTCTCCTTGGCCGACGGCACCCGAAGGGTTTTTCTCCCTCCCCCCTTCTTCTTGGACAACTGCAAGGGGGGCGGGGGTGTGCACTGTGGCACCAAAGTTACTATAGCAGTGGTGGTGGCACTGTAGCACGGGGGTGCTGCAGTACATATAGGGTTATAGGGTGCCCCTAATGGGCCAAGGCTATGGGCCTTTGGCCCAAGATTTAATCCCCCTTTTACAGAAACTCTGAAATTCTATTTTAAATCCCGATAAAATGGTTTGAAATTCAATTTTAATTCTTAGGATTGAACAGGGTATTACACTAATAAATTCATAACTTCTGCTACAGAGGTCCAAATAACGCGATCTAGCACTTCATCGAAAGATGACGACGTCCTCTACACTACTCTAAGAGATGTCTAGGACCGATTCCACCTTTGACCACATCAAAACACCAGTCTAATCCAATCTGTCCTGTGCAGACCTAAATACCGACATTGCTAAATAATCAATTAATCATCTAATTGAAAGAAGATCGGATCTTACCCTTGAAGAACCGCTGAAGATCACAAACCTAGCCCATGATCTCTCCCCTTCCCTCTCTTCTCCCTTCTCTCCTTCTTCGTCTTACTTCCTCTTCCCTTCTTCCTTGGCCGTAGCAAGGGGCGACATGGCTTGGCCAAGGAGGACGGCATGGAGGGGGAGGTGGCATCAATGGGGAGGGTGTGCTACAATGCTAAGTACCCACGGCGGCACTATAGCATGGAATTACAGTAGCCAAACCTAGGGTTTCCCCTCCTTTTGTTGGTGGTTGATTTCTTTATGGGCCATGGGCCACTATGGCTAATTTCCTCCCTTATGGCCGGCCACCACCTCCCACCTTTGGGCCAAATACCAATGGGCCTGAGGCCCGGCCCAAATTGTCCAAGTTTCACTGTAAACTCCCTATTTAACTGCTTAAATAACTATTTTCTAATTGGTCATTCCCTCAATTCAATTTCTAAATAGTCCTTCTCTTTAAATAACTTAATTATCTCTCGATAATCCTTTCGAATACTTTTGGGGTATTACATAGTCCCTCACTAAATCACACCATTCAATTTCACCAACACAACCTTAAATATTACACAACACTACTACAGAAAACGTTATCACAGACGGTTCGGAACCGTCATCACAGATGGATAGGAACCGTCTGTGTTTTTGTACGTCTGTGATAACTGGCGGTTATCACAGACGGTTAAAAAACCGTCTGTGATAAGTCACAACACAGACGGTTCTAATTATGAACCGTCTGTGATATCCATATATCATAGACGGTTCTAGTTACCAACCGTCTGTGATACGTCACAACACAGACGGTTCTAGTTACCAACCGTCTGTGATATCCATATATCACAGACGGTTCATAATTAGCACCGTCTGTGATATCCATATACCACAGACGGTGCTATATATCACAGACGGTGCTAATTATGAACCGTCTGCGTGATATCCATATATCACAGACGGTGCTAATTGTAACAGCCCTGAGTTAGGGTTTGTGTTTCAAATGTAATATTATGAGGATAAATTAAAACTTTTGATGCCTCATGAAATCACTTGAAAATTTTCTAAGATTTTCCCCTAGCAATTTCTATTTTTAAGAACCATGTTCTTGTGATAGAAGTTGTTGTCAACAAAATTTTCAATCTTAATCTCATGATCATCCTCCGGAAGTATTTTTCCTGTCTTCCTAAACATCCTAGTCACCTCTCTGCAAAATCTCACAATTTTTAGATTTTGTTTGCATTTTCAAAAGGCCTAGTCAAACCAGTTTGAAATCTGGTCAAACCCTTAGAGAAGAAGCTTGTGAATTTTCTTGGAAACAATTCTTTGCATAGAAAATTCTGAAAAATTTATGCAAGGTTGTTCTCTGTCCACAGTAGCTACCATAAAAATTTCGGAATTTTTGGAGTTGTGGAGCTACCTCTAAAAATTCCCCAGACCTTCTCAGCTTTTTGAAATCAGAATCTGAAAACACTGTTCCTCGGGCTCGGACCTGACCTCTGGCTCGAGTCCGACCGCATCGCTTGGCTCGGCCGCACCGCCTAGCTGCACCGCCCGAGCCCGATCGTCATCAGCCGTCCGATGCACATCGTGTGGTCCACGTGCGCCCGATCTATTCGGACCGTCCTATTGCACGCTAGATCTCGGCCGTCCATCTAAGATCCAACGATTGACACGTTCTTGTTCGAGTCGAACCAGTTAGTTGAACCGCACCAGACCCCGACTCGCGCCGCTTCACCACCGTCGCTGACGCGTGGGTCCCTCATGTCAGGTTCTTGCTCGCCGACTCCGCTGCCTACCGGAGCTCGCTGGCGCTCGCGCATGCGTGCCACGCAGCTTGTCGCTGCCACTCCGGGGACGCGTGTCTGCCTCCAGAGGATCGCCTGAAGTCCATCTACCTCCTAGGATCATCCATTCCTCCTCGCAGCCATTGTCGTGCCTTCTCCGCCCATTTCTTAGCTTCGGCCGGAGAAGAAGGTGAGGGCAGCGCCACCACCTCACTGCCGCTCGTGCTTCCGCAACCCCACCTCCGACTTCCTTGTTCATCGCCGCCTCCATTTTGCCCAGCCCGGATCTTTGGTATCCAGTGGATCGCCTGGGGCAACTTCATCGTCTCGCCTCGCAACTTCGCCCCGAAGTCGCTTGGGCGATCTGGTGAGTCTTTAGCCTCAGCGTTTGGTCCCTCGTGATCGCATTTCTCCACTGAGTCTAACGGTGGGTTCGTTTTTGCCTTTTGTGCATCGTTGAGGGCGTATGGCCATTTCTTCTCCAAGCTCGATGTTCCGCCGCTGTGACAATTCCGGCCACCTCGGACCTTCTTCATCGGCGTTATCTTGTGCTTATTGCTCCTGGAGCCGAGGCGATCCCGAGGCACACCTTCCGAGTCTTCTCGGCCCATAGCATCTTCCCGCGAGCCGTGTCTTCTTCTCGCCTCTGTTCGCCTTGCCGCCACCGGCATCCTCGAGGTCTCGCGTCGCCGTCATCGAGTTCGCGAGGTCGTAGCAAACCTGAAGGTATAACCCACTCGTCAAGAGACCCTCCGGTTCGCTAGATCCACTGCGCGGCCGCGCCGCCGTCCCCGTGGACGCCGGTGAGCCGCCGGCAGCCTTAGGTTTAATCTCCCTCGTTGATGTTAATCTGCTAGTTGTGTCAACGCCATGTGGGCCCATCCTGAGTTTAGTGCGTTTAGAAATCTTAATCCAACCGTTAGTTATCCTTTGAGTCCATGACATGTGGGCCCTTATTCCAGTTAAGTGTTTGTGTAATCTTCGATGTTGCGCTTTCTCTGTTTGGAAGCGTATTTCCTGCACGCTTAGGTTAGGTTTACGTTTGATAAGCGAAGACGATTCTTAGAATACGCCGACGCCGCCGCCGTTGGGCCGAGTCAAGTTTGACTCAATCAGCGCCCTCGCTAGGGCCCGCTGGTCATGCGCTGTGGCTAGCTGGCCATGGGTGTAAAAAGGTTTCGATGCTTTAAAGATTTCCGAAATGTATTTCTTTTGCTCTGATAATTCAATTAAACTTAGAAAATTCATATCTAATTCAATATTGATCCAAATTGAGTGAATCCAATTTTGTAAATTTTCATTTTTAGTGTGCTATTTATCAGAATAGGTATTAGATGTGTTGCTATTCATAAATTTTGTTAAATAATTAAATGGTGCTTTTATGTGTATTTTAACTTAGAAAATTCCTAGGAAATTCATCACAACTCCAAATAAATTGTTCTCTATTTTTAAAATTTTTATAAATCATGCTCTAGCTGCTGTGTGAATTTGTGCTCTTTGGATTAATTTGAAGTTTGGTTATTGTCGATGTTATTTGTTCTTATTTGCTCGTTTTGCTTGATCGATAGATTATACGATTTGGTATTATCGAGAGTGAGCCTCAAAGAACATATTGAGCAACAAAGAACTGAGCAAGCAGTTTGATCATGTTAACCCCTTTATATTCAAACTAATATTTTGTTTGCAACTTGTATGTATGCATTGCTATTTTGTGTTAAAATATGGTTAGTGGGCCCTTTAGTTGCATAATCTGCAGGTAAATGACATTTCTCTACTACTTAAGCCTAGGTTGTTTGCTGTGATTAGAGATCGTTGGATGATCTCTTGTCACTTAGTAGATACGATTTCAACTGCTTAGACATGCTTAGTATCGGTAGAAATGGGCGGTTATCGACTTAGTCGGTAACCTTGATCACACAAAATTATTATAACTTATTGTTTCAGCATTTTTGCTATGTTTAATTGTTGAAAACTAAAAACTGAAAATAAAATAATTTGGACTTGGGCACAATGGTAAGTTGGTGTGATCTGTTGGGTGTGACTGGAATGGTGCCCGAATCAATTAAGGACCGAACATCTTGTGAGTACCTGTTATCCAGGCATTTTTGCATGCTAACCACACTAGAGTATATGGGACCTCTCTTGACTTAGTACTTTGGCGTGTATTGGCTCCGGGTCGCAGGAGGTCGCAGGAGGGATGGTGTTGGGAGCATGGTAGTTGTCCGAAAAGCTTTATCCTGAGTGGGTAGTTGTCTTTCGGCTTTACCATGTCGTGTGGATTTCTATCCATACGGCGCTCAGTTAATACACAATATTGGAAAACGCCTCGTAGGACTTAGCCGTACAAGATACCTTCTAAGTGTGTTTTGGCTTAAAGGCGATCAAGTGTGGGTATGATGGTACACCTGCGCAGGTTAAAACTATTCGAATAGCCTCGCCCTAGGTTATGGACACGCTTGGGTAAGCTTTTCAAGAGTTAGACTACAACCTTTAACTAAAACTTGATTTGTGGTACGAATCGTGATTCGTGCTATGTTGTGGTGACTATTGGGATAGTCACTTCCAGTGGTTACTTGTATCTATCTTTAGATCGCAGATTATTTCAACAAAGAAAATGAATTGGAAACTTGCTTTAAATCAGATTACATTATTGCAAATAAAGTTGGCTTTGTGCAAATGAAATATATGGCCTCCACCAGATAAGCCTGCATGTAGCATATGTATAGGTCTGCTAGTCCACACGTCAGTCTTGCGAGTACAAAAACAATTTTTGTACTCATATGCTTTGCTTAATATTTTTGTTGCAGAGGAGGCAGGTGAGCCCCAAGGGCCTTACTTCTGTGAGATGTGCGGGTTCTGGGACGACTAGCTTGACGGTCAGGTCGGTTACCTTGTGGGCTAAGGCACACTGATTGGCTTTGTTTATAGCCATCTTATGGCACTTTTGCTTCCGCTGTTTATTTAGCTACCTGTTGTAATTTGGCCGGTCGGCCTTTGTTGTAATAACTCTACTTTGTTGTCATCTGTTTATTAATGTGATGTTTGGATTCTATGTTTAGAATGGAGTTGATGCTTAATTTTGTGAAGAGGTGTGCATACTGCAGTTCTGGGAAGTATGCATGTCTCGAGGCTTAGTTTATTTGATTTGTGATGCTAGGACCAGGTGGTTGGTTAAGCATTACAAGCCAAATAAACTGGGGTCCTCACACTAATTATGAACCGTCTGTGATAGCTCTTTCAACCTAACTAATTTATTTTTGATTTTCGGCTAGCCTTAGGAATTGCTAGCCATGCCCTCTGAAAACAAGCAAGCAAAAATAGATACATTACAGATGAATCAATCGTTGACACTCAAAGTGATCATTTATAACTCAAAATCAATTAGAAACGAATATGTATCAAATATTGTCGCTAGAGTTATAATTGAATTACAACTATTCAAAGTGAATTACAATTAATGAATCATTCAAGGTCGTTCAGCGGTGTTGGAGTAGTGAAACTATCCGTCGGCGTGAATGATATCCGTCATGATGAAGGTGCAGAGCCTCCCTCGAACACCCGAGATCTCTCTCTGAATGAGTGAATCTAAATCTATATTCAAGCCCTATAGCTAGCAAGAGTAAAGTAGTAAGCATATATATTTAAATTTATAATTAGGAAATAATTATTGCGAGATTGACCAACCTCAGGATCCTTCAACTTAGCACTCATGAGAATCTGCATATGATGGCAAACGAGAATGCACATTCTTACGCTTTTCTTGGCATGCACCGCAAAAATAGAATTACACATATAGTTATAGTCAGTTCGAGACGCATTATTACGAAGTATGATATAGGATTATTGTGTTGTAGCACGTACGAGAAATCGCGTCCTGTGATTAAATGTGGCGTTCGTTCCCTTGTATAGCCCTCCCTCAGCAATATAGGAGATGAACGACCTACATGTTTCCAAAAAGTTAACCTCGGCCATTTCAAACGAAGGAAGACTACAATAGAGTTATGTATGGAGGAAATGAGCACACCTGTCGAGTACTCCTTGCACAAGGGTGAAGTCGTGGCTTTTTTTTTACTAGGGAATCAAGGTATAGTACCTGGTTCCTCTTTGGTATAATGACTAAAAGGATCCAGTGGTGTCTACTCATGTATGTCACTTGAGTCATTAAACCTAAGTTCGTGCTGCGTATAAAGTACAAATGAAATTTGTATAGCAAGTAGTGAAGCACTTACTTCTGGTTGTAGGGCACCATTATGTAGTCCTTGTCGTTTTGAGCAAGCAATCCTGTCGTTATGTATTTCTCGACGTAGGATGCGTCTGCCAAGATGGTTTGCTCAGAGACCACGTGTGGGTCGAGGAAATCCACTGGTTCTTTCAATCGCCGGGCATTTTTAATCTTGTATCTATATATAAGCAATGAGTTGTTATATTCGGTATTATGTGAATGTAGAACTTGATTGTACACACTTACAGTGTCCAACATCGTAGAAGTGAGGCATCGAGGGCTTTGAGGTTGAATAGGTCGAATAAGTCGCCGGCTTCACGATGAAGGGGCCGCTCGTGGAGGAAATACTCCTCCGTGTATCGACGGTGATTCCATCAGCGCACCCTTTCTCTTTGGTCTTGTGCAAGTAGTAGGTATGCAAACTCTGACAACCTAATCCAGCGTAGGCTAATACTGTGGTGGTCGCCAACGGACTTTCGAAAGAGTATTTCTTAGGTTAGGAGGCGGAGCGCCTTAATGTTCTTCGATTTTGATTTGTCTCGAACGACTTGCTCGCTCGCGTCTTCCCGTGAGACGACTCGGAACCGATCACGGCGCACACTTTTTTTGTTCGCTCGTGTCTTCTCTCACGGAACCGATGAGGCGGGCTTCGAGCGAAGGTTAAGGTGTAGTCATGGAGGGTCTGTTGGAGAGGCATGGTCGTGTCGAGATGGTTGGGGTGGAGTCATCAAAGGTTGAGGCGCACTGCAGGTCCGAGGCGATGTCCTTCTTGGGTCCCGTTGGAGAGGCATGGTCGTGTCGAGATGGTTGGGGTGGAGTCATCAAAGGTTGAGGCGCTGCCGCAGGTCGAGCGATGTCCGCCGGGACCTGCAGTGCGATCTCGAACCCTCTCGTATACCGCACTAGTCCAGATCACGCTAGTGCACACAGGTTAACACAGTAAATATCGATCCACACAAGCGATAAATAAAGTAAACGATTAGTTTGAATAACAAATAAGGGTTTTGACCTTATGGTCGAAGTTTACACTTATTAAGCCACGCAGGCTAACAGAGAAATAAACAAAGAATTAACGGAAATAACTCCAGCGTAGATCCCACCAATTCACCACAAGCAACCGACTGGGATCCAGACCTTAACGAACGACCAGCCTTCAACGAACTCCTCCTCGAAAGCAGGCGTAGACTCCAACTCTTCTGTAGGTTTGGTCGCAAGTTTTACAACAAGCGTGAGTACACAACCGTACTCGCAAATCATACCACAGAATGCAATGTATAGATGCAGGATTATTCCAAAGAAAAAGGCTTCTGTGGTTATTTTGCAGAAATGCAACATTTGCAATTGAATACGAATAATAGATTGAAAATATAATTCAAAACAAATACACAATATTAATTTAACAGTTGTTTCCACAAAGACACACAGCTAAACAGATTATTTCACATAGCCATATGATTTAGATCACACAGCTCCCATCCCAATATTTTATGAAAACTACCCCTCGTGTGAAATCCACGAGCATGTCCATGACCGCGGACGCGGCTATTCGAATAGATTGATTTAACACTCTTCAGAGGTTGTACACTTTACCCACAAGATACAACTAGTGTAGCAAGCACTAATCATAACAAAACAGTTCGAAAACTTCATCTCAAACATTGACATTCCCAGTGTGCTTACAAACCGCTATACCAAATTCACATAGAATTGGTATAACACACACCGGGACGTGGAAGACGATCGTCTGCGATGCAACCACTAAGTAGTCACACCTCCACCTGTCACACAAACCTAACCTATCCACCGAACATCAATGCCGAGAATCCATAACTTACTAAGTTAGGCCCGCCCCATACTAGGCATGTGGTCGTCTGAAGAAGGCTCGGTTCAATGGCGCACAAAGTTAAGTCCTTAATTGACCAAGGCAAGACTTGCATTTTCTAACTAAGTCACAAAGACCATCATTCCCATCACATAGACCACCATGTCACACGCCTCCACCACTTGCCTCGGTCTAAATTCTTTACCACCCAGCTTGGTTTTAGTGCAACACATGCCATCACGAAGTAATAACACATAGCACACAGCTTTACACAAAGTTCCATAGTCACTTAGTCATAATTAATATTTGCAACTTACATGAGATGTGAGACTCGTAGCATGGCTAAGCAATTGTACTCGCATCTAACCAACCCACGTTGGTGCTATAATATTACCAACTAATAACCAATCTAGGGTGACAAGGAATTATGACATACAAGGCCAAGGTGTGATAACAATTTGATAATAACTATGCCCAAAGCATTTAAATAAATAATTAAAGTAGAATGCAATAATTTAATACAAAGTAATTTGAAAACTGGGTTCAAGATGATCAAAGGTATGACTTGCCTTGGAAAAGGTCTATGTACTGGTCTTGATCTTGGGGTGCTCCTTCTTCCACAAAATTCCCCGACGAATCGACGTCTACTCGCAAACGAAACAAAAACAAACAAAACAAATAAATAACAGAGGCAAAACAAACTCCAAAAATTAAATAAAAATCTCAGATAAATAGAGCTTGAATTTAGACAAATTTAGAAATTTGAATGGGCTCAATCGGAGTTAGGATGCAAAAGTTATGAGCTTTGGAAGATTGGAAATCTAAAAGAAACCCTAATTTGGATTTTCTGGATTTTTCCGAATTATTTCTCTGAAGAAAAATCGGATTATTACTCAATGCTGACATCAGCCCTCAGAATTTCGGAAAAAGATAAATAAAAGAAAACACTAACATGTGGGACCCACATATTAGTGGCACGGCTCACAGTGGACTAGGTCTACCGAGCCTAGGGACTTGGAGTCCGGTGGACTAAGCCACACGGCGCTGACGAGGCAGCCACGCGGGATGACACGTGCGCACTTGGGCGGAGGTGGATGCTGACGCGGACTGCCACGTCGGACCGACGGCGACGACAGCTCGGGAACCAACGGCAACGGCGAACGGCGGCTCCTCGCCGGCGGTGAGTGGTACCGACGTGTAGAGGATGCTATTGCGAACCTCTGGGTGCAACTCCGGGTGGTTAAGGATGACGGAGGTGGCCGGCGGCGAGGTTGAAGCGGCGAAGAAGCTTTGGGCTTGACGGGATCGGGCCTCCGATGATGCTCCGGCGGAACCAAGGCGACCACAAGGTAGCCCTTGTTCTTGCGATGCCAACGAAGCAAACCCCGAGGTCCCGGCGACATTGGTTGCGGCGGAAAAGCTCGTCGGAGTTGGCGGCGACGCAGATTGGACTTCGAGCTCCTGCGGTGGCTAGGGTTTGGCGCGAGGGTGAAGGCGGCTAGGGTTGAGATGCGGAGGCCGAGGGCTACCCCTCCTTATATAGGCAGCGGCTCGGGAGAGTCCAGGGCACGAATGCCCAAAAACGGCAGGCGGCGGCGGAAAATCGTATCCCTAACGGACAAGCTGGGACCCACACGTCAGTGGCTAGGGTTAGGACGCGGCGCGTGCGAAACGGCGCGTCTGCGAAACGACTTCGAAGATCTGACCATCCATCAAAGATCGAACGGCTCACATTCAATGGGACGTTCGGGCAACCCGACATCCTAGCTAAGTCTGACCGTTCACCCCAGATCGGACGGCTAAGATTTAACGCGTTCCCGCGAGGAGAGAGGAAGGAGGCTGACATGCGGGGTCCACCTATCAGAGAGAGGCGGGCTCGCGCGCACGCCGGTGGGCTGAACAGAGTTGGGCTGAAGGTGGTTTTGGGCTGGGTTTCGGCCCAGAGGGTTTTCTGAGATTTTAAATAGGTTTTCTATTTTATAAATTACCAGAAATTCAAAAGGGCAATAGAAAATAGCAAATGAACTCAGAAAAATTCTAGAAAAATCTAGAAAATATATCTGAGCACATAGAACCCAAATAAAATAGTTTTAGCTAATGTTCATGCTGGGATTATTCACATTAAATGTTTTTGATTGTAAAGTCCAAAATTAAGCTTTTGAAATTAAATTCAAATAAAATCCAAATGGTGAATTTTGTCCCTACTAACTATTAAAAGATTTTTTAAACTCAGAAAATTGGGATGTTACAAACCTCCCCCCCATAAAGGAATCTCAACCCCGAGATTCAGGCTAGCTAGAGAAAAGGCTAGGAAACTCGGCTTTCAGCTCTTCTTCACGTTCCCACGTTGCTTCTCCTTCCGAGTGGTTGCTCCACCGACCTTGCAAAACGAATGCCTTGCTTTGGGTGAGGCGCTCTGCGACATCCAAAATCTTGACCGTTGCTCCTTGTAGGTAAGATCCTCTTTCAACTCAATTGATTCCAACGGGCTTGCTCTTTTGGCACACGAAGACACTTCTTCAATGCGAGACATGAAAGACATCATGTACTCGCTAACGATCGCGTAGCTCCAAGCGATAAGCAACTTCTCCACGACGCTCAAAAATCTTGAACGGACCAACATACCTAGGGCAAGCTTCCTTTGGCATGAAACCTTTGACACCTCTCGGCGGGGTCACCAAGATAAACGAAATCCTCGGGTTCAAAGCTGAGGTCACGACGACGATTATCAGCATAGCTTTTCTGCCTGGACTGAGCATCTTCAATCTTTCTCTGATCATGGCTACCGCTCTTACGCTTCTGAATAATGTCCGACCAAAACCGATCGCTCACCGTTTCGACCAATTCAACGGGTTCGCAGCACGACCATACAAGGCTTCAAATGGTGACATTTGCAGACTAGCTTGGTAACTGTTGTTGTACGAAAATTCTGCATATGGTAAACTTTTATCCCATCGGGTAGCATTAGCTAGAGCACAAGCTCTCAGCATATCCTCCAATATCTGATTAACTCTTTCAGTCTGTCCATCTGTCTGTGGATGATACGCGGTACTGAAATTCAGATGGGTGCCCAATGCTTCATGCAAGCTCTGCCAAAAATGAGAGGTGAACTAGGATCCTCGATCTGACACTATCTTCTTGGGCACACCGTGCAAACTGACAATTCTGGCCATGTACAACTCCGCAAGGCGGTCTCCTGAGTACGTGGTTTTGACCGGCAGAAAATGGGCGACCTTGGTCAAACGATCAACTATTACACAGATCGAATCGTAACCCGATTGAGTCTTGGGTAAACCGGTAATGAAATCCATACCGATCTCTTCCCACTTCCGTTCTGGAATCTTCAGCGGTTGCAGCAAACCTGCTGGCCTCTGATGTTCTGCCTTTACTTTCTGACAGGTGTCGCACAAGGCAACGAACTCTGCAACTTCTCGTTTCAAATTTGGCCACCAAAATTTATTCTTAACATCCTGGTACATCTTGGTACTTCCAGGGTGGATCGAATACTTTGAGTCATGGGTTTCCTTTAAGATTAACTGCCTCGGACCATCGATATCCGGTACACGATATCGACCATTAATCCAGAGTATGTCTTGATCATCCTTGGTGAAATCTTTGAATTTCCCCTCTGTCATTTTGACCTTGATTTCTGACAACACGGGATCCTTTGGTTGTGCTTCACGAATCTGCTTCTCCAGGGTAGACTGTACCTCCAAATTGGCTACAAATCCTTTAGACACAACTTCTAGCTTTAGCTTCTGAAATTCTTCATAAAGTTCTGGGCAACTTTCCTTTACTTCCAAGGCATTGCAGTAACTCTTACGACTTAGAGCATCTGCAACTACGTTGGCTTTTCCGGGATGGTAGTGGATTCCAAGATTATAATCCTTGATCAATTCCAACCATCTTCTCTGTCTCATATTCAAATCTGACTGGGTGAAGATGTACTTTAGGCTCTTATGATCTGTGTAGACTTCATAGCGATTACCGATGAGGTAGTGACGCCAAATCTTTAAAACATGCACTACGGCAGCTAATTCCATATCATGAGTAGGGTAATTCTCCTCGTGAGGTCTCAACTGCCTTGACGCATAGGCGACTGCTCTTCCTTCTTGCATCAGGACGCATCCTAATCCTTGACGCGAAGCATCACACTAGATATCGAAATCATTTCGAATATCTGGCAGAATCAACACTGGGGCTGAAGTCAAACGCTTCTTCAATTCCTGAAAACTTTCTTCACAGGCTGGAGTCCAAGTAAACTTTTTCTCCTTCTTCAACAATTGCGTAAGAGGCTTAGCAATCGATGAGAATCCTTCGATGAAACGGCGGTAATAACCTGCCATTCCCAAGAAACTGCGAATTTGAGTTACGGTCTTGGGCTGCTCCCAATGTAACACTGCTTTAACTTTACCGGGGTCAACTGCTACTCCCTCGGCTGTCATCACATGACCAAGGAAATCAACTTCCTTCTTCCAAAAATCACACTTACTGAACTTGGCATATAACTGATGCTCTCGGAGTTTTTCCAATACTATCCTTAAGTGCTTGGCGTGTTCTTCCTCCGACTTGGAGTACACCAGAATATCATCAATAAACACAACTACGAACTTGTCCAAATATTCCATGAATACTTTATTCATCATGTTCATGAAATAGGCAGGGGCATTAGTCAGACCAAAGGACATGACTAAGAATTCATAATGTCCATACCGTGTTGAGAAAGCGGTCTTCGGTATATCCTTAGGACAAATCTTTAGCTGGTGGTAACCTGATCGCAGGTCGATCTTCGAGAATAATCCGGCTCCTTTCATCTGATCAAACAGATCATCAATCCGGGGTAGTGGGTATTTGTTCTTGATAGTAACTTCGTTGAGGGAGCGGTAATCAATACACATCCTCATACTTCCATCTTTCTTCTTGACAAACAATACTGGCGCTCCCCATGGCGACGAACTAGGTCTCACGAAACCTTTCTCAAGAAGTTCTTCTATCTGCTTCTTCATCTCTACCAATTCATCGGCTGGCATCCGATAAGGTCTCTTTGAAATTGGTGCTGTCCCTGGCACTAGGTCGATGACAAACTCAATGTCACGATCCGGTGGCATTCCCGTAACTCCTCCGAAACACATCCGGTATTCACCGACTCTCGGTACTTCTTCCAAGGAAAGGGTCTTCAAGCTGTTTACTAGCAAATGTCCATCACGAACTGAGGTGGCTAGAAACTCTACCTTGTTTCCTTTGGCGTCCTCGACTGTTACGGCTCTTCGGCCACAATCTAGCACGGCTTTGTGCTTGGATAACCAATCCATGCTAAGAATGACATCTAAGGTTTGGGTATTTAGGACAATTAGGTTGGCTAGAAACTCAACTCCAGCTATGAGTAACTTAGCTCCTAAACATCCCACTCTAGTACTTAGCTCTGCTCCAGCGTATCGGACTAACGAGTATGCTTAAGTTGCATAACTTCCAATTTATTCTTGGTTGCAAACATTCCAAAACAAACGAATGCGAAGCTCCGAATCAAACAAAACCGATGCAGTACTTGAGTTAACGTAAACTTATCCATCACGACGCCCGTGATTCCCGGCTCCTTCCAGAGTGACGTGGTTGACACGACCTCGATCACCGATCGCGGTGCTCCTCCGGCTTGACCGCAACTTGTGACGCCCTTGATTGATGCACGCGCCGTGTCTTGGCGCGTAGCTCCAAGGTTGAAGCGCATCGAGTGATTGTTCCCCTTTGCGGACATCGGTTGGCAAAATGTCCTGGCCGACGACAGCGTAATGACCTTTGTGCGCTCTGCTGGTTGCTTCTCGGATTGGGGTTGACGGTGCGGGGTTGCGGAAGTTCGAGCACCGGGCGGGTGCCGAAGTTGGTGTAGGTGCTCAACGGTCCAGGGTGGAAACTCGTTGAACTGTCTTGCACCGTTCTTACCTCTCTTGTGATTGATGGTTCCCTTGCCGAGCCATCCGGCGTTCTGGTTATCCTCCACCCTTGCGTTTGTCCTCCACAACAAAGGCTTTGTTGACCAGCTCTTGGAAATCAGGAAAAGTATGGGCGATCAAACTGACTTGTAGTCCAGTGTTTAGTCCCTTCAAAAAGCGACTTTGGCGAGCCTTGTCCGTGGCTACATCTTCTGCTGCGTAGCGAGCTAGCTGAGAAAACTTGTTGAGATAGTCAGACACTGACATAGCTCCTTGCTTGAGAGCGCGGAACTCATCCTTCTTCAGATCGATAATGCCTTCTGGTACGTGATACTGGCGGAATGCCGCAGAAAATTCCTCCCATGTGATATCCTGTGGCGTCTCATGCGCGGCACAGAAGTTCTCCCACCATTCAGCAGCGGTGCCTTCCATCTGGTGAGTGGCATACAGAACCTTTTCACGATCGCTGCACTGGGTGATCAGTAGCTTCCTTTCGATAACTCTGAGCCAATCATCTGCTTCCACTGGAGAGACGTGTCCGGAAAATGTTGGTGGACGAGTCCTCATAAATTCTGCAAGTTTGGATGGTCCATGGTGACCATGAACAGCTGGGGCTCCATACTGTTGATTGTTGTTATTGTTGTTGGCCTGGTTGTTCATAGCTTGCATCTGAGTCATCATAGTGTTCATCAGCTGAGTCTGTGCTGCCATGAAAGCTCCAAAGTTCTGCAAGTCAATTGGGGGTGCTTGTGGCGGAATCGCTCTCGCGGTGGTTGCTCATTGCTTCTCGGTCTTTGGGGTACCTAATCACTAGCGCTAGTCGACTAGTTTGAACCATCTGGCGAAGCTCCAAAGGTTAGATAAGGTAGCAAGCACAAGATAAGTTTAGAACTAAGCAGAGGGGCAGGTTAAACCCAACAGAACACAGGTCAAGAAACTCCAATGAAATACCTTTATCACTTGGGGTCGTAGCATGACTGCAACAAATGCCTAAGGGCCTTTGCAGCTCATGCTCGCACACAAAAAGAACCAACGACCTAAGCACACAAAACTACCGCCTAAAGGGCGACTCACTAAACTGAAACTGGCTAAGCTTGAAAGACCGAGACTAAGACAACTACTCGAGAAAGCCTCCACAACCGCGCGACGCTCCCGACAAATTGAGACTCGGAAGTGAGCCACAGATCTTGGCAAACCGATCCTCGATGCCTTGAACGGTGCGGCGAGAGCAGCGTTCAGTGCAATCGGCTCGCTGCTCCTCCGCTCTGCATCTTCTTCGGCTCAACTGGGCCTTCCTCCGGATCTTCTTGAATCCTCCTCGGTCTTCCTCTTCTTGGGAACTTGGTCGAGAGGATCTCTTGCAGAGTGACGACCTTCTCTTGACTCTCTGCAAGGCTTAATAGACATGATCCAGCTCCGTGATGGTCCTCTCCAAAGCTTCCTCCTGGCGGCCACAAATCGTGCGAGGTGCACGATCAGAAGCGTTGCTCTCTCTTACGTGGGCGGGTAGCGTCTTGCCGATCCACCGCGGCTACGGTGGTAACGGAAGACGGTGTCTCAAGCTCCGTGCGTAGATGTTGCGAGATCGCGCAGCATGGCCAAGCGACGACTCGGATACCTTCCACCAAGTGATCTTCCTCACGAGACGCGCGAAGGTTGGCTCGCCTTGTCGCTCCTCCCGGCGTAGATCGTCAAAGCGACATGATCACTCCATGGTTTTGTCCATTCACCGACCACCAAGCTGCGTCGGTGGGCGATCAAAACCTCCAAGAACTCCAGCACGCCTTCCAAAGCTCGGCGGCGTAACCTCCAGTGCGCTCACCATAGCTCTGAAGACGGGGCATCTGTCAAGACAGACGAATGGGGTAAGAGCAACTTTAAAACAGCGGGGAGAAAAAAGATTATAGCAAAAGTTGAGGCGAGAGAGACATGAGAAGAGTTAAGCAATCAATTAACTTTGCAAGTTAATTTTTCTTTTAGAAAATAGTTTGGACACTCTAAAGACAGCCAATCTAACTAAGGTCAAGACCTACAGTCAGTATGGCTCTGATACCACCTCTGTCGGGACCCGCATCACGATTCGAACCCTCTGTATACCGCACTAGTCCAGGATCACGCTAGTGCACACAGGGTTAACACAGGTAAATATCGATCCACACAAGCGATAAATAAAGTAAACGATTAGTTTGAATAACAAATAAGGGTTTTGACCTTATGGTCGAGTTTACACTTATTAAGCCACGCAGGGCTAACAGAGAAATAAACAGCAGCGGAACGGAAATAACTCCAGCGTAGATCCCACCAATTCACCACAGGAAACCGATTGGGATCCAGACCTTAACGAACGATCAGCCTTCAACGAACTCCTCCTCGAAAGCAGGCGTAGACTCCTCCTCTTCTGTAGGTTTGGGCGCAAGTTTTATAACAAGCGTGAGTACACAACCGTACTCGCAAATCATACCACAAAATGCAATGTATAGATGCAGGCTTATTCCAAAGAAAAAGGCTTCTGTGGTTATTTTGCAGAAATGCAACATTTGCAATTGAATACGAATAATAGATTGAAAACATAATTCAAAACAAATACACAATATTAATTTAATAGTTGTTTCCACAAAGACACACAGCTAAACAGATTATTTCACATAGCCATATGATTTAAATCACACAGCTCCCATCCTAATATTTTATGAAAACTACCCCTCGTGTGAAATCCCCGAGCATGTTCATGACCGCGGACGCGGCTATTCGAATAGATTGATTTAACACTCTGCAGAGGTTGTACACTTTACCCACAAGATACAACTAGTGTAGCAAGCACTAATCGTAACAAAACAGTTCGAAAACTTCATCTCAAACATTGACATTCCCAGTGTGCTTACAAACCGCTATACCAGCTCACATAGAATTGGTATAACACACACCGCTGGACAGGGAAGACGAATCGTCCCGCGATGCAACCACTAAGTAGTCACACCTCCACCTGTCACACACCTAACCTATCCACCGAACATCAATGCCGAATCCATAACTTACTAAGTTAGGTCCGTCCCATACCGCATGTGGTCGCATGAAGGCTCGCCAATGGCGCACAAAGTTAAGTCCTTAATTGACCAAGGCAAGACTTCCATTTTCTAACTAAGTCACAAAGACCATCATTCCCATCACATAGACCACCATGTCACACAGTCTTCACTACTTGCCTTAGTCTAAATCCTTTACCACCCAGTTGGTTTTAGTGCAACACATGCCATCATGAAGTAATAACACATAGCACACAGTTTTACACAAAGTTCCATAGTCACTTAGTCATAATTAATATTTGCAACTTACATGAGATGTGAGACTCGTAGCATGGCTAAGCAATTGTACTCGCATCTAACCAACCCACGTTGGTGCTATAATATTACCAACTAATAACCAATCTAGGGTGACAAGGAATTATGACATACAAGGCCAAGGTGTGATAACAATTTGGATAATAACTATGCCCAAAGCATTTAAATAAATAATTAAAGTATAATGCAATAATTTAACACAAAGTAATTTGAAAACTGGGTTTAAGATGATCAAAGGTATGACTTGCCTTGGAAAAGGTCTATGTACTGGTCTTGATTTTGGGGTGCTCCTTCTTCCACAAAATTCCCCGACGAATCGACGTCTACTCGCAAACGAAACAAAAATAAACAAAACAAATAAATAACAGAGGCAAAACAAACTCCAAAAATTAAATAAAAATCTCAGATAAATAGAGCTTGAATTTAGACAAATTTAGAAATTTGAATGGGCTCAATCGGAGTTAGGATGCAAAAGTTACGAGCTTTGGAAGATTGGAAATCTAAAAGAAACCCTAATTTGGATTTTCTGGATTTTTCCGAATTATTTCTCTGAAGAAAAATCGGATTATTGCGCAATGCTGACATCAGCCCTCAGAATTTCGGAAAAAGATAAATAAAAGAAAACACTGACATGTGGGACCCACATATTAGTGGCACGGCTCACGGTGGACTAGGTCTACCGAGCCTCGGGACTTGGAGTCCGGTGGACTAAGCCACACGGGGCTGACGAGGCAGCCACGCGGAATGACACGTGCGCACTTGGGCGGAGGTGGATGCTGACGCGGACTGCCACGTCGGACCGACGGCGACGACGGCTCGGGAACCAACGGCAACGGCGAACGGCGGCTCCTCGCCGGCGGTGAGTGGTACCGACGTGTAGAGGATGCTATTGCGAACCTCTGGGTGCAACTCCGGGTGGTTAAGGATGACGGAGGTGGCCGGCGGCGAGGTTGAAGCGGCGAAGAAGCTTCGGGCTTGACGGGATCGGGCCTCCGATGATGCTCCGGCGGAACCAAGGTGACCACAAGGTAGCCCTTGTTCTTGCGATGCTGACAAAGCAAACCCCGAGGTCCCCGCGACACTGGTTGCGGCGGAAAAGCTCGTCGGAGTTGGCGGCGGCGCAGATTGGACTTCGAGCTCCTGCGGCGGCTAGGGTTTGGCGTGAGGGCGAAGGCGGCTAGGGTTGAGATGCGGAGGCCGAGGGCTACCCCTCCTTATATAGGCGGCGGCTCGGGAGAGTCCAGGGCACGAACGCCCAAAAACGGCAGGCGGCGACGAAAAATCATTTCCCTAACGGATTCGGGAACGAAGACGATGTGGCAAGTCGACCCACACGCCGCTGGCTAGGTTAGGGCGCGCGCGCATTTAAGCGGTGCGGCTGCGAAATGACTTCGAAGATCTGACCGTCCATCAAAGATCGAACGACTCACATTCAATGGGACGTTCGGGCAACCCGACATCCTAGCTAAGTCCGTTCGTTCACCCCAGATCAGACGGCTGAGATTTAACGCGTTCCCGCAAGGAGAGAGGAAGGAGGCTGACACGCGGGGTCCACCTGTCAGAGAGAGGCGGGCTCGCGCGCACGCCGGTGGGCTGAAGGTGGTTTTGGGCTGGGTTTCGGCCCAAAGGGTTTTATGAGATTTTAAATAGGTTTTCTATTTTATAAATTACCAGAAATTCAAAAGTGCAATAGAAAATAGCAAATGAACTCAGAAAAATTCTAGAAAATATATCTGAGCACATAGAAACCAAATAAAATAGTTTTGGCTAATGTTCATATTGGGATTATTCACATTAAATGTTTTTGATTGTAAAGTCCAAAATTAAGCTTTTGAAATTAAATTCAAATAAAATCCAAATGGTGAATTTTCTCCGTACTAACTATTAAAAGATTTTTTAAACTCAGAAAATTGGGATGTTACAATGTCCTTCTTGGGCTACTGGATAAAACTGTATACGGCATCCCCTAGTGTTCTGATGTCATCGTTCGGGCGAATCTCCAGCGGGACAGCCCTAAAATTGTCATGTACCATGTCCACCTGGACCCTGGCGTAACCCTGTGCCACCTGGGCACCGTGCTGCACTATCCCTTCCTTGCATGGATACGCCACCCCCCGCCCAGCCTCAATAGACATCCCAACCATCCTCACTTGGAGCGTGCAGTGCGTCGGCTCCTACAAAACGATACGCAATTAGCTAAGGCATCCTATAGGTCTATCTTTGGAGCATTCCAGAGATGTACATTACCTTGATGTCGTCGATAGGTAATTGGACGTCATCATGTTCATAATTTTGCGTGGACGCGACGCTACTCCGATGTTGAGGAGGACTGGCTCCCAAAACAACAGGGGCGGCTTGCGACTGGTTGAGGAGTAGGAGTTGATTCACTTGGTCCTACAATCTTGCTATCTTTTCTTCAAATTTTGCAGTAAGCACATTATCGGATAAACACATTCCACATCGAAATTTTTTTGATGTTTAGATTATGTCAACTAATCACCAGGTTCAGAGGCCCGTTTTGCCGAGTAACAAAGAGCTTGAGTTCTTCATTCCAGACAGGATTCAGGTTGCCTTTGATCACTGAAGTTTGTGCTTTTTGCACAGGAGACACAATAATGTTATGATCAAATTTGATAAAACAAAAATATGAGCTTATCATGAAAGAAAACAAAACAAAAATTCGATCTTAGATTAGCTGTATATAGGGTTTCAAGTGTCAAGACCTGTTGGCCAAGAGTCAAGCCGACATAAGGGTCGCTGCTTGACATATCCCTGATAGCTAATTTGGTGCCTCCTATCACCTTGACATTCAATATTCTGATGAACTCCACCGTGCCAACCCACAAGGAAGAAATTGGGAACTGTGTATCATCCTGAACAACAAAGGAGAGATCATGTAAATTTGCAATTTTGGGATAGCCTTAGAGATCATATAAATTTGCAATTTTGGGACAGCCTTACATACATGATACATCTCTCTTGAAACTCCCGGAATGAGAAGCATTGTCTGCATGTTTCCCGGCATGAGAAACAATCCGTAGGCTTGCCTTAGAAATTCTTGTAACTCATATTTTGACCTAACATTGAAAAGTTATCGGTCTCAGTAAAGAAATATTACAGTGAATATGGAGTTCATGAATGCACCATTTGATTGAATCGAAAATGCCTTTTACATAATAAGTTTGCACAGTAAGCAGCCATTTGTTCAGTTAAATCAAGTAAACAAACTGGAAGCTGCAAGATTGAATTGACTCATAAGGAAGTTCAAGCTGAGAAAGAACAGCAAACCAACATGGGCATAGTGTGTGTATTTAAGATGTATATTACAAAAAACCCTTGCCTAGGAAGCAAATACCGGATGAAATTTTCTTACTCTTCCTGGGTAGAATCTGGGTATGGCTTGCGGTAGCCCTCTGGTAGAAAGGCTTCATAGATTGCATTGGCGTGAGAGTTTCCACCAACTTCTATCATGGAGTCAACTTCATTGTCAGTCCACTGATCAAGATCATACATCCAGAGGGGAATATTTCAGATCCGCCCAAATCGATGCAACACGATGGCAATAGGAAAAGAAATCCAGAGAGAAATCCATGGAGAGACGGATCAAGCTCATACCTGCAGAGGGGAATGTTTCAGATCCACCCAAATCGATGCAGCATGATGGCAATAGGAAAAGAAATCCAGAGAGAAATCTGTGGAGAGACGAATCAAGCTCATACTTACAGAGGGGAAGACTCGAATCACCTGGAAGAAGAAGAGGATTTGATGGGGAAAAGCTATCCTGCTCTCGTGGCCCAGGGGGTTGAAGCTTATTAACTCTTCCTCCCTCCCATATGGGTGCCGTCGCCCCCTTCGCCGGCGCCGTGCCCTCCGCCGTGCCTTGGCCGCCTCCTCTGCTCTCTTCTGCAGGCATGCTGACGGAGTAGGAGGACTGGAGGAGGAAGCATGCGCCACAGGAGGTCGTGAGCGAGTGAGGCGGAGGTGGTCGTGTGGGAGTGAATGCGACGAGAAGATTTTTCCCGACGTGCGAAGACGAGGACTTTTTCCCTGTGGAAACGGCGTGGATCGGGGTCGGAAATCCCTGTGTTGCAGTCTTCCAAACGTGCCTTCTACCTGAACCGGGGATTATTCCCACGAGGGTTTCCACCCAGGGAATAGGCCGGGATCCCGGGGGGGATTTGGACTCCCAAACAAGCCCTAAGTGTTATTTTGTCCCCTCTGTGGATAGTCACGTTCTAAAATTCATAACTTTTAGTACAGAGGTTCAAATGAGGTGTTCTTGGACTCTAATTAAAGCTTAACACAATCTCCATGTAAACCTAGTTGTTGAGTCCTTCTGATTCAGTCATCTAATAACCCTATCGAGCTAATTATCATAACAACAAATTTACGTCAGGTTTTCTGGACAGATCACTAAAACTATCATAACTTTTGCTACGAAAGTCCAAATCTTGCGTTCTTTATCTCTCTGAAAAGGTATGGAAATTACCTACATTTTTCGTTATAACGACATCCTCTGATTTCCACTTTAACTAACCGTTTTATCCAGTTTCCTACAATCTGCCCGAAAGCTGGCAGATCAGCAGGACAGCGATACTTAAAAATTCATAACTCCCAGACCGTTAATCGGATTTAGGCGTTCTTGGCGGCCACTGAAAGCTAAGAACATAAGACAACTATCTCTAGGTGGGTGGATCCCCAGATTCTACCTCTAAAAACATGAAAACTGTCGTCCAAACTATTGGACAGAACGCGATGTATTAAACCGACGAAATTCAATCTACCATACGACATCAACCACAACTACTACGCAACAACCAACGAAGAACACGCGACGTTACCCTTGTAGAATAGCAGCAAGGTGAAGATTTGGCCCCGCAAAGATGATCTCCTCTCCTTTCTTCACTTGATCGGCAGCAAAGAGTACCGACGGAGAGGAAGGGAGGCACCAATGGAGGATGGGGCTGCTTGGGAGGGTAGGGGTGATACTGTAGCGGCGGCGGTACTGTAGCAAGTCATGTGCTACAGTAACCCTAAGGGTTTTGACTACCCCTAATGGGCCAAGGCTATGGGCCTTTGGCCCAAGATTTAATCCCCTTCAAGAGAATTTCTAAAAATCCTATTTAAAATCCTAAAAAAACGATTGAAATTCAAATAACTCTCTCCATTAATTCTTTCTAATACTTTTGGGGTATTACACAGTTTTACCCGCGTACCCAGTGGTGCCGAGTTTGTGGGGGTGAGTGTTCAGTGTCTGGAGAGCCTTGTGCTTCGCGCTTTCCTCAAGAAATTTGGCCGTCGTCTTCATTTGCACAAAGGCATCCCATATATCCCGCGACAAGAATTTATACATCGTGAAGGGCGTTCGACCCGTGTTCACGTACTTCGTGACAAGCACGCTCTTGAAGGTCCTCCACGCCTTTCTAATCGAGAGCAACGCCTGCCGTTCCACGCACGCTAGGTCTGCGGCTGGGAAAGTGAATGATTTTAAAACTTCGTCCCACAGCTCGCGTCACCGATCAGATGACACAGTGTCCCAACTCAGTGTGGTGATGGTGACGGTCATTAGGCCCGGAGGAATTTTCGATGTTCCTCTGCCATCTCGCGTACGTACCACTTTCCTCGGAGATCTAGACGCATTCGGCGACGTCGATGATGGCGGCGAAGACGGTGTGGATGCCATGTCGCTTACTTGCTATCTATATATGCATGAAGTAATATGCTTAAGCTCTAACTGACCAGATTCAAGCAGATTTACTCAACTTAACTGAAAATGATGCACAAACGTAATATATAAAGAAGGATTGATGATAGTTTGTGCTCTCAGAAGGAGAGTTGCAAAAGAACATGTCTTTGCCATATCAATCCTATTATCTATACTCTTCATTAAATGAATATGATAGTATAAATTCAAACTATGAGCTCTAAACAATACTTTGCTTAACTGTCGAATGATCTCAACTGTTACCGAAAATGATCTTAACTATCACATTCAATCTCAGTATAAGACAAAGTTCATCACAGAGCGAACCAGAAGAATCAGAATAACTAGCATTCAACCGAACTATGAATGTATTTACTCGTTAGCAGAATAACTCCTAGTTGGTTGCAGAATAACAGTATATCAAATTGACAGTAGCAAGTAATACAATAGAGCTCAAGAATGAACTAACTAACACATCCAATCTTAGTATAAGACAAAGTTCATCACAGAGCATGTCAACAAAGCCCACTGATCAATTTGCAATATCTTTAGTACTAGATTCAGTTCACATATTATCAAAGACTATCAAAGTCAATATATCCACCGGGACAAATCGTAATATAGGAATACTCACAGAGAGGATGCCGCACAACAACTCACGGTGCAAGGAGGAGGCCGGTGCAGGGGAGGAGGCCAACGCGGGGAGGAGGGAGGCGCGGGGAGGAGGCTGGTGTAGGGGAGGAGGCCGACACGGGGAGGAGGACAGCGCGGGGAGGAGGCCGGTGCAGGGGATGAGGACGGTGCGGGGAGGAGGCCTGTGCAGGGGGAGGAGGCCGACACGGGGAGGAGGCCGTGCGTCGTGGCGGAGGCAGCGTCGTCGATGTCGGAGGCGGCGGCGTTGGGGCTTATGGCCAGGGAGGTGAACTAGCGAACCCTAGAGGAGCCGACAGAGCGCGCGAGAGCCTAAGGGGCGCGGGAGAGGAAGTGACGAGTAAAGAGCAAAACCTTAGCGGTGCGCCTCTTTATAAAAAGGATATCACAGACGGTTCTATTAAAGAACCGTCTTTGATAAGATATCACAGACATTTATATTAAAGAACCGTTTGTGATATTACCATATCACAGACGGTTCCATTTACAAACCGTCTGTGATATTACCATATCACAGACGGTTCTTTAATAGAGCCGTCTGTGATATGCCTTTCAATCCCTTCGTCTCCCGCGCGAGTGTCTCTTCATCTCTTCGTCTCCTGCTCCAGTTTTACTACTTCTTTTATATAAATAGACAACCCTTATCAAAGGAATTTCTCACGAACCTCCTTGATCATCCCCTCTCTCTCCACAAATTCCAAATGGCTTCCTCTCGTCCATCAGTAGTGGCCTACATTTTGGTTGTGTACTCGCACCTCTCTAGTCGCAACCTGGCCCAAGCTGCGGACAAGGCGTCCGTTCGCAATGCAATCCGTTGTAGGCCCTCCCATCTACCGGAGACCATAACGGCGATCATTTGTCGATTGGAACTCCTCCTCCAACAGACCAGTGCGAGGCTCTCTAGCATCCGGCGAGTAAACCTCGTCGTGGATATTGTCCTATGTAACTATTTGGTCTGCACCGAGGATGCAGCCCAGAGAGTCGAGGATGACCTCGACATTGCAGGAGAGTGGGTCCGCCAAGCTGAGACTGTGGAGACTAGGGTTGATGGCCTCTGGGCTATATGGGACTTGATTACGGAGTCCGAACATCTACAAGAGGAAATTGAGCGTGCAAGGTCACAGGTGGAGGCGTTTGGTGAGACAGTCGCTGATCCCGCCCCCACTGAAGCCGACGAGAAGGCGTACGAAGATTTGAAGACAAAGATAGGATCACTCATCCTTTTTTATCGTCTGTGATGTAAAAACGATATGGCCAGTCTATTGTCTGCGATGTAAAAACAATATGGTCTTTTTTATCGTCTGTGATGATGTGGTCTTTTTTATCATCTATTTATTACTGGGCAATTCATTTTAGTAATTATTTGTGCATATGTACATGCTCCGTACACTATCACAGATGGTTCAATGAAGAACCATCTGTGATAATATCATCATCACAGACGGTTCCATGAAAAGCCTTCTGTGTTGAACTTATACAGACGGCTCTATGTTGAACCGTCTGTGATATCCTCCATATCACAGACGGTTCAACATGGAGCCATCTGTATAAGTTCAACACAGACGGTTGGTTATAGGAACCGTCTGTGATATATTCACATCACAGACGGTTGGTAATATGAACCGTCTGTGATATGCCACCCCTATAAATATCAAGACCCGAGCGGACCCACGCCTAGCGCCTCTGATCTATTCTTTGGAATAGAGGGGCTTGAGAAGCTTTGCTCTGTGTTGGCTGTAGGAGGCTTGTTTATTTTGCTTGCCTTGTTCTTGGTTGTGGGTTGCCCTAGCAACTTATGGCTATTTGGCTTGCATGCTTGCTTTGTGAGGCTTGGCTTTGGTGGTAGCTCTAGTTTTGGGTGTTGTGAATGAGTGTTTTGTGAGAGGGATAAGCTTATGGGGGGAGGTGCATTTCAACTGTGGCTCTTCTCTTGCCCTGTCCACTTAAGTCTCACATTGCACTATGGTCTGAAGGAGAAGACCAGTACGGAATCTCGTGGGATATTTGGAATTTTCGTCGTGAGCTCCGAGGGTAACGATCTTTAACTCTTTATATTTGCTCTAGGTTTATCTTTAATCAATTTTAGTGTATTTGGTTAATAGGAGGAGTAACGTATTTACAGTTTATTAATATAATTTAACACTACTAATTGTTACGTGCGTAGCGTAGATGGACCGAAACTGGATGTACGGTGCGAACCGTGTGAGTGAAGAGTACATTAATGCGTGATTGCTTTTAAAAGAACCGCGGAGCAGGATATGTTGAATAAGGGGATAGAATTCATGTACTGTTTATGCATTGATTGCGGTAATCTAAAGATTTTTAACAACCCGGCGCAGATCGTAGGGCACTTGATTCGAAGGGGTTTCAAAAAAGGGTATACATGTTGGACCAGTCACGGTGAAGAGCAGATTATACAGGAAGTTAATAATGACGACATCGCCGAGGAAGTTAATAATGATGACATCGCCGAGAAGTCAACGATATGCGGATGTGGATTGTGCTTTTGATGAGGATAGGTCGTGCGATGACAATGGATCGAGATGCTACGATGCGAAGGAAACTACAGATGAGAGAGAGTTTTGTAAATTCGAGCGCTTAATGGAGGACTCGGAAAATCTTTGTTTCCTGGCTGCAAGCCGGAATACACAAGGTTGTTAACCGTACTTGAACTGCTGAAATTGAAGGCGAGCAATGGTTGGTTCGACAAGAGTTTCACGGCGTTGTTAGGTCTCCTAGCGGACATTCTTACGATGAAACGTGTTGCCCAAAGACCACCTCTGAAGCCAAGAAGGTTCTTTGTCCATTGGGAATGGAATTAGAAAGAATACATGCATGTCCGAACGATTGTATCCTGTATCGTAAAGAGTATGCCGACTTGCATGTATGTCCCGTGTGCAAAGCATCCCGATACAAGCGTAAGAATACTGTTAAGATGAAGCAAGGACCTCCTGCTAAGGTGTTGTGGTATCTGCCTGTGATCCCACATTTGAAGCGTTTATTTGCGAACCGAAAGGAGGCAAGATTGCTGCGTTGGCACTCGGAGGAGCGTAAGAAAGATGGAAAGCTAAGACACCCTGCTGATTCTGCCTAGTGGAGAAACTTCGATCAGACCTTCAAAGAGTTCGGTGCGGAACCGAGGAACATAAGGTTAGGGTTGAGTACAGATGGAATGAATCCTTTCGGTAACATGAGGAGCCGACATATCACCTAGCCCGTGAATCTATGTATGTACAACCTTGAGGCTGTCTTATTTCTTCAACTCAATTGCTCAGAAGGTCATCGATCCCCAAGGACTAGATGCTCTACAGGCCGAGGTTGTGACGACTCTATGTCATCTTGAGATGTATTTCCCTCCATCATTTTTCGATATCATGGTCCATCTCATTGTTCATCTTGTGAAAGAGATAAAGATATGCGGTCCTGTGTTTCTACGTCATATGTACCCGTTTGAGAGGTATATGGGAATTCTCAAGTCCTACATACGGAATCGATCTCGACCGGAGGGCAGCATCATCGAAGGTTATGCAACCGAAGAGGTCATTGAGTTCTGCGTCGACTACATGGCTCAGGTGGAACCGATAGGTGTGCCTCTATCTCGTCATGAGGGAAGGTTGGATGGTATCGGGACCATCGGAAGGAAATCAATCACTCCCGATCTGGATACGTACGCTCAAGCCCATTTCACGGTCTTGCAACACATGACCCAAGTGTCCCCGTACAACGACGAGCACAAAGACATGGTACGCCAACAGAATCCAGACTGGTCGGAGGTTTGGATCACGAGAGAGCACAACCGTCGGTTCAACGAATGGTTAATGGTGTGAATCATGACTGGGAGGTCATCAAGTGATGATACACTGCTATGGTTGGCAAAAGGGCCACAATTTACAATTGTCACATGGCAAGGATACGACATAAATGGGTACACATTTTATACGGCAGCTCAGGATAGGAAGAGCACAATCCAGAACAGCGGTGTCCGCATAGATGCATTCAGTACTGATGCGCTGAGGAGCTCGTACTATGGGCAAATAGAGGAGATATGAGAGCTCGACTACGTGCTTTTCAAGATCCCCCTATTTCGGTGTCGTTGGGTCCATCTCCCACAGGTGAAGGTCGACAAGTACGACGCCACTACCGTGGACCTCGATCGTGTCGGATACAAAGATGAACCATTCGTACTGGCTAACCAAGTTGTTCAAGTCTTCTATGTAACCGACCCAGCAAATAAGAAGCGCCACGTAGTTCTTCATGGAAAAAGAAGGATTGTCGGAGTTGAGAATATAGTGGACGAGGAAGAATACAATCAATTTGACGAGTTGCCTCATTTCGGAGACGGCATTAGGCTCGAGGAAGAACCCAGTGAGGAAGCTAGCTATATGCACGTCGATCATCATGAAGGGCTATATTTTAATTAAGAAATTACTCCATTGTAATTAATTTACTAGAAGCTAACCCGCGCCATTTGGCGCGGGGGCTCGGAGGGAGTTTTTTTCAGGCACGGACGTGGACTATTGCCAAGCGCAGTGACGTAGATAAGTTCATATTTAACTATCTGTGTCTCTCCACATGAATTTAATACTAATAATAGATAACATAGTAGTATAGAAGTAAATAAATTCGAATATACACCACATATAAAGAAGCAGTACATAAGCATAATGAATAGAAGCATGAAATAAAATGATCGTAAAAGAAATTAAAAAAATGGGTACCTAAACCGGAGCATCTATCATTCTGGCAATCTTGCATTCTTGTGCGAAGATAAATTCCAACAAATCAAAACATAAAAAAACCTATCTTACAGTAAGGGAAACTGTAACACCCCAACCCAACATGAGCCTGGAATGCTACTAAACAAACCCTAATAATTCTAATCAAAGCAAACTTAATAGATTTCGGCAGAACCTCCCTTGTAAAGTTAATTACACGGAGGTTCCAACATTCAAATGAATCATAAATTAACCAAACTACCAGCTAGAGACATCAAAAGATAATCAAAGATATGCTACATATCCAGCAATCCAGTGAAGTATAAAGTTCCACTACTCATCGTTATTACACTTAAACCACCTCAAGTCACAAGATATAATAAACCGTTGAGCATCTCGCCCATTTACTAATAACAATTACTATCTGAAGATCATTCAACTTTATTTAGTTCATGTGGCATGTGTGTGACTAGCAGTTTACTTCCCCCCATGCATGTCGTTCTTGGCTCGGGTACCTAAAATAACAACAAAAACAAGGGTGAGTCCACAAACTCAGCAAGTACAGAAATAGAAGCCATAACATCAGCATCAATATACAGAAGATCAACAACAAACATTTCACATGCACATGCAATGCTCAAGGATCCTTTCTCTTTATCTTTCTGTGTGCATTACACCGGTAATGCAGAGTATGCAACCGTCGCCGCATACCCATGCCTGTGCGCGCACGCACAGGGACCAATTGCCCATTACTCCGCAAGTAATGGGGACCTCAAGCCCACACTCCACGAGTGAGGGGATCTCGGGCCCGTCACCTTCATGACGGGGATCTCAAAGGAAACATACTTGGTCACCACATGACCAAGCCTCAATATGATCTCAATATGCACATGCTCATCATTTAATCATCATCAAATTACCACAAGATAGTAAGAACATATAACAATAGAGCATGGACATATATGACGATCCATCAATCTTAAATCAACATCAAGCCAACAATCTCACTATGCTACCACATATCGAGAAGCACACAATCATGACCAATCAAACACAACCACGAATCAAACAATGCACTTGCCTTAACGGCGTGCGAACTGGGAACGTGAAGTCGGTGCTGCCTCCGTACTCTTCCCCACCTAAATTCAATCAAGAACATAGACTAAGACCACAGTAACGAACCACATGAATTCTAAAACAAACACAACTAGCAATAGCTCGCAACCCAATCCCGACTCCAAATTTCTAATTGTTGTTCTGTACCTTCTGTGAACAGTTAAGTTATAAAATTCATATCTTTCTGTACAGAGGTCCAAATTACGTGTTCTTGGACTTCATTGAAAGGTTATCAAATTTCCCAACTAAACCTAGTTGGTGAGCTCCCCTGATTCGGCCATCTAAAATAACTTTCAAGCCGATTAACAAGACATCGATTTCACGTCAGACTTTCTGGACAGAGCACTAAAACTAACATAACTTTCAGCTCGTTTACCCAAATTTCGTGTTCTTGTGCTTCCCTGAAAGCTACGACAATTATCTACAACTTTCGTTATACTGAGATCCTCTAATTCTATCTTTAACTGATTGCAAAGTTCAGATCACTAAAACCTGTCCAGAAACTGACAGGGTTGCAGAACAGCTGCACCAATAAAATCATATCTTTTGCTACAGAGGTCCAAAAATCACGATCTAGCACTTCATTGAAAGCTATTGACGTCCTCTACAACTTTTTAGGAGACACCCGAGACTCAATCCGCGCTTAACTAAATCAAAACGTCCCTCTAACGTGATCTGTCCTGAGGAGACAGAAAACCGACATTGCTTCAACAATTAATTATGCATCTAATTAGGGGGAAACAGGGATTACCCTTTGAAGAACCACCACCAAACGTGATGAACACTCACCCCAGGCCACGATCCTCCTTCCCCCTTTCCTCTTCCTCTTCTCCTCCTTCTTCTTGGCCGATCTATCTCCCGGCGAGCCTCCTTCTTCCTCCTCGACACCGGCAGCGGGCAACATCTTCTTGGCTGCAGCAAGGGCTTCAAGGAGGAGGAGATGCTGCTGGACATGGGGAGGCATAGGAGGAAAGAGGGGATGGGGCGCCAAGGGGAGAGGGAGGGTGCGGCCAAGAGGGGGAGAGAAGGGTGGCTAGGGTTTTGGGGTTGGGGCGCCTCCCCTTCTTTGGCCGGCCACCATGGCCAAATGGGCCAAGGCCCAGGCCCAAGTTGCCCAAATAAAGCTGCAAACCCCTCCGTTAACTGCGTAATTAAGTATTTTCTATTTGATCCTTCTCCTGGATCAATTTCTAAATAGTCCTTTTCTTCGAATATTCGGCTTTCTCTCAAAATCTACTCTGGAGTATTACATTCTACCCCCCTTAAACAGAATTCGACCCCGAATTCTAACCACGTTTAACGTCAAGGAATAATCACAACTGAAACTTACTAACGTTACCACCCACCCGCTGTGAACAATCCCGTACACTGCTTGCGCATGCGAGATTCCACTTCACAAGACGCTTCCCTCTCAGACTTATATGATCCCATCACCTTGACGGATAACGTCTTTCACTTCAAGACTAATCTCGACCCTTACGGGTACGCTCCACACACGGGACTCAAAAGTAAGGTCTTACTTCGTAGTCAACAGCTCCAACAAAAACTTAAGCTCCGGACCTCTCATGTGCTCTCTCAGCACCGAAGAACACAAGACATTGCGTACTCCGCGCAAGTACTCGAGACGGTCCTAGCGATATGTCAATCTACATATTCCCGTGACTAAGGAACCTATCCAACACACCTTTGGTTAAACTTCCTTTTTGTACCGAAGTACATTGTCTGCACAGAACCCGCAGAACTCTTGTTCCAACACTCAATCGATCACTTTACCTAAGCAAGCAGCATCTCCTGTACAAGGGACGCACAAAGAACTCGCCTGCCAACTCACTTATCCAAAAACTCAATCAAAACAAAGGAGTCAAAATGCATCCAACTTAAAGTCACCTTCTCTTAGAAGAGCCCAATCCAAAATCAATAGATTTACCACTAAATCTTTTCTACTTTCCAAAATAGGCAGTTTAGAAATAATGCCGGACAAGCCAAAAGCGAAAACACTAAAAACCAGCTTTACCCTTTTCCTAACCGGAAGGAATCACACATACCGACAAGAACCAACTCAATTTATATTCGACATCCATCATAACCACATAGTTCAAGTAAGAACTAAGAAAGCATCTCACTATCCAAGATCACGCCACTTTACCACAATCTTTCTTTTAAGAAATTACTTCCTTAAACCAAAGGATCCCAAATCATTGCATAACGCATTAACTCATTTCTCTTAAATTGGCAACCTCAAACCTATGCTCTACCGATCACAAAATCCACACTTATGCAGGGAGACTCTTCCCATCCACAATCTCGTACTCTAGCCAATTTCCCTACCGAATGAACTTGTCAAAATAATTTCCAACACAACTCAATATAGATTTCACCCACTATCACATCCCTTAATCCATTAAGGATGAACAATTTTTGAAATTCACATCCCACACTCTCATATACTAGCTCCAAAGGATACTATCAATGATCAGTCCACTACTCGGAATCCACTCTTATTCTACCACTTCTGCACATAATCATTAGCATCGAAGGTTCTAATATAAAAATGCAAAGCCCAAAATCAACCTCGAAGTCTCCTGCAATGAATTTCTGTTATGGTGGATAGGAAATTCTCAAATTCTTTCACTAAAATTTCACATAGCTCAACCAAACCTCAATCATTAACATCCACGCTCCTCACTAATCAAGTAACCGTCCCAAGGAGATTAATTTCACAAGTCTTAGACCTTCTCTAATCCACACCAAATCCAATTTAGTTACACAACCACAATATATCCGTTCACAAAACCCTAACTGATTAACCAACATTCAAGTATACCCAATCACTAACATCAATAAATAAATATATATCCTTTGACCAAAACATCCTTAGAAATAATTTAACTCCCATAGGGTTACTTACTAAGGCTGAGTCATTGTTGACAATAGTCCAACAATTTCTGCTATTCCATTAATTAGCATGACACTTAGGTTCCTCCACACCGCGACTCTTATTAAACTTCACCACCACAACTCTTCTGCACAATCATACTAAGTACCCAATTGTGATACTCTAATAAGTTTATCAAAAGTTCATAATTTCAATAGTCCCAATATTTCAACATGGACAAAGGTTACTGGATCATAATTCGCTATGGGTTCCACTAGTTGTAACACTAATCACTTTTATCTCATCGACAAACTTTCCATTTAAGTAGAATTCTCTCCAGTGTTGTAAGTCAAACCAATTCACATTATATCGCTCTTCAAATAGATTGGTTCCCAAAATATCAACAATTCCAAATACTTGACCACCTCCAACCAATCACCATGCTACTCTTTATAACACTTGGCAACACAATTTGGTTACTTCCTTATTCAAAAGGAAGAAATAAATGATACAAAGTTCGACGATAAGAAATCATGGCTCCTCAAGTGAGCACGAGACCAAGAGAAATAGTCAAATAGAAATGATCTCGAAAAATGTATGCGAATCCACAATGAGGCAAAAGTCCCACAAGAAGAAATTTCCCATCTCCATAACTCATAATAAAACATTGCTATGCAAACCCAAGAAACTCTTAAGTTGAGACAACAAGTAAGTTGCGGATTACATTTTTTTTTTAGCTCAACCCTCAAATACTTATGGTAAACATTTTCCGTTAACACAACGAAAGTAATCTCTTTGATTACAACATTACTTGCCAAACCAAACAAGAGATGTCTTTAATACCAAAACACATTCATCACTTCGAACCAAACGGAACCTTTCCATATGTCACATTGCTCAACTAATTTTATCTACTGCAAAAATCATGAGTCCCCAAAAGATCACGAATACAAAACTCCAAATATTTCATTTAACCGTTATTAAAACAATCAACTTACTTTCTCTCTAGAAAATCATCACCACTCCAACACGTCACAATCTCTTGTAGACCTTATTACTAACATCAAGAATATTTCACTCTTAGCAAGGTTCGTTATCATCAACTCTTCCTTTATAAAGTCCCCAAAACCACTCAAATCTGTTACATTTCACTTTATCCTCTCATCCTCAAATGAGGGTACACTAAATTCTTACACCCTCACTATAACAACCACCATATTTTTCAAGGAACCTACTACACAATTTACAAGGTTACACCAAAACCCTTTCATCAAAGACATACTATTATCTGACAATCTCACCATCAAGCAAACACATGTCACCTATTAAATCCCACCATAAACCTTTCCAATGAAACACAAGATATTCGAATGCTCATACTTATTTAGTACACACTAACTCCAATCTAGAGGTTATCATAAACTTTTGATGATTATTCAATCATGGACGAATTGATGGTCTTGTATCTATTTGTACTCCCACGAGCATAAATAAGATCATCAAATAGCCAATTAAAGAAGATTTCTATATTAATATCTACCAAGACGACAGTCGAACACATCTTATATTTCTCTTTTACACGCTTAGATTAATCCATTAAGATCAAATAATCTAACTAGTTTAGCAAACTAAACAACTCCAGGGATCAAACACTCCGTTAATGTTCCACAGTAGTTAATAACTCTATTGATTCCAATTAGGTATAGCCGTACACCTAATCACAGCTCAACAAGAATTACTACATGACACCATCACATTAATCAACTTTCCTTCCAGGATCTTGGTTAGGATCGATTATACAACACACTCTGCACCCAACTTGATAACTCATATCATATTCACTAATTTCTCCGATTATAACCTCCCACTTAACCACGAGATGACATCGCTAAAGGGTTTAGCATTTTCTTTTATAAAAGAACTTTTCAACTTCAACACTCAAGATACCCAAAAGAAATATATTGAATCAAAACTTCCACGCACTACAGGACTTGCAAAGGAAACTTTCATTACCCAAGAACATCAACCTGATAAATGGGTCATGCTTTCCAATGAGAAGGACAAAACTCCAAAATAACGGTCAAACTTGACAATCAACTCGGTTCACCACCGCAAGAATAACTCATCGCTTGGGAAAAAATAATGATTGCTTTACAGACAAATTAAGCCAAAGAAAACACACCAATATTTTTTTCTCAAAGCAACCCATCAACCACAAGAATAAATAACCAAGAGAAACTCATCAATCTCAACTGGATAAGAGTTGACCAAATTCAAATTCAACGAAGAGAACAACTCTTTTAAGTATACTCGCTACCAATGCCTGTACTACGATCTCTCATGTGGATACTTCGCTATTCCTGTACCACTAACGGTGGTGTAACCTGTATAGCCCAGACCACAACCACTACCTCCACCTCTCAACATGGGTTACCCCCACACATAATAACCATAGTATTATACTATAGATATAACATATCATCTCAAAACAGGAATCATTAATACAACTCAACGGGAGCGTAAATGCAATGCTTGACCCATCCCATCCTATCATGCACCAAAGGTGTCAGTTTATAAGTTCATTAACCATTACAAAATTTTAGCAATTTAAGTTGCCTAGGTTGTAAATCCAATCACCACGGACCTACCGCCCACTCGATACCAATCAGAACACCCCCACCCAAAGATGAGCCCGGAATGCTACTAAACAAACCCTAATAATTCTAATCAAAGCAAACTTAATAAATTTCGGCAGAACCTCCCTTGTAAAGTTAATTACATGGAGGTTCCAACATTCAAATGAATCATAAATTAACCAAACTACCAGCTAGAGACATCAAAAGATAATCAAAGATATGCTACATATCCAAAGAATCCAATGAAGTATAAAGTTCCACTACTCATCGTTATTACACTTAAACCACCTCAAGTCACAAGATATAATAAACCGTTGAGCATCTCGCCCATTTACTAATAACAATTACTATCTGAAGATCATTCAACTTTATTTAGTTCATGTGGCATGTGTGTGACTAGCAGTTTACTTCCCCCCATGCATGTCGTTCTTGGCTCGGGTACCTAAAATAACAACAAAAACAAGGGTGAGTCCACAGACTCAGCAAGTACAGAAATAGAAGCCATAACATCAGCATCAATATACAGAAAATCAACAACAAACATTTCACATGCACATGCAATGCTCAAGGATCCTTTCTCTTTATCTTTCTGTGTGCATTACACCGGTAATGCAGAGTATGCAACCGTCGCCGCATACCCATGCCTGTGCGCGCACGCACAGGGACCAATTGCCCATTACTCCGCAAGTAATGGGGACCTCAAGCCCACACTCCACGAGTGAGGGGATCTCGGGCCCGTCACCTTCATGACGGGGATCTCAAAGGAAACATACTTGGTCACCACATGACCAAGCCTCAATATGATCTCAATATGCACATGCTCATCATTTAATCATCATCAAATTACCACAAGACAGTAAGAACATATAACAATAGAGCATGGACATATATGACACATCCATCAATCTTAAATCAACATCAAGCCAACAATCTCACTATGCTACCACATATCGAGAAGCACACAATCATGACCAATCAAACACAACCACGAATCAAACAATGCACTTGCCTTAACCGCGTGCGAACTGGGAACGTGAAGTCGGTGCTGCCTCCGGTACTCTTCCCCCACCTAAATTCAATCAAGAACATAGACTAAGACCACAGTAACGAACCACATGAATTCTAAAAACAAACACAACTAGCAATAGCTCGCAACCCAATGCCGACTCCAAATTTCTAATTGTTGTTCTGTACCTTCTGTGAACAGTCAAGTTCTAAAATTCATATCTTTCTGTACAGAGGTCCAAATTACGTGTTCTTGGACTTCATTGAAAGGTTATCAAATTTCCCAACTAAACCTAGTTGGTGAGCTCCCCTGATTCAGCCATCTAAAATAACTTTCAAGCCGATTAACAAGACATCGATTTCACGTCAGACTTTCTGGACAGAGCACTAAAACTAACATAACTTTCAGCTCGTTTACCCAAATTTCGTGTTCTTGTGCTTCCCTGAAAGCTACGACAATTATCTACAACTTTCGTTATACTGAGATCCTCTAATTCTATCTTTAACTGATCGCAAAGTTCAAATCACTAAAACCTGTCCAGAAACTGACAGGGTTGCAGAACAGCTGCACCAATAAAATCATATCTTTTGCTACAGAGGTCCAAAAATCACGATCTAGCACTTCATTGAAAGCTATTGACGTCCTCTACAACTTTCTAGGAGACACCCGAGACTCAATCCGCGCTTAACTAAATCAAAACGTCCCTCTAACGTGATCTGTCCTGAGGAGACAGAAAACCGACATTGCTTCAACAATTAATTATGCATCTAATTAGGGGGAAACAGGGATTACCCTTTGAAGAACCACCACCAAACGTGATGAACACTCACCCCAGGCCACGATCCTCCTTCCCCTTTCCTCTTCCTCTTCTCCTCCTTCTTCTTGGCGATCTATCTCCCGGCGAGCCTCCTTCTTCCTCCTCGACACCGGCAGCGGGCAACATCTTCTTGGCTGCAGCAAGGGCTTCAAGGGAGGAGGAGATGCTGCTGGACATGGGGAGGCATAGGAGGAATGAGGGGATGGGGCGCCAAGGGGAGAGGAGGGTGCGGCCAAGAGGGGAGAGAAGGGTGGCTAGGGTTTTGGGGTTGGGCGCCTCCCCTTCTTTGGCCGGCCACCATGGCCAAATGGGCCAAGGCCCAGCCCAAGTTGCCCAAATAAAGCCGCAAACCCTCCGTTAATCGCGTAATTAAGTATTTTCTATTTGATCCTTCTCTGGATCAATTTCTAAATAGTCCTTTTCTTCGAATATTCGGCTTTCTCTCAAAATCTACTCTGGAGTATTACAGAAACAGATAGAGAAGTAACATACATCTTACAATGCGAGGAGGATTAGAGATGCTCGCATCTGAATATTTCAAAATCCGAAACCAACAAAGGCTCACTTCCGGTCACAACAAAGGAATCCAACATTCCTTGTTCATCAAATCCAATAAAAAGACAATCTGCAACATATCAGGTTTCCATAATACATGAGAGCAAGGTATCTATAATTTTGTATAGATACTTCATCTAGCTTTGCAAAGAAATAGATTATATAGAACGGTGTGGGTCGATAATATTTATTGAGGAAATAAATAGTCAAGCAAGAATATCTGTGACATTTTAAATAGCTCGCTGCCTCTATCTATTTATTCAAGGATAGAGTGCGAATGGTGGTTGCATGATCGTAATTTGTATCCATTTCTTTTCTTAAATAATTGTTTGCCTTACTAAAATATACATGACACCCTAATAGTACTAAAAGTATGTATACTGTTTCGAGCAAAAGAATGATATGATGCTACTACTAATTATATGTCAGGAATAAATAATGATACCTGGAGATAAAGGAAATCGTCAAATATAAGCCTTCTCTGAGCAAAATCAGCTTCATCCCGATTCTTAGGTTTGTGAATTCCCATGTAAGCCTAAAACTTTAAAAAAATGATATGAGGGCAGCATTTAGGAGGGCAGACAGATAACAGAAAATACGATATAATATAAGTTCGAACAGATAAAATACAGCTATATCATTTATTGCCTGCAATCAATCAGTTGTTCTTTCTTCCACAATTTTTTACTAAATGCTCAAATCTGGAGATTCAAAAAAGGGGCTTGTCTTGTATTAGTTAATTGTAAGTTGCTGAACATGTCTGGTATGACCTCCATTGGTTGAAGAGATCAGCACGCAGGGATGTTTAACACTTAACACACGAATATCTAAAGATAATGAGAAGTATGATATCTAGATTCCAATTGTAGCTGGTGCACCAAGAGTAACGTTTATTAAGTCAAGTATAATTAGTGGTGTGGCTTACATGAAAGAGGTTTGGCAAGTTGATGTCAGCGAGAACCTCGGTAGGCATAGGATCAATGTATGGAGCCAGCATCTTCAAGGTCATGTGCACAATTGCAAAGTCTTACATAGCCAAATGGAACAAAATAATGTGTAACTAAACGCATTTCATATAAGGTAAGGTGGTTCACTCTTTATGTTTTGCAGTCACAGCTTAAAAGTGTAAACATAATTTACGTTACTCGACTGAATATAGCAAGTTATTTTCATTTTAATTAAGAAGCAAATTATCATAAACACAACCATCAGTCCATCGCAATATTTCTCATTTTTCCATCTAAGCTAGTTTGCTGAACATGTCACGCGCGGATGTGACTGTCTACAGGTTTGAGGAGGGTGCTGTATTTTTCAGTGTTCGCTGTTGGTCGTGAGCTTCAATAACAGATCGTCTTTGTAAACAGGTTTTTTTTTTTTGCAAATGTGGGTCTGCTAGTCTTGAGCATACAAAGGAAGAGAAAATGAAACGCAAAAAAATACCTTTGTAAACTAAAAGTAAGGTATATAGTCTTATCTCTTTTTTTCCCGTAAAAGAAGCAATTAAAACTATGGAATAAGAAAAAGTATAATTTCTTGAACCAAATCTATCGAACAAATAGTTTTTAATTTACGTCAATGAGACCGGATCGACTAAGACTATACACATTTTTTTGTAAATATTATTGTTAAAGGAATAAATTTAATAACATAGTGTAACAGTGTAAGAGAACAAAGTCAACTTGGTTGACAGGTGAAGATCACACAGTGCAATATATCAAAAAGTTAGCAAAAACACAGTAACAAAATGAGTTTATTATAGACCACAAAACAATTTGCAATACAGAGAGAACGTTGATGAAATTCTCATCAGCATAAGATTAAAACTGGATTATATGTTGTAAAGCTGGAACAGTGAAATCATGCAAAAGGGAATTTAAAAAGAATACAACAACTTTAACATAGGGGTATTGAAAAATTGATTGCAGCATCAGGCAAGCAAGGAGCTCATTCTTTTTTTCTAACAGTAAAACAGTAAGACAAAGATGGCCCTACTATACATATTTATTAAATAAGAAGCTATGAAACATTTACAATGGGAAAAGAAGAAAGGGGTGATTGCAGCTGAGGCGGGGACATGTACATAAAAGGTTCTGCTGATGCAGATGAGCGGGGGTGTAGTTTTGGAATGATGGCAGCAGGTCGGAATCTGTTGGATTAATGGTTTGTTGAGGAAAAGATAAATATCTGGAGCCTGTTGGATGCGAGGCTGTGTTTGGGGATGACCATCGTCGATCCGCAACGGTGACGAAGAGCAAAGTTCTTAAGGTAAGTCAGGAGGTAATTGGAGAGAATCATAATAAACGCTAGCAGCATATAGGAACCCAAATAAAGCCTAGTGATGGTAAAAAAATGTGGAAGTAGTTAGATACATCTAGGTTCTATAGTATTGTTGGAGGGTTGTCTGTGTAGCAACGGCGAAAAAATGGCTGAAGAAATGTAACCAATTTTTATGGGTATGGTACTATAAAAGATTGCTACTAAAAGGGAAAATAGAGATAGTTATATAGCTACGATACGTAAATCTGATAGTGGTATAAATGGTTATGTATTATTGTGTGATTGACCACAGCAAGATAACAAAGATAAAGCTGTAAGGGTTTTTTTTGGAGCTAAAAAAGACGATACCTGAGTGTAATATTTGATCCAAATGCATATATATCTTGACTATACGACAGGAACAGTGCTATCATTGGGATGACTATGTAGTTCATGTAACCGACGGTACTAAAGGACGTGCAGTACTCATCCCTTCCTAATTCTTGAGGGCTGAGATTGGACTTGACAAAAGATAACCACGAAATATAATATACCAACACGAAAAAACTGACCTGTGAGTTTCTACACTTTTGAAGAACTGCAAACTTAAAGACCTGACCAAGTGCTTGAGGTTCCATTTGATAATATCTTTGGTACCTCCCATGAAGTCGATTCAACCAGTAAAGACTAAACTCTAAAAAATACTATTAAATAAATTTGATAGCGTGCCAACTATCTTGTAAAAAATATGACATTAATCACACAACTTTAGCATAATCTAGTATATGAACTACGAAAAGTACATGCAAGGGAACTGACTAAACTTAAGAGCTACAATTGTAGGGTGTAGTAAAAAACTGGTTGTATTCTCAGGGCTTGAAAGCAGCAGAAAAGTAAAGTTTGGACGATCAATATCTCAAAAAAGGGTTGGTTATCTCTGACCGACTATCCCACAATACCAATTAGCTGAACATGCTGTAAACATTTTCATGGCAAATGTCAGCTCAATAATCTAATTTAGAAATCGTGCTTGCAGGGAGCGGAGGCCATGTTCTCCAGGTAACAATGGGAGCAGAGCCACCTCAGCTGCAAGAACCACCACAGCTGCACAGGAACAATGTTTCTGCTAAATTTGTTGTCCACTGTCCATCTTCAGAATATGATCCTGTCTTATGGTGTGTGCATCGCTGCGTACCTGGTGTGTAGTACTTTGTGCATGAATCGATCACCACGCGTCTTCAACTCGCTTGCTCGCGGCTCCTCCACCAAAGATTTCCATCTTAGGCATCGTGGAGTTCTCGGCAAGAGCAATCGTCCTCACAAAGAATGTAACTCGCAACGTGGCAGAGTACCACATGAACGTTGTTGCATTTGAGGATCTTCAGATGTTTCAGACTTTCTGAAGTTTGCGAATGCACCTGAAAAGGCAGTTTATTACCGTCCAAGTTAAGTGTGCCGGTCCATCCTCGGATTGCGGTTGCTTCGGCACGGGGAAGGACTCCCAGGTGAGGCTCCTGTCATCGACGTCGCTCTGCCCATCGACCACCACACCGTCGATCG
Source organism: Ampelocalamus luodianensis (assembly GCA_036346255.1). NCBI lineage: Eukaryota > Viridiplantae > Streptophyta > Magnoliopsida > Poales > Poaceae > Ampelocalamus > Ampelocalamus luodianensis. The sequence continues at coordinate 24,562,880 of CM070637.1, forward strand.
GACCACCTCCCCGGCCCTGACAGTGATGATCCGTATATTTTAGTGCATTAAAAATTCATTTAATTAGAAAAATAGTCCAGCTGCACCACCTTTCTAGAAACCTAAAAAGATAAAATTTTATGGCAAATAGTCCAACACCTTTGCAAAGAAACTGGCATACTCATGCCTAATCTGCGATCGTCATCGCGAGAAGATGACGAGTTGTCCCACCCTTCCACACCGCACGGTGCTCGTGCACCGGTGGCCATCCTCCGACGCGCCACACCGCCCAGGTGGCGGCCTTCTTCCCACGCCGCGCTGGACCATGTCCGCGGCGAGCCTCTGACACCGCCTACACTCCCGGTTGGTCTTGGCCACCTCACACCCGCCGCCGGTCGGCTCGCCCCTCGACCTGGCTGATGTAGTGCTTCCCAACGTCGCGCGTCTCGCCGGCCGTGTAGAGGAGGAGGCCGAGCATGTAGGCCGCGGCCTTGTGGCCGGCCACGGTCGCCCGTTCAAGGAACATGAGGCCGCGCTGCATGTCTTAGGGCGCGAAGACAAGCCCGAGGCCGACGATGAAAGAAGCCCCCGGGTTGCCGGCGTCGGCCAAGTGGTTGACGACGACGAGGTAGCGCTCGTTGTCCTGGCACTTCATCGCCTCCTCTCGCTCCAGCGCCACGCGACTCCCCACGGCGCGTTCCTTGGACACCTTGTACAAGGCCTTGCAACTCCAATATACGTACATACAAAATTCAAGATGTTAGAATAAATAGTAGTACATACGTACGTATTTTGTAGGTATAAATATGTACGTACGTTAATCGTAGGCTGCATAGGTCCTCCATGGGCTGAGGAGAGCTCGCGGCCACACGGCCGACGATGTCGACGACGACATCGTGAGAAGGAGCGGCGATCACCGACCTACTCGCCTTGGTGCTGGCCGTCATGCTCTGCATGCTCACCTTGGCGATTGCTGCGCGTACGTATTCAATACCGTGAGATGAAGAGCGATGGGAGGTTTAATTTTCGGTGAATTATTCCGTCTTATAAAGAACTAGGAGTAACTAGCACGTGAGACGAAGAGACGCATGTAACGTTGGCGTGCGAGACGAAGATAATAATAGCACAGACGGTTCTTTAATAGAGCCGTCTATGATAGTATTATATTACAGACGGTTCTACAATTGAACTGTCTGTGATGAGGAACTATCACAGACGGTTCTTATTACCAACCGTCTGTGAAGTATCGCAGACGGTTGGTAATATGAACCGTCTGTGACCAGGACGCTATCACAGACGGTTCCAAAGGGAACCATCTGTATAAGTTTAACACAGACGGCCCCTTTGGAACCGTCTGCGATGAGACGTCCAATATGACCTATTTTGTAGTAGTGTAATCACAAGACCGTAACTATTTGACCATGATTCAAATTTTTTTCAACATTCCACCAACATGAATAAAAGATCTTAGATCACAATTCACTATAGGTTCTACCAACTGTAACAATAATTAGTTTTATTTCAACGACAATAATTATAATTAAATCAAATTCTCTCCAATAATCATAGCATAAAATCAATTCACCCTCTATTGCACCTCAAATATCTTGGTACCCAAAGCTTCACAAAATCACCTACTTGACTACTTCTACCCAGTTGCCACTATACACTCTAAAATATTTTGTAAAACAAATCGATTATTCCTTTTCAAAAGAAGAGGCAAATAAAACACATTATAGCACACAGGAAAATGTTAACCACTTGCAGTAAGAACCAATCCAAGAGAAAACAATTGAATAGCAATGACCCTGAAAGGTAGGAGAGGAAACCACGATTGAGGGCACAAGTCCCACAAGAAAAGAATTAAACCTCAACAAATAAGAATAACACATTACTTTTGGAACTAGATGTAACATCCCGTTTAAAAATAAAACAAATAAGTGATTAGTACTGAAATTAAATAGAATTAGAAAAGAAAATTTAGAATTTCGAAGGTGTATTAGAACACGGGCCTTCGGCCCATAGCTTTTTGGCCCAAGTGGGAACCACTTAAGAGGGTGGGGGCAAACCATAGCACTAAAGCATGAGTACTGTAGCGCCGCATACTGTAGCATCACGTTTACTGTAGCATGACCCTTCCCCTATTGCTGCCAAGGAGAATCAAGGAGGAAGATCAGGAAGACATGAGAGGAAAAAGGAAGAGAGAAAGAAGAAGATGGGAAGGAGGATCTTCGCGAGGTCTTTAGTGAGTTCCAACGGGGAATTTGTGGGTAAATTCATGATCTCTAATAGCTATTACCCTTCTTTTCCATGTGATTTGAGGTTAGATGTAACATCCCAAATTCTGTACTTGTGTTTCAAATGTAAGAAAATGAGTAGAAATTAAAACTTTTTCTTACATCATGTATTTCCTGTGTGTACTAAACAATTATTGTACAAGAGTATGGAAATACAAAGTCACAAGTCTGTTGATCCAAATCTTGATCCTCCAAAACAATCTTGTCCAATCTTGTGATCCTTCTCGGAAATATTTTTCCTAAGTTCTTGGATGGTTTGTGACCCTCTCGAAAAATTTCACAATTTTAGAAATTGTTCGAATATTTTAAGGGTCACTCAAACTTGTTTGACTTGTAGTCAAACCCTAGCTCAAAGCATTGTATAATTTCGGAGAAAAGTGCTCAAGATAAAACCTCTGGAAATTTTATACAAGGTCCATCTCAAGGTTGGCAAGCCATCACAAAATTTCATAAAATTTGGAGCTAGTTCTATCTCTTAAGACCCTTCAAAATCTCAATTCAAATTAAAACTCTAAACACGGTCCGAGTCAAACTTAGACTCAAACCAGTCCGACCTTCAGTCTTGGTCGCACCGAGGCACTTAAGCCGTGTCGGGCTCGGTCGGGGTTGGCGCGGTGGTGCAGTGCGTTGGATTTCAAATCCAACGATCAAGGACCTCCTGGGTCTTTGTAAAGACCTCCCACCCGCATGTAATGCAAAATTTCAATTTCGATTGAAAATAAAGTTTAAAAATTTTATTGGATTTTGGTGGAATTTTTAAAGCTTTTCCTTAACCAAATTAAAGATAAAATAAAATTATGGGCAAAATCTATTATCGATAATAGCTGGAAATATTTTTCTTAAATCCTAAATGCTCCGAGAATTTCGTGAATTTTCTCATAATTTTGGAATTATTTTGCTATATTCTAAAGCCTAATTGAATTATCCGAATTAAAACAAAAGAAAATCAAAAGAAAAACCTCAAATAGGAATTGGGCGAAACCACCAAATTCACGTTCTTCCACAGCGCACGCCCGCTCCGCCGCCTCCTCCCTCACGACAAATGGTCCACCGTCGATCCTTTCTCTCTCCCATCACACTGCAGATCCCAACCGCTGGATTAAAATCCAACGGTCGAATGTCACAAAGCATTCGTAAGGTCCGAATGTTCTACGCAATCGGGACCGTTAGATCTAAATCCAACGCCCACGCGCATCGGTCACTTAATGATTCACCGCAACCCCGTGATCTATTTCAACCGTTAGATCGAGATCAAACGGCTACGCCGACACAACTTACCGCCGCCAATCTTTTGTCCACCGTCGATCAAAATCGGGCGTGCCCGCTTGTCGTCTTCCTCGCCGTCTTCTCGCGCGATCCTCACGCGCCGCCATTAAAACCGACGCCGAACTCGTAACGCGCCTTCAATCCCCGCTCCCCTCACCATCGCGCGCATTGACGACCCGTATCACGCCGCCCCACTTCCGCCGTTTTCTCTTCTCCGCATCGCTTTACCCACGATCACCGAAACCGCCGCGCATGACCTTCGCGTCGCCGCCGCTTCGGTCTTTCCCACCCTATAAATAGGAGCCATGGGTAGCCCTTCTCCTCCTCCACCTTTTTCCCCACGCATTACTCTCGCACGCCTAGCTTCGCTAGAACCGCCGTGGAAGCTCCTTCACCGCGATCGCCTTCTTCCCCGATTCCGGCGCCGACGACGCCCGTCCTCGCCGCCACCACCAACGGCCGCCACATCATCGCCGACCGGTGCTCACCTCTGCCGGGCAGACGCCGGAATCGCATTGTCGCCAACACCGAACCTCTCCGCCGCTTCAACCTCGCCGGCCGCCACCACCGCCCACCTTGACCACCCGAGCTAGTCTAACGAGTTCGAATAGTCCTAGCTACACACCGTACCACCCATCGCCGGCGAAACCTCGCCGCTCGCCGTTGCCGTTGGTTCCGTGCGCCACCGCCGCCGGTCCGACGTGTCACGCCGCGTGGCGCAAGCCACCTAAGCGCCACCTCAACCCCGCTATGCGTGGTGTACGCGTGGCGCCCCGCTCATCGCCACGTGAGCACCGCGTGTCGTTCACCGCGCGGATCACCTCGGCTCGGTGGAATCACCCACCGTGAGCCGAGTCTATGACATGTGGGACCCGCTTGTCGGAAAAATCATTATAATTCTTTTAATTTCCGGAAATTCTTCACAAGGCCAAGATTGCACAATAAATAGAATTTCCTTTAGAAAAATAATTCAGGAGAATTCAATTAAATTCCAGATTTTGTATTAAACTTGTAAAATTCATATCTTTGCATTTGAACTCCAAATTGAGTGGTTCAAGTTGCAAAATTTGTCTAAATTCATAATCTAGCTAACTAAAGCAAAATATTTTAATTTGGAGTTAGTTTGATCTGAGTTTTGAATTTGAGTTGAATTTGTCGTATTTTCACGATAGACTTCGACGACTCCGGAGAGTTAGATCCTTCCGACGATTTAGAGTTCCAAGACTTCAACGAAGGCAAGTTACACTATTGATCATATTGTTCCTATTGTTTTAAAGTATTTATTTACTATCTACAATTTACTATTGCATGCATATGTTTAGAAAATATCTGAATATCCCGATTTCAGTATATAGTTGTTCCAAACTCCTTGGTATGGCCAATTTGACTATCAAAACTGAATACCTTGACACCTTAGATAAAATTTGTCAAATGCTTAGCCTTGCTTAGATAATATTTACAAATTTGGGAGAATTTAGTCAAATCTTTACAATGTAATTTAAATGTGTTCCTGTGGTATTGTTTTATCACGAAAGGATTTTACTCTAAATAAAATAAAATGGGTTTGGACTTGGGCGAGATGGATGAATGGTGGGTGCAGGTTCATGCACGGGTCTAATCTGGTTAGGATTACGACCCAGGGTTTTAAATTGGAAGTCGCCCGAGTCAGTTAAGGACCGGTCTTTGAGCGTATTTTGCTACGCCTTACTGCACCACCACATGTCCTGTATGGGCAGGATTTGGCTAAATAATGTGAGTGTCTTAGTGTTATTTGTGCTATGTTGTATGTGTGGGCGTTGGTTAGACATTAGTCCCACCTGGCGCAAGAGGGGGCTTCCGGAGGATGGATAGTCCAAAGGTAGCGAAACCTTAGCGGGCATGAATACAGTAGGACACTGCTTTGTAACGGCCTCATGATAATTGCTTAGTCACACGCCTTCGGAAGCGTGCTTTGGCCGACATTAAAAGCATTTTATCTCGTGTGGGTAAAGCTGTACAACCTCTGCAGAGTGTAAAACTATTCGAATAGCCGCGTCATGATCATGGACATGCTAGCAAAGCCACTCTAAGTTAGAATTGTTTTGGTTTATAAAATGTGTTCAACGGATGTTTTAGGATGGATAGTCCTATGGTAAAAATTGGGTGGTTAGCCAAGTGTTAGGAGGATATCCTTCAATAATCAACTAGTGGAGGTCATCCAATATTCGATGTCGCTTTGTCACTTTCTTTATTCGAATTATTAAAATTGGTCTTACAAAAGTATTAGCAATATAATCAAAATGCCGCTTATGCAAAACAACCCTGCCATTACCTTTGTTTACCTTATGCATGCATTAAACTTTCTATATTGGGTGTGACTTGCGAGCACGGTAGTAGTGCTCACTCTTGCTGAATAAATCTTATTCAGAGAAGACGCTTTTCCGACGGTGAGGATCTTGACGAATAGGTCATGCGTCCCAGCACGATTGCCTGTGGCAAGTCGTGTGGCCTACTACTTCTACTACTCTTCCACTGTGTTATTTCTTTTCTTTTGGCCGCAGCCCTTTGTAATAAACTTTGAATTATTATCAATAAACTCGTGATATGATTGTGCTATCACTTTTGTTTAATGCTACACTAGAAATCCTGACTAGTGTATGAACACAGAGAATTTGGGATCCTTCGATCCCGGTTCGACAAAGTGGTATCGAGCCATATCGATCAGAGGTCGTGGCCCCACAAATGTCCTAAGGACTCATTTGCAAAAATTAAAAACTATTTTGAGTGTATCCAGTCATCTCTCAACCCTTCTCTTTAAAAACAAGCATCGACTTGTCTATTCCTCAAAATTTTAGATGGTCGAAATGCACGGACGCTATCTCTCACTAATCATTGCGGACACTCGGGTGAACTTCTGCGGGAAGTGATGCAGACTTGACTACAAGAAGAGGCCAACGCTTGAGGCTACCGATACAAGTTGGGAGAACGACGTCTCGGAGAGTGGAAGTACTAATCTACTCCGACTGCCGCCAAACACCGCCTTCCATACCTTCCACGCCCGATCCGACGCGACACCTTCACGATGGCATTCGGGATGCGCAGAGAAGCGCCGTCGACTCGCCATACTTATGACCGCCACCTCAACGGCACCGGGTTTCACTATTTCCGATGCATCTTCCAACCGACTTGACGGTTGTCTTCCGCACCATCGAGGAGGAAGATTCCCCGAGTTGACGCACTGTGGACTCGACAAAGGCACCGACTACGCTTATGGAAACGCCTTGGACGACTTGCGTACCACTCGGGATAGTCTAGAGTATACCGAGGCGAAATCGGCATCAAGAGGAGCGGCTATTTACAAATCAAGCCAAGCGCATGCGGCAATTCCCGAATACACCCCATCCACCCCATAGATGTTTATTTTTTTCCCATCCGTATTTTTAGTCACGTACATGAGCTATCAATTATTCATGTGATAGCCATAATATATTAATAAAATAAATGAATAAAGAAACCATTTTGAAAAGTTGATTCTTTGTTTGTGTGCTTTTTCGTTCTTGGGCTATTTTAGATTTATCCCCATAGAATTCCTCGCTATCTCTTCTAAATCATTGGAGGATTCGCAGATGGTGACCACCGCAGAAAGCGGCAATGCCAAAGAGCCAACGGACAAGGAAACGATCGACGGATCACCGTGATAATCACGCTTCGCACCGCCACCACCGCGGCATGAAGGACCGATCGGCGCCAGATGATGGCGAATCGACTCATTTAATCGACCTTCTTGCCCACCACTTCAGAATGTTCGAACACTCAGCCGCTACAAAGAAGGCGCCCGCCCACCTCCGCATAACCAAAGGCCGACTATGTCCGAAGTTTATGAGGATGCGTCCACGACATTCTCAAATAGTATCGAACCAATGGACGCCGACGATCGGCTTCGCTATTGGAAAGAAATCGACATTAGTCGTTGTTCGACCGTGAGAGGTCTGCTTGCCTCTCACCAACCGAATGGCCCCGCATCGAATGGTGGGACAACCATCGTGATAGCACACAATGATGCTCACCCATCACATGGGCCGACCGTCGAGCTTTTGTCATGCACATATCCCGCAGGATGATGACGCTCAAGAAGAAGGAGTTCCACGCACTCCGACAAGGCAATCAGACGGTGAATGAGTACCTTCACCGCTTTAACTAACTTGCCTCGCTCGCTACGCCCGGTACCGACGTAGCGAGATGAGGAAAGACAGAAAGGTTCTGGATGGATTGAATGATGATATCTCTGTCCAACTTATTTCTCGAATTTCACCGACTTCCAGGTTGGTGGATAAAGCAATCGGCAGAGGCTAAACACGCAGAATGGAGAACCGCAAGCGGAGGATGGCCGCCTGCAGGTTTAACGCAGAGGTCCGCCCAAACCTCGCATCACCACACCGCAACCGCAGAACGTGGGAAGTTTCAATCTTCCACGCCTCGCACTCCAAAGACCGCCACGGCGCTCCAACCCTCCAACTTCCGTGGCACTTCATTAGGAGGGCGTTTGCAAGCACTCTACCTCCTCGGCCTCGAGTCACGTGCTTCCACCGCAACGAGACAGGCATTATGCCAATAAATGTCCAAAGAAGCAACAAGGTTTGGCACCAACAAGGCCAACCTCGAGTTCAAGCTACGGCGGCAACAACACTACACCAAAGAAACCAGTTCACCAAGGGACGGTGAACCATGTCACCGCCGAGGAAGCTCAGCAAAGCACTGGATGTTGTTCTCGAGACGTTCCTCGTTAATTCAGCATCAAAGATCTCGCCCTATTTGATTCGAGCTTCACACTTTTTTGTGTCATATAAGTTTGTGGGAAAATATGGGTTACCTATATCCTCTTTAGCTACTCCCATGATAATTCATTCCCGGGCTCGTAAATGAGAACCAATTCTCTATGCCCTAATCTCACTCTCGAGATATCCGAGTAACTTTTCTAGCAGATCCGATAGTTTTACACTCTCAAGGTTTGGATGTAATACTTGGAATGGATCAAGCCAAAAATCACAGTCAAATAGATCGTGCTAATAGATCCATCACCCTCACTAATGAACAAGGTGTGTCATTGAATTCAAACTGAGACTCGAACCTGAGGAAGTTCCATACTTACAGTTGAAGGAAGTGAAACTTGAAGATATACCGTGGCACGAGAGTATCCCGACGCCTTCCCGGATGATCTACCCGTATGCCACCGGATAGGGACATCATGTTCCTAATTGATCTAGTCCCCGACACCCGATCTCAAAGCGACCCTATAGAATGCCACCAACGAGTTAGCGTAATTGAAGAAACAGATTGAAGAACTACGAGAAAAGCGCACATTCGCCCGCCTCACCATGGGAGCCCCAAAGACTATTTGTCAAGAAGAAAGACAATAGCATGAGAATGTGCGCCGATTATGCATCACTCAACGAAGTAACAATCAAGAATAAATACCCATTGCCCGTAATTGATGATTTGTTTGATCGCTTAAAGGAGCAAGTATTTTCTCAAAGATCGATCGAGATCCTGTTATCACCAATTAAAGATTAGACCGAAGATATTCAAAACCGCCTTCACCACGGATATGGACTATATGAGTTCACAAGAATGTCATTTGGATTGACCAACGCCCCGCCTATTTCATGAATATGATGAACAAGGTGTTCATGGAATTCTCGATAAATTCGTAGTCGCCTTTATTGACGACATTCTCATCTACTCAAGAACTAAAAGAACATGAAGAGCATCTCCGATGATACTAGACAAGCTCGTGGAGCACCAACTCTATGCCAAATTCAGCAAGAGTGAATTCGGCTAAGACAAGTTGCATTCCTTGGACATATTGTATCCGCAGGAGGAATTGCATGAGACCTCGCCAAGGTTGAAGCGAGAATGGACCGAAGCACCAAATCGATCACCGAGGTGAGAAGTTTTCGGGACCGCAAAGCTATTATCGACGGTTTATTGAGGGTTTCTCTAAACTTGCCAAACCCATGACTCAACTTCAAGAAAGAAAAGAAGTTTGAATGGTCAAGCGCCGTGAAGAAAGTTTCCAAGAATTGAAAAAGAGGCTAGTCTCAAAGACCGGTGTTAATTTTAATGACATCCGCAAGGATTTTGAGATCTTTTGTGACGATCCCGTCAAGGCCTCGGATGTGTATTGATGCAGAAGGCAAAGTTGTAGCTTATGCATCCCGGCAGCTTGAGGCCACACGAAGGGAATTACCCACTCATGATCCAGTTAGCGGCAATTGTGCACGCTCTCAAAAATCGCGGCATTATCTCATTGGTAACACGTGAGATTTTCACGCACCATAAAAGTTTGAAGTACATATTCACACACCGAGCTCAATCTCCACAAAGAAGATGGTTGGAACTAATAAAGGATTATGATCTCGAATTCATTATCATCCGGCAAGGCCAATGTGGTAGCAGATGCCTTGAGCGAAAAAGCATATTGCAACACCATCATGGTGCAACAAAATCACTCTGAGCCAGTATGAAGAGTCAAGCACTGAATCTTGAGATTGTCAACCAAGGCCGTAAACGCTTTAGAAGTTCAACCAACTCTTCAAAATCAGATTAGAACAAAACAGTTGGAAGATGAAGATATCCAAGAAATCAAGAAAAATATGAGAAGAGGTAAAGCCCGTGTTTCTCTCAAGATGAGCAAGGGACAAGTGTGGTTCGAGACCGCATCTCAGGTGCCTAACCTGCGAGGAGATAAAAGACTCAATTCAAAGAAGCTCATGAGTCGCCATACTCCATTCATCCCGGCAAGCACCAAAATGTACCAGATCTAAAAGAAAGATATTGGTGGGTCGGCATGAAGCGTGAAATTGCTGATTTCGCCGCTCGTTGTGACGCTTGTCAAAGAGTCAAGGCACAACACCAAAGACCCGCCGTCTGTTGTAACCATTACCAATTCCCGAGTGGAAGTGGGAAGAAGTCAGTATGGATTTCATCACCGACTCCCAGACCCAATCGATATGACTCCATCCGGGTGGTAATTGACCGGTTAACTAAAGTCGCCACTTTATTCTGCCAAGACCACCTACCGAGCAAAGAAACTAGCGAATTGTACATGGCGAGAATCGTCACCGCACGGAGTACCCAAAAAGATTGTGTCGCATCGAGGTTCCCAATTTACCTCTCGCTTTTGGAAAAGTCCGCATGAAGCCTTGGGGACCGGACTCAATTTTAGCACGGCAGATCATCCCAGCACCGATGGTCGACGAACGCACCAATCAAGTTCTTGAAGATATGCTTGAGCCCGTGCCTTAGAATTCGGAAAAGGTTGGGACAAGGATCTCGCCGTGATGCGAGTTCTCATACAATAATAGTTACCAAGCTAGTTTGCAGATGGCTCCATTTGAAGCTCAGACGGTAAGAAATGCCAACCCCACTTCTTTGGGATGAGGTAGGAGAGCGCCGCCTCCTTGGACCCGAGTTAATCAAAGAAGGCGAGAGTAAAGTGAAAACTATTCAGAGCGCCTGCAGCGGCCCAATCCCGACAAAAGAGTTATGCCGATAACCGCCGAGGGAATTAAGCTTTGAGGTAGGAGATGTTGTCTATCTCGAGTAACCCCACTCGGAGGTGTGAAGAGATTCCTGACAAAAGGTAAACTCGCACCTGCATATTGGGCCATACAAGATTTTGGCAAACGTGGAGAAGTAGCTTATCACTAGAGCCGCGGAAGCCCCGTCGCCAGACATAACGCCTTCCACGTGTCGCAATTAAAGAAATGCTCGCAAGAACCGAAGATCATACCTTTCGAAAGCTTCACCTTCAAGAAGATCTCACCTCGAGAGCGACCGATTAAAATTATAGATGTCGCAGAACGTGTTACCGTAGCGAATAATCGGATCGCATAAGGTACAATGGAGTCACCATCCCAAAAGCGAAGCCACATGGGAGAATGAAGAAGAACTCAAGGCTAACTACCCGATCTTTTGTTAACCAAGTCCAATCTCTGGGTCGAGATTCCCTTTAAGGGTAGGTTTGTAATGTACCAAATTTCAATTTCCATTGAAAATAAAGTTTAAAAATTTTATTGATTTTGGTGGAATTTTTAAAGCTTTTCCTTAACCAAATTAAAGATAAAATAAAATTATGGGCAAAATCTATTATCGATAATAGTGGAAATATTTTTCTTAAATCCTAAATGCTCCAGAATTTCTCTGAATTTTCTCATAATTCTTGGAATTATTTTGCTATATTCTAAAGCCTAATTGAATTATCTGGAATTAAAACAAAAGAAAATCAAAAGAAAACCTCAAATAGGAATTGGGCGAAACCCACCACCCACGTTCTTCCCATACACGCACGCTCGCCCGCCGCCGCCTCCTCCTTCACGACACGGTGGGTCCACCCGCCGCCTTTCTCTCTCCCATCACACCGCAGATCCCAACCGCTGGATTAAAATCCAACGGCCGAATGTCACAAAGCATTGTAAGGTCCGAATGTTCACGCAATCGGGACGTTAGATCTAAATCCAACGGCCCGTGCATCGATCACTTAATGATTCACCGCAACCCGTGATCTATTTCAACCGTTAGATCGAGATCAAACGGCTACGCCGACACAACTTACCGCCGCCAATCTTTTGTCCACCGCTCGATCAAAATCGGACGTGCGCTTGTCGCCTTCCTCGTCGCTTTCTCCGCGCGATCCTCACGCCGCCGCCATTAAAACCGACGCCAACTCGTAACGGCAGCCTTCAATCCCCACTCCTCACCATCGCGCGCATTGACGACCCCGTATCACGCCGCCCCACTTCCGCCGCTTTTCTCCCTTCTCCGCATCGCTTTACCCGATCACCGAAACCGCCGCGATGACCTTCGCGCCGCCGCTTCGGTCTTTCCCACCTATAAATAGGAGCCATGGGTAGCCCTTCTCCTCCTCCACCTTTTTCCCCACGCATTACTCCTCGCACGCCTAGCTTCGCGAACCGCCGTGGAAGCTCCTTCACCGCGACGCTTTCTTCCTCGATTCCGGCGCCTCGACGACGCCCGCCTCGCCGCCACCACCAACGGCCGCCACATCATCGCCGACCGTGCTCACCGCTGCCGCAGACGCCGCCGAATCGCATTGTCGCCAACACCCAACCTCTCGCCGCTTCAACCTCGCCGCGGCCACCACCGCCCACCTTGACCACCCGAGCTAGTCTAACGTGTTCGCATAGTCCTAGCTACACACCGGTACCACCATCGCCGGCGAACCCTCGCTGTTCGCGTTGCCGTTGGTTCCGTGCGCCACCGCCGCCGGCCCGACGTGTCACGCCGCGTGGCGCGCCACCTAAGCGCCACCTCAACCCCCGCTATGCGTGGTGTGCGCGTGGCGCCCCGCTCATCGCCACGTGAGCACCGCGTGTCGGGTTCATCGCGCCAGATCACCTCGGCTCGGTGGAATCACCACCGTGAGCCGAGTCTATGACATGTGGGACCCGCTTGTCGTAAAAATCATTATAATTCTTTTAATTTCCGAAATTCTTCACAAGGCCAAGATTGCACAATAAATAGAATTTCCTTTAGAAAAATAATTCAGAGAATTCAATTAAATTCCATTTTGTATTAAACTTGTAAATTCATATCTTTTGCATTTGAACTCCAAATTGAGTGGTTCAAGTTGCAAAATTTGTCTAAATTCATAATCTAGCTAACTAAAGCAAAATATTTTAATTTGGAGTTAGTTTGATCTGAGTTTTTGAATTTGAGTTGAATTTGTCGATTTTCACGATAGACTTCGACGACTCCGGAGAGTTAGATCCTTCCGACGATTTAGAGTTCCAAGACTTCAACGAAGGCAAGTTACACTATTGATCATATTGTTCCTATTGTTTTAAAGTATTTATTTACTATCTACAATTTACTATTGCATGCATATGTTTATAAAAATATCTGAATATCCTGATTTCGTATATAGTTGTTCCAAACTCCTTGGTATGGCCAATTTGACTATCAAAACTGAATACCTTGACACCTTAGATAAAATTTGTCAAATGCTTAGCCTTGCTTAGATAATATTTACAAATTTGGGAGAATTTAGTCAAATCTTTACAATGTAATTTAAATGTGTTCTGTGGTATTGTTTTATCACGAAAGGATTTTACTCTAAATAAAATAAAATGGGTTTGGACTTGGCGAGATGGATGAATGGTGGAGTGCAGAGTTCATGCACGGTCTAATCTGTTAGGATTACGACCTGTGGTTTTAAATTGAAGTCGCCCGAGTCGCTTAAGGACCGGTCTTTGAGCGTATTTTGCTCGCCTTACGCATACCACCACATGTCTGTATGGGCAGGATTTGGCTAAATAATCAGTAGTGTCTTAGTGTTATTTGTGCTATGTTGTATGTGTGGGCGTTGGTTAGACATTAGTCCCACAGCGCAAGAGGGGCTTCCGAGGATGGATAGTCCAAAGGTAGCGAAACCTTAGCGGGCATGAATACAAGAGGACACCGCTTTATGTAACGGCCTCATGATAATTGCTTAGTCACACGCCTTCGGAAGCGTGCTTTGGCCGACATTAAAAGCATTTTATCTCGTGTGGGTAAAGCTGTACAACCTCTGCAGAGTGTAAAACTATTCGAATAGCCGCGTCCGCGGTCATGGACATGCTAGCAAAGCCACTCTAAGTTAGAATTGTTTTTGGTTTATAAAATGTGTTCAACAGATGTTTTAGGATGGATAGTCCTATGGTAAAAAAATTGGGTGGTTAGCCAAGTGTTAGGAGGATATCCTTCAATAATCAACTAGTGGAGGTCATCCAATATTCGATGTCAGTTTTGTCACTATCTTTATTCGAATTATTAAAATTGGTCTTACAAAAGTATTAGCAATATAATCTGAAAATCTTTGTTTATGCAAAACAACCCCTGCCATTACCTTTGTTTACCTTATGCATGCATTAAACTTTCTATATTGGTGTGACTTGCGAGCACGGTAGTAGTGCTCACTCTTCTGAATAAATCTTATTCAGAGAAGACGTTTCCCGACGGTGAGGATCTTGACGAATAAGTCATGCGTCCCAGCACGATTGCACGTGGCAAGTCGTGTGGCCTACTACTTCTACTACTCTTCCATTGTGTTATTTCTTTTCTTTTGGCATGAGCCCTTTGTAATAAACTTTGAATTATTATCAATAAACTCGTGATATGATTGTGCTATCACTTTTTGTTTAACTGTGTACACTAGAAATCCTGGACTAGTGTATGAACACAGAGAATTTGGGATCCTTCGATCCTGGGTTCGACACCGCACGACCTCCTCCTGTTCTATTTGCAAAGACAACCCTCGAGGACCTCCCCTAGGACCTCCTTTGCACCTTTTGCAAAGACCACCCTGGGGCGACCTCCTCAGCCCTCCACGACCACCCCTAGCACTTGGGTGATCGTGGGCCGTCCATCTTGAGATCTGTGGCTCAGACCTCCCCTAAGTGTTAGGACCTCTAACACATAATTCTAAATCTGAGCCCTTAGATTTCAATCCAACAGCTCACGACCTCCCTAGTGGGAGCTCTGTGCTGATTTTAGCCGTTGAGCTCTTTGACCGGTCCTCCCTGGTCCTCTCACTGTCGGGTGGGCCTGGGCATTATCAATTTTTGTGCATGGCAGTAGAGAGCAGTGCCTTGTCAACTCTAGGGCTGACAAACGGCTATGTGCTGCCAACATTAAATGTCTGGCAGCCCCTTTTTGCTCAAAAGTCTCTCTGACAACCTACTCCCATCATTTCATGTGTACTTTGGCTCAGTGCACCGGCTGACTTTGCCATTTTTCCCACCAGCTATATTAGAAGCCCAAGCTTTCTATCTAAGTTTCTTTAGACACTCCTTTTCAACCCTAGCTCCTTTCTCTGCTCTTGTGCTCAAAACACCCGAAAGTCTCTGCCACCATTGCTGAACTTTGGAGCTCTCCCACGACCTCCGAGCTCCAGTGGTTCAATATTGCGCTTGTTGGCTGTCTTTTGTTCTCTTGGTCACCTCCAAATCTCCTAATTTGCTTTGTTTAAACCTTCACAGAGGTTGACAAAGTGGAGCTCGTTGTTCGTGGCGGGAGCTTCGTCTTCTTCACCTCCGGCGACCTCCACCGTCACCGGAGCTCCTGCGACCATTCTTGGGCCTCCTTCGTTCCCTGGTAAGTACCTTAGTGTTGAAGCCCGATCGTTTTGAACCTCAGTAGCTTTTAGTTTTGCTGTATTTAGCCTCCTTCGGTCATCTCCGGCTAGCCGCCGGTAGGGTGCGCTTTAGCCCTAGCTGTTGGCACCTTTAGGTTCTCCTCCCTATTTGGGACTCATCCGTGTTCTTGGTTTCCGCCGACGAGGTCCACGTCGCCGGCGGCAAGCTGTGGAACACGCTCGGGTTTTGTCAGTCAAGACCTCCCGTCGTCGTCATGTTCTTCGGACAGCTTTAATGCTCATCATTGCTTATCATTTGGTGCATTAATGGTGTCTTAATCTGTGTCGTGGAGTCACTGACGTGTGGGCCATGAGTTTAGAACTAAAGTCTGGAAATCTTTAAGTGCTCCTGTTGGATTCATTTTTTGTCAATCATTAGATGCTTTTAATTTGTCTTAGCTGCCACCTTTTGTCGTTGTCCGGAGGTCCTGCGCCTTTAAATCCACTCTTGGACCTCCTCGGGCTAATCTTAGCCGTTCACGACTTCTCCAAGTGTAGATCTGGGCCTTAGGATCTTTTCCGAAAAATCCTAAGTCTCTGGACCTCCCCCTAATCGTATCTTGGCCGTTAAAGACCTCCGTAGGCTAGATCTCAGCCGATAGGATCACCCTCCACCTTGGGGTCCTCTTTGCAAAAGACCTCCTTGTGGTCCTCTGTGCGAAAAGACCACCCCTGGTCGTGTTATCAAGACCACCCTCTCGGACCACCCCCACCGAGGTCCTCTTTGCAAAAGACCACCCCTGGTATTTTGTAAAGAGAACCTTCAAAACTACCTTTGGGGTCCTCTGTGCGAAAAGACCTCCCTGAGGTCCTCTTTGCAAAAAGACCACCTCGGGTCCTTATCAAGAACCCGCAGGACCTCCCTCGCTCCATCTTAGCCGTTCAGGACCTCCCCCCTGGAGATCTTGACCGTCTGGGACCTCCTCCTTTAGATCCATGGCATTAGGACCTTCCCCGCTTAGATCTGGACCGTTTATGACCTCCCCCCTGGGAATTCTAAGCCGTCCAGATCTCTCTCTGTTAAAAGCCCGCTTAGGACCTCCCCATTGAGATCGTGACCGTTTAGGACCTCCTCGGTGAGATCCTAGCCGTCAAGACCTCCCGCTGTTAGCTCGCCGTTTAGGTCCTCCTCCGCTCAGATCTAGACCGTTAAGACCTCCCCTCGGGAGATGTTAACCGTCCAGACCTCCCCCTTAGTTAGATAGCCGTAGGACCTCCTCATGGAGCCCGGGACCGCCAGATCCAGATCTGACGGCCACGACCTCCCTAGTGCGCGAGGAGCTCCTTCACGTGTGCTGTGCATCCGGTGGTCGGGGCCGTTGGATTCAATATCAACGGCTAAGACCTCCCCTAGGCGCGATGAGGTCTTTGCGCCCAGGTGCTCGTGTGGGTTTTGGGCATCTGAGCTCGTGAGCCGTGCGATCCTTGATCAACGGCCCACGACCTCCCGATTTCGTTGGTTTTTCGATTTAGTTCTAGAGCTTTTATTTGCACATATTAATTGTTTTAAACTTAAAAAATGCATATCTTTTTCTCTGTAGTTCCAAATTTAACAAACTAAAGTTCTATAAATGCATCTGTTAAAGTACTTTAGCTTAGTATAGGTTTTACAGTAGTCTTTAATACTGAAATTAATCATGCCTTAGGTTTATAACTTAGAAAAATCATAACTAAATCATTTTAACTCCAATTAAGATGAAACCACTTGTGTTAGCCTTAGAATGTCGGTAGCTACCTACCATAAAAATTTTAGCTACACCACCCTTCGAGAAATTTTCACCAAACAATTTAATTATGTGAACAGTAACAGATTGCAATTTTTTTCCCAGCTGAGCAAAATTGTTTTGATCATATCTTTTGCTGTGAGAGTCCAAATCAGTTGGTTCTTGTTTCTAAATTCATTTGAAATCATGGTCTTGCTGCTGTGAAATTTTCAGAGCATTTGGAGCATTTTGGTTTTAGAGTCTTTTTCGTTTTCTTTGTTCTTATCGGTTCTTTTTCGCTCTTTCGGTAGGTTCCGACGATTGTGCCGTCCTTGAAAGTGACCCTCTGCAGCATATTGAGCAGCAGCAGCCAGGCAAGCAGTTTGATCATTTCCCAATTGATCCCATTACTTTCAAAGTCTAATACTTTGTTTAACTTGTATGTATGCATTGCTATTTTGTTGTTAAATTGATTAGTTAAGCCTCTAGTTGCATAATCTGTAGGTAAATAAATATCCTCTACTACCTGAGCCTAAGTTATTTGCTGTGATTAGAGTTCGTTGGATGAACTCTTATCACTTAGTAGATCACGAATGAATATTGCTTAGCCATGCCTAGTTATCGGTAGTATTGGGCGATCATCGACTTAGTTGATGATCTTGATCACACAAATACTTATACTACTCCATTATGTCCAATCCTTGTGTTTTATTGATTTACAAATCAAAAACTGAAAACAAAACTATATCTTGACTTGGGCACAATGGTATGTTGGTGTGATCTGTTGGGTATGTTTGGAATGGTGCCTAAGTCCCCAAGGACCGAGTTACTTGTATCACTAAGCCAAGCGCTTATTGCGTGCTAACCACACGAGGGGGATATGGAACCTCTCTTGACTAAGTACTTTGGGAGGTGTTAATTATGAGCTGGTTGGTGGGTGTGTTCTTGTGTGTGTGTGTTTGTGGTGTTGGAGGAGCATTAGCGCACTCGGTTAGGTCTGCCTAATGTGTCCTTCTCCGTGGGTTGCGGCTCTTAATTAGCATCGCCCATTGGAAAGTGTCTTGTTAGACTTAGCCGTGCCGCATACCAAAGGAAGTATGCTAACCGTGGCTGGTGGAAAGGCGGTCTATCGTGTGGGTACATTGGTACACCCCTGCAGGGTTAAAACTATTCGAATAGTCTCGTCCTAGGTTATGGACATGCTTGGTAAGGTCGTGCAAGAACTAGACTATATCCTTTTAAAAACTTAAACTTGACATGGGTGGTATGAAGGGGTACTTCATGCTATTGTTGTGGTGACTATTGGCTTAGTCACTGCTAGAACATTGTTGTTCTCTATCTATTGTTATAATTGTTTCTCTTTTATTTGAACAATAGAAATTATTTACAAACTTGCTTTCAAATGTATTAACTTATTGCAAAGAAAACTTGCTTTATGCTGAAAATAAGTCCAGAGCCTCCTCCACTTAAATTAAGCTTGCATGTAGTTAATTATAGTTCTGTTATCTTACACGTCAGTCTTGCGAGTACAAAAACAATTTTTGTACTCAGATGCTATGCTTAATTGTTTTGTTGCAGAGGAAGAGCTCGAGGCCTCACTTTTGTGAGATTTGTTGTATGTGTCCTGAGCGATTAGCTTGGCGGTCCGGTTGGTTGCCTTGTGGGTAAAGGCACACCGATTGGCTTTTGTTTATTACCATCTTATGGCCCTTTTGCTTCCGCTGTTTAAATTAGTTACTTATGTGTTATTTGGCCGGTCGGCCTCTCTTTTGTAATAACGTCGGTCGGCCTCTCTTTTGTAATAACGCTCTATATATTATGTATGTCTTTCAGTTGTTGCTTTTGCTTCGGCTCTATGTGCATGAATGGAATTGATGCATGATTTTGTAACGGGGTGTGTATACTGCATTTCTGGGAAGTATACATATCTCGAGGCTTGGTTTATTTGATTTGTGCTGCTAGGACCAAGTGGATGGTTAAGCAGTACAAGCCGAATAAACCGGGGTCCTCACAAAGTTGGTATTAGAGCCATTCCGACCGTAGTAACCCAAGCTTGAATCGTCTTTAGGATATTTTGGAAAACTTAATTTCAAAGTATCAAATGATTTATGAAAAGCTTAAGTAAGTTCTCAAATTTTATTCCTTACCTATCTTAGCTTTCTATCTCATCTTGCTCTAATTTGAGTTTTGAAAGTTGTTTTCCTCTCCTTCCCTCCAAAGATAGTCGTTATCGATTAATTGGGTTTTGGGAACCATTGAGTTTGGCAAATTGAAGTGTTAGCTGCCCTCTACAAGGTTTTGAAGCTTGAAGTTGAAGATTTGGCTTAGAAGCTTGGATGCAAAATCTGGACAGCTTAGTCAATTTCCGGACAGCAAGCTCAAAGGTCCTAAATAGGGTAGAAAATGAGAGGTTAATCAACTAAAACTTGTGGGAATAAAAGGGTAGGATGTGATACTAGTTAGCTAAGTATCTAACACTATTTTTGCCGCCTTAACCTTGCTTTTGAGTAGTGTTAGACTTGAAGTAGTGTCTTGGAAATTTATCTTCTCAACCCATTGCTCGTTCATTCAATACGGGTTAATGGCATCGAGGAGTTGAGATTTGGTTTGGTGTTCTCCTTGTTGTTTTGGAGCCTCCTTGGAAACATTTAAAGTTTATATGCTTGTTATTTTGGCTTTCGTTTAGCTTTTCGCTTTCAGCAACTTCTAGATTTGAGGGTTTTGTTGCTAACCTGATTTCCTTGCACCAGGATGGCTGGGGGTACTCGTAGCGGCCGTGGTCGCACTGGTTTGATGAGGAGCTCCGCCTCCTCCGACCATGGTCGAGGTTCTTCTACGATCGAGCGCAACCGCTCGAGAGGACGGGGGTCCCGCTGATGTTATTTCGCGCAACACCTCCGCCCTTGCCGGTGCCTCGGGATCCGGCAAGCGGGTGGACATCGGCCTCGTGGGGCCTTGCCGAGTTTCTTCGCACTCGGCCCCACGTTTCCGTCCCGAGGACCCACCGACGCGAGATGACTAGCTGCGCCGAGTTGAGCGGAAGCTCGACGCTGCCAGCTGCCGTGACCAGACAAGGCACTCTTTGCCTCCCATCACCGCAGGGGCGGCACTCTCCGTGGGAGAACTTCTTGGCCATGCAGCCGCCGCCACACTGTCTCTTGGGAGGAGTTCGATCTGCGTTTCGTTGAGCTCACATCCCTGCCGGCTTGATGAAGCTGAAGAAGAAGGAATTTCTCGCGCTCAAGCAAGGGCGTAAGTCAGTGATGGAGTATCTTTACGAGTTCAACCACTTGGCTCGTTATGCTCCATCTGAGGTGGCCACTGATGAGGCCAAGCAGGAGAAGTTCATGGAGGGCTTGTCTGAGGAGATGCAAGACAAGCTATCCATTGTGGACTTTGCCGACTTTCAGACCTTGGTGGACAAGGCCATTGTTGCTGAGCACAAGGCGAAGGCGCTAGGCGAGTCCCGCAAGCGCAAGTGGGAGGCCCGGTGATGCATGCAGCCAGCCTTCCCGTCCTCGTGTTGGACTGCACTGAGGCCCGCTCTGGCCTTACCACCGCCGAGGCCGTCGGCACGACCCCTCGCCCTCCGCAGGCCGTGCCCCACTCACGTGCACCTGCGAGTCAGCCGAGTGGCCCCCGCAATCCGGCTGCCGGGGTCACTTGCTTTTCCCGCAGCCAGAAGGGGCATTATGCGAACCAATGCCCTAAGAAGACTGGAGCAGCCCCTCGTCCTAATGGAGGTCGCGGGCATGGAGGTGGTCCTTCCCAGGATCAGAAGGTTGTCCCCGCTACCCAAGGCGTGGGTAGTGGTCGTGTCAACCTCATCTCCGCGGAGGAGGCACAGGAGGCGTCTGACGTCGTGTTGGGTACACTTTCGGTTAACTCTCATCCTGCTACTGTTTTGTTTGATTCGGGAGCATCTCATTCATTTGTTTCTGAATCATTTGCTGCTGTTGGCGAGCTTCGGTTTGCTCCTTTGTTGGTCCCGCTGCTCATTCGCTCTCCCGGTTCGGAGTTGAGAGCTGAGCTTGAGTGTCGGAATGTCCCTGTTGAGATAGAGGGAGTAAGATTTTTAGCGAACCTTATCCTCCTCCATTCAGCAAGCTTAGATGTAATTCTGGGCATGGATTGGCTGTCTTAGCACATGGGACAAATCGATTGCGCCCGAAGGCTCATATACCTCACCAGTCCTTCTAGTGAGTAGGTTCGCTTTTCGCCGAAACTACAAGGTCCGCATCTCTTCGTGCTCGAAGCGAGGCCAGCTCCAGATATTAGTGAAGTCCCTACAGTATGTAACTTCGCTGATGTCTTCCCCGAAGATCTCCCAGGGATGCCGCCAGTCCGTGACCTCGAGTTCGCCATTGAGTTGGTTCCGTGATCGCTCCGATTTCAAAGAGGCACTACCGATGGCTCCAAACGAGTTGGTGGAGTTGAAGAAGTAATCGGGAGCTTCAGAGAAGGGCTTCATCCGTCCCACCATCCCGTGGGTTGTCCTGCAATCTTTGTAAAGAAGAAGGACAACACTCTACGCATGTGCGTGGATTACCGCCACTTAATGAAGTGACGGAAAGAACAAGTATCCCTTGCCCGCATCGACGCATCTCTTCGATCAATTGACTGGAGCTCGAGTCTTCTAAGATTGATTTGAGAGTGGGATATCATCAAGTTCGATTCGACGGAGGATATTCCCAAGACGGCTTTCTCTACTCGTTATGGCTTGTACGAGTATACCGTCATGTCATTCGCTTAACCAATGCTCCTCGCCTTGTTCATGAATCTCATGAATTCGGTGTTTATGGAGTATTTGGATAAGTTTGTGGTGGTCTTCATCGATGATATTCTTATCTATTCCAAGAACGATGAGGAACACGCTGGGCATCCGAGGCTTGTGTTGGGCAAACCGTGAGCACCGCCAGGCGCGGTTCGGCAAGTGCACATTCTCGTTGAAGGAAGTGGCCTTCTTAGGCCACGTTCTTTCAGCAGGAGGCGAGGCGTGGATCCTAGCAAGATCGCGATGTGCTTTCCGAGTCACCCTCTTGGTCACCAAGTCCGGAGTTTTCTTAGTTTAGCGGGATATTATCGCCGCTTTATCGAGAACTTCTCCAAGATAGCGAAGCCAATGACGAGTTGCTCAAGAAGGACAAGAAGTTCTCGTGGTCGCCGATTGCGAGAAAGTTTCCAAGTACTTAAGAAGCGGTTGACCACCGCTCCGTTCTTGTTCTTCCCGACGCCCATCGGCTTTGATATCTTTTGCGGCGCTTCGCGTCGAGGCCTCGGTTGTGTCCTTATGCAAGAAGGTAAGGTGGTGGCCTATGCATCAAGGCAATTGAGACCTCATGAACTCAACTATCCTACCCATGACTTGGAGTTGGCCGTGATTCATGCAATCAAGATTTGGCGATATTACCTAATCGGTGTCGTTGTGAAGTGTACTCGGATCACAAAAGCTTGAAGTATTTATTCACCCAACCAGATCTGAACCTCAGGCAAAGAAGATGATTGGAGTTGATCAAGAACTATGACATGGGTATTCACTACCATCCGGGCAAGGCCAATGTCGTTGCAGATGCGCTTAGTCGCAGCGCATTGCAATGCATTCTTTGCTCAAGGAGCCTCACCACCCTTCCGAGGAGTTTCGCGCCTCAACTTGGGTTTGGTTGAGCATGGTTCCCTCGCTGCCTTGGTTGTACAGCCAACCTTGGTGGATCGGATCAAGTCCGCTCAGCAGTCAGACGTTGGAGTGAACCGCATCAAGGAAAATGTCAAGAATGGAACAGTCAAGTGCTTTTCCGAAGATGAGCTTGGTGTTGTGCGGTTCGAACGCGCGGTAGTTCCAAAGGACATGGAGTTGCGGGAGTTGATCCTCCGCGAAGCCCACGATTCCCCGTTATCCATTCATCCCGGGACCACGAAGATGTATCATGATCTCCGGCAGAGATTTTGGTGGACCCGAATGAAGAGGGAGATCGCAAGGTTCGTTGCCGAGTGCGACGTGTGTCGTCGTGTCAAGGCCGAACATCAGCGTCCGGCCGGACTGCTTCAGCCCTTACCAATTCCGGAGTGGAAGTGGGATTCGGTCGGGATGGACTTTATCACTGGTCTACCCCGGTCTCCAAAGAAGAATGATGCCATCTGGGTGGTCATCGATCGATTGACTAAAGTGGCTCATTTCCTCCCTGTCAAGACGGACCTTCGAGTGGGTCTCCTCGCAGAGCTCTACATAGCCCACATCGTGAGTTTGCATGGTGTGCCAAAGACAATTGTGTCAGATCGTGGTTCGCTGTTCACGTCTCGATTTTGGCATAGCCTGCAAGAGGCTATGGGAACTCACCTTTCCTTCAGCTCAGCATATCACCCCCAAACTGATGGTCAGACCGAAAGGGTCAACCAAGTTTTAGAGGACATGCTTCGAGCTTGTGTCCTTTCCTATGGGAAGCATTGGGAGAAGTGCTTGCCATTCGCCGAGTTTTCTTACAACAACAGTTTCTAAGCCAGTCTCGGCATGGCACCATTCGAGGCCTTATACGGGAGAAAGTGTAGAACCCCGTTGTATTGGTCTGAGACCGGCGAAAGACCTTTCTTTGGCCCGGACTCGATCAATGAAGCCGAGAGTCAAGTCCAGCTTGTTCGTGATCGTTTGCGCACGGCTCAATCCAGGCAAAAGAGCTATGCGGATCGTCGTCGTCGTGAATTGAGCTTTGAGCCCAATGACTTCGTCTACCTCAAGATTTCTCGGCTGAAAGGTGTGAGGACCCCGGTTTATTTGGTTTGTAATGCTTAACCAACCATCTGGCGCTAGCATCACAAATCAAATAAACCAAGCCTCGAGACATGTATACTTCCCTAACTCTGCAGATACACACCTCTACACAAAATTATGCATCAAATCCATACATTACGATAAATACAAGTCTAACAATAAGACAACAAATAAATAAATAAACAGCGGAAGCAGAAATGCCATAAGATGGCTAAGACAAAAACCAACCGGTTAGCCACATAACCACAGGGCAACCGACCGGGCCGCCAAGCTAGTCGTCAAACCCGCAGCACAGCTCACAAAAGGGAAACCCTTGGGGTTCACCTTCTTCCTCTGCAACAAAAACATTGAGCAAAGCCGATGAGTACAAAGATTGTCTTTGTACTCGCAAGACTGACGTGTGAACTAGCAGACCTATTCATATGGTACATGTAGGATTATCTGGTGGAGGCCATATGTTTCATTTGCATAAAGTCAACTTTATTTGCAATAATATAATACAGTTTAAAGGCAAGTTTGCAATTCATTTTTACCGTTGAAATAATCATGAAATAAAGATAGATACAAGTAACCACTGAAGTGACTATCCCAATAGTCACCACAACATAGCACTAATCCCCGATTCGTACCACCCACAAGTTTTAATTTTAAAAGGTTGTAGTCTAAATCTTGAAAAGCTTACCCAAGCGTGTCCATCACCTAGGACGAGGCTATTCGAATAGTTTTAACCTGCAGGTGTACCAATGTACCCACACTTTAGACCGCCTTTCCACCAGCCACGGTTAGCATACTTCCTTTGGTATGCAGGCACGGCTAAGTCTAACATGACGTTTTCCAATATTGTGTATCAACTACGAGTCGCTCGTATGGATAGAAATCCATACGCTTACATGGTAAAGCCGAAAAGACAACAAATCCCATCACGGGTGAAGCTTTTCGGACAACTACCATGCTCCCAACACCATCCCTCCTGCGACCTCCTGCGACTCGGAGCCAATACACGCCAAAGTACTAGGTCAAGAGAGGTCCCATATACTCTAGTGTGGTTAGCACGCCGAAATGCCTGGATAAAAATTCACTCACAAGATGTTCGGTCCTTAATTGACCCGGGCACCTTTCCAGTCACACCCAACAGATCACACCAATCTTACCATTGTGTCCGCGTCTAAATCGTTTTTGTTTTCAGTTTTAGTTTTGCAATTAACATAGCACAAGATGGAACATAAGAACAATAATAATTTTATGTGATCAAAATCATCGACTAAGTCGATGATCGCCCAAATCTACCGGAAGCTAAGCATGGCTAAGCAACTGAACTCGTAATCTACTAAGTGATAAGAGTTCATCCAACGAACTCTAATCACAGCAAATAACCTAGGCTCGGGTAGTAGAGATCAATATTTCACCTACAGGATATGCAGCTACGGATTTAACTAATCAATTTAACACAAATTAAGCAATGCATACATACAGCTGAAACAAAATATTAGATTTTAAAATACTAGGATTAATCATGATCAAACTGCTTGCCTTTGCTTTGTTTGAGATATTTGACTTGCTGCAGAGGATCACTCTCGATAATCAACGTCATCTAACGATAAAAACTGCCAAAGCGAAAAACAGCAAATAAACACCAGAACGCAAAAAGGATCCAAAATTTAATAACACAGAAGATAGATCATGAATTTAGGAACAACAAATTAGCAGATTCGGAGATTATTTAAATTAGTTAAGATTTCTTCTGATTGTTCTTTTCAATTTCACATTTTCCATGATGATCATACAGTCAAGATTAATCCTCTTATATATTCAATTCTATCGGCAGACTTAGATGGTGATTGTGTGCACATCTATTAGCTAAGTAGCAAATTACCATATTTTAAATAGCTCACTATTCTATAAAACCTTTTCTTTCTCTAAGCTTATTTAGACCTACAAATTTGCTATTGGAATATCGACTAGTCCATTAGCGAACTAATAATTGCTAAACAGATTTCTAACCAACTTTGGCCTCAGGACTTAAAGAGAGGTTTTTAACTACTAGATTTAGCAAAACATAACCTCTCATCATTTTATTAGCTTCAGCCATCGTCAGATACACTACAAAAGCAAGACTTCTCTTTAGACAGGAGTGTTACAACTAAACTTCCTTTTTAACTCAATTTCAGAATGGCTAACTAGATTGATCAGAAGAACATACACCCAAATTGCTAGTAAGAAAATTGGTTGGGCTAGAAAAAGGGTTTACTGACATTTCAATATGACTCCAAAACCACTTTGCTTATCCCTGCTAACCAACTTATCCTAAAAACTATACTGCCTCTACAACTAGATGTCAAACATTCATTTAATTAACCAATTGTCAAACATGCTAAGTGATTTCATTAGCTAATCAAAGATGCAAATGTATTTCACCTAGTGCACAAGATTGTCAGCTCAAGACAACACAGAGAAAACTTCAGTTTTACTCACAATCAGACAAAGGTGTTTCAGAGAACTCATAAACATAAACTTATTAACTTAAATTTTGTTAGTACATTTGAGTGAACTAATGGACATTTGCAAGGTTGATTAGCAGCACAATATTTGGCTTAGGGAGTGGGCCCCACTTTTCAGTGAGACAGAGGAAGACATAGCTGAAGAACAGGGGGGCTCGGGCTAGACTTTGGGGCGGCAAATCGCCGGCGGTTGGAGTGGCGGTGAGGTGCGGGCGATGTCGAAAATGGGTTGAGGGAGACTCAAGGAAGCTAGGGGTGGTCTCGAGGTGGCCGGAGAGGCACGGTGGTGGCGGCCTTGGCGAGAAGCGCCGGTCGCAGGGGGTGAAAAGGGTGACGGCGTCGGGTGCAAACGGAGCAAAACTAGCGAGGCATGAGCACTAGTGAAGCTTAGGGAACCTACGAGTGTTGTCGGGGGAAGCCGAGATGGCCGGAGTTGGCTTGGCGACGTGAGCATGCGCGCGCGGGGGTTCACCGTGGAGGGGTCCTCGAGAGAAAGAGGCACAAGTGAGAGGTATGGGAAGATGGAGGGGAACTAGGGGATGCTCACGGAGAGAAGAATCGAGCCGAGCTCTCCGAAGAAGGCGCGACGGAAATGGCGAATTCGGCCGGAGCCGAGGAAGAACGGGTGCGCGCAGCTCCACAGTGGTGATAGCTCCAAATTGATAGAGGCGTTTTGTTTCTCTAGGCGAGGGGCGCACCGTGGCGGTGGCGGTCATCGGAGTTCGCGAGCGGCCGAACGCTTGAGGCGGCGGCGGGGATGACAATGGCATTCGGAGCTGGTTTGATTGGAGCTCGGGAGAGACAGGGAATGTGGGGACCCCGGGATTTATTTAACTCGTAATACTTTAGCAAGCATTACCAATTAAATAAAACCCGCCCCGAGACATGTATACTTCCAAGAAGTGCAGTATACATACCCCGATACAAACATACGCATCAATTCCATTCATCACATAGAACCAAAACATTACAGACGAAGAAAAGACATACCTTAATTAAACAGAGTCATTACAAAGGGGCCTTTCACCCAAATGACAATAAGCACAAAAGTAAATAAGCGTGAAACAAAAGCGCCATAAGATGGCTGAACTAAAGAGCCAACCGGTGTGCCTTTACCCACAAGGCAACCGACCGACCGCATGAAGCTACTCGCTCTCCCAACCCAAGCACATCTCGCGAAGTACCTTGGCTTACGAGCAACCTCCTCTCGCAACAAAAGATTAGCATGCAAAGCATGTGAGTACATCAACTTGTACTCGCAAGACGACGTGTGAGATAACGTAACTATAATGTAACTATATGCGTTTGTTTAATTGGAGGCCATATGGTTTATTTAAGCACAAAGCAACGTTTATTTGCAATAAGGTAATACATTTAAAAGCAAGTTTACAATTCATTTTTAAGGGTTCAAAATAATCGCAAGCGACCAACTATACAATAAATAAAAGAGCACCAACACCTGGAAGTGACTCCCCAAAGTCACCACAACAATAGCATGAACTCCCCGTTCATACCACCCGTCAAGTTTTAAGTTTTTAAACAGATTATAACACTAGCTCTTGAAAAGCTTACCCAAGCGCGTCCATAACCTAGGACGAGGCTATTCGAATAGATTTATCCCTGCAGGGTGGTACCACTTTCCCCACACTTCATACCGCCTTTAAGCCACATGATTCAGCCCACTACCGTAGGTAGGCGGCACGCTAAGTCCTACGAGACTTTTCCAATATTGTGTACTAGGCACGACCGCTCGTATGGACCGAAATCCATACGCTCGTTGCCCACCGAAAAGACAAGCGCCACAAAGGCCCAGCTTTTTCTGGACAACCGCAACGCTCCCAATCAACAAAACCACCGCCACCCGCCTAGCACACGCCAAAGTACTCGGTCAAGAGGGGTTCCATATGCCCCTAGTGTGGTTAGTACGCAAATAAATGCCTGAGTAACGGGGACTCACAAGATGCTCGGTCCTTAATTGACACGGGCACCAATCCGATCACACCCAAGAAAGAATCACACCAACATACCATTGTGCCCGTCGAAACCAATTTTTCATTTTAGTTTTGTTTTTAAATGGATTTGCAAAATTAATCAGGGCACCAAACACCAAGTGTTGGATAATAAGAGTAATAGTAGTTGTGTGATCCGGACCACCGACGAGTCGATGATCGCCTGCACTCACCGACACTAAGCATGGCTAAGCAATATAACACGTGACTACTAAGTGATGAGGGCCCCACCATGAACCCTAACCACAGCAAATAACCTAGGCTCATGTAGTAGAGGAATAAACATTTAGCTACAGGGGATGCAACTAAAGGATCTCTAACCATAATTTAACACAAATTAGCAATGCATACATACAGTTGAAGCAAAGTATTAAAATTTGAAATTAATAGGATTAAGGGGATATGATCAAACTGCTTGCCTGGCTGCTGTTGCTCAAGAGGTTGCTCTGATGTGCTATCGGGCTCAACGGACTCTTCGTCACCTAATCGCATAGCAAATACACGGCAAAAGAGCAATAAGGCAATAAACCCTAATCACAAAATTTGAGCAAAAAGCAACCAAAAGACACAAAAATTATACACAAGGTAAAACCAGCACCTATCTAGACATAGAATCTGGAAAAACTCAATTTGGATTTTTGGAGCAAAAGATATTAAGGAAATAGCTATTTTCGGCCATTTGTATTTTACTGTAGTAAAAATATTTTCCCTAATGATTTTGGAGCTGAAATTTTTATGGAAGCTAGCTACTGGTAGAGTGATAGCCCATATAAAATTTCAGGTCATTTGGAGTTATATTGCAAAAGTTATGATTTTTATGATTTAAAAAAAAGGTATTAAAACTAAATTTTAGTCCTTATGATTTTAACAACAGTAGGATTTATGAAATTAATTTTCCTAGCAATTAGACTATCAGAGGAAACTACTCCAATTGGATTCATACAAAAAAGAGCTATAGATAAAAAGATATGCATTTTACAAGTTTGTTAAAAGTTCTGAAAAACAGTATTAAGTTCACTTGTTTACTATTTTTGAAAATGGTTTTCCAGGTTTGATCATAGCCTGAAACTATTTTTATAATTAAGTTCAAGTTATATGGAAGTTAACAAAATTGGAATCATCTAAGTTGGAGCTAAGACGACAAAGATATGAAAATGAGAAGGCACTAACATTTTTCTGTTTTGAGACTTGGCCAAAACCGAAAGTTTTCTACTCATAACGACGTGGGCGCATATGAGCCGTTGATTCGAATCGGACGGCTCAGATCGTCCGGGTTCGGCAGCGCTGCTGGAGCGAGATGCTGACCGCTCATCTCGAGATGGACGGCCCGCAGAGAGCCACGCCGCCCGCCACGCTGCCGCCGCGTCCGACAACAGAGCCGAGCAAAACTCGAGCTCGCCGGGCGTGTCGCCGGCGAGGGAGTTCAGTGCGAGGCCGGGAAAGAGCTAAAACTGGAACCTACTGCTATTGCGCACCGGATGGCACCGGCGACGAGGCCAATGGTGGCCGGACGCGGCGGCGCAGCGGCGAGAGGCGGAGGGGTGTGCTACGGCCGAAACGAAAACAAAGAACCGGCCCAGCTACGCGCAAATGGACTAGTGCACAAGCTACAACGAGGTCCTAAGGACTTAACGCGACCAGCCGGAGACCAAATGGTAGCCGGCGGCGAGCCGGAGGCTAACGACGGCGGCGGCGCGACCGCAACAAGGAACCACGGCCATGGTGCGGCAAAAGCAAAAAGAGGAGGTGCTTAAGCTCACCCGGGCCTCGGGAAGACGATGGACGGGTCGATGATGCGGGCGGAGGCCTCGAGATGACCGCGACGAAGATCGGGCGGCGAAGAGGCCCGGGCTTCACCGCGGAGGGGACAACACAGGCCAAACCAAGAAGACTGGATATCGGCATAGCACCGGTGAGGCCCAGAGGTGCTACCAGAGGAGGAATTGGGAAGGGGTGAACTCACCGGACCGAGATGAAGAGGCGGTTTCGGCGAAAAAACTCAAAAACTTCACTCGCGGTTCCACTCGATGTGACCTGAAATCGAAGGGGTTAGCGACCACCGAGGGAGGCGAAGGTGTGGGAGCAAGAGATTGGGGAAGGGGGCCATCGGGTACCGCTTCACCGAGGTCCCGAGCTCCAACAATGGCGGCCGAAGGTGACGGAGGTGCTCGGGGTTCGCTCGAGCTCGAGAGAAGGTGAGGAGAAGGTGCGGGACGGTGAAAGGATGCTCGCGGAGGAAGTGGGGAGCTTAAGTAGGCCCGAGGAGCAAGAAGAGCACCGTTGGCCGCCTCGGGCTCCCTCTGCCGCCACAGTCGCCGTGAGCGACGGGAGCAGGTAGAAGGTGGACTTTCGGGGGCGGTGGAGTGACGGGCATTTAATGCGCCCGCCCGTTGGCGTCGAGGGTGAGTGGACGCGACGCTACGGCCCACGAGCCTCTCTGCCATGGCGCAGAGCGAGCGCGAGCGGGCTGGCGAGCGAGCGCGAGGAGGACGACGAGGGGTGGCCGCCCGATCGTGATCCAACGGCGGACACGCGATCGCGTTGAAACGGCCGTGCACAAACGCCCACCGTCCGATGGAAATCCAACGGCCGAGAAACAGAGGCAACCGGAGTTGTCCGGATGCTTACACGAATGACAGCCGTTCGATGGAGATCCAACGGCTGACGATGCGTCGCCGCCGCCGACCGCGCGATGCGGTTAAGTGACTTGATCGAGCCAACTGGCTCGAGCCCGAGTCGGGTTCTAGCCCGAGGAACAGTGAACTCTGGTTTAGGTTTTTGATTTTAGGCTGGATTTTTGGAGGATTTAATTGGAGTATCAAATCAACTCCAAATTGAATGAAATTTTTACTGAAGCTAAATGGTTAGGTGATTGACCTTCCCAAAAATTTTCAGAAGTTTTTGTGCATCAAAATTTATATTAAAAATTTCAGAAGTGATAAACTAGGGTTTGACCAATTTAAAAATGGGTTTGACCTGAGCCAAAGATGGCTCAAATAATATCTAAAAATCTGGGAAAAATTCAGGGGTGCACAATACCACCCCAAGAATTTATGATAAAAGTTTGAAAAGTTTTGGACTTGAGACAACACTCAAAAATGATTTTGACTCGAGTTGAACTATGAATTTGAAGGTTCAATTTATGAATTTTCTTTACAAGAAATATAACAATAATTCTAGGAGGTGAAGATGTGTGAAAAGTTTCAAAATGTACACATTTTGATACATTTGAAACATGAACCCAGTGTTAGGTTACAGTTTGACACACACACCTTATTAGGGTCATTTTGGGGCTGTTACAAAACCTCCCCCCCTAACAGAAATCTCGTCCCGAGATTTTGGCTCACTCGGAAAAGAAAGAAGGGTAGTCCGCACGCAGACGATCCTCTCGTTCCCAAGTAGCCTCATCCTCAGAATGGTTCGACCACTGAACCTTCAAGAACTTAATGGAACGATTCCTAGTTCTTCGCTCAGCCTCCTCGAGGATGCGAACCGGATGCTCGCGATAGGTCAAATCTTCTTGGACGTCGAGGGCTTCCAACGGAGTTTCCTCAGTCGGAACACGGAGGCATCTCTTGAGCTGGGATACATGAAATACATCATGTACCCCCTCGAGACCCGCAGGTAAATCCAGCCTGTAGGCGACAGCTCCTATCTTCTCGATGATGCGGTAAGGACCCACATATCGAGGAGCTAACTTGCCCTTGACACCGAAACGCTGATGACCCCTCAAAGGAGAGACCTTGAGGTAAACATAGTCATCGAGCTCAAAGCTCAAGGGTCGGCGCCTGCGATCCGCATAGCTCTTTTGCCGGGATTGAGCTGTGCGTAAACGATCACGGATAAGTTGGACTCGACTCTCGGCCTCATTGATCGAGTCCGGACCAAAGAACGGTCTCTCACCGGTCTCAGACCAATACAATGGGGTTCTGCACTTTCTCCCGTACAAGGCCTCGAAAGGTGCCATGCCGAGACTGGCTTGAAAGCTGTTGTTGTAAGAAAACTCGGCGAATGGCAAGCATTTCTCCCAATGCTTCCCATAATCGAGAACACAAGCACGAAGCATGTCTTCCAAAACCTGGTTGACCCTCTCGGTCTGACCATCGGTTTGGGGATGATACGCGGTACTGAAAGAAAGCTGAGTTCCCATAGCCGCTTGCAGACTCTTCCAAAATCGTGCGGTGAATAGCGCACCACGGTCGGAGACAATCGTCTTTGGTACACCATGCGGGCACGATACGGGAGAGGTAGAGGTCTGCTAGAAGTTTCACACTAAGGGTGGTTCGTACTGGCAGAAAATGAGCTACCTTGGTCAACCGATCAACGACGACCCAGATAGCATCATTCTTCCTGGGAGACAGGGGTAGACCGGTAATGAAGTCCATCCCGATCGAATCCCACTTCCATTCTGGTATCGGCAAAGGTCGGCGATACCGCAGGACGCTGATGCTCGGCCTTCACGCGACAGCATACGTCGCACTCGGCGACGAATCGCGCAATCTCTCTTTCATTCGGGTCCACCAAAACCTCTGCCGGAGATCTTGATACATCTTGGTGGCCCCGGGTGAATAGAAAGGCGAGAGTCATGGGCTTCGTGGAGAATCGCATCCGTAATTCCACGACCCTAGGGACTACAAGACGCTGTCCGAACCTCACAATACCAAGGTCATCTACCGAGAATGCCGTGGTTCTTCCGCTCTGGACATTCTCCTTAATATGGCCCACTCCAACATCTGTCTGCTGGGCGGCCTTGATTTGATCTACCAGGGTTGGTTGCACAACTAAGGCAAAGAAGAGAACCCTGCTCGACCAAACCTAGGTTGAGGCGCCGAAATGCCTCAAAAAGGGTGGGCTGATGTTGCTGGAGCAACAATGCATTGCAATATGCTTTACGACTAAGCGCATCAGAGAACGACATTAGCCTTGCCCGGATGGTAGTGAATACCCATGTCATAGTCCTTGATCAGTTCCAACCACCTCCTCTGCCTGAGGTTCAGATCCGGTTGGGTGAACAAGTACTTGAGGCTCCGGTGATCAGAATAGACCTCGCAACGGTTACCGATAAGGTAATGTCGCCAGATCTTAAGTGCATGAATCACAGCCGCAAGCTCTAAGTCATGGGTAGGGTAGTTAAGTTCATGGGTTCTCAGTTGCCTTGATGCATAGGCCACTACCTTGCCTTCTTGCATAAGGACACAACCGAGACCCCGAAGGGAAGCATCGCAGTAGATATCGAAACTGCGATGGATATCAGGAAGAACGAGAACAGGCGCTGTGGTTAAACGCTTC